>WOVY01009507.1:942500-1542500 GCA_013436015.1 Rhipicephalus annulatus | reverse complement strand
AGTTGCATGTGTTTTATACTTGGAATTGCTTACAGTTGCTAATGATGCCAACAGGAACATGAATATTAGCAACAACAAATATGGTAAGCTGATATGAAGCGCTGGTGCGTGCGAGGATGGTGGTTGTCAACACTGCCACACGAATATATTTCAGCGGATGGCGCCTAACTACAATATACATTAACCAGACATTACATCCGTATCATAGTGGTGTATATATATATATATATATATATATATATATATATATATATATATATATATATATATATATATATATGTAATGTTTAGAAATTTGGAAACCCCCTATTGCAACCACAAGTCAAGTTACACAAACATTAGGGCCTTTTTAAACCGCATATTTAAGTCCTAACATGGCTCTGTGGTAGAATACTTCATTGCCACGCAGAATGCTAGGATTTGATTCCTGCTAGGACACGTACATTTACTGATTGCAAACCCGCCTCCTGGTATGTGCCACTTCTCTTTAGAAAGTGTTTGACGACGTACGTGACGAGATTATGACATTATTCATGTTATGACCATTGAGTTGTAGGCATCAAACCATCTTTCCTTCAAGTACTAATTCTGATGTATCTCCAGATAAAGGGGTGTCATGAGAGCACACACATGTAGGCGGCTAGATAGATAGATATGAGAGATAGATAGATAGATAGATGATAGATAGGTATATATATATATATAATATATATATATATATATTGTAATGAATTAATGAATCTGAATAACGGACGCTCTGCTGGCAATGAAGAAGACGACGATGATGGGTGGCTGCAGTAGTAGCTCGCGCACGCCGCTCGCCATTAGCTAGACATGCCTGATAAAGCATATTTTGCCAAGCTGCGTCTGAACCTTTTTCGACGTACAACATCTCTATTTTAAGTGGTGGAGGAGCCGGGGTTCCCATCAACCTGGAACTTCGCAATCGGACGCTACCCTCACCGTTCACCATGACTGCTCCTGGCCCTTCTCAAGCTGCCTTACCAACGACAGTCTACTGTACTGGCGTACCTCGGCAACGCGACCCACCAATTTTTCGCGGCAACGACGAACAAGACGTCGAGGACTGGCTCGTCGAGTATGAAATCGTAAGTGCTTCCAACAAGTGGAACGCCTGCGACCAGCTCACAAACGTGCGCTTTTACCTCGCTGATGTGGCCAGCCTCTGGTTCAAGAACCACGAAGGCGAAATCACCAACTGGTCCGCCTTCAAGACCACCATCGCCACGGTCTTTGGTCGTCCCGCAGTGCGCCGTCTTCGCGCGGAACAGCGTCTCCGTAGTCGAGTTCAGCGCAGAGATGAGACGTTTACAAGTTACATTGAAGATGTCTTGTCTCTTTGCAAGCGCGTTGATGAATATGTAACCGAACGCGACAAAATCAAGCACATCATGAAAGGAGTTGACGACGATACCTTCCAGATGCTCGTCGCTAGGAATCCGCAGACCGTCACCGATGTTGTCCAGCTCTGTCAGGAGTACGACGAGTTGCGTAAGCAGCGTGTCTCGACGCGCAGGGCCGCTGAAAATACGGCCGAAGTTTCCGCCCTCGTGCACGACGTCGCTGCTGATCACACCGTCTTACTGCCTCACATAAAACAATTCATTCGTGAAGAAGTTGCGCGTCAGCTTTCTCTTGTGGCCGAAGCATCCGCGCTAGTGACCTCGTTAGACCCACGTTTACGCCAGGTCATTGAGACACAGGTCACGCAGGCACTGCCTCCATCGCCACCCGTCCCTACGCCGTTGACCTACGCTGCCGTCGCTGCTAGACCCCCAGCCCCACCCGTCTCTGGCGCATACCGGGGCACCAGGTCCTCCTACCCTACGACGCTGCCTACATACACGGCACCCCATCCCGTTTCGCCACCTGCACCTTCTGTCGTTAACCCATGGCGCACCTTGGATAATCGACCCATCTGTTTCGCATGCGGTTTCGTGGGACATATAGCACGCTACTGTCGCCGTCGCAACTTCCAGCCTCAAGACCATGGGAATTCTGCAAATTACCAAGCTGCCCAGAATCCCCAGCGACCATCTTCTCCTGTCACGTACTCATTGTCCCCACGACGCCCTGTCAATTCTCGTCGGTCATTACCACCCCGTCGCCGATCTGTCTCCCCGATGCTTCGGCGCGTGAGCCCCGCTCGAGAGGAAAACTGACAGCCGCAATTCCGGAGGCAAGAACTGCGTCGTCATCGAACTTTCTAAGACCTCCTCTTTGTCCGACCAACGAAATTGATGTGCTAGTAGAAGGTGTTGCTGTACGTGCACTTGTCGACACAGGCGCCGTCGTTTCTGTAATTAGTGAAAAACTGTGTCGCGATTTGAGGAAAGTTACAACGCCGCTTACGAATCTTGCTCTGCGCACAGCCACCTCCCATTTCATCGCGCCGACAGCTCAGTGCACAGCACGCGTTCTTATTCAAGATGTTTGGTATGCCGTCAACTTTGTTGTTCTCCCACGTTCATCTTACGACGTCATACTAGGATGGGATTTCCTTTCTACCCATCAGGCCCTCGTCGATTGCGCTCGTGCTGAACTCACGTTGACGAATCCGTGGCTTGAAATCGACCACCAAAGTCTCTCGAAAGTGTTTGCCGCAGCTGACATACGCATCGCGCCGTTGTCCGCCGTCCTAGTGCCTGTGTTTTCCCCTGCTGCCACTAACTCGACACTCCTGTTCAATCCAACTATAGCTGGTGTGCAACACCGAACCATCATCCTCCCTTTCGCCGTCATCAACTTTTCCAATGGTTCGGCGGTACTTTATGCTTGCAACGTTTCTGCTTGCCCATACATCCTGCTACGCGGCGAGTGTCTGGGGAGCCTCGAGACCTTAAATTGTATTTTCGAAGACCCGATCTATCCAGACAAGCCATTTTTACCGACTTGTGCCATTACACGCGCAGCTGACGCTAATGAGCCTATGGATGTATTCCACAAGTCCATTGATTGCAACCTCACGCCTGGGCAGCAGGAACAGCTGATCAAGCTCCTACAGCGTTTTCGAGCCTCGTTTGACCACAATCAGCCTTCCTTAGATCGAGCGTCATCTGTTGTTCATCGTATAGATACCGGTAAAGAGACGCCATTACGGCAGCGTCCATATCGTGTGTCAACTACCGAACGCTGTGCCATTAATGAACAGGTTGACGACATGCTGACACGTGGAATAATCGAACCGTCAAGCAGTCCCTGGGCCTCTCCAGTTGTGTTGGTGAAGAAGAAGGACGGATCCATCAGGTTTTGCGTGGACTACCGACGTCTCAACCGAATCACGCGCAAGGATGTCTATCCGCTGCCACGCATTGACGATGCCTTGGACTGCCTACAGGGAGCCGAATTTTTCTCTTCTTTAGCTCTGCGCTCTGGATACTGGCAGGTACCCATGGCAGAGGCCGATCGCGAGAAAACAGCTTTCATCACGCCCGACGGGCTTTACGAGTTCACGGTCATGCCCTTCGGCCTCTGCAACGCGCCGGCTACTTTCGAGCGAATGATGGACTCTATCCTTCGAGGCCTCAAATGGAACGTTTGCCTTTGTTATTTAGATGACATTGTCGTCTTTTCAACTGATTTCGCAACCCATTTGACCCGCCTCGAGAAAGTCCTCGCGTGTATTTCTGCCGCGGGGCTGCAACTGAATCTGAAGAAATGCCATTTCGCCGCTCGAAAGCTTACGATCCTTGGCCACGTGGTTTCAAAAGACGGCATTCATCCTGACCCTGCCAAACTTACAGCCGTTTCAGCGTTTCCCAAACCGACCACCATGAAAGAGCTCCGAAGCTTTATAGGCCTGTGCTCTTACTTCCGGCGCTTCGTTCGCAATTTCGCGACGATCATCGCTCCTTTGACCAAGCTCCTCGCCGGCTCTAGAGACCTTTCAGCCTGGTCTGCTACCTGTGACGATTCTTTCAATGAACTGCGCCGCCTCCTCACGTCGCCGCCTATTCTGCGACACTACGACCCATCGGCACCCACAGAGATCCACACCGACGCTAGTGGTGTCGGGCTAGGCGCTATTCTTGCACAGAAAAAAGACGGCTTCCAAGAGTACGTCGTTGCCTACGCAAGCTGAACTCTTAGCAAAGCCGAAATCAACTATTCCGTCACTGAAAAGGAATGCCTGGCCATTATTTGGGCGATAGAGAAATTTAGACCTTACTTGTACGGACGCCCTTTTGACGTCGTGACTGACCACCACGCCCTCTGCTGGTTGTCGTCACTGAAGGATCCAAGCGGTCGCCTCGCCCGATGGGCATTACGCCTCCAAGAATATAATATTCGCGTGGTCTATCGCTCCGGCCGGAAACATTCGGACGCAGACGCCCTATCCCGTTCGCCCCTACCCCATGACCCAGACTGCTGCGAAAGGCTAACCTGTGATGCCACTGCCGTCACCATCGCCGACATGCCATCTGAGCAACGCAAGGACCCATGGGTTGCTTCGATTCTAGACATCCTGGCTGGGCGGACGGCTCCCCCCCCCTTCTCGCTCATTGAGTCGGCAAGTCGAGCACTTCACCACTCGCGACGACGTGCTGTACCGACGCAACTACGCACCCGGTGGACGTCAGTGGCTACTCGTGATTCCACGTCATCTGCGATCCGAAATTTGTTCCACGTTTCATGACGACCCCCAATGTGGACACGCAGGTTTCCTGAAGACTTATTCTCGCATACGTCTCCGATATTACTGGCGTGGCATGTACCGTTTTATACGACAATACGTTCGGGCCTGCTCGACATGCCAGAGACGAAAAACTCCCCCTTATCACGCCAGTGGTACCTTGTTACCCTTACCATGCCCATCCCGACCATTCGACCGCGTCGGCATCGATATCTATGGTCCCCTTCCCAACACTGCTGACGGTAACCGCTGGATCATAGTTGCCGTCGACCATCTCACGCGGTATGCCGAAACTTCATCCCTTTCCTCGTCTACAGCAAAAGATGTTGCGACTTTCATACTTCACGACATCGTATTACGTCATGGAGCACCTCGGGAGTTACTGAGCGATCGTGGTCGCGTATTCTTGTCAGACGTCATCACAGCATTGCTGCGTGAGTGCCACGTCGTTCACCGCACTACAAGCGCCTATCATCCCCAGACCAATGGAATGACAGAGCGCTTCAACCGCACCCTTGGTGACATGCTGTCTATGTATATCTCATCAGACCACTTCAATTGGGACCGAGTGCTCCCGTTTATCACGTTCGCCTATAATACCGCCATTCAAAGCACTACTGGGTTCTCTCCTTTTTTCCTCCTTTACGGACGTGAACCTTCTTGCACTATGGACACCATTCTTTCGTACAAACCTGACTCCTCAGAGTCCACGACTTTGTCTCAAGCCGCTACATACGCTGAAGAATCCCGCCAACTGGCAAGATCATTCACAACCCAAGACCAAGGACGCCAAAAGCACCACCATGACGCATCGAGTAACACTACTTCCTACGATCCAGTCACTCGTCTGGCTGCATGTCCCTTCTGCTACACCTGGCCTTTCTACCAAGTTGGTCCCCAAGTATCACGGCCCATATCGTGTGCTACAAAAAACGTCATCAGTGAATTACCTCATTGAGCCACTGGAACCATCTTCTGACCAACGTCGTCGTGGCCAGGAAATTGTACACGTCTCGAGACTTAAGCCCTGCTACGACCCTCCCGTGTTTACTTGTCCATAGGTCGCCAGGATGGCTCCTTATTTCGCGGGGAGTAATTGTAATGAATTAATGAATCTGAATAACGGACGCTCTGCTGGCAATGAAGAAGACGACGATGATGGGTGGCTGCAGTAGTAGCTCGCGCACGCCGCTCGCCATTAGCTAGACCTGCCTGATAAAGCATATTTTGCCAAGCTGCGTCTGAACCTTTTTCGACGTACAACATCTCTATCTCTATTTTAATATATATATATATATATATATATATATATATATATATATATATATATATATATATAGATAGATAGATAGATAGATAGATAGATAGATAGAGGCAAAGTGCTTGCACTACCCACAGAAACGCATAGCTGCTGCCCAGGCGGCGATAAGAGATGTTGTCTTCTTCTAGTCCCAGTGAGCTTTCTCTGGCTCTTTACCGCAACAATATATTATCCCAAATTTGCCCAGCTTCATGCTTGCTCAGCGTCGTCGTCCCTACATAGAGTTTATTTGTGTGGCAGAGTAAGCTGACCTTCGAAAATGGTGTCAGTACTCCATAAAAGGCCAAAACCTTACACGTCTCTGAAAACGAGAAGAGTGACTTTCGTCGAGGGTGCCAACACGAACGATGTAATTAAAAGTCACGTGATCACAAAGATTTGCTCAATTATGACGTCACAGATAGTCAAAATTTCTGACGTCAACTCAACGTCACTTAAGGTACTGTCATGTGACGATGCTCGTGATGACGTGATGTCAAGCGCTTCGCACATCTTCCTTCAGTCGGCCACACAAGAGAGTCAGCAGCTGGGTAGTGATCTCACCGGCGTTGAACCCATGACGTCAACGCAGTTCTCTGAAGAAATAAGGAATACATCAGGCCACACGAACGCCGATATGTGCGAGTACTATAATACTAGACACCTAGTTGAAGAATAGGAGTTGCCTGCAGATTTTTAAAATTATCTAGAACTTCTTCGAGCTCGGTTCATTCGGTTCCGTACGGTAGGTTTCATTTTTACCATGGTGCCTATATCTAACACCATGATTTTTACATAATGCAAAAAAGAATTCAAACGCAGACGCAAGGCAGGTTAATGGCGCGTCATATATTGCCAATACCGAGTGTTACTGTTACAGGCATTACGAGAAAGTAAGAATCTGAATTCTGTCACTGTAGCCGACAAAAAAGGGCGAACAGAACAGTCCGTCAGTATATAGTGATACTGCATGAAATATGGCGGAAGCACTGTGTAGAGATACTGTAACTAAAGATTGTAATAAATTCAGCCACGCTACGGAAGCAGACGGGTTAGTTCATATCGGGCTTATGATGTTCTCCACGACTTGAACACATAAATATTGCTTGGAATGTCACACGTTCTGGTTACTTATTAGGTAAATCAAATAAAAAAAATGTAGCCTGCCTTTACAAGGGTACCTTGTACACATAGACAAACGAGGACTTTCCAGTCGACTTCACTGGAAAATCACCTATGACATCCCCGCGACGATAGTTATAGCACGAGAACAGAACGACGACACAGAGACAAGAAGGGCACAAAGGTGACGTGTCTCTTGACTCCGTGCCATCGTTCTGTTCTCGCGCTATTACTATCGTTATGTCATACCGACTAGCCCAAGCTGCCACACTTCTAAGTGACATCCTTGTGTTTCAAAGCAGCAATAAAAATTTAGTTCAAAACCACCGGTCCATTTTTCTAATATCCGTCTGCTGTAAGATGTTCGAACGTATAAGCGCATCCCATATTTACAATCACTTAGGGCGAAATAACTTTCATTTGCAAACCAAAATTGATTTACAAAGACCCTATAATCCGAAACACAGCTTTTTAAATTCACAACTGACCTATATCATAACCTAAATCTAACCATGCAAATGACTGTCTTCTGAATTTTTTGAAAGCCTTCCATAACGTTTCTCACTGTTGACTAATCTCTAAGCAGTCTTTTCTGTGTCTAGATTCTTTACCTGTGTCATGGATACGAACCTTTTTTACCAACCAAGAGCAATTTGTCACTGTTGATGATTTTTCCTCCCCACTTTCATACGTTTGTTCTAATGTGCCGCAAGGCAGTGCTCTCGGTCTGGAACTTTTAAATGCGAAGCATTTCTTAGCGAATTTCGCTGACTTCGAGCGTATCTATCTATCTATCTATCTATCTATCTATCTATCTATCTATCTATCTATCTATCTATCTATCTATCTATCTATCTATCTATCTATCTATCTATCTATCTATCTATCTATCTATCTATCTATCTATCTATCTATCTATCTATCTATCTATCTATCTATCTATCTATCTATCTATCTATCTATCTATCTATCTATCTATCTATCTATCTATCTATCTATCTGTCTATCTATCTATCTATCTATCTATCTATCTATCTATCTATCTATCTATCTATCTATCTATCTATCTATCTATCTATCTATCTATCTATCTATCTATCAGTAAGGCCTGGCGTCGCAGGCCACGGGAGCGAGTCTTCTGGGTCTCAAAAGGGCGCGCTTCCCAAAAAGCCTATTCTCGGAAGACGATAATTTTGGCGTAAGCACGCCCCTTCTGGCAAGAATACCGCGGTCAGTCGCCGCTTCTAGCAACCAGCTAAATGGTCTCTGGAATGCGGATTGCCGGCGCGTGACGGGAGGACCGTGCATAGCCACCCATCCGTCAGGAGTACGCGGGACGGCTAGCATGCTGGACAGCGTAGTCATCTCACGGTAATGCAGGAGGCCCGCAGCCGAACGGCGCCACTATTGTGTGCGTTCGCACAGTTCGCGGAACGTTGGGTGCAGGCCGGTCCTTTAGTCTCTCTCTTTCCGACCGAGCAGTCGAGTGCGGGAAGAAGAGAGCGAGAGGAGGCGACGGCAACAAGTGTGTTGTCGGTCCAATAAACCGACTAAATTGCTTTGGTTGGCTGTGAGGAGAATCGGGAGGTAAAACCTGGCTTCCGAGTCCTCGCGGGAGGGTCTGGTCGCAACAAAAAGTGCTCTGCTCTATCGGCTCTGCCGAGGCAACATGCGACGGTTCCGACGGTGAAGTCTTGTAAATATGTACATAAGTTTTTGTATATAAAGTCAAGTTGGTGTAACGTTCGAAATGTGCTGGCTTCCATCCCTGAACAAGCAGCAGCAGCCACGACAACGCAAGACGGACACCGAGAAGCAACCAACCTTCCACTCTGTAGCAACAGCCGCTACGCAGCTGGGAGAGCTCGGCTCAAGGAAACAGAGGGAGTGGGTATAGAAGGTTGAGTTTTATTCTATCTATCTATCTATCTATCTATCTATCTATCTATCTATCTATCTATCTATCTATCTATCTATCTATCTATCTATCTATCTATCTATCTATCTATCTATCTATCTATCTATCTATCTATCTATCTGCTTACTTTTGGGTGCTCTCTTGGTCATCCCCTTAGCTCTATCATTTCGTCGCTGCCGCAGTGCGAGCAGCTGTGTCTTCCATTGCATCCACTGCGTATTTTGTTTGTCTTCCAGATTCAGCCAACAGTGGTAAGCAGGTAGGTCGCTGCGGCGACACTTGACTCCTCCTATGGGGAACCTTTGTGCATGCCTACGCAGTGTTGAATGAACGTAGTGAGAGCTGCCGATGCTTCAGGCGAACACAATCCTCGTCCCCGGGCCGGCGCTTGCTGCCGGTATACCGTGGGAAGAAGGCCCGTCAAGGTGACACCACCTCACGTGACGAGTCATGCGCGAACAGTGGGCTGAGTGTAGGAACATTAGTAGGAGTGGCTTCCTTCAGACCTCCACACAGTGATATGACGAAATATTATAAAAAATGACGCAGCTGCGTAACGTAGCAATCATTTTTCTTACGCTGGAATAAGTTTCACTGTGTGAATAATCGCTTCCCCACCCTTCCTCTCTTGCGTGAACTTGTTCCATGTTATGCTTGCAAATTTCTTCATTTCATAAGCTCACCTCTTTCATCCTCAGCCGTGTTGTTATCTATTAGTGTCTATTACGTCCCTCTCACTCACCATACATCCTTAGCAATATGTGACTTGTCCTGGTAAGCGTATTTCTTCCCATGTCAATTGGCATGCTGGCTATCCTGTTCGTTGATCCATCCTTCTGTCCTTCTAATCTATTATGTGACGCTCAGCACTGTGTTCTGTTTTGATTCCCGTTGCATGCTTCATACCTTTTTTCTAGGGTTTTTTTTTAACATTCTCCAAGTTTCTGCTTGATACGCTAGAGCATGCAATGCTTAGTGTTCGTGTGCTTGCTGTTTTAAAAACAGTGGTATGTTTTCTGAGATGCGTAGGGAATTTCTGCCATGAGCGCTTCAGCCCATCTTAAACCACCATTGAATTTCCTCGCCATGAGTAGGCCGTCCCTTTAGTAGCTATAGTTGACCTATACTTATGCATATTCTTGTGCGGACAATTGTGGCCCATTGTCAACTGATAACTATCGTTATTTGGTCATGCTCTCTAGTGTTATCTTTCGTGTTTGCGTCATCATCATCATCAGCAGCAGCCTGACCATGCCCACTGCTGGGCATAGGCCTCTTCCTTAATCCGCCAGTAAACACGGTCTTGTCCTTTTTTCTAACTCGTTATACCTGCAAACTATTAATTCTCATCGGCCGGACGAAACCTTCTGTGAACAGGTTTTGTGTTTGACTTCTATGCCAATCTAGTCAGTTACCCTTAGGGACCAGCGAATATCCTGCCTACGTGCTACGTGTCTGGCCCATGTACATTTCTTCTTCTTGATGTCAGTTATGATGCCCTTAACCCCGGTTTGTTTCTTGACCCACACTTCTTGTCTTCTCTTAGTTTTACACTCACCATTCTCTTTACAAAGGCTTACATACTTTCAACCTTCCTTGAACGCTTTCTTTGTTCGAACTTCCAAAAATGTTTTTGTTGTTTTTGTAATTATTCGTCATTCATGCTGAGGTCACAATGTAATTAATTTGAGCCCGCGTAACTCATGAGGAGCTGTGATATTCTCAGTTTAAAGTTTTTTCTCTGTCCTCTTCATCTGTTTGGTAAAAGTACAGCATGCAGTAAATAACAATAGACAAACTGTATTGCCTGGTGTGGTCTGGTGGGAATAATAGTTTAGCAGTTTTGGTTTCCCCACCAACATCTTGCAACCATAAGCGACCTTGGTGCTGCTGGTTGGCGTGGCTAACACATGTGTCTCGAGAAACCCACGGGGTCAAGGAGAACACCACGCAACTCTGATTGATGAGGTGTGATCGTCAAGCTTCGCACCACTTAGCCATTCATATTTACTAATAAGAAGTTAATGAGCAGAATGTAGTCTAGATTAATTTCTCTTCAGCCTCTTTCTATATCGTAATTGTCCGGTTTTACTTATGTAGAAGCAAGGTGGCCATGGAAGCTTGGCTGACGTTGGCAGGTGTGTTTACATATGCTTGATCTATTGGCTGACGACGCAGCACTTGTAAACCTGTCAGTATCTGCATTCAATCGAAAAACATTTTGGAGTCAAAAAACTATGTAAAAAGGTTTTTTTCCAGTGAGGCCATTTTCACATCACTTACGCATAATGTGCTGTGATATCTGCCGTGAGGATGCAGGGAAGTGAAAGTGAAGTGAAATTCGTTGCAGCGCTGCGAATTCGGGGTGCTTTGTCATACAATGAATTAATCTGAACACGTCAACAAAGTATGCCTTTCAAGATATCTTAATTTGTATGTTTGGCAGATTAACATTTCCTGTGCACCGGGTCTCTTTTCCTGTACCTCGTGTGTTTCTTTAAAGTCGGGCGATTCTCCATGTACTGTTTGCCTGAAGAAGAAAAAATGGTGGGCAGTCCATATCATTAGGGCCATGAGGTGTGAGCAGAGCTTTCGAGATGAAACTAATTCTCATAAGTACCTTAAACTTAGTTAGAATGAAACCCTTTTATAAGCTACTGGTTGTTCTTTATAATCGTTTAAAGATATAATTGCATAAGGTTGTTGGTTTGCTGGCCTTAACAAACTTATCACGAAAAATATTGTTTTAGAGCAGGAGGTCTCCCTGTCATCATAAAATGAGAACTTATGCCGGATACGTGTGGTTAGTTTACATCATATATGTTTACTTTAAACGTACCATGCACTATACTCACTTTTCATTTCGGCATTCTTGCAATTACTGCGGTGGGTTTGCCTCTGTTACAGCGCACTTGATTTTCGCAAAATATTTTTTCACATTTTTTCTCTTAAATCGTCGTTTTTTGCAACAACATGGGTTTCGCTCTTTTGGGGGAACAGATAGCTGCCTTGGTGATGTGTTTGTATTTTGAGAACTGTATTACCGTATACATATTTCTTCCCCATAAAATGTTATCTTACTGCTAAACCTACCGTCACTCGGCAAAGCAGGCGTATCTCTGAATAGTAGTAAATATTTGTTGAGCCTCCTCTTAGGAACGCTGCAGCGATGTGCCTGTGACTTTCTCGGCTTCCGAAATGTTGTTCAAAAAGCGCAACAAGCTCGTATCACCCATCGTCCCACCTATAACGCGCACAACACGTGATACAACTCACGCAGTGCGCGAGTCACAGGTCACTGTGTAGTGAAACTTCTTGGTATGATAACTGACCCCTTCTAACACATTTAACATTAACATGGGATGGGGACTCATTCAAAGGTTAGCGCTGAAATTTCGAGACGAAAGCTGATGTCTTTGTGAATTTTAAATAATTGCTTCATATGAACCCTGAAAATTGCAAACAATAATAAGATCCGTCGCACTTTGCTGCACTGATGAGAGTAGCAATGCAAAAAGTTCGAAGTACTTCTCTGCATGAAGACCAAAAGTATACTCTCAAAAAGAAAAAGAAACAGTTCTCAATTTCGCGATGTACAAATGTGCACGAGCATCTTTTTCTCAAACTGCTGCTCCAATGGATGACTGATATTTCGCACATGCATCAGAGTGCAGGTTACTTCTAGTGGTGGCAGACACGAGAAGCCATGCCTGTGATCGTGAGAACGAATACAGAACAAAAGCGGTGAATCGAGTTCTGTTGAGTGCGAGAAAGCCGAGCTGACGGCCAAGGTCTGAGAATCCCACGTGGCAAAGGCGCTTTAATTGAGTGCTGCGAATACTCGATCTCATTCCTGCTCAATATAGTGGTGCTTATTCTCACTACACGCAGTGAGCCGATCACTGACCAAGGCGATTGCTCAGAACATTTTTTACGGGCTTGAAAGAGCACCAGATTTCGGTGGCAATATTGTCCGCCGCAGTTATCCTGCTCAAATAAAACTAGCCGTGTAAAGACGACAGAGAAGCAGTGAAGCTGGTTGATCTTAGGTGCTTAACGTGGCATTCATGACCAATGCCAAGTCTTTCCTATGAGCAGACATAGTCAAACTACCACCTGTCACAGACCATGCAAGAATGTCCAAAATCTAGCGCTGAAACTATAGTCGAAAGCTGATGTGGCTTCCGTCTCTCATAATGGGTTCGCGCCGGCAACCTTGGTGCAGCGGCTTCGTGGCCTGTCTCCGCTGGTGGGCGTGGCTGATAAGCATCGGCGCGCGATGTGCAACCACTGTAACTTTAGAATAAAAGAAAGCATAGGTAATAAACGAAAAGGTTAACCGAACTATAAGGTGGGACTTACGACCGATATAATGAGGACCTGATGCACTTACTGCAATTAGAGCGTGAGAATTCCTCTATGAATTGTGCAACCTATAAGCACTTAAAACTTTGATAAGTATGTCTTTACTATGCAAACATGTCCCGGGTGCTTGAGAACGGCACAAGGAATAAGAAGTGACATTGACAGGCACGCCAAGCGGGTAGCCGCAATAAACCTAACTTGAGAGCAAACGCTATCACATGATGACAGTTGAAGCACAGCCTCCAAGATTTGCGTGCCAAGAAGCACATTTTCGCAGGTCACATATTCAACGCTTTGTAGTGCATTGCATGCCTATCCTTTACGACAAAAAGTGTCCAGCCTCCATTGCGTCAAAATGACGTTACGCTAGTAATGCGAGAAAGAGCATACGCGCTGTTCGCCGAGCTCCATCCACTCAGCGACGGCTGAAATGGAAAGTCCACTTAATGGACACATCCAGAATAGCTCCCAAGGTCAGTTGCCACGATGGTCATGGCCGTTCCCCTGTGTAAGCGGCATAGTGTGCGTATTAATAAATAGTGTGCACACTTTAAGTATCAGCGTAAATTATGGAGCGCATGAAGGCATTAGACAACGCAAACCGTAGTGAAGTACTCCGTAATCTTTCCTCGAGGCTTTTCCGCTCGGGGTGGCGACATACGAGTTATTGCAGTATTTAAACAATATTTAAAGTATAAGCCTTGCGCACACTATGAAAACATAACAACTATACCTAATTCTTTCATTTTGACTAACAGTTACTTTATCTCCTCCAGGATATGAAACAACAATGTAAGTTGTTGTCACTTCTTTTAACTGCCACTGTCATCTCGGGAGTTTTCTAACTAAGGCCCGGTAGCTGAGGTCTACTAGAAAAGATTTCCATATCTAATTGCAATCTTATGTACGCTGATAAGAATGATTTCTTTGCGCTGGTAAATGGTGCTTAGTTTCTTAAATTAATAAATACAAAGCATTCCTTAGCAAAATTCCACGACTTTGAGCGTATCCATTCATCTAGGCATCCACGACATTTGGTTCTCCTGGCCATTTCAATAACGGTATATATAACGAAATTGGTATTGCATAAGACGATTGCATGACGAGCATAATTGACTGGTGATAACATGAAGGTCATGACACGTATGTCATGATTTACATTTCATAATCTTGCTGCGCTTGCGGTGGTTTTGTTTATTCGACATGTTGCAAAACTGGTATAGTATGACATGACTGCATGACGAACAAAAGTGACAAACCCTAACATAGAAATCGTGACATGCATGTTATGTATGTCAAGAGTCATGCCACAGTCGTGATTCACTGGCGGCCGTTTCGTGAGCTTCACATATACCAAATTTCGTAATACGGGACGTGAATAGATAACGAAAGAATGTGAATGGTGCAAACATGACAATCATGAGATGCGTGTCATGTAACATTATGACTACATGCCACACTTATGATGAGCTCGCGGCTGTTTCACCAGGTTCGCATATACCAAGTTTGGTATTACATGATGTGAATGTATGACAAAGTTATATGACTGATGCAAACATAATAATCAAACATGCGTGTCATGTAACAACATGACTACATACCACGCTAATAATGCTCTCACGGCCGTCTCACTAGCTTCACATATACGAAATTTGGTATTACGGGACGTGCATGGACGACGAAGGTAACTGACATGTTCAAACATGATAATCGTGGCATATGTGTCACGTAAAACATGACTACTTGCTAAGCTCATAGCGAGCTCGCGGCCGTTTCGCTTGCTCAACATATATCAAATTAGGTATCACGTGACGTGAGTAAACGATGAAGGTAAATGACACGTCAAAATATGATAATCTTTGCATGGAAGTTATTTATGGCATAATTTACGTCCGCCTCGTAACGTTGTGCTTATCTTAAAGTAACATATCAAGATTTTCTCATTCGTGCTTCGCATATCATCGATTCTCGCTGTACGTGGGATGTGCCAGTTTTTTGGGGCAATTATCATTTTATAAAGCGCTGCGGTAAAAGTTATTAACAGACATACCAGCTACAACCCGTAGGCTAACCTATGAATGTCAGTAAGAAACAGTATTCGTAGTAGCATACGCGACAGAGTAACTGCCCGAGAAGCAGCTTTCCACTTCATCCAGCAATAGCAGCGCTGGAGTGAAATGTTAAAACCACTCTGCTACAATGAATGGTTCAAACTAAGCTTACTATGTCAACATAAATAAACTTTATTTACTTTAAAATAAATTTTGCAATTGAGCGTTGCGAAAGGATAACGTGATAGTGAGGTGAGTCACTGGTGATCCACAAATCAATTTTTACCACCTTGTTTAAGGCAGGGGCTCTAGTTCCATCTGGTGAAAACCAGAGCTACAACCGTGGACAGCAGGGCAGCAGTGCTGAAATAGGCTCGTGAAGCCGCGTTGTAGCCTGGCACTGTGCGTTCGGCGAAAGTGTGCATCACTTTTTCTATCGCTTTCTCGTCGACCTGGGCGCACTGCTCTGTGTTGATCTTGGAACGGGCGATACACTTGGGCAGTCCATTCTTCAGTACCCTGCAGTGAAAGCAATCGTAAGAGTAGGTTTTCTGTGAATAAAAACTAGAAACTGATGTATTATATTGCGTACTGCTTCTGAAAGCATAAAAGGGAAGTGTCATCTGCTTAGCGAGGCAGACTGTTGGCCTGATTCGTGTAACGTGCTCGTGGAGCGCTGAACGTAACTGGGAGTCTTTGCACTCGAAGTTACTTAAGAGAAGCGTCGTCAGGCACACAGTGTGCTAAGCAAATCGCGTTGCCATTTCACGGAGGCCAGCCTTATGTGCTGAACCACACGCCTTCCAAAAGTAGGCTGACCCTGACCATCTTTCCGTCGCAGAACACAGGCTCAAGAGATATAAGGCCGCCACTGTTATAAATATCCGAAGGAATTTCGCAATGATGCCCTACCTATGCGAGATTTCCCGCAACATAAAGAAGGGCTGTCTGCTATAAGAAACAAAAATATTAGTGCGGCTTTTACGGTTCCAAAGAAGCTGGGAAAACTCTACGGGCGCAACTACCTAGAGGCACATAAAGCAAAGAGCTGTGAACAAAAATAATCACAGAAGTCGTCACATGTCATGGGAAAAAATTTGTACTATAGCTACCCCTGCCGTGCGGAAAATACTACGTTGGGCCAACCGGGTGTTTGTCTCGAGGACAGGTTTAGGGAGCACAAAAACAACGTAAAGGAGACTGACGACGCTTCGATATTGCCGCATTGCCACACCTGAAGGTGTTTTGCGTAAATGAAAAGTTCTACGAATGCGCCGAGATGAAACATCGTGGTTGCTGGTTGATTCGGCTACCATACAAAAGCTAGGCCAGGACTCTGTCAGCAGACTGTCATTGCCATTAGTTAGAACATTTTTGAACCTTTGGTTCATCCACATTCGAGGATGACTGAGTGACTGCGATTTCCTGGTATATATTTGAACATAAAAGCGGTTTTGGTAAGTGCTCGTTTTCTGGCTAATCCAAGATTTCAGCCCGGAATGAGCCATTTTAATTGGAAAGCCTCGCTACCGAGTAAAGACGACATCAAATTTCTTCGCGAGGAGAAGTTCTACTGTTGTGGAAAAACCTATCGCTTACTCGAGCACAGCAACTCGGCTGGTACGAACTCTCTCTTCATCCTCATCATCTTGCATTCCGCTATCAGAACGGGGCTGCCTATTTGTCCGGCGTGAGAGGCAATAACTTGGACGGACAATGAAACAAGTTAAAAAAAAAGAGGAATAAATGCAAGAGAGACAGACAGGGATAAAAAAGATAAGCGCAAAAAATTAAAAAAAGAACTAATCCACAGAAATGAAAGAAGACATAGACACAATAACGAGATAAAAGTACGTCGAGAGAGACAGAAAGGTAGAAATAGAGAGAAAAAAATAGTCCTATATAAAAAGTCAGAAAGGGGAAAATTATAAATAAAAAAAAGGAACATAGGAGAGATAGAAAGAGTAAAAAAGAAAAAAAAGGCAATAAAAACAAATTAAAACGAAGAAAAATAAAAAAAAATGTCCCCGTATCCGCATGTTACACTGCAAATGTCGTCGAAAGACGGTAGTCTTGCGTCTGGAGACAGTGAACAAAACGTTTATTTCATATTCTTCGCAAGAAAATCAGTGAATGGTAACTTGGGGCGCTGCGTCAGAGCGCCTCAAGCGTGCAGCAGAGGCGAACGAGCGCATCGAGTCACGTCACACGTGATACATAGGCGCTATCTGGCAGTTATCTTGGAAACGGAAGCGCGCGCGCACCCGGCACGCTTGTCTCGGAGGTGATAAGGCGTAGAACGCAAGGCAACGGGTAGGTGCCACCACCTTGTCGTCTAAGCAAAGCGTTGGAAACACTTGCCTTTTCGTGCAAGCGTTGCCTGGTCAGTGCAACTTGATAAACGCTACGGTCCTTATAATTACTTATGTATGCTTTTTCTAATAAGAGACCCACATACCGAATATTGACATGCTGTTATGGTACCTCCAATATGTGCAATAATTACTGGTAATTGACAATCGTACAAGTATGAACGCTGAATCTTGAGCAATATTGGTGGACGCTGCGGATGGGGTTGGCCGTTTGGAGTATCGTTTGGCCACTTTGGTGCCGTAGAAGGTACCGTTTAGGGCGAACAAACACACAAATGCAAAGACAGACAGACCAAAATTTTTGCTTTGGAGGTCCACAAGAAAGACTATCGTATTTAAAAAAAGAAGAAAGAAAAATACTGGGAAACAAGGAAGGCCTCTCGGCTCCGTTGCTCCTTCGGGTTTGGCGCCCACACTGCGAAGCTGACTGAACTTTTTTGACGTGGTTGCCAATAAATCATTGTACTAAGCGCTTCTATTGTGTGTGCTGGTAGTTATTGTCACAGTCACTTGAGCTTCCACGCTTTATAGCATGAATAGATTTGTTTATCGGTATTACAGTTCCTGTAAAATAGAGGCGAGTGAATTTAGGAAGCCAGCGCTTTCAATCGACAATTCGAATCGAAAGGTATCGAGCGGGGGGGGGGGGGGTCGAGTGGAGAATAATTTGTGCAAGAGTGTGCTCAAAACCTTTTGAACAAGCGTGTATATCCGCCGAGCTTCGTAAAAATATTCTTTCAGAGGCGGTCTTAGCTACCTTACACAAACATTAGTACTGATTCCCAAAGTAAAATTATTACGATCCGTCACTAAAAATACAAAAAAACAACAACAGTTTAGTTGCAAGGTCCTGCGCATTGTGGAAATCAGTCGATTCACACGGCGCTGATTGGTTCCAAGCAATGGTGACAAGGTGGGTCGGCGCCTTCGTGCAAATCAAATTGTTTGTGTCAAGTGGCATTACGAAGGACGTTAGGCACACTGCCATGCTATAAATATTTAAAAGAAATTTGACTGAGAGCTGAGCATGTTTCTGTATTTAGTAATCAAGCGAGTACTGGTGCGTCCACTGGAGGGGCCCAATGTCGTACTAGCACACCAGGCCCGTGCCCTCCTCCTCAGAAGTTTTTTTCACCATATTGTATAAAGCAAAATATGACCATTTGAAGCAGATGCTCTTCCCGAAATCAAGTCGGTGCCGCCCCCGAAAAACATTTCTGACTGCGCACCTGGTCTAACAAACAGCTCTAGCAGACGACGCTCCGTTCGCTGGTGTGCTTCCTCTGGACACCTCAAGCTGCTCTTATTGTACGCTCTAACGGATTAGTTATTGTCACTTGAGACGTATGCTGCCGAGGAAGCTTCAGACAACCAGGACAACAACTAAGAATACGAGAGTAAGCTGAACGTTTAAATAAAAATTGTGCTTTTCCGAAGCAGCTTATGAGCACCTCCCCACGGCAAATGACATGCAGGACTGTCCAACTTCGGTTCTTAGCGCGTTTGCGAATTCAGTGTAACTTGAAGTAGATGTACTGCTTGTTTTCCAGTTAAAAAAAAAAGAGGTAAGCTGTGGGCTTTCTGCTACTTTAGGAAACCTGTTGGGTTACCCAATCTAGTGTGCAGTACAAAATATTGGCTTAATTGCAATTGTGGGCGTTCAGAAGTGTTCCCACTACAATAGGTCATTTTTCACTGCGGTTAGTTTATTTATAAAGCGCTCTAGTAAGCATACTTGAGAGAAAGAGTTGCGCTACATGTGTGTAGTATGAGGAGCGAGAGCTCCATTGAAGATCTGAAAATACAGTATGCCCAGAATAATGTACCGCAAGTTTTTATGGTTATCTATTAAAAAAATTCAATTATTCAAAGCCTTTGCCGTTATACTACTCCCACCACCTAGATTTGTTGCAGAATAAATGTAAGTTGAAATATTATCAAAAGCAATTTCAAGTGAATTCGAGATATTATTAGACCTACAGGTCCTAACAGCAAGCCACAGCGAGAAACTTTAAGTTTAGGTACTTTTTGTAGAGTAGGAAGGAGGGAGCTGAAAACAGCGTCTTTTGAAAAATTTTGGTGTATTGAATGAATTCACAGCACCTTTTCTTTGGAAGGTTTGTTGTGGGCCCTGATTTTCTCCTCCACCCCCACCCCATTCAGTTGCAGGGTGGCTCCCGTTTCCTCATTTATTTATTTATTTATTTCAAGAAACCCGTAAAGGCCTTCACTGGGAAGGTATTACATAGGGGGGTAGGGTAAAAAAGAAAGACTAATGCAATAGATAGACATCAAGCATAAATAAATTGCAAACAAAAAATACAACATATTCATATGAAAAGAGCAACATAATAATGCAACGTCTGTTGGAAATATAGAAGAAGAAATAGCTAAATACGCAATGGAAAATAACAGAACTACCTAATAATACACCACATACGGAAAATAAAATAAAATATTCTGAACAGCACAAAATGCTAAACTTTGTTATCATTTTTAAAGGGTCATTATATTTTAAAATGTCCTGTTTTATTCGAGTAGTTCGAGGCAGCTGGTTTTCATTCAATAATAGTTTTTGTATTAACGAATCTGCGAATGATGACGTACGGCATGTTATGCGTCTGACCTTCGTAGAATGATTGCGGCGAGGAAAGACTGCTAAGGGTGACTGAAAAACATCGTCATGAAGCAATGAATGAGGATAGATTTTAAAAAAAAAGAAATAAGCGAGCAAGTTTTTGACGATGGGAAAGGTTAACAAGACCAGCACGAGCTTTTAAGGCAGTGATACTAGTGAAACGAGAGTATTCAGAATGAATGAAACGAGCAGCATTGTTCTGGAGCGATTCTATGTTATCAATGATGTATGCTAGATCCGGATCCCATACGGCGGAAGCGTACTCAATTTTTGGGCGGATAAGGGCAATGAACGCCAGGTTTCACATATGCATAGGAGCATGACGTAGATTTTGTTTTAACACCCCAAGGAAGTGGTTAGCAGCTGCAAGAATGTGATGGATGTGATGGCTCCAGGAGAGATCAGATTGAAAGTGAAGTTTTAAATAATTGTATGAAGTGACTGAGTCCACGAGTGTGTTATTAAGTGTATATATGGTTGGAAGGCGGCTTGAATTTCTTGAAAATTAGTAAAGTTTAATCTTGGAGTGATTTATCTTCATTTGCCACGATGAGCATCATGAATGAATGGATTTGAGATCAGCTTGCAGGGCTCTGTGGTCTTCGTCACATCTGATGGCGCGATACAAAACGCAGTCGTCAGCGAATAATCTAATGTGAAAAGAAGTGCCATTCGTTAAATTATTGATGAATATGAAAAAAAGCAGACGGCCTAGCACACTACCTTGTGGTACGCCGGATGTGACCTGTTCCATTGAAGAGTAACAACCGTTTACGGATGTGAATTGAATGCGGGAGGACAGAAAATGTTCAATCCATGAAACGACCTGAGAGTCAATGTTGACATACGTTAACTTGAGTAGTAATCTGCGGTGGGAACACAATGAATTGCCTCCGAGAAGTCGAGAAATAAGGCGTCAGCCTGTAACCTTATGTCCATGAAGGCAAGTAATAAATCTTTTAGTAAATCCTGGAAGCTGAGTCTCACAAGAGAATCCCTTCCGATGACCATGCTGCTGTTTAGAGATCATGTTGTGATCTTTGAGATAATTATTGTTCTGCGAGTGAATACCATGTTCGAGGAGCTTTGAAAAAGTGCAAGTCAAAGAAATGGGTCTGTAGTTAGGGGATCAGAGCGAGCACCTGATTTAGATAGGTATAACTTTAAGCTTTGTGCCAGTCGTGAGGAATGGAACCACTAGATAATGAGTGCAAAAAAAAAAGCGCGCAAATAACACTCTCATGTCTCTCATGATTTGGAAAATAAGCAAATATGTTCGGTGCGGCATATATAGTGTCAGTTTTTTCATTCAAGTGTAATGCTGTGTTTCTCGAACTCACCATGAACATTGCGGTGAGCGAATACAACAACGAAGCCTTAATCGATCTCGGATAGAACAGTGTGGCGAAACACAGTAAGGTGTGGCAAAAAACTTATCCCGAATTGTCATTTTTTGTGAGCTTTCAGTGCTGCAGCTGTTCTGCAGGAGAACAACAAAGGCAGCGGTCCTGTGAAGGTCACTTGTCGCCAACCGGCCTATCACTTGTACCCTACGGCTGGATGAAGTAGTTCCGCTACTGTGTAAATATAAAAAGACTTAAGTGCGCAGGACTCTAGTGCGTAGTTATTTGCAGCGCCACCACCACAAAAAGCTTAAAGTGTGGCCTCCGAAATTTTAGCAAATGCGAGACTCGAGACGAGACTTCACTTGACTTAAATTTTTGTATATGTACATAGCAACTAAAGCTAATTTTAAGAAATAGCGGAAAGCCAATGCAGCGATAGCAGGCGACTTTGGAAATCGACGCCCACCATTTGCAGCGGCCATTCCAGCCATGCTCTTTTCGGTGGGAAGGAGCAGTCTGTAGCCCTGAACCAGTTCAGCGTACTTCAGCGTAGCTGTGCGTAACCCTTAAACGATGACACATTACTGGCTACCGATTGCAGCGCTACAAGTTGCTTGTCCCCATTTGGCCTCCATTTCTGTACGTTGGTGCTGCAGCTGTTCTGAACATTTTCCTGTTTCAGTGCACTGTAGCACTGTTCGAGTTTTCCCGTAATTTAGACAGGAAAAGATGTTTATGATGAACGAGTCATATAATGCAATGACGTCACTCCTGGGTTGTAGTGATACACATCTACTTTAGCTACCTATTGTTTAACAGCAGCATCAACAACAACAATAACAATAAATTGTTGATAGTTTGGTAAGCAGTCCTACTTCTACAACTATTAGCGCTATTTCAGTGATCATGCTGTCTAGAAGAAGATACAAAATGCAGTCATACTCCAAGTCCTGATCTGTCCGCTTCGCCAAGAAGTCGAAACTCTTAGTCGTCAGTGGAAGTTGTACGATACAGCTAAGGAACTCTTGGAGGTTCCAGCACTGGTAGACACTCAGAAGCGCTGCACAAAAGAAAAAAAGAAAGAAAAAAGAAACCAGGATTAAGCAACGTACTGAAATAAAGAGAAAAGTAATGCACACCGACTCATGCAGTGAATGCCGGCAGTAGAATGGTGGCAGGCGTAATGGTGTTTCTTGCAAAACATGGATCACCGCCATATGTGTTTGTGTGAGTGCGCCTTGTGTAAGGTTGTTTAGTAGCTATCAGCAGTAAACATTTTTGCCTCTTATAGGTTAGCCAGCCGGTCTGAGCATTGGCTCACCCCCCTTTCTTTCCTTTCCTTCTCCTTTACCTCTTGTTTTCCCCTCTTCTGAGTCTTGTAATAGCTCATTCAATCTTGGTATTCTGCCCCGCCACGGTGGTCTAGTGGCTAAGGTACTCGTCTGCTGACCCGCAGGTCACAGGTTGGAATCCCGGCTGCGGCGGCTGCATTTCCGATGGAGGCGGAATTGTTGTAGCCCCGTGTGCTCAGATTTGGGTGCACGTTAAAGAACCCCAGCGGGTCGAAATTTCCGGAGCCCTCCACTACGGCGTCTCTCATAGTCAAATGAAGGTTCTGGGACGTTATACCCCACATATCAATCAATCAATCTTGATTATTTAGTAGCTCCATAAATGTTAAAACGTATCTTGCGTGAGCTTCCTTTTATTGCGATAGCTACTACACGGACATCCTCGACGGGTTTTCGCCATCGCTGCTGGCGTCACAATCACCATGATAGTCCGCATAAAGTCCAAACTGATAACATGCTCCAAAGCATCGTTTGTTTTATCAGCGCACGTGCACCAGTGAGGCTGACGAATGCAGCTGAAGCAGATAAGAGCCGACCGACCCACGTGGCACCGAAGGCGCATGTGATAACATCATCCAGCATGTCAGACTAGGCTCCGGAAACTTTCAAGTTCAAGTGATCGCCTGTAGGGGGCGAAAAAATCAACTGCGGCACGTTTTTGCTTCAAACACACAGAGTGTATCTAGTAACCTCTCTTGCTACTCGCGATACTGCACTTTCTTGTGAGGGCGCAAAACATTACCGAGCGTTCCGAGCTTTAAAAACGCGTAAATGAAAGTGCATCGCGTTTTTGTATAGTGTTTTGTTTCAGTGTCTGAAAGCTGGTAAAAAAATCTCCACACAAAGAAGAAAACTTACTCGACTACAGTGGAACAGGATGCTGCTCCGACACCGGTAATGCTTAAAGTGACTCAGAAGGCGTTGTAGAACAGTTATGAGCCCATTTATTAGTGGGGCCGCATGTTACATGACAAAAACCTTGATACAAAATGGGTTGTCGCTCACGAGCAACACTGGGCGTATATAAAATTACAAGCAAAAATGGAAAAACGTGATTGCAATTGTTTTCAATGTGCGGAGCTGTTAAAATTGACGTTTTAAGCGTGGGAGAGAAAGAAATCGATCATCGTTAAGAACCGGTTTGTCCTCCCTTTATCGTTTTCTTCCTCGTCTGCGTCACTCCCCGAACAAGCATGCCGTTCTGTGCAGCATAGGAAAAGGAAGAAACTTTATTTTTACAAAAATGTCCGCGTGGTTCGTTAGCCTTTTTTTTTTACCGGATAATAAATCTAAAAAGATTGTTTTTTTATATCAAATGACAATATATTTTCTGTTTTCTAGCTTTGTAATATTTTTTAAGGCTTCCCGATTCAAGCCCAGTCCCCCAGTGCAGGTGCATGTGTACATTTAAATCTTAATCTTGAATGGTGCATTGTGCATCTGTACCTTATTCCAGGCCGCTACTACTGGAAGGCATTCTATGTGAAGTATTACCATAGGTGCGCAATGTTGCTCAGGAGCAACGACTCAATACTCGCCTATAAATAATCATATTTTTTTCTGAAAACGATATTGGCATATTTAACCATTTATATATTTATGCCAGAGTTTTCTTGACGTTGTTCATTGAAACAATATCTTAGACTTCAAAGAGTTCAGGTACACTTGCGAACGGATGCGTAGTACGGTGAAGATTCAAGCTTTTGTAATAGGCGACTGATATTCGTATCGTCACACTGCTCATCACCGAGATGAAGCAGCTGGGTGATAGCAAGGTTACAGTAAACGGAATCAGTAGATTCCGTTTACTGCAACCGCGTTTACTAGGAATTGTAGATTTCGAGCCGGCTACAGGGTATAGCGTGACAGGCAATCCACATCTTTGTACAGTCTTGCTGACTCGTACACTACGGTGTGAGAATACTCTTGGAGGGGGAGTGCCTAGCGAGCGAGACGAGCTGCCGATCTTTCAGGGAGGCGAGCCAGCGATGAGCGTGGTGATTGGTGAGATCTATTGATGATCGGTCGTATAAGTAAGGGTAAAATTTCGCGACTGCCCACACCAGCGCTAGGAATTCGCGTTCAGTGGTTGAATAATCACAAACTAAAAGTGAAGAGGTTGACGTTGTTTGTCAGCTGTGTTGTGGCTGTTGACTATCTGCTTTCATTTCCTCGTAACATTTTGGTGGAAGTGCTGGGTGCTCTTTGGACGGCGGAGATACGCAAAGCACGCCTCTTTAATTCTGCTGCCATAGCTTCGGATAAAAACACGCCTTTGTCTTCTACCTCGGCAACGACAGCAACTCTGTACGTCAACCTAACTTGATCCCGTGATCCCGATTTTTTTTTATTGTAGAGAACAACGCGAATGTGGACAAGTAGCTCAGTATGTACGAGCGCGTCAGCAAGCATTATGGCTGGATTCTAACCGCTATGCTCGCGAATGCCATATTCTATCTTTACAAGACTCCTCGCACCTGGTTTGAGACCCACGAGTACAAATTCACAAGCTGAGAAACGCTTCAAAAACTGTTTCGCGACCTTTGTAGCAACCCGTTTGGTCAACAGCTTGATGCTCGAACGCAATTGGCCGTACGTACTCAGAGGTCTACCGAGACATACTTACATTCAGGACGTGTAAGCCTTGTGTGAAAAGGCCGATCCCAACATGCCGAGGCTGACAAAATATCGCACATATTGAAAGGCATCGCCAAAGATGCATTTGGTCTACTTGTCTTTACAAACGTAATGACCACCGACACCGAAATCAAAGAGTACCACCGTCTCGAGCAGGCAAACAGTTGACGCATTTCGCGTCAGATCCACCACCTACGAAGCACCTCCACGTAACATTTTGGTGGAGGTGCATACGAAGCACCTCCACCAAAATGTAACGTGGAAAGAACACCAGATATTCGGCAGCCACAACACAGATCACAAAAAGACGTCAACCTCTTCCTTTTTGTCTGAGGCGCATTTCAGGGTATTTCGTAATATGTCCGGTCACCATAAACCGAAACCACGTAACAATATGTTTCCTTGAAATTTATATTGTAACGCGGACTGAAAGAGCGAGGATAAAGAAGAGATCGGACGCGCTCGAGCGATGGTGATTCGGCAGTGACGGTAGAGCGCTGACATTTTTCATTGTAAATAAACCAATCACATTCGTAACAGCTTTGGTGGAGGTGCTGGGTAACTTGCCATCCTGGACCCCGCAGCAGAAGTTCTTTGAAGAAGCAGACGCTTAGCTGGCCTACCTCCGGACAACATCAGCATGAACGACGACACAGCGATCCCATCGACGTCCTACGCTGCTGCATCCACCAGTGCCACCGACACGGCACAAGGTGGCCGTCGACCTCGACAACCAGACTACTAGGCACCTGAGCCACGAATTTTCTCAGGTAAAACTGACGAAGACGTGGACGCTTGGCTAAAACACTTCGAGAGAGTGAGCCGCTACTACGAATGGGGCGCACCGGCGAAGCTCGTGAACGTAGTATTCTTCCTTGCCGGGACAGCCTTGCTTTGGTTTGAGAACCATGAACATGTCCTCCCCACTTAGGATATATTTGTTAAGGAACTGAAGGCCTGCTTTGGCGACACGAGTTCCATGAAAAAGAAAGCTGAGCAAACGCTGTCACGTAGGGCTCAGTTGCCCAGCGAGACGTGCACAACCTACATTGAAGAAGTGTTGAAGCTTTGCGGCGTTGTCAACGCAAATATGTCTGACGAAGACAAAGTCGGTCATTTGTTGAAAGGCATCGCCGAGGACGTGTACAATTTTTTGATAACAAAAGAAAACTTGAACACTCCTTCGATTTTCAGGCAGCAGTGCCGCGCATTCGAGGCGTTGAAGACCCGAAGAATTTTACCCAAGTTTGGGCGCTTGGACAATGTTCCCACTGTCGCAAGTATGGAAGTCGCCACCTGCGAAGACATTTCCTACCTCGTACGTGGGGTAGTTCGAGAAGAGCTCGTACGACTTCAAGCAGGTGACGTTCACCACCAATGCTCGTTCGCCGCGTGCCCCGAACCACCTCCCTACTGGATGCGAGAGCGTCACGTCGAAAACCGACCACGCACAGAAACTGCAGATTTTACCCCACGGCTTCCGTTTTCCCCGACGGGTCGTGGCCACCACCGGATGTCATCATCTCGACGTGCCGCTGCGGATCCCCGACCGTCGTCAACCAGGCCTCTACCAGAAGATTACTACGCTTCATCACAAAATGTTCCTGCGGAGCACGACCCGTCTCCGCGTACTTCTGCCACCTCTGCTCCGGCTAACGTAAGTCGACAAGTCCCCGTTTGCTACACATGTGGTCTCCCAGGGCATATTTCGCGCTTCTGTCCCAGACGGCCGCCTTGGCGATTCTGTGTAGACTACCGCCGTCTCAACGCCGTCACAAAGAAAGACGTGTATCCGCTACCACGCATCGACGATGCTGTTGATTGTCTGCACTCGGCCGCATACTTTTCGTCTGTCGACCTAAGGTCTGGATACTGACAAATACCAATGCATCCGTCTGACAAAGAGAAGACTGCTTTTGTCACGCCTGATGGATTATTTGAATTCAACGTTATGCCGTTTGGCTTATGCAATGCCCCAGCTACCTTCGAGCGATTCATGGACTCCATCCTTCGCGGTCTGAAATGGGAGATATGTATGTGTTATCTCGATGATGTAATTATTTTTGGCAAGACATTCAACGAACACAACCATCGGCTTAGCGTTGTTCTAGACTGCGTCAAACAAGCTGGTCTCGTTTTAAACGCAAAGAAGTGTCATTTTGGTGAGCGTCAAGCCCTTGTGCTTGGATATCTAGTTGACAAGGACGGTGTACGACCAGACCCGCACAAAATCAGTGCTGTCCGAGACTTCAAGCAACCGACGTCTTTGAAGGATCTCCGTAGCTTCGTGGGCCTGTGTTCTTATTTTCGTCGGTTTATCAAAGACTTCGCCCAGCTTGCTCATCCCCTGACAGAGTTGCTCCGCAAAAACAATCCATTTCGATGGACCATTGAGTGTGAGGCTGCTTTCGAGCAGCTGAAGTATTTGCTTACTACCGGGCCCCTCTTGCGCCATTTCGACCCGGAGGCACTCACGGAACTGCATACAGATGCTAGTGGTGTCGGAGTTGGTGCCGTGCTAGTTCAATATCACGATAGCCGGCAGCACGTCGTGGCGTATGCAAGTCGTACTTTGACTAAGGCGGAGAGGAATTATACGGTCACCGAACTGGAATGTCTTGCAGTTGTTTTCGCCGTCCAAAAGTTTAGACCTTATTTGTACGGCCGGCAGTTCAAGATCGTCACAGATCATCATTCGCTTTGTTGGCTTGTCGGACTACGTGACCCAGCTGGTTGGTTGGCTCGCTGGGCCTTACGGCTTCAAGAATATAATTATTCTGTGACCTACAAGAGCGGTCGATGTCACGCAGATGCCGACTGCTTATCTCGTCTTCCATCTCCAACAGTGGATGCTGATGATGATGATTTTGACAACTACCTGGCCGCAATCTCATCCAACTTCCCAAATTTGGATGTCTTTCGTCACGAACAAAAGCGTGACCCTTCGCTGAAACCAATGATTGATCTGGCTCGTAGCTCTAAACGCGCCACGCCATTCGTGATTCATGACGCCCTACTATATCGCAAGAATTACTCCAGCCATGGTTCCACACTACTGCTCGTCGTGCCAGAATGCCTGCGTCTTGCGGTTTTCCAAGCCATGCACGATGACATCACGTCTGGGCACCTTGGATTTGCCCGAACGCTTCACCGTATCCGACAACGTTTTTACTGGCCCCGACTCTAGAAGACCACCAAGCACTACGTCGCAAGTTGTGATGTCTGCCAACGCCCCAAACAACCTACCACACCATCGGCCGGCCCACTGCAGCCGGTTAAGCCACCGACATCACCATTTGAAAAAGTCGGCATAGATTTACTGGGCCCTTTCCCCAAGTCTACCACCGGCCGCTGCTGGGTTATTGTGTGCGTAGATTACCTGACGCGGTATACTGAAACGATGGCAGTTGCTTCAGCCACATCATCTGATGTGTCATGGTTTCTTCTACACTCGATCATACTTCGTCACGGGGCCCCTCGTGTGGTGATAAGTGATCGCGGCCGTCAGTTTACCGCTGACGTTGTCGAAGAGTTGCTACGGCTTTGTGGGTGTCAGTATCGCCATTCCACGCCATTCCACCCTCAGACCAACGGCCTCACTGAGCGCACCAATCGTAACATCATCAACATGCTTTCAATGTACGTCGCAGCGGATCACAAGAACTGGGATGCCGTATTACCTTTTGTTACATACGCCTTTAATACCGCGAAACACGAAGTCACAGGTTATACGCCTTTCTTTCTTCTCTATGCTCGTCATCCGCAAAGTTTCCTTGACACAATACTTCCATTTTCGACGAACGAAAACGCCAGTGTCGCGCAGACTTTGTGTCGCGCCGAAGAAGCTCGTCGACTTGCTCGGCTCCGAACTCTTTCCGCCCACGCTCGCGCGAAAGATCGTTACGACGCAAAACACCCACCCGTGACTTTCGCTACAGGTGATTTGGTCTGGCTGTGGACGCCTGTTCGAAAAAAGGGACTTTGCCAGAAGTTTCTTTCTAAGTACTCAGGACGTTTGTCATTACTCAGTGCTTAAGTGACATCACTTACGCTGTCGCGAGAGTGACAGCTCAGAACCGGCGTTCGCGCAAGACGCAAATTGTGCACATTGCCCGATTGAAGCCCTACAACAACCGATCGCTTCTACTCGCTCGGTGAGCTTCGTCTGGCCCGGAGGGAAATGTAACGCGGACTGAAAGAGCGAGGAAGAAGAAGAGCTCGGACGCGCTCGAGCGATGGTGATGCGGCAGTGACGGTAGAGCGCTGACATTTTTCATTGTAAATAAACCAATCACGTCCGTAACAATATGCATGTGGAGACTTACGGCAAAGCACTTTTATGGTTTTCAGGTGTGTAACCTCAATTTCAAGGTTGAATATTCAAGAACCACTACTGAAAAACGCCAGGTCTGTGCGGAAGACGCAGCACAGTCACTGCGAAAGGTAGAATAGCAGCCTTTCAGAGCTTTTTTAAAATATTTATTGGGTAACTGCTGCAAGCACGTTTGCTGTGAACCCAGTACAGCATTCATAATAATATTTTCTTGGTAGTAGACCAGCATTCGCTATTCTATTTTTCGTCATTCTTTTCAGAAGCGTTGTATTCGCTTAACACTTGCAAGAAATCTTTAGCCAATTGTTTATGTAGTGGCTGTGGACTATGACGAATTATGCCAGAGGTGGGTATGTGCCACAGTTAATAGGTGATCAAAAAGAAACTGTGGTACTGGGTTGGAGCACTGGATGGCCCACTTGTTACGCAATTCAAATTGTGTGACACCTGGTTGTTCTTTAGCTTTTCTGAAAGGCTTTACTACTCATATTCACGCGATTCTTCTCCCCGACATCAAGCCTGCCTAAGGCAAGTTTGCAAACAAGTCTGAAGGAGCGGTGTGGCTCTGTGGTAGAATACTGGTCTGCCACGCAGCAGAATCGGGTTTGAGCGCTACTGTGTTTTTGTCAGTACGTTTAAAGCGAAGCGTTTCTTGATGCACTTCGGCGAATTCGAGCGTATCTATCTATCTATCTATCTATCTATCTATCTATCTATCTATCTATCTATCTATCTATCTATCTATCTATCTATCTATCTATCTATCTATCTATCTATCTATCTATCTATCTATCTATCTATCTATCTATCTGTCTATCTATCTGTCTATCTATCTATCTATCTATCTATCTATCAATCTATCAATCAATCAATCTGTCAATCTATCTATCTATCTATCTATCTATCTATCTATCTATCGATCTATCTATCTATCTATCTATCTATCTATCTATCTATCTATCTATCTATCTATCTATCTATCTATCTATCTATCTATCTATCTATCTATCTATCTATCTATCTATCTATCTATCTATGACTTTAAGCTCTTCTGCCTGCTCCGATAAATTTACTGATATCAAAATTGGTATGCCATATTATGACGGTATGACGAGCATGAATGACTTGTCATAACATAAAAGTATGACATGTATGTCATGAATCTCATGATTTACATTTCATAGTCTTGCGGCTCTTGCAGTGGTTTTGTTCACATGACATGTTACAAAACCTTTATGGTATGACAGGACTGCAAGGCGAACACAAGTGATAGACCCTAACCTATAAATCATGACATGAATGTCATGAAAGTCACGACTCCTGACTACACGCCCTGCTCATGGTGCACTTGTGGTCGTATGGCTAGCTTCACATAAACCAAATTTGCTACCACGTGACGTGAATGAATGACGAAGATATCTGACTGACAAAAACATTATAATATTGACATGCGTGTTATGTAACAACATGTCTACATGCAACACTCATGATGCGCTCGCGGCCGTTTGGCTAGCTTCACGTACACCAAATTTGGTATTACGTCAAGTTAATGGGTGGCGAAGGTATATGACTGGTGTAAAGGTAATAATCACGCCATGCGTGTCGTGTAAGAGCACGACAATATATCACACTCATCATGCGCTTGCGGCCGTGTCGCTTGGCTCACAAATACCAAGTTTGGTATCACTTGACCTGTGTAGACTACGAACGTAAATAGAACGTCCAAACATGAAATGAATGGATATAAACGGTGCGTAGTTTCAAGCGCACGCGAAAGGCTGAAACTGCTTGAGGCGCTCTGAAAAGCATGGGACGTCACGCGAAGGCAACGCCAATTTAAAGCATACTACCACAGAAGACCTATACATATATAGTCAAGAAATATTACCTCTTCTTCTATAAAGAAGCAAACAATATTTCAGTACTGAGAGGGAAATTGTTGCCTGCGTACATTAACACAAAGTCACGTGACAGAGCACATGGGATAGTTCAAGTTTTTGCCACCAGAGACGTCAGGGGCCATTTTTCAATATTTTAAATGAAAAAATAAAAATATAAAATGACATTTCGCAAGAAAAACAAGATTGGTTTGAAACATTCTAAGGGAGAATCTTTCTAGCCTTGCAATCATCATCTTATTTCATGTTCTGGGCAGCGGTCTATACATTTGACATTCTACAGGATATCATAGTAACATACTCGACGTATTAGTTCAAGTACGATTTCACAAATATAAGCACCAAGGAACCTATACTCACTTTATAGCGTAATTAAACGGGTAAGGACCGTGTTTACGACCGCGAAAGGCTAAATATATGGAGCAGCACTGGTGATCTCTTCTCACTAGCAAAGAGAAAGAAGACCAGCTAAGGGCTTGCCGTGTGTAATTTTAATATAACTACTCAACGAGTACCATTTTAATCTGGTATTTAAAATTCTTCGTCATTTCCTTAAGCTGAAACTTAAGTTTTCAAAATTATTCCCGTCAGACTATTACGGCACTGTGGAATACAGGCTGAAAAGCATTATTATTGTACTTAAATTGAATATTTCTTGTAATATTGCCATTTAATTTAATAATTCCTGATTTGAAAATTTATAGCTTACCTAAAATATCATTTAACAGACTCTATGTTGCATTCTTGGCCAACACCCTAAAGTGGATACGTGCCATGTATCTAGGAAAGCAAAGCAAAGCAAAGGATTGTTACTGAGGATGTTCATCGCTGTGAAGAAGCCGCTTCGTGTCTGTGAAGAAGCTCGACTGTAAAGAAGCTGCCCGGGCTTAGGATCAGGCGGCAGTGTTATTGCTCCTTGAGAGCTCATTGTTTTTGGTAACTGTATCGGTCTTTCTCAGCTGAAGCCAGTCATTCGATCTTGCTGTCATTTTCATCTCCCGGTCAAGGGAGATGGTTAGCTTCCACTCATCTGCCTTATCTGTTAGCCCTTTGTTAGCTTTGTTAGCCTCTGTTAGCCCTAACTCATCTGTTAGCCCTTTGGTTAGCTTCCACTCAGGCCAAGGATTGCCCGATTGACTTTTTGTCACGCAGTGGGGCGAGCAGTGTCCCCGTGGCTCTGGTACCTACCGATGGGGGCACTATCCCAATGAGGAACCCAAAGGCGATTCCAGTGGAGCTACGGAAAGCCACTTCGCATTTCCAGAAGATCACCGAGGTCCGCCACTTTGGTAGCGGAGGCATGCCCTGCTGTTCCGCAGATCAGGAATGCATTTGTGAGCTGCTGCGATGTTGCGAGTTTGCAGCGCATCAAGTGAGCCTATTCATTCCAGCGCACCTTGAATTCTCGCAAGGTTTAGTCCGCATAGTAAATACCAGCCTGACACCTGCAGAAGTGCTGCATTTGTTTTCGGTGGCTGGTATAATTTCAGTGTACAGGTACACCCGTACAACCGACAACTAAAAATCCCCAACGGAATCGGTGATAGTGACCTTTTAAGGGACAGTCCAACCTTCAGAAATTAAGACATGGCCACTGATCTATAGGATAGAGCCACTTTCACCCAAACCCCTAGAGTGTTTGCAATAATAGCGATGTGGACATAGCGTCAGATGGTGCTGACAAGTATTCTGATGCTGCCTGTTTGGAGAAAATTATGACAGGCGCGAGTGAAGCTCTGTGAAAGAGTGGTGCTGCTTATGTAAAGGGGCGCACCGTGCAGACTCTGCAGACTGTGCAGCAAAAGAAAGGTAACTTGCTGTATTGGATATTGGAGAACGCAAGCGGTGCTCTTGGAGAGAAGCAAATGCAGAAATGCAGGAGAAATTTCAAGGATATGCAGGCGTTGCAGAACGTAATAGCACCGCCATGAATGTATCTCTCGCGACATCTATCGCAGAGGCCATAGAGAAGGCTACAGAAATGGGAATGGAACGTTTCGCAAACATCCTTTTTTAAATCTTGGCAGAATTGGTTTCAAATCAACTGTCCCAAATTCTTGGGGTAGCATATACGCATGATTGGGATCCTCAGTCATCAGTGGTATCGCAGCGTAAGAAGATAGACAGTGGGACAGCGTGTAATCGATCACCTTCTCCTGAGGCAGGAACTTCCAAAACTACGGAAGAGAATGATCTAATGAATGATTCGGAAGCGTTTGCAGATATAAATACGGACTCCCATAAGGCTCTTAAGCGAACCCGATCTCCCCCATAAAAAATTTCTTCTGATAATTCGAAATCAAAAAAGTATCTGTCCAAAAAAGAATTTTGAGAACCTGTCAAAAAAGACTCTACAAAATGACATTTCGAACCAAGCAGCTTTTGCTACGATTCTGTCATCTAAATACAATCACTAAACATATTACAGTGGAATTGCAGATAAATTATTTCTGCAGCCACAGACTTATCATACCTTCCTTCGCAACTTACCCCGGATATTATATCACTGCAAGAAACCTGGCTTTCAGCTGACCACGTTTTACCTGAAAGGTGTCGGCAATTTCAATTGGACAGACCTAGTAGAGGTGGTAGACTTGCTTTTTTGATAGCAACTAAGTTTAGTCACAAAGCTAAGATCTCTTATCGGTGCATGACACCATATTGTGAAATTTTGATAATAGACATAATATTACCCGGCGGTTCTGCATTTTAGTTTGGAAATGCGTAATTCCCGGCCGGTGTGCAAGACACACGAAGTCTTGATGACATGTCCTCTACCTGCAGAAAGGATTTATTAATTACCGAAGGCTTATATTCACAACATGTGGCTTGGGGTTTCAAAACAGTTTTAGGCGGAAAGCGCTTGTGGGAATGAGCTATTGACAAGAATTTATGTTGTTTAAATTCGGACGTTGCTACTTTTGTCCGAGGTCTCTCAAATCTAAAAGACTTCACATTTTCAAGCTCATCTATAAATATAATGCCACGTTCTATGTTCGTGGCTAACTTTAGAATATGCGACTAACAGTGACCACTTGCCTATTAGTTTTCACTTCAATTGTCCGAGAATACTAGTCGCCAAAAACGTCGGCTCATTCTTAAACTATTAAAAATTAGAAAAAGAGTTGAGGGCTACTTTTATTTGCCGGAAGTGACATAAAGGCTATGAGTATGTTTGTAGTGTTAAAAATTAGTAGAAGACGCCACTTTTAAATTAAACTCGGCCACAAGAGGTTCTTTCAGTTCATGGCGGACTGAAGAGTTTATGAGGAGCTATAGAAAACGTTAAAGCTGCATGGAAACTACTGCTGGTTAACCAATGTCCCAAAAATTGGTGTGATTTTTGGCCCATACCCCTGTGGAGGTTAGCGCCATTCTTCTGAGGTCATCAGCATAGGTATCGACATGGCTGAGGTGATGCATCTGCCCATCCCGTGGTGGGAAAGGCCCGGCGATGTCGGCCTTTGAGGGGGAGTGAGAGTCGTCTCCGGATTCAAATAAAGTTCTTTGCCTGCTTGCCTGCCTGCTTGTCGTGACCTGTCATTCGTGATTTTCATACAAGCGAGTTGTGTAATAAACTCTCTGTGGTATAGTGAGGAACTTAAATGTTCACTATGAAACTACGATACAATAGAGTCATTTTTGTCAAGATTTAGCACAAGGCACATTTATCACGCTGCTCATCACATGATCAATTTATGTATATCAAATATCCAAGCTGAGTTTGGTGAGAGCACGGAAACGTAGCCGGCAAATATATAGATAGAGATAGACAGATGAACATACATACATACATACATACATACATACATACATACATACGGACAGACAGACAGATAAATAGACAGATAAATACGAAAAGATAGGTGGGGACGAAAGAGAAGCCGAACGTTACTATCTTTTTCAGGAATGCAAGAGGACGTTTCCCATAAGGGGATGCAAAAGTTGAGTAACTATAGGAGAATTCGGTCCATTATGCACTAAACAATATAGAAAATGCCAAGGATTGTGTTATTACTTACTCTTAAGGAGTGATCCCTGGTTCTCGCAAAGGGCTTTAAACCCCTCCACCATGGAACTCTCCAGAAGCTCTAGCTCCATTTTCTTGTCCTTGGGGCAGTATTCGCGAGCGTGCCCAAAAGTACATTCCTGGACATTCACACTGGAAAGGTTGATGTGTATTAGCTTGCGAATATTGATTTGCTGGGCTGCTCCCAGCAGGGCGCGAAATGAAGGTGCAACACAAGAAGGTAAGCGTGATTTAGAGACGCTACGGTGAAGTCGCGCAACTTTGCGCCACCACGCAACATCATTTCCGAGCACGCGCATACGAGAGCGCCAAGTACAGTGTTCTTTCGCAAACTCGAGAAGCCATTCTAAAGCGAGTTATCTTAAGCGCCACCTGTTAGGCTATACGTTATGCATTATTTCGCCGCCGAAGCATGCGCTACCATGACGTCGCACGCGAACCTAGTTTTTTTAGTGGCACCAGCGCAAAGCGACGCTTCTGCTTGTCTTTCAAACATATCCGGTTGAACCCTTACCGACATTCATTATCCAATATGATGAAGTAACGAACTTTTTACGGAGACAGAGCGGATAAAAAGTACATTCTTATTGAACTTTTACTTTCAGTTTTGCAAATACTCATAAACCTTTTATGGATACAAATCAAACGTTCTTGTGAAAGAGGAATCGTGTTGGATGCGCGTGGTATGAGAGCACAACTTCACTGAAGATAGGCCGAATAGCTCCCGTGATAGATAACGAGAACCACTGGCGGAGTTCATTAGAAGATTGCGAATAGCAGCGAACGTTGGGGCACATGGTAGATCAGATGTGAACTAAGCGCTTCCTCTCGGTGAGCTTTTTAAGATCCGCCTCGGTGACCCCACAAAATATTGGTGGTTTTTGTTAGTGTTAAGCGTTATATTTCATGCCGGAAGCCTTAGATAGCTAATTTAAGGGAAAAAAGAGACCAATAGTGCCTGTGGCGTGAGTGTGAGTGAAGCGTGAAGGCTCCCAAAGCAATATTTGACGGCGCTGCAAGTCTGGACAGGCAGCGCCTTCTCGGGCAGGAAAATGAAAACGGGGGTGTACATTGGGCGTTTTTACTTTCCTCCGCCGCGCGGCCGCTCGTTTCCGTGCACGGGCGGGGCTCCGCGCACCAATAATAATAAAAAAAATCTCCTAGCTGGACCGGCACTTAAAAACGTGAACGTAATCAAAGCCGAAAAGTTTGTTAATACTGTTTAAGTCGTGTAGCGGATGACAACAATGCCCGACTTTACACGAAATGCATTTCTGAAGTCCGCGACGGGCGCCTCCACTATAGAGGAGGCGCTGTCCGCGACATTACCACTAGACCACCGCGGTGGTCTAGTGGCTAAGGTACTCGGCTGCTGACTTGTAGGTCGCGGAATTGAATCCCGGCTGCGGCGGCTGCATTTCCGATGGAGGTGGAAATGTTGTTGGCCCGGGTGCTCAGATTTGGGTGCACGTTAAGAACGCCGGGTGGTCGAAATTTCCGGAGTTTCTTATAATAATATGGTGGTTTTGGGACGTTAATCTCCACGAATCAATCAAATAGTTAATTACCTTGCAGTTATCCTTTACTGAAGATAAGGAGAAGTGCTGAAGGGCATGACGTGCTTGTGACGTAACTTCGTTCCCCTTCGCCCTCCATCCCTTCCTAACTTCTAGTGCGCTCGTCGGAGAGCAAGAGAGAGAGAGAGGATACAGAAATCAATTACAGCGTGTGAGTTATTTCTGTGACTCTGATCGTACTTGACTGATTCTAAAAAGATTCCGCCGGTTGGTTCGTGGCGCAATAAACTTCTTTATTAAAAGCATTAGATGTAACTTCTAAATGTGTAGCAGATTGACATTACGATATCCCAAGACCCAGTGAACAAAGCAGGGTCGCCTACATTCCAGATTATAATCAACAGACTTAGACTGGTCATATGAACACATGAACACCGGAAAGATGAACATTAGAAGTACAGAATGAATACCAAATTAACAGAGATGCCGCTGAGCAAAGTAGAGTTAGCTTTAGTTATGCATTGAAATTCCGCAGGAATTACATGCGTAGAGAACCGACAAGACAGGTCGAGTCCGGTGTCATAGAGAGGGGTCTTTGACCTGCAGTGGACACAAGGTATGCTGAGTAGACAATCACTATGATGGTGAGAATGTAAAAGAATTGCAGGCTGATATTAACGGCTGCTGACGTAGCAAAAAATATTACTAAAGTATTACTGAATCTCTAAGCATTACTAAAGTATTACTGGCTTTGCATGCCAGTAAGCGTACACATCGTGAATATGATAAAGCTGCACGAATGCAATCAAGACTTCTTCACATTAAAGACTTGCTTTTTAAACATGAACTTACCTGCAGATGCCCTTGTAAATGTTGTCGGCGTTTAGCGCTACCATTGCTGGTAATGCGAAGGCCATTCCAACACGCGTAAACTTTTCCGCAAGGCAGTTTAATATCTGTTCTTCTCCACAACCATCACGCTTATATTGTCCACCTAGAAATTGTGTCGAAGAATAATGAAATCGCTCGGTTAGAACCGATACAACAGTAATTTGTTATTGTTTTCTCGAAAGTACATGTGAACGCTTGAACCAGTCACAGAAATATTGGATACGTACCTAACAAAACGACAGCGGTAAAATTGCAACTTTTTTAAAAGACCGGTCAAAACAACGAATATAAAATTTGTGAGCCATTTCACTTAATGATGGCAGATGAGAAGTCGGTCTTCTAGATTAGGTACCTCCGCCATAGTTTATTCAAAATAAGATGCCAAGTGACATTTCACTGGCGAAGATCTTCAAACGCACGCACGTGAAATCGCGCTCTCCACTTAGATAATATCGTGTTTACCAAATAACGAGCACTATACTCCCCGTGCCTGAACACTTTACGTCACCTATTAGAGTATACACTGAAACGACGCCGCCCGGCTTTGCCATTAATGTGGCTAAAAAGGGCTTTCAGGAAGTAATTTTTTTTTCGAATCTAAATGGCTTGCGACCCTTTTTGTTACAACTGTGGTACAGGCGAGAAGACCATTGGGGTCACTCTAGCTCACATAGACCACAGACCGCGGACGGCAGGGTACCATTTTGAAATGTTGTCTTAAGAGGTCACCTAGGACAAAGGTGCTGAAGGCTGTGCTGAAACACTTCAGGCTTGCACCAGTGGCTATTGACTCGTGGAGCTATCATCTCTGTGAGGCGTGTGACTTAGCACGTGCGTGCTGAATCTTTGTTTCTGACTTTATCTTTACAGTTCCCTCTCCCTTTTCCTAGTGCAGGGCCGCCTGCTAGTTCTTCTAGATTCGTTCACACCACTGCACTTCCTTTTTCTCCTGTTCCTTCCTGGCTTCCTAACCTTTCATTCCATATTACCGTCTAAAGTGCTAGTGCATTCAATACTAAGTAGTCATGTATATGCTTCCACTGTAGGCGCATCTGTCCATCCGAGATTATTTACCACAATACCATTATAAAAATATAGCCTATAAAGTGGACCTCAGTGTAAAGGTTTTGTGGCACCTAAATCACCACGTCCCTTGGAAACCGAGTTAGGTACGTTGCTTTATACAGTTCAAAACTTTTGCAGTAGACATTACGTAACGCATTGTTACCTCACGAAAAGTTAGCTATATGCACGCTGAAATCTGTTAAAGACGTAGCAGCTTAGGAGATCATATTCAGTTAGCATGGGTGAAAATTCTCGCCATTTTAGCTCAGGCCATTACATCGTAAAGAAAAGCTCGTTACCGTGAAATATCTTCATCTCCAGAATGAACTCGAAGTGACATAACGAATTTAAAAGTACTGTTAGAAAACCCAACGATAAGAGGGACGCCGAAGAAGAAAAACACGCGAAATGCGCTGTTCCATGTTCTTAGGGTCCTTGCTCTAGTGGCAATTGCCTAAGGAGGGCTTGGAAAATTTTATTGAAAAGTCAGAGTTTTTGACATAAAGATTAATACTTCGGCAGTCTGCAACCGACCAAATTGGGCTATGTTACTAAGAAAAACAAACACTTTAAGGCAAGTTATCTGAGCAAACATTATCATAAAAATTGCGCCTACAGAAAATCGAGTAGGGTAATGAAAACAAAACAAGAAATTTTGAGTTTAATAAAATGCTGCTTTTTACAAGTACCAACTTTAAAAGGAATTACACGTCCCCATGCGAGCCTCCAGTCGAACGTAAAAGAGTGCGGAGATGGTTGACTGAGCTGCTAAATCAACCCAAAAAACAATACTTTCGCTCAGCAGTAAGGTAACCGTTTAATCTACGCACAAGTCTCTACATGGACAGCGCTGAATCTCACCTGTTAACGGACACAAAAGGAGCAAGATGAGGATAAAATTCGCTGGCCACACTGTGGCCTCCATGTCTCACGCTTGCAATGAGAGCCCACGGCGGCAGGCAGCGACTTTTCAGAGCGCTATCAAATCCCACACTCCGCAACTTCCCGATAACATCCGGTGAATTCATTGACGCAGCGCAAAATATAATGAGCACAAAAATAATAAAAACTATACCGCTCTAGGAAGATGTGTCCTGATACGTTCGTTCCTCATCTGGGTGCTCAATGTTTTTCGTGCTGGCTTAGTTTATTCATAACGTGGATTTACTTGCCGAAATAAACAAGTTGTGCCTTCGAGGTAACTTTCTTTTCACGCTGGCATACACGAGCTCTCGAAAGCCAGCGGAAGAATACGCAAGTGAAGCATTGCGCCCAGCGGATCACCATGTGTCACCAGTTCAAGCAACTATACGTGTGCTCTGAACTCCGGAGTCGATGAGACTCGAGTGGGTCGGCGGATGTGCCGTTGGTGCAACACTTCCACATCTTGTTCATTCATTCGTGCTGATATTGCAATCGCAAAAAGGCAGACATGGGTTGTGTCTGCAAATTTCAAAACCTCTGCATAAGACCTTCTAGCTTTACTGTACCGCAAAAAGTTACATGCATTCGCCAACATTGTAATTATTGTAGAATCAGTGACGTGAAAGAAAACACCAAAAAACACTACCATGTTACACTAGGAGAAATTCTGTGAGACACTCCTATAGATAACTCCCATGCAAGTAATTAGAGCTAGCAGACAAGAAAATAGAAGAAACAATAGGGTAAGTCATTATAAGTAATGGTGATTTAATTTTGAAGAACGAAAAGTGGGCGAAAAGATAATTTGCCGGGGGCAAGCATCAAACGTACGACCTTCAAATAACGCGTCCGGTGCTCTCACATTGTTGCATGTTCACGAGTCCGAAAGTGCCCTCGCGCCGGTCCACCGTGAGGTATCCGAAGGCAGCCATTTTCCGCCTCTACAGGAGCGCCGGGTGCTCTACTATTGCACAGAGGCTGTGGTGGGTGAAGCTGCACCGAGGCGCCTTTACAAAACCTCATCGAGCGATCTTTCTAGATAGATAGATAGATAGATAGATAGATAGATAGATAGATAGATAGATAGATAGATAGATAGATAGAAACATTTATAGTGGTACGCAAGGAAGTGCTTCGCATTTAAAACTCCTATTTGCATTATTTTTGTGCAATGCAACCTCCTCTATGAAACAATTAGGGGGTAACATGGAAGGGAGGATTACCGAATGTCAAGCTATGTCAACTTTTTGCACCAGCTCACAGTTGCGCAGTGATTTTCTGTTTGACGCGTCGCGCTTCGTAGGTGCTAGTGCTCGGCTAAGACACTGCAGCTAAGGCATTGCAGCTAAGGCCACGATCGCGGTGTAAGATACGAAATTGTTTGAAAATTACACCGTAGCCAAGGTGAAGCAAACGCCCTATGGGGACTTCTGTCTGACACGATGGGGGGGGGGGGGATTCAATACAAATCGGTCGCGCATTTTTAGCGAGTAGAACCGCTGTAGATGACTGCTTACAACTTATGAAAACAGGTAATTCTTTAACAAGAATCTATTACATCAAAGTCTAACTGAATTACCAAGACCGTTCAATTTCGAAAAATGAAATATAATACAAAGATACATGGCGTATCTAGCTACAGGTGATTGCTTATTTGTAATGAGTTGCGCAAAACTCTATTTTGTATAACTTATAAGGTACGTCTCGCAAAGGCGTCGACTGCTTACTGGCTCAACTTGGGGCCCACCTGTCAGCCTATATAATCAACATTAAAGTATTCGCCTTGCCTGGGCAAAAGAACCCCCACAATCACAGCGAAAATTTGAAAAATGGCTGTACCAGAGCTCATTGTAGACTCTCTTGGGGCAATTAGCACAAGCAAGGCACTGCGCCATAAATATTCGCAACTTGAAAGAAAAAGGGGTGCACCCACTTACTACTAATGGTCATTCTGTAAATATGAAAGCTGTCTGCTACACATTTGCAAGTCATTATGTGCGCTTCGTCTGTACTATGGCTCATTACAGTGAAGAACAATGGCTGTGCGTTTAGAATGGATGCGAACACTTCAAAAAGACACTTGTACCTCAATACAAATTATGTGACGCCTAATTTTTGTTAAATCTTCAACGACGTTATACCACATATGTTGACATAATTTCTTCCCCTACGTGACGCCTGTGTAGAATGAGATAGCGAAAAACATTCAAGCGCAGCGTAGCTCTCTAGTAGAATACTTGACTGCTACGGTGAGGGCCCATAGCTTCAATTTAATCGGTTCCTTGAAATTTTATCCCCTATTCACTTTCTCTCGTTTCTCGCTGACACAAGCAGCGGCAGTGGCCTGGTGTAACAATGGTCCACTTGTGCTGAAGTTTGAAGTACTTGGGTTGCTCTGAGGTAAAATACAGGGTAGCCACGCAGAAAGCCCGGATTTGAATCCAATTTTAAGTCTTGGTTATCGCAAGGTGGAATGTACTGGGTATTGTTTGTTTATTTAATTTCTTCCTATTTCACGCAATAGCGGTTACAGACGTCAGTGTTGGCGGTGGAACACTAGGGCGGCCAAATCGGCCCTTGTTGTTATCTGGTAACTAGCTTTTGCTGCAGAACACACCACCGCCCACCAGGACGCATAGACATTCTTTTGCACAAAGCACAAAGTGTGCACTCAAGCGGACCCTTGATAAGAAAAACTTGCCCGCTGAAGTTGACCTATCGGCGGGGCAAGCTGACGATAGGTCAACGATAGCGGGGCAAAAGACAGCGGGGCAAGCTGACGTTGCCGCAGTTTGACGACGAAGGAGACAGTGTAAACCGTCGAACACAGCGCTTTACGGCGTACGGTACGATGGTGCTTGATATGACGTGTGACACCATTCTCTTCAGCGCGCGTTAAGGCGATTCGGCACAATTTGGTAAGCATGCAGGCCCCGTCAACTTTCGGTGCTTCAGCATACGCTCAGAAATCTTCGCAGCGCCGTAACAAAGTGCAAATCAAACGTGCAACAAATCTGCTTCCTTATTTATTAAATGGCCGATAAAATACGTTCACGGGCAATATACCCGCTATCAATGACTTATTCCATTGTTGGACGCCGCTTGTGGGACGCCGATGTTAATCGCGACGAAGTGCGGCATCATGATACAATCCCAACCCAAGCGAACACGGTTACAGTTTTGAGCCTAATATTATGTCGTAAGTCTCAACATACCTGATTAGTTTTGTCGGTGCCCCAACGAAAGGTGGGGAATGAAAGGGAAGCAAGTAGATTCGGGGACCGTTCCGGTGTCGGCGTTTTTTCCCAAACACCCGTGCAGGCGGCTAGCGATCGCATAAACTGTTTGAATGGGAGTGCTTTTTTTGTAGAAAGGCCACACTTTGAACATGGCCTTATTCCATTACAAGCTCTTTAACAGTTAAGCTGTTGAAGCTGGTCGTAAAGTGTCGGCCCTACCACCTTGACCATCGTATACACGAGTATGTGGAATAGAATATAGGCAAATCGTTCTATGGCTTGATTTATAATAATCCCGAATGGTGAGAGCAGAAGCATAGAGTAAAAGAGCACACAAGAAAGAGGAAGAGAGAAGCAAACCAAAAGCCCGTAAGGAAGTTATGAAGAAAGAGAAAAACCTCCCTGAAGAATGCTTCGCTAGGGAACGCGCGTAGGGTAAACGAAATTGAACTTATTAACTACTTAGCTATCCAGGCTGACTAGCAGAGCGTAGCGTATTTGTAGCTTGGGAACGAAAGTAAAGAAAAAGGGAGAGGGAAAAGCATATCATAGACTGAAAAAAAAAGAAATCAAGAGAAACAAATTGAATAAAAAAACAAGATTAACATTTGAAGAAAAGTTACAAAAAGATAGCAAACAAATAGGAAGCGAAAAATAGAGAAAAACAAATAAAGGCAGGAAAACAAAAGGAGAAAGAGAAAAAGAGGCGGAAAAAAAGAGATAGAAAGAAGCAAAAAGAGAAGAAGATGGCGTAACAAGAAAAAAGAAGGGAGAAAGAGAGAGAAAACATATACAAAAGAGAAAAGAAGAAGTAAAGAAAGAGAAGGAATAAAAGGAAGAGATAGGAAGAAGTAAAAAAAGAGAGAAGTAGATAGCAAAAAAGAGGGAGCGAGAAAGGGATAACAAAGAAAGGCGAAAAAAGAAAAGGAGAAAGAGAGAAAAAGAAGCAATGAAAGAAAGAACTAGAAACAATCGAAAAGATAGAGAGGAAAAGACAGCAAGAAGCAGGAAGTGAGAAAGAGAAAAAAAACTAAGATAGACGAAAAAAAAAGTTGAAAGAGAGAAAAAAAGAAATGAAAGAAAGAAATAGAAACAAATGAAAAAAAGAGAGGAGAAAATAGCAAGAAAATAAAAGCGATAAGGAGAGAGCAAAAGATGCAGAATGAAATAACTGGAAAAACAGCAGCGCAAACATTAAATCGCAAAAAGAAAAGGAAAAGGAGTTAAGTAAACATAAAGAAAGAAAGCGGCACCCCTAGAGTGAAACAGATTTAGTTTTTTTTTACAGCAGAAGTCACTATGCAATCCCAACAAGGGTCACGTGCATCGTAGTTTTTCGCCACCGCCACTAGCGTCTCCGGTCACTGTCGTACAAAGCAAAAAAAAAAAAACTCCGCCGCGGTGGTCTAGTGGCTGAGGTACTCGGCTGCTGACCCGCAGGTCGCGGGATCAAATGTATACCGGCTGCGGCGACTGCGTTTCCGATGGAGGCGGAAATGTTGTAGGCCCGTGTGCTCAGATTTGGGTGCACGTTAAAGAACCCCAGGTGGTCTAAATTTCCGGAGCCCTACACTACGGCATCTCTCATAATCATATTGCCACGTTCCATTTCCCAAGTGTTTGTTATCGTCCGAAAACACCGCACGATTCTCAGCGCAAACCGCGCCTGCAGTTTTCTAGAAGGTTCCGGACTGTAGTAGATCATTTCGATAAGATCACGCCCACTGTGCGAACGGTAAAGATTCTTCTGGAACCTACGCCAACGCCAGCGATAACGCTAGAACATTCGACGGCAAGAGTATAAATGCCGACGCGCTTCGCCGCTTGTCAGTTGTTGATCGAAGGCCGACGCTCCGTTCGCCGCTATCAGTCCGAGACTGCTATCTGTGTGAGACTGCTGCTGTAATTAGACTTTCAGTTTACCGGGCACAGGTTCGCCCAAATAAACAGTTAAATTCCAACACGAAGTCTCCTGTCTTCAGCCACGTCACGACCCCGTGACATCTGGTGGAGGTGCTGCTTCGTTCATGTACCGGACACCCCCGTCAAGCCGTGAACCCAGCCCACGTCGCGGAGAAGACACCGACGCCAACCAGGAGCAGCGAACAAGCCGCCGACAGCAAGGGCTACCACCGGAGTACGGGCTTCTAGAAGACAAGGCGCGGAAGACCAAGACCATGACTGCGACTGCAGCGACTATGACAACCGCCGCATCCCAGCCCACGATGGTGATGCATCAACCCAGGGAACCACCAATTTTCCATGGGTCATCGTTCGAAGACCCGGAGACCTGGCTGGAAACATACGACCGTGTGGCCGCCCTCAACCACTGGGACAACGAAGAAAAGCTCCGTCGTGTGTACTTCTACCTGGAAGACACCGCAAGGACCTGGCTAGAGAATCATGAGTCCACGCTCCGAACGTGGGATGTCTTCTGCGGCGCATTTCTGCAAACGTTCGCGAGCGTCGCTCGCAAAGAAAGAGCCGCTGCTCAACTAGAGACCCGGGTTCAGCTTCCAAATGAGAAGGTTGGAATTTTCACAGAGGAGATGACCCGCCTATTTCGTCACGCTGACCCAGACATGCCTGAGGAGAAAAAAGTTCGTTTCCTTATGCGAGGGATCAAACAGGAGCTCTTCGCGGGACTGATGAGAAACCCGCCGAAAACCGTCCAAGAATTTGTAGCCGAAGCGACCACGATCGAAAAGACACTGGACATGCGCACTAGACAGTATAATCGTCGCCTGACTGCAGACTGCGCTGCTGCTCAAGCCAGTAACTCCGGAGACCTGCGTGAAACGATCCGAGCGATCGTGCGGGAAGAGCTGCGCAAGCTTTTGCCTTCGGCGCAGCCTCAAGTGGATTCAATCGCCGACATTGTGCGAGAAGAAGTTCGGCAATCGCTTCAACTTCCCCACGCACCGCTGCCCGAGCCGGAAGCTATGAGCTACGCCGCTGCACTGCGCCACAACGCTCCTCCCCGTCCACGCCAAAACGCCGCCCCGTCGCACTTCCTTCGACAGACGCCACCGCCGCCACCACCACCACCGACGTCATACCGTTCGCCAGCAGCCCAGCGCAGTGCACCGAGGAAGACTGACGTCTGGCGCACCCCTGACCATCGCCCGCTCTGCTACCACTGCGGCGAGGCCGGACACACATACCGCCGTTGCCAGTACCGACAGATGGGACTGCGTGGCTTCGCCGTCAATGCACCGCATCCACAGCCAGGAGAACGACCACGTGACATCGCCGACTACCTGACAGGAACTCGGTGGACACCACGAAACCCTTCGCGTTCCCCGTCGCCCAGCCGCCGCACGTCACCGCACCACCGGCAGTACTCTGGCCCAACGCGGGGCCGGTCTCCTAGCCCGTATCCGGGAAACTAAGGGCAGCAACCGGTGGAGGTGCGGTTGCTGTGCGACGAACTACCGAAGATCCTCCGACGACGACGACGCCGCGACGGAGCTTTCCGAACACAACACAAACCAGGCAAAGCCCTGACGGTGAAAGCTCACTTACCGAAGGTGGCCTGACGACGCAACATGGAAGCAGCAGAACAAGCCGATGCAGCCGTGACCCGACGCCACGCCCTAACTGTAATGCGAGACCGCGAACTAGCGACCTCGACGTTCTTATCGACGGCCACAGTGTGACCGCTCTCGTCGATACTGGAGCCGACTATTCTGTCATCAGTGGGTCGTTCGCCGCGAAGTTAAAGAAAGTTAGGACAGCTTGGAAAGGCCCTGAAATCCGCACAGCCGGAGGTCATCTCGTAACGCCTGCAGGAATCTGCACAGCGAGAGTCACCATTAATGGCCGTATTTATCCTACAGACTTCGTAGTTCTACAGCGTTGCTCGAGAGATGTCATCCTTGGCATGGACTTCTTATGCCTCCATGGTGCTGTCATCAACCTAAAAACAAGGTCGATAACGTTATCCACAGAAGAAGCACTACCGCCGCGCACGCCGTCAGGACACCATGCCTTGAATGTGCTGGAAGAACAAGTCACCATTCCGCCTCGCTCAAGCGTCATTATTTCAGTCGGCGCTCCTAAATCACCTGACTTGGAAGGCGTCGTTGAAGGCAGTCAGCATCTGTTGGTCACCCGAAATATTTGCGTCGCAAGAGGAATTGCAGAGCTGCGGGGAGGCAAAGCAACGGTTTTGCTCACGAATTTCAGCAATGAGTACAAACATGTGAACAAAGGAACAACGGTCGCATACATCGAAGAAATTGTCGAAGCCACCAGTGCTTTCGCCCTCGCCGATTCTGCGGAACCTGCTCAGAGGAACCAAGCCCCTCCCATAGCTTTCGACGTCAATCCCAGACTTCCGAATGATAAGCAAGAAGAGCTCAAGGCCCTGCTCCTGCAATACGAAGATTGCTTTTCGTCGTCATCGAAAATTCGGCAGACCCCAATCACGAAACATCGCATCATAACCGAAGAAAATGCCAGACCACTCCGTCAGAGTCCGTACAGGGTTTCGACGCGAGAACGTGAGGCCATGAAGAGACAAGTTGATGAAATGTTGCGGGATGACATTATCCAGCCGTCCAAGAGTCCATGGGCATCCCCCGTGGTGTTAGTGAAGAAAAAGGATGGGACCCTACGTTTCTGCGTCGATTATCGTCGCCTGAACAAAATCACAAGAAAGGACGTGTATCCCCTCCCACGAATAGACGACGCACTTGATCGGCTCCATAACGCCAAGTACTTTTCGTCAATGGACCTCAAGACTGGCTATTGGCAAATCGAAGTCGACGAAAGAGACCGAGAGAAGACGGCGTTTATAACACCGGACGGCCTCTTCGAGTTTAAGGTGATGCCCTTCGGCCTTTGCTCAGCGCCTGCAACGTTTCAACGCGTTATGGATACAGTACTGGCAGGATTGAAGTGGCAGACTTGCCTTGTGTACTTGGACGACGTCGTCGTGTTTTCCTCGAGTTTCGACGAGCATCTTCGGCGCCTTGAAGCTGTACTTCAAGCCATCAAGACTTCCGGACTCACACTGAAGCCAGAAAAGTGCAGATTTGCGTATGAGGAGCTCTTGTTCCTGGGGCACGTTATCAGCAAGTCTGGAGTTCGTCCCGATCCACGGAAAACAGCCGCCATCGCCGACTTCCCGCCGCCCACTGACAAGAAAGCAGTGCGCCGATTTCTGGGCCTGTGTACCTATTATAGGCGGTTCGTGAAAAACTTCGCCCGCATCGCCGATCCTCTCACTAACCTTACCAAGGCCGACGTGGAGTTTAAGTGGGAAACGCCGCAAGAACACGCTTTCCAGGAGCTAAAACATCGCCTCCAGACGCCTCCGTTACTTGCCCATTTCGACGAATTCGCCGAGACAGAAATACATACTGACGCAAGCAGCGTAGGCCTTGGCGCCGTTCTTGTGCAGAGGGCTGACGGACTTGAAAGGGTTATTAGTTACGCCAGCCGATCGCTATCCAAAGCAGAAGCAAATTATTCCACAACAGAAAAGGAGTGCCTGGCCATCATCTGGGCTACGTCGAAATTTCGCCCCTACCTCTACGGCAGGCCCTTCAAAGTTGTGAGCGACCACCACGCATTGTGTTGGCTAGCCAACTTGAAGGACCCTTCAGGTCGCCTCGCACGATGGAGCCTGAGACTTCAAGAATATGACATTACTGTCATTTACAAGTCCGGCAAAAAACACTCCGACGCCGACTGTCTCTCTCGTGCGCCTGTCGACCAACCGCTACCCGACGACCCGGATGACGACTACTTCTTAGGAACGATAACTACCGACGACTTCGCTGAACGACAGAGGGCCGACCCGGAACTTAAGGCCCTAATAGAATACCTCGAAGGCAGGACCGCCGAAGTCCCGAAGGTATTCAAGCGCGCACTTGCGTCGTTCTTTCTCCGAAACGGTCTTCTACAAAAGAAAAACTTTTCACCGATTCGAGCTAAGTACCTCCTTGTGGTGCCTTCAGCTCTGCGACCAGAACTCCTGCAGGCCCTGCACGACGATCCGACGGCAGGGCACCTCGGTGTTTCTCGCACGCTCGCGAGGATACAAGAAAGGTACTACTGGCCACGTCTTACCACCGACGTCACTCGTTATGTGAGGACATGCCGGGACTGTCAGCGACGCAAGACACCGCCGACAAGGACAGCGGGACTTCTGCAGCCAATTGATCCACCTTGCCGACCTTTCCAGCAGATTGGTATGGACCTACTGGGGCCGTTCCCGACGTCGGCCTTCGGAAACAAGTGGATCGTGGTAGCTACCGACTACCTCACCCGCTACGCCGAAACAAAAGCCCTGCCAAAAGGCAGTGCATCCGAGGTAGCTAAGTTTTTCGTCGAAAATATCGTCCTACGTCACGGCGCCCCGGAGGTCCTTATCACCGACAGAGGAACGGCATTCACTGCCGACTTAACTCAAGCGATCTTGGCATACAGCCAAACAAACCACCGCCGGACGACAGCGTACCACCCACAGACCAACGGCCTCACCGAGCGGCTTAACAAGACGATCGCCGACATGCTGTCGATGTACGTCGATGTCGAACACAAGACGTGGGACGCCATTCTTCCGTATGTGACCTTCGCATACAACACGGCGGTGCAGGAGACGACGCAGATATCTCCATACAAATTGGTCTACGGAAGGAGCCCGGCAACGACGCTCGATGCCATGTTACCCAACGTCACCGACGAAGAAAACCTCGATGTGACCGAGTACCTTCAACGCGCCGAAGAAGCCCGACAACTTGCGCGTCTCCGTATCAAGAATCAACAGACGACCTACAGCCACCGTTACAACCTTCGACGACGCGTCGTGGAATACCAGCCTGGTGAACGTGTTTGGGTGTGGACGCCGATACGCCGACGTGGACTAAGTGAAAAGCTTCTGCGACGGTATTTCGGACCGTACAGGGTGGTTCGACGGCTTGGCCCACTTGATTATGAGGTTGTCCCCGACGGCATCACGAACTCTCAACGACGCCGATCGCGACCTGAAGTCGTCCATGTCGCGCGCCTCAAGCCGTTTCATGCGCGTTAACAAACTGAACTAGTGTTTTTTGTATTATTGTTGTATCGTAATTTATTATTGTACTTTCATCTTTAGTTAAAGCATCGGGACGATGCCTTTTTTCAGAGGGGGGCAATGCCACGTTCCATTTCCCAAGTGTTTGTTATCGTCCGAAAACACCGCACGATTCTCAGCGCAAACCGCGCCTGCAGTTTTCTAGAAGGTTCCGGACTGTAGTAGATCATTTCGATAAGATCACGCCCACTGTGCGAACGGTAAAGATTCTTCTGGAACCTACGCCAACGCCAGCGATAACGCTAGAACATTCGACGGCAAGAGTATAAATGCCGACGCGCTTCGCCGCTTGTCAGTTGTTGATCGAAGGCCGACGCTCCGTTCGCCGCTATCAGTCCGAGACTGCTATCTGTGTGAGACTGCTGCTGTAATTAGACTTTCAGTTTACCGGGCACAGGTTCGCCCAAATAAACAGTTAAATTCCAACACGAAGTCTCCTGTCTTCAGCCACGTCACGACCCCGTGACAATATCGTGGTTTTGGGACGTTAAACCCCACACATCAATCAAGCAAGAAAAAAATTTTGTAAACAAAAAATGGCATAAAAGAACTAAAAGCGGGGCCAGTTTATGATAGTACTTCAACATATTTTAACACAGCGCACCACCACGCGGACGCATGAGACGAAGGGACAAACCACAGCGCTGACTCGCAACTGAATATGTTATTGAAAAAACACGAACGGAAAGGTACACTTTAACCTTCACACAAGGAAAAGCAGATCAATGAGCTGATATTTTGAACAATAAAGAAAAGCCTTCATACATCCCACGTGTACTGGCCAACAGCATAAAAGTTAAGATATCGTGCCATCTCTTAACCTCGCTATCATGTAGGGCTATAGAAGGCACGCTAATTGCATTTTTGCCCATTTTTTTACATTATATGCTTTAATTATTTCTCTTGTGGTTTGATATCTGTGTGTCGATAGAACTTTTGCTTCATGAAAGATAGGTGCGAAATGGCACTGCTAAACATGTTGAGATACATGTGAGTATATATTGTCTTGCAAACAACATCTTTGTTCCAACAACCTATTGTTAATGCATCTGCTTCTTTGGCCTATCTATACACGACCACAGGAAAACGGCAAAAGACTCACGACACCCTTCCTTCACTGTATAAAAGGAGTTACGTGTTTGACCTGCAGCCTTCTTTGGCAACTCCTCACACGCGCTTTTTAGGTTTCTGTTCAACGGTCCCACAAACCTTATTCAACTTATGTGGCGACGAAAAAACAACGCTTACTCCAAACCGGCTAGCGACATTCTTGAAATTGTGGGACAGTCTGTGTATGTACGGAAGTACTGCTAAAGATTTACTATGCTCTGGATCTGGATGAGTAGCGATACGGTCTGTGTGATTTTTTTAACTCGCTTGATCAAATTGCGAACAGTTTGCCTGATGCTAGCGTCCGGAAAACCTGCGCCTGTTAGTTTCCTCACTTGTTCCAAAAAATTAGTGCCCATTTGATTAGAGCAAGACCTAAACAGTGCTCGACGCAAACAATAAAAATAAATACTATTCCTAATAACTTTTGAATGTCCTGAATTAAAATTTTGGATTGGTTTTGTTGAGCGAGGCCCATACTTCCAACACGCTTGATTATTATGTACTTCTTATTGGATATCTAGGAACTGTAGGTGATTTTTTATATTTAACTCATGGGTGAATTTCAAGCCCGAAACACATTTTCTGAAAACATAGATAAAGTCAGTTACTGTTAGTTCAAAACAGGAAGCCTGAACAAAAACAAGGCAATCGTCTACATACCTAATGATTTAAGATGCTAGGCCATCAACATGCTCCTGAACAGCCCTGTCAACCCCTCCTACAAAAATCTGGCTCAGTGTAGCTTTTTCTTTGCCTAATAGGTTGAATAAGGCTTGTGGGATTGTCAAACAGAAACTTAAGAAGTGCGTGTCACGAGTAACCAAAGAAGGCTGTGGGGTCAAACACGTAAATTCTTTTGTACAGAGCAGAAAGGGTATCATATATCTTTTGCTGCTTTCCTGTGGTCGTGTATAGATAGACCAAACAAGTAGATGCATGAAAATTAGGCTGTTGGTATATAGATGTTCTTTGCAAGACAATATATACTCACATGCATCTCAACACGTTTCGCAGTGCCATTGCGCACCTATCTTTCATGAAGCAAAAGATTTACCGACACACAGGTATGAAACCACACAAGAAATAATCGAAGCATATATTATCAATAAAGGGGCAAAGAAAGCATCAGCGTGACTTATATAGCCCTACATAATAATGAGGTTAAGAGATGGCATGATATCTTGACTTTTGCGCTGTTGGATAGTACACGTGGGCCGTATTAAGATTTTTTTTTATCTTTTCATTGTTCAAGAGGTCAGGTGATCTGTTTTTTCTTGCATTAGTGTCGTCACATTAATGTGAAGGTTGAAGTGTACCTTTCATGTTTATGGTTTTTTGTTCATGAAATAATAATAGACGAGTCAGCGATGTGGTTTTTCCCCTATTCTCCTGTGTCCCTGTGGTCATGCGCTGTCTTCAAATATGTTCAAAAAATTGAATTACCCTTAAGGTTCACTTTTAAGTGTTGAGCGGAATAGTGATACTCTGTTCTTAGTGCGTATTTGAAACACTTAGGGGTATAAACACTCCGTGGCCTTAACGGTGCGGTAGCATGCGTGTCTTTTGTAGTGGGTGACTGGCTTCAAACCATGAAGTGATTTTGATAATCACATATGTTCAGACGCCTGAAGGCAATATATACTTTTCTCATGCTTTAACATGGCAGTATTTCATGTTGTATTGCGAAACATGTACACAAAATGCGTGGGTTTGTAAAGCATAAAAGTTATTTTCACTGCGTTTATTACCAAGGAAAGTTATTTCCATGGTATTCACAAGATGAGGCGTGGTTGTGGCAGAACACTTGTTTGACACGCTAAGAATGAGGGTTCGATTCCCACTGAGACAAGAAATTTTTCATTTTACATGTTTCTCAATTTTTCGGTCACGCAAATTTAATGATTTTTCGCTCCCAACTAACGACACCGACACCAAAATTTCTGTGAAACGAGCTCTGTAACAGAATCGCGTTAAAACACAAACAACAGTGGGATTTGAATATGGGTGCCCTGCGTGCCAGCCAAGTATTTTGCCTCAGTGCCACGCCACTGCTTCAAACTCTGTCGCAAACTGACAAAGTCCAGCTTGATGTCAAGGAAGGAAACGCGATATAAGATATAAAGCCCGTTAGAGGAGCCAAGAAACAACCAGGCGTTACATAACGCGAATTGCGTAACGAGTGGGTTGTCGAATGCGCAACCACATTACAAAAGCCCTGCCGGCATTACCCAGCCTGTCTGCCACCATCGCCATGATTGTGTTCATGCGGTTGTTCTTGCGCCAATTAAGCTAGCCGTCCTTTACCCATAGGCTGGCGGGAACGGAAAACGGCGAAGCGGGTGCGGCAAAAAGCTTGCCGAAAAGTTCGCGAAGTGTGCAACAGGAGTTGTGTACCGAATTCCTCTCCCGTGTGTATTTTCGTACGTGGATCACACAGCGCACTGCTTAAATTACCGCCTGGGGGAACATGCTGCGTCCGTTAGGAAAAAAAGAAGAAGTGAACTTACCAGCGCATTGTAGCAAATGTATGGGTTGCGACACAGATTTAAAGAAAATAGGCAGGAGCGAGGAGAGGCTAGGGCGTGAGCTTTTAGAAACTTTTTTGTATTAAGGAATTGGGAGGAAAATGTGTAAGCGATACGTCTGCTGCACTATGTAGCGCAGAAAGCAGATTTCTGCGCAGTTTTTTTTTATTGGTGTGAGGTATTCTTGCCGTGTGTTTCATTCTCCTTTTTGTCAACCTTTCACATTTTTTTGGTTCATGTGATAATTGAGCGTACACTTACAGCAACCAAAGCAAGAAAGCCAGTTGATAGTTTGCGCTTCTTTACTTCCTGCGGTCGTCCGATTGTATGCGCAACGTTACATACCACAGACATGCACCAACTTGCCAGCAAGAAGTTCTTCTTAAACAAAAGTAACTCCATAGCCTTATACAGTTGAAATAAATGATACGTTATATAAATTTTGTTAGCTCCACCAGTCACTAGGCGTGAAACTTGCAACAATATTTGGAACTCGGCCACACCTTAGTGCAACAGAGCAGAACAGCAAAGTTTCTCTTTAGCAGATTTTCGTTTTATTCGAATTCTCGGAGCATGTTCTTCGCAGCAGGTTTACAGTTTTTTGCTATTCTGTTACTTCTAGATTGCCGGGCGTCGTGTAGTTTTCACTCACCTGCCATATTGTGGAGAAACGAGTTGTTGGGACTCTCTATAAAACATAATCTTCAGCTGCGCATAAACGCGATATGGCACAAGCACCCTAAATGCATAGCAAACATGCGCATATAGGATTCAGTAGTGCGTCTATCTTGTTTGCCAATGCTATGCCGTGACCTTGCTGAATCAAATGTAAAAATACTGAACTTTTGGTCACCTCCCTCAACCTAAACTCCGTCATTGCCGCTTTATACAATAAGGTGTGTCATTCTTTATGATGAGCAGTTATCTGGGATACGGAATACTCGCCCAGAGAAAACCCACTGCTTTTAGGTTTCAACTAAAATGGCCATGATACGCGCTTCTTCACTAACCCAGTCAACTTGTAATGGTTAGGCGTTTGTCGTCTATAGTAATCGCAAGAAAAATATCTGAAGGAATTTGGCCCTTTCATGACGCTGTCTGCAGAAAGCGTGGAATCTTACCTGTAAATGGAGAGAAGGCAAGCAAGACGAGGAACAAACTTGCACGTCGCATGGCGGCCTCTGTGTCTAACGTTTGCAGTGAGTGCTCGCTGAGCTAGACATCGAATATAAAGAGCCTTATCCTTTAATGTGTTTTATCACTTCCCATTGACACGATATCTCTAAAGTCGGACGAGGAGAGATAGATTGCGCGCAGAGTGTCGTGGTTATCTACTTAAGTGGGCGTCGCGTGCTCTAAAATCAGAAGCAGTTGCGTCACTGAAAGCCTGCCGTTTGTGGGGCACTTGCACTGTCTTTCATATTTGTAGAAGTGCCATGGTGATGTACCAGGCAGCACACCGGCATTGGATCGATCACGGCCCAACGCCGGTTAACGGGGGCAGCAATATTGGCCCCATGTCGGTTAAATCACGCTGGCTTTACTTTCCCCTACATTGTTCCCAAGTCGGTTAGCTAGCCGGCATTTGGCCCATGAGGGCTAGTCGGCGTTTGGCCATTGAGGGCTAGTCAGTGATTGGCCATTGAGGGCTACACGGTGTTGGGCCGGTAAAAGCTTGCCGCCATTAAACCTACAACGAGTTGCTGGGGTTGCCCCAGTGAGGGCTTGCCGGTGTTCGGCTGATGAAAGCTAGTCGTTATTAGGCCTCTTTAAGCTGGCCCACGCTATTGTTTTATTGACCTCGCCGTTGTCAAGGGCCACTGGTGTAGCTGCTTGCAACCGTTATTATGGCTGATTACCATGTAGTAAGGTAATACTGTAGCATCGTGATCATGACGTAGGTAGTTTAGAGTCTAGATGAGTACACTGGCGGTAATTGCTTGGTGGTTACAATACCTTAAATAAAAAGGCTCACACACGTATTTTAAAGTCAAATGAGTGTGTGTCGTGTTGTCAGCAGCGCCAATGAGGCCTATGAGCAGCGCGACGGTTTTCATTGACTACCGCTGCCACCGAGGTCGAAAGATGTTCGTAATCACTACTCCATTGAAGTCTTATCGTACATTCATACCCGTGCAATACCGAGAATGAAGGTGAATATTGTCTGCAACGAAACAAGCCTCGCCACGGTGGTCTAGTGACTAAGCTACTCGGCTGCTGACCCGCATGTCGCGGGTTCGAATCTCGGTTGTGGCGGCTGTATTTCCGATGGAGGCGGAAATGTTGTAGGCCCGTGTGCTCAGTGCACGTTAAAGAGCCCCAGGTGGTCGAAATTTTCGGAGCCCTCCACTACGGCGTCTCTCATAATCATATGGTGGTTTTAGGGTGTTAAACCCCTCATATCATTATCAATCGAACGAAACAAAAATCTGAAAGGCCTCCTGCCTTAACTACGCATGTGATAGGTAATTCAGGTGCAACACATTTTCAAAGTGATCAAAACAAATTCATTCACATGACCACACAGCAGCAGGTCAAGACTAAAGATGGCAGAAAAAACACTGAAACGTTTGTAAAGACCATATACATAATCTGAAGCAATACTGCAGCCAACACAGTCCCCAAGACGAGCACAAAAAGATCATCAAGAATGGGTTCAAGGAAAAAGTTACAATCTCTTCAACGTTAGTCATGGCACATTCACAATAAATATTTGAAACGTATATATAGAACGAGTAAAAATTGAGAATAAGGGCTTACAATGAATATGTTAGCTGTACTTGCATTTTGCGGATAATATCAAACTTTCGAGCAACAACGGTGACTAATCACGAAAAACGTACTAGCGGTGTAAACTACAGGAACGTTAAAGCCGCAATACAAATGAGCTAGCACAATGAAAAAAAAATTATTAGGCGTCGCAAAAGAAAAAAAAGCCAAAATTAGTAGCTAAAACTGGACTGCGGACGTATGTACGTGGGCTGATTACTAACAGAGGAGCTAACTCCACCCGCAAGTTTATCAAATTCACGAAAGGTTGGGTTGGTCCGGAAATGTTCGGTAATCGTAAGACATGGGTGACAATTAAAGTATTGTTAAACTCTAAGCGGAAATCACACTTACTGCAAGTGAGCTAAAACATTCCAACTGGCACCACAGAATCCTATATACTATACATCTGAGCAGAGTAAACACGCACGCCCCGCCACGGTGGTCTAGTGGGTAAGGTACTCGGCTGCTGACCCGCCGGTCGCGGGATCAAATCCCGGATGTGGCGGCTGCATTTCCGATGGAGGCGGAAATGTTGTAGGCCCGTGTACTCAGATTTGGGTGCACTGTAAAGAACCCCAGGTGGTCAAAATTTCCGGAGTCCTCCACTATGGCGTCTCTCATAATCAAATGGTGGTTTTGGGACGTTAAACCCCGCAAATCAATCAATCAGAGTAATTACGCACGCACGCATTGCCTGTATCAACGTAATGAAGCAACCGAAAGAACTTATGTATGAAAACCTATCACGTGCGTTCATTAGATTGGTAAGAAAACACGTGAATAAACAATGCAAGCGCACAATAGTAAGATATAACACAAAAATAAATAGCCGATAACAAACGTTTGATAACGAGAACGAAATCTGGTTATACAGACGTAACAACAGTCAACACGCAGCCGTATAAGAAGCGAGCGAGTCCCTTATAGAAGCACAGGGCCACTCGCTTCTAGCTGCCCTGATTTCTGGTGAAAACAGTGCCCGAATCTTTCTGCGCATTCGTCTCGCACACGATGTTGACTTGCCCGCACACATGTTCTCACACCACCACATTTTGAAGAAGTCTGCTCTGCCGGCCGGAGTGAAAAAACCTGCTCTAGCTACAAAATATCCCTCCCCCGCAACACATCGCGCCGACTGGCCTTCCCTACTTGGTCAAGCAAGTTGCGCGACTATGACACTGAACGAAGGAGAGTTGGCGGAGGGAACGGGAGCTACGGGTCCGAAACACAAAAAAGTTAGAAGACGCGCACATACACAGCGCTGGCTAACATGTGAAGGTACTGCCCAGAGACATAAAAACGGAAAAAAAAGGAAAGAAACAAGAACAAGAAGACAGGTGACTTCCCAGTCCCAGCAAAGCCAAACGCACCCACTATCAAGGTCTTCACCGTCTTTTCCGCTACACCTGCTTCTTTGTAACTTTTTGTCTCATCTAAACTGGCTGTTTCGCATTCACTATGTGCGAACTGGTCCGACAACTCTCTGCGTTGAACGACTCTGGCCCCTACTTCTGAAAAAAACAAAACACAAACGCTTCTTCCCTTGATCGTGAGACCACTAGGACATTGAAATAGTTTTGTTTTGAGCCGCCAAGGTTACGCGGAGGTGTTCGTCTCGGACGTTCACCACTGAGGATTAAACCTTTTGTGTCAGTGGCGACGAGAGGCAGCCGCCAAGTTCCCCGAACTAAAGTACGGTGGTGGAAGTAGTTAGAAGAGGAAGAAGGCACCTAATTGTGGCATCCAGGTGGAGAGCACGGCACAGCGCCTGAAGTATGGGCCTCTGGATGCACCGAGTGGCAACCGAGGCACTAGCCCCTTTTCACGGTAATGCGCCGGGAAGATGTAAGCGATCACCTCACAAGTTTGCCACCCTCGCCCAGTTGAGCACATGCCCACTTATGTAAAAGGGGCGGGATTTACATATAATTTTATGGTGGAGGAGGAGGATTGAATGAGGAAGGACAGGGAGGTTAGCCAGTTTAATTTTAGGGTGGAATTCTGAACAATATAAAGTGCATGATTGGACCCGTTTCGGGGGATCTGGCGTCGACATGGCTGCCGGAAACTTACGTCGAGTATTTCTTCAGTTGATGCAGATTACAGCGATTGCCCGGGACGCCACGGCATCAGTGGTGTGTCCGGCTCTGCCGGACATTTATGTGACGCAAGACTTCTTCATTGAACTTCCTTGCTTTCCTGCGGTCCGGATTGCACTCGACATGAAGGCGCTGCCAGCGGTATCAACGTTCGGTTTCGAGCGGATATGCAGCTGGCAACGATGGAAGCACCGTGACGGCGAAGCACTACAAAAGCACACCCACCATTCAACCACTTTGGGATCTGGCGCCGACATGGCTGCCGGAAACTTACGCCGAGTATTTCTTCAGGTTAGTTACTTTTACCTCCATGTATACGGTAGGCCATTTAAGAAATTGACGCCAGATCCCACTGCTGTTCTTTGTTCAGTGCTTTGCTAGCTGTCGGCCTTGCAAGCTGATGCTGCCGCGTGTGGTCATATGATGAAAATGATTTTGCTGTTATCTGGGGATATAGAGCAAAACCCAGGCCCTCTAACACCGCAAAAGGAAAAGCAGATGTTCGACACCATCATGACCTTACCTTCAATGAAGATCTCTTAGTCTGCCATTCTTGATGAACTTAGCTCTATCCGAGCTAACCACGAAGCGTTTCAACAAAAAATAACAGAAGATATACATTCAGTGCGAAAAGAGCAACATGCGCTTGAGCAGCGAGTGGCAGATGTAAATGATAGATTAACGCGTGTAGAAAATAACACCCCCTTAGGTAACACGGGCAAAAAAGAACTTGAGCAACTTGCAGCTCAACGTGGAGTGCTTGCGCGTGCGTGTCAGGCTATGAAAGATTGTCAGGACGACCTCGAAAGTAGGAATCGTCGAAATAACCTGGTATTTTGTGGTTTCCCACATAATGAGAATTAAACGTGGGCACAATCAGAGGAAAAAGTTATTTTTTTTGTTCTAGTGACTTACAGCTCAAAATTTCCCCTGACGCAATTGAACGAAGTCACAGATTAGGCCGATATTCGGCAGTGAAAAAAAGGCCTGTCATAGTGAAATTTCTATCTTTTAAAGAAAAGGAACGTGCGCTTAAGTCTTCTGGCAAGCTAAAAGGAACCAACTTTGGAATGAGGGAATACTATTCACCCAAAGTCAGGCTAGAGAGGCAAAAATTGATACAATACGCTAAAGGAAAGGGTGGTAATTTTAAGGTTCGTTTCAATAAATTATTCATGAATGACCAAATATTCCTGTATAACAGTGCTGAAGATAGAGTTGTGCCTAGTCATAGATAGCAATCACCTCGAAATGCCATTTTACTGACAAAAGAGTTGAGAAAAAATGAACTAACGTGCATCGTAGTTAACAGTCGCAGTTGGAAAAACAAAAGAACAGAATTTCTTTCGTTATTAGACATGACTAAACCACACATAGTTTTTGGCACGAAATCCTGGCTCGATACCACCATCGCAGATCATGAATTCTTTCCGTCGACTTATGCAGTATGCCGAGGGGACCACACGGTGCACGGAGGTGGTGTATTCCTAATGATCCATAACAGTATCAGTAGCGTTCCTATTCATGGTGTTAGTGACTTGTGTGAATCTGTGTGGTGTAAAGTTATGCTGAGGGGTGGCTCAACTGTGGCTGTTGGTTCCTTCTACAGGCCCCCTAGTAATACAACACCCGAACCTTTATTTACTTTAAGCAATATTTTGTCGACCCTAAATATAACATACATAATGGTTGCCGGTGATTTTAACCTACCTAATGTTGCATCGTCCTCATTCAAACCGATAATTCACAGTGAATCACTACTAAATAGAGCTATTCAAGAAATCGTGAATGCCCATCAGTTATATCAGATTGTGACAGCCCCCACGAGGATGTGCAGTACTAGTGCAAACGTATTAGACCTGTTTCTTTTTTGCAATGAGCAAACGCTTGCTTCCTCTGTTGTTACGATACCGGGTATTAGTGATCACGAAGTTGTCCTTGTTAAAATGTGCTTAGCTGTAGCTCAATAACGATCTTCGAGGTCCAGAAAGGTGTTATTATATGAAAAAGGAGACTACGCTTCTATTTCAACAAAACTAGACGCTTATTTACCTGAGTTTAAAGAACTATGCTCGTGTTCTGGCGTGAATGACTTGTGGAATGAGCTGAAAACAAAACTGTTATCTCTAACTCAAACTTTTGTACCATCGCGAGTCATATCAGCCAAACAACGAAATGATAAACCATGGCTAAATAAGGAACTCCGAGTGCTCTTAAACAAAAGAGATCGTCTCTATCGAAAATATTGTCGTACGTCACACCTTGAAACATACAAGCAGATGAAACTACTTGGTAAGAAGATAACCAAAGATCTGAGGAAAGCAGAGAGAGCATACTTGAGTGATCCGAGTATTAAGGTGAAAACTAACCCGAAACTCGTCTGGAAATACGTTAAAAGCAAGACAAAGGTTCCTGGTGGTATTCCTGATATAAACGATGGTACTAAATACTTGTCGGACAGTACAGGTAAAGCTGAATGCTTTAACCGGTACTTTCAGTCTGTGTTTTTTGTTGCGTCAGCGGTTCAGACAATAATGTGCAACACAGTAACCTTATCGTAAATGGTGGAGTTTGAAAGTTCAGAACAAGGTGTTGCATCTCTTTTAAAAAACCTTGGTGCAAATTCGGCATCAGGGCCAGATCAAATCTCAAACTTCATTTCAAAGAACTGTGCCCTTTCAATAAGCCCATTTTTTACAGCTGTGTTCAGAAATTCTTTATCGCCGGGTGCATTAGCTGATGACTGAAAACGAGCAAATGTAATTCCTATTTTCAAGAGTGGTGACAAGTCAAGTACTTGCAACTATCGGCCCATTTCTTTAACGTGTGTGTCCTGTAAGACACTTGAGCATATTATATTCTCAAACTTGGCAAAGCATCTTCAGACTAACAATTTTTTCTGTCCAACACAGCACGGTTTCCGGAAAGGGTTTTCTTGCGATACGCAACTCGTAAAATTTACACATGACATCGCCGCAACGTTAAACTCCCGTAGCCAAATTGATTGCATTTTTTAGGCTTTAGCAAGGCTTTTGACTCTGTTACACACTCGCTCCTCTTACTGAAATTAAAGTGTCTCAATATATCTGCTAACACAATGGCATGGCTACAAGCTTATCTCTTATGCAGAAAACAATGTACAATCATCGATAGCGCGTCGTCGTCACATGTAGACGTCATTTCAGGAGTGCCACAAGGCTCCGTCCTGGGGCCGCTTCTCTTTTTGATTTATATCAACGATATTGCTGAATGCGTGGACAGTCAAGAGAGGTTGTGCGCACATGACTGCTGCATATATCGTGAAATTAAGTGCACTCGAGATTCCAAACAATTGCAGAAAGACCTTGACTCAGTAATAATAGCATGGTGCAGTACGTGGAAAATGCAGCTTAACGTGTCAACGTGCTGTGTCATTAGGTTTACCAAGAAAAAGCAGCCTTTTATCACAAATTACTTCATGGAAAGGATACCATTTCTCATGGTAAATGAATACAAGTATCTTGGCGTTGTAATCAACAGCACACTATCGTGGAATGATCATGTTCGCATGGTATCAGTTAAAGCCAGTCGCGTGCTGAACTTCCTACGCCGCAATTTCAGAACCGCCCCCTCTGTTCTTAAAAAAGTTCTTTACTTGTCAAATGTACGCCCGATTTTAGAATATGCTTGCACTGCCTGGGACCCGGCCGCAAATTTAAATATTGGTGTATTGGAGCGCATTCAGAAACGGGCCGCCCGGTTTGTGACGGGTGATTACGACTTCATCAGAAGGTCTAGCGAAATTGTTAGTTCAATTGGTTGGCCGTTACTCTCCTCTAAGCGTAAATATATCAGGCTATGTCTTTTCTAAAACCTAATAAACGACAAAACTGGGATCGATAAAGGCAAATACATCAGACCACCCACATACATCTCATCACGACGGCACCATCCTTTGAATATGTGTGAATATATGTGCCGAACATCAACGTATGCAAATACTTTTTTTCCTAAAACTATTCACGAATGGAATGGTCTGCCAAAAACATTGTGACCGCCCCTTCGACAGCGTTTCCTTTCCTTTTAAAGGAGAATGTGGTGACATAACGATATTTTATGCTGTGATTCAGGTGTTTTTGATTTGTTTTTATTTTTTGAGTGCCGTGCAATTCATCTTGTCCCCACAGATTTAAATGTACTTTGAATTTGTAAACTCCCCTACAACAATGCCCCCAGAGGGCGCTGTAGGTATATGTATAAATGTGTAAATAAATGACCCTCTTTTCCTTCAAAAGAATGAGGTATACACGAAGGGGTTTGAAACGAGGATATCTCCCTGCTAATCAGTCTGGTGGCTTGTACAACATATAGCGTAGATAATCATTGATTGGTATCTCTTCTAGAAGTTTTAAATACGAATGCAGTTCTTAGTCGGGCTAAGTCAGGCGTCCGTCAAGATCGGCCATCGCCCTCTCTTATAGCAACAGCTGCGGGTGCGCACGACTCTTGCAACCGGAGCTTACACCATGTCACGCTTCGGTGTCGGCAGCTGTCAGCAACAGCTGAGGGCGCGCACACGTATCTTCGCCCATAGCAGCCAGATCATTTGGTGCGAGAGAGTGCGTGAAGTAGTCCGTTTCGGCGAGCGTCAAGTAAAACTGTGGAAAGTGACGGGGCCGCACCATCACCGTTTCATGTAGACGCAGACGCCACTTAGCGGTTGAGGTGCACGTAAAAAGTCGGGAATTTTTCACGTGTTGAAAACCGTGAAGTAGCGACAGATAAATTAAGGAAAGAAAAAAATATGAGGAAAATAACGGCAGGAAGGTTAACCAGCCTATAAGCAGCCGGTAGGCTACCCTGTACTTGGGAGGGGGATGGGGGAGATGAAACATAGAGATTAGAGAGGTAAGAGAAATAAACAGAGCACATTCGGCAGCACATGCGCGCACACTCAGTCATAGTCCAGTCTTGTCTTTCGCAGTGTGTGACATTGCTGTTACAGCCACTTGTTCAAGTCCGTGTCACGTAGGAATTTCAACAGAGCTTTCGTCCCCTTCTGTTGCAATGTCTTCTCTCGGGCACTTGAAAGAATAGTGTCCACAGATATTTGGCTGTTGTTGATGCATGCAAGAACGGACGCCAGTGACTGTCTCTGGATGTCATACAATGAACCGTTGCACAGGATGTGGTGTATCATCTTTTCAAAACGACAGGTATCGCTGAGAGCGTTGTCGGCCATCCCTGTGACAAATGAATAAGACTTCGTAAATGCCACTCCTAGCCTTAAGCGATGGAGAAGGGTGGATTCTTTTCGGTCGAGCCCAGTGGGCATGTGGAGAGCCATCAAAGAGGACAGGTGGTGTTGATAATTTGTCTCGTTGCTTGGTGGGCACAGTAGTGAAAAGGTGATTTCACGTGCAAGTCGTCAAAAATTACTTAGAGCATCGGTCCGCGACAGTGGTATGGCTTGTTCTCGTGCTCCTTCAAGGGCTGCCCGCACAGCAGAATCGGCCTGTTCGTTCTCTATAACACCACAGTGACTTGGCAGCCACAAAAACGTCACATAATGCCCCTTTTCGTGTGAAATGTGGCGAAGGCATCCGATTTCAAAAACAAGCTGTTCGTACGGCCCGCGACGCAGTGCTGACAGCACAGATTATAGGGCAGCCTTGAGTCGCTGAAAATCGCCCATTGTCACGGTGGTTCCCGATTGACCACGCAAAGTGCAGCGCGAAAAGCAGCTAGTTCCGTTGCTGAAGATGCCGTGGAGTGGACATTTCTAAAGCTGATGGTAACACCTCTTGCTGGGACAACTACTGCACCTGACGAACACTGGCGGTTTGTTTAGCCTACGGTAAATATATATATATATATTTTCACGTGATTACAGAACGACCACAACGTCTGTTCACAGGAGCAGCACTGGACGTCGAGCCGAACCGAACGTTAGAGCACGAGCACACCAACCGTCCTCCTCTTCTTTCACACCATGGCACATACTCGCATAGGCATGGCTAAACCTCGTTTCATGCCTGTGGCATTACCCCTCCCCCCTTCGAAAAAAAAGTACCACTCCGATGACCAATGCCGATTAAAAGTTAAAGTAATCGGGTACACGCACAAAAACGCATGATGAAGCAGTTTCAGGTGGCTCGGGGGTAGTGTGGCTTCATCCCTGACACATGAACAATGTCGGCCTGTTGGGAACGTCGAGGTCGCTGAGCTGTGTCTTCAAGCAGAATTTCGTAGTTGACATCTGTGAGGCACCGTAATACTCTATAGCGACCGCAGTAGCGGTGAAGTAACTTTTCCGAGCGGCCCCTTTGGCGAACGGGGATCCACAGCCAGACCAGATCACCGGGTTGGTAAATAACATGGCGATGACGGGAGTTGTACCTCTGTGAGTCGATTCGTTGTTGTTTTCGGATCCGCTCGAGTGCAAGCTGGTGGGCCGCGTCAGCGAGCCGGATAAAGTCGTTCGCATCAGTAGTAATATCGGTCGTGTCAGGCAACAGTGTGGCATCAAGCATCGTAATTGCTTCTCGGCCGTGAAGCAACCGGAAGGGAGTGAAACCCGTAGTCTCCTGAACCGCAGTGTTGTAAGCGAACGTTACGTATGGCAAAATTGCATCCCAGTTTTTGTGATCACGGTCGACGTACATAGATAGCATGTCAGCGAGCGTCTTGTTTAATCTCTCCGTCAGACCGTTGGTTTGCGGATGGTATGCGGTTGTTTTGCGATGAGCTGTTCCACTAAGTCTCGTGACGTCTTGCATCAATTGGGCTGTAAAGGCTGTTCCACGGTCAGTGATAAGAACTGTTGGCGCTCCATGGCGGAGGACGATGTTGTCGGTGAAAAAATACGCAACCTCATTGGCGGTGCCTCGTTGTAGGGCTTTCGTTTCGCAGTACCTCGTCAAATAGTCAGTAGCGACTACGATCCAGCGGTTGCCATCATGTGACTTCGGGAAAGGCCCAAGCAAGTCCATGCCGATTCGTTCAAACGGTTGTGACGGGGGTGCAACAGGCTGCAATGAACCAGCAGGGCGCACAGGTGGGGCTTTACGGCGCTGGCAATGATTACACGTTTTAACGTGATGCTTGACATCCTGGGTGAGCTTTGGCCAGTAGTAGCGCGTCCGAATCCGGGCAAGGGTACGTGCGAAACCTAGGTGGCCGGAGGAAGGCTCGTCGTGGCAGGCAGATAAAATGTCAGCACGTAGCCCAGGTGGAACGACGAGGAGGTACTCAGTCGCATAAGGTTCGAAGTTCTTTTTGTAGACGATGTCGTTGCGGAGACAAAATGACCCTGAACGTGTGACTGCCGATGGTGGACTCGAGCTGCGACCTTGAAGGTATTTGATAAGTTGTTGGATCTCTGAATCATTCCACTGTTGCTGGGCCAAGTCAGATTCACTGACTGCACAAAGAAAATGGCCATCGGTATCATCGTCCTTCGATGTCGTCGCGAGGGGTGCGCGCGAAAGGCAGTCGGTATCAGTGTGCCTGCGGCCCGACTTGTATACGACTGTAACCTCAAATTCTTGAAGGCGTAAGCTCCACCTCGCGAGGCGCCCTGAAGGGTTCTTGAGATTGGCCAGCCAACAGAGGGCATGATGGTCCGTAACTACTCTGAATGGACGGCCATACAGATACGGTCGGAACTTCGTTGTCACCCAAATAACAGCAAGGCATTCCTTTTCTGTGGCCGAGTAGTTGGTTTCCACAGATAAAAAAATGCGGCTAGCATAAGCGATGGGGCGTTCAGCACCGTCTTGCTGCTGGACGAGGACTGCACCAAGACCGATGTTGCTTGCGTCAGTGTGAAGTTCGGTGGCGGCATCTTCATCAAAGTGCCCTAGTAAGGGTTCACTCTGAAGGCACTGCTGAAGCTGGGAAAAAGCGGCTCTCTGCTCTGGACCCCACACAAAAGGAGTATCCTCCTTCGTTAAACGGGTAAGGGGTTCAGCGATGTTGGCAAAGCTCTGGACAAAGCGCGTGTAGTAGGCGCAGAGACCCAAAAACGGGCGCAAATCCCGTTTGTTCGAAGGTGGAGGAAATGCAGCAACAGCCATGGTCTTTTCTGGGTCTGGTCTAATGCCATCGTGACTGATAAGGTGGCCGAGGAACTTTAGTTCTTCGTAGCCGAAATGACACTTCTCCGGTTTTAGCGATAGGCCTGCGGATCGAATAGCGACGAAGACGGACTGAAGTCGTTGTAAGTGTTGTTCAAATGTTTTGGAAAAAAACAACGACGTCGTCTAAATACATGAGGCAGGATTCGCACTTCAGACCGTACAGGACAGTGTCCATCATCCTTTGGAACGTTGCCGGTGCAGAGCACAATCCAAATGATAACACTTTGAATTCGTAAAGGCCATCGGGAGTTATGAATGCTGTTTTTTCCCTGTCACGTTCATCGACCTCGATCTGCCAGTAGCCGCTGCGTAAATCCATTGAGGAAAAATATCGGGCATGTCGAAGTCGATCCAGTGAATCATCTATCCGTGGGAGAGGGTAGGTCTCTCTTCGTCACTTTGTTGAGCTTCCGGTAATCGACGCAAAATCGTAGAGTGCCGTCTTTCTTTTTAACAAGTACGACGGGTGACGCCCATGGACTGTTCGAGGGTTGGATGACGTCGTCGTTGAGCATTTGTTTCACCTGAAACCGTATTGCCTCTTGTTCTTTTTGCGACACGCGGTAGGCGTGCTGTCGTACAGGCCGTTCGGTAGGGTCCGTTATAATGCGGTGCTTCACGGTTGGGGTCTGCTTGATTTTGGAGGTGGACGCAAAGCAATCACTATACGTACGTAAAATCATGCGTATCTGCTGTTGCTGCACACAGGATAGCAGGCAATTGACGTCAACTGTACTGGCTAATGCAGTGTCCCCTTCGGCAGCAGTGGCAATCGGAGCAATAGTGGAACATTCTTCGTCATCAATGGCTTCAAAGGTCGCGATCGCTGTTCGCTTTGCCAAGTGTTGGTACTGGCCGCCGAAATTCGTGATCAGAAGCTGAGCCCTCCGATGTTTCAGTTTGACGATAGCACGCGCGACACAAATCTGCCGAGCCAAGAGCACCGAGAGGTTAGTTTCCGCGATGCCACTACTCTTGTTGTCACAGTCGCTCTCCACAGTTACCAACCTACTGGCTCGCGGCGGCAGTGCGATGGTGTCGTCAGCAATTCGACGTGTTGTGGTCGGCACAACATCATCCTTTCGTAGGTCTGTATGGTCGTTAGATAACGTTATGAGCCGGTCGCGAAGGTTAATAATGGCTCCATGCTCGCGGAGAAAATCTATTCCGAGAATCAGGTTTTGGGAGCATTCGCGCAATACAACGAAGGAAACAATGTACGTCGACTCACGAATTCGGAGGCGGACAGTGCACATTCCTAGCGGTGTCAATAGGTGACCTCCCGCAGTCCGGAGGTTGGTTTCATGTCCCCAAGGTGTCGTTACCTTTCTTAGCTGTGCAGCGAGGTCAGCGCTTATAACACAATAATCGGCTAACGTATCTACCAGAGCGGTCAGCGGGTGGTTGTCGACAAGGACAGAGATACGAGCAGAGGCACGTTTGTCGTAGATGGCACACGTCGGTGAAAGAATGTCGTCGGATGTCGGCAGGCAAATCGGGGGAGGGTCTTGTAACGATCGATCAACAGCGGCCTCACCCCCAGAGGTCGCTGTTCTTAGTTTTCCCGGCGCGGGCTTGTGGATCTAGGCGATCTTCCTGCAAGGACGTCCGCAAAGGTCGATTGTTGGCCAGGTGACGTGGAACGCCGTGGAGATGGTGAGCGGGATTGGCGACGCGGAAGGGTTGAGGATCGTTGGCTTGCTAAGTATTCGGCGATAGCACGGGGCCGCTCACCATCTCTGGGTCGACGAGCATCCGGACGAAAGCCAGGAAGACCCAGGTGCCTGTAGGCGCACTCACGGTAGATGTGACCTGGTTCACACAGTGATAACATAGAGGCCGGTTGTCGGGAGCACGCCATACACTGGATTTCCGTGTAAGAGGTGGGTTGCCGTACTACGGTGGTCCCGAGTAGAACGACGGTGCCGTCTGCAGGGTGGACGGACGGGACGGATAGCCAACAGCCGGTGCAGGAGTACGTAGTGCTTCCGCGTACGTTAATAGCGGAGCTTCGGTTGGACGCAGGGCTATCATGGGTTGGACTTCGGCTGCACGCAGAGTCGTCATGGGGTGCACCAGCTGCCGGACCTCTTCGCGAACGACATCCGTTTGAGCAGCAACATGGGGTGGAGAAGACACAACGTGCAGCTTTTGCAGCTCCTCGCGCACAATACTGCGCACGAGCTCCGTCAGGTCTTTTACAGTCGTGACATCAGGTGTTGTCAGGGCTGACGACACTGACGAAAGACTGCCAAGACGCTCATACTGGTACGAACGCTGCCTTAGCATTCTCTCCATTGTCGTGGCTTCGCGGAGGAAATCCTCTACAGTGCTGGGAGGGTTCCGCACTAGTCCCGCGAACAGCTGCTCTTTCACTCCCCGCATTAGGAGGCGAACCTTCTTCTCTTCCGTCATTGAGGAGTCGGCTCGCCTGAACAGCCATGACATGTCCTCAACGAACATGGCAATACTCTCGTTCGGACGCTGGTTTCGGGAATTGAGGAGCCGTTCCGCTTGCTCCTTTCGGTCAGAGCTTCGGAAGGTATTTCGCAACTGGTTGCAAAACTCTGGCCAGGTTGTCATAGTGGCTTCATGGTTTTCGAACCATAAGCGCGCAGAGTCTGTTGTGTTCTGGGGTTTCGGTTTCGATTTGACATGTGAGGATGCCAGGGGGCGCCGCTCTGGCATCCGGGAATGCAAGGCGACTGTAAAATAAAACCAGTGTGTGTTAGGTAGCCGTGGAGTGCGGTTGTGCTTTCTTTCGGCGCGTAGCGCCAACCCGCGTGTTCGGGCTGGTCGATGTCCCCGCCGGCCGCGTACGTCTCCGTCGGCCGTCTTCTTCTTCTTCTGCTTCGTCGGGACCAGCCAGCCCCCAACACAGCAGAGTCCTCGAGATAAAAGTAGACATACCGAAGCTTTCGCTGCTCGTTCCACTCGTTGACGCGGCCGCAACGGTTGTAGTCGTCAAGCCAGTCGTCAACGTCCTCGTAAGGCTCACCGTGGAATGGCTTCGGAGTTCTCGGGACGTTGAAGAACCCCGGAAGAGGCAGCGTTGATGTTTCTTGGGTTTGCGTTCCCGCACTAGCCATAGTACTGCCGAGTTGTGGAAATGGTCCGAATTCAGGAGGTAGGCCTGGTTGTCGCCTGCTACGCCGTAGGTCAGCTGGCTCTTCCAAGTCGCGACTAGTGTCGGGACCTTGCTGCTGATTGCAGTGCATACAACACTACCCAGCACCTCCGCCAGAAAATGTCACGTGATTACAGAACGACCACAACGTCTGTTCACAGGAGCAGCACTGGACGTCGAGCCGAACCGAACGTTAGAGCACGAGCACACCAACCGTCCTCCTCTTCTTTCACACCATGGCACATACTCGCATTGGCATGGCTAAACCTCGTTCCATGCCTGTGGCAATATATATATATATATATATATATATATATATATATATATATATATATATATATATATTGCCACCTACTTCTAGTAGTGGGTTGTATGCCAAGGTGAAGGCTCACACCACAGAGAAGAAAGAAGTGCGCGTGGGCCCCCCCCTGCTCTGGCAAACAAGCCGAACCGAAGCCCCTGGTTAGAGCCCTGTTGCTCAGACGTCAATAAACCTCGCCGACACCCCCTGGAGCGACGTGACAATTGGTGGAGATGCGGGGTAGCCACTTACGGATGTTTCAGGCCCCCCCTGGAAGCGGAACCACAAGCCCAGTGTGATTCAACACTCCCGTTCATCGGACAAGCCGCAAGATCAGGGGATTGCCACCTGAAGCTGACCCTACAGTTCACCCGCAACCTTCCAGCGCAACCTTCCAGCGAATGATGGACACTGTGCTTACTGGTCTGAAGTGGCAAACTTGTCTCGTATACCTTGATGATGTCGTTTTTTCTAAAACCTTCCAGCAACATCTTGACCGCCTCAGGAGTGTGCTACAGGCTATTCCATCAGCAGATCTTACACTCAAACTGCAGAAGTGTCACTTTGGTTATGAAGAGCTCAAATTCCTTGGCCATGTAGTCAGTGTGAAAGGAGTCCGACCAGACCCCGACAAACTTGCCGCTGTAGCCGCGTTTCCGCATCCTACAGACAAAAAGACTGTTCGGCGCTTTCTGGGCTTGTGCGCCTACTATCGACGATTTATTAAGGTTTTCGAAAATAGCGGAACCCTTGACTCGCCTTACACGCGACGGTACACCGTTTGTATGGGATACCAAAAAACAGGCTGCTTTTGCCGAGCTACGACAGCGGATGCAGTCAGCCCCTGTTCTTGCGCATTTTGACGATGATGCTGACACAGAGGTGCACACTGACGCCAGTAACATCGGCCTCGGCGCAGTCCTCGTCCAGCATCCACACGGCAAAGAACGAGTCATAGCCTATGCCAGCCGCTCACTGTCCCGTACCGAGGTGAATTACACGACCACAGAGAAAGAGTGTCTCGCAGTAGTGTGAACGATCACCAGTTTCGCTCGTACCGCTATGGTCGTCCATTTAAAGTGGTGACGGACCACCATGCCCTCTGGTGGTTGGTAAACATTCGTGATCCCTCTGGACGACTGGCCCGATGGAGCTTGCGTCTACAGGAATTTGATGTTACCATCGTATATAAGTCTGGACGTAAGCATGAAGACGCTGATACGCTGTCGCGTGCACCCATACCTTTAATCAATCACGACAAAGAGGATGATGACGGTTTCCTGGGCGCCCTTAGCTCATCTCACTTGAGCAGACGCCAGCGAGAAGATGAAGAGATTCGACCGCTCATCGACTATCTAAAGGGTCATAGCGCCGTTATACCTCGCCATCTATCTCACGTCGTGACGTCTTTCTGCCTCCGAGACAATGTCTTGTACAAAAAACGCCCGTTCTACGAGCCACGCTTACCTCCTCGTCGTTCCGAAGGACATGCGGGACGAAGTCCTCTCCGCGTGTCATGACGCGTGTCATCTGGTCATCTAGGTTACTCATGAACGCTCGCGAGAGTAAGTGAGGCGTACTACTGGCCCGGACTTTCGGGAAGCGTGAAGCAGTACGTCAAAAGCTGTCGTGAATGCCAGCGTCGAAAGTCGCCACCAAGCAAGCCGGCTGGATTACTTCAGCCGATTGATCCACCCCACAAGCCATTTGACCAAGGCAACATGGACATTCTCGGCCCATTTCCTTTATCGTCCGACGGCAACAAATGGGCCATTATTGCCACTGACTATTTGACCCGCCATGCTGAAACACAGGCAATACCACGAGCCACGGCTTCTGAGGTAGCACAGTTCTTCATGTGCCACATTGTTCTGCGCGACGGTGCTCCATCTACAGTGATAACCGACAGAGGAACAGCGTTCACTACACAGCTTATTGATGAAGTTTTTCGATTGAGTAACACTAGGCATCGAACGACGACTGCTTACCATCCGATGAGCAACGGCTTAACCGAGCGACTAAATAAGACAGTCACAAACATGATCTTCATGTACATCGACGTCCAACACAAAATATGGGATCGCATTTTGCCTTATGTGACGTTTACTTATAACACCGCCGTTCAAGAAACAACCCGATTTACCCCGTTTCGCCTTCTCTACGGCCGCGAAGTTCAGACGATGCTGGATGCGATGCTTCCTTGTGAAGGCGCCGATCAATTAACAACTGACGCAGAAGAATTTGCAGAGCGTGCCGAGGAAACTCGCCTGCTTGCCCGGCTACACATTGGTCAGCAGCAACAGGTCGATGCACGACGTTACAATATGCGTCACAATGACGTATCTTACAGCCCGGGAGACCAAGTTTGGGTTTGGACCCCTGTTCGACGCCGTGGTTTCTCCGAAAAGTTGCTGAGCAGATACTTCGGTCCGTATAAAGTAATACGCCGCGAGAGCGACCTAAACTACGAAGTGGTTCCGGACGCTACGTCGTCAAGATGAGTACAACGAAAACAACCGACCTCTGACATAGTTCACGTGGTGCGCATGAAGCCTTGTTTTGCGCATTCCTAAAAGACCACCTTTCCTGTTGTGATGAGTGAAGAAAACGACAACGACGGAAGTGCGAGGCAAGGCGCGTGTAATGTGCGCGTGAGTGTCAGCGAATCAGCTGATGACCTGTGGTGGCCCAAAGAGGTGGCGTGCCACGATTGGGCCACAGGGCGACCATCACGTGGCAGTGGGCTTTGTGGCTGGGGACGAGCCGGAGAAGCGGCAGACTGGAGACAGCGGGCGGAAGCGTCGGACGCAGGCGATCCAGGTTCCGGCCAGGGAACGCGGCTGTCCACGCTACTGTCGTCCAACTACCAGCTGGGGCGGCATTGCCGGCACGAGTACTGCATCTCGGGGCGCGGCCTGGCCTGCTGTTCTCTTCCTTGCCGAGGGCATCGCGGATCTCGGCGAGGCGTCTCCACGGTCAGCCGTTCGGCACAGCGATGAACGTGGCCTGGCTTATGGTCACGGTTGCGTCGAGCATCGCGTCTCGACGCAAGCGGTTCGCTGTACGGGCTGGCCATTCCCCGCATGGAGCATCGCGTTTCCGATGCGGGTTGACTGCTCCGTAGCCGCATTCATGCCATCAAGCGCCGGTGTCACCAGAGCGTCGCACATCGGCAAGGGACGAGCGAGGTGTTCTGCCGAGCGAGACGCGGGCGTGTGCACGGAGGACCATGGAGCCGGGCGAGGATTCAGGGTGGCCGAGGATTCAGATGCCAGGGGAGGTGCTGGCTGAATCGAGGATTGCCGAGCGGTGCCGAGCCGTACCGAGCGACGCGCCAGACTTAGACGTGGGCCGTGAGCTCATGAGCTGCAGTGTGCGCCCGAGGGTACCTGGCTGGGCCCTGGCCAAGGCGAGGAACGCCAGTGAGTGAGCTGCCGCTTCGCAGCTGTAGAGAGCAGCGTTTCAGCACGGCACAGTCGGTGCTGTGCTGGCCAGAATCCGCACGTGAAACCGCTACGCCCGGGTGGTGATCAAAAGCTTGGAAACGAGGTCCGAGGTCGCGCTGGTCCAGGCATCTCCGGCACCACTGCTCGAGAGTCGTGAGTCCACGGGACTGTTCTTCCTCATCACTGTGTATTGTGAGAAAAGTTGTTTGACTGAAACAACTTTCTTGTGTGGGGGGTGATTGTGATGAGTGAAGAAAACGACAACAACGGAAGTGCGGGGAAAGGCGCGTGTAATGTGTGCGTGAGTGTCAGCGAATCAGCTGATGACCTGTGGTGGCCTATAGAGGTGGCGTGCCACGATTGGGCCACGGGCGACCATCACGTGGCAGTGGGCTTTGTGGCTGGGGACGAGCCGGAGCAGCGGCAGACGGGAGACAGCGGGCCGAAGCGTCGGACGCAGGCGATCCAGGTTCCGGCCAGAGAACGCGGCTGTCCACGCTACTGTCGTCCAACTACCAGCTGGGGTGGCATCGCGGGCACGAGTACTGCATCTCGGGGCACGGCCTGGCATGCTGTTCTCTTCCTTGCCGAGGGCATCGCGGATCTCGGCGAGGTGTCTCTACGGTCAGCTGTTCGGCACAGCGATGAACGTGGCCTGGCTAATGGTCACGGTTGCGTCGAGCATCGCGTCTCGGCGCACGCTCTTCGCTGGACGGGCTGGCCATTCCCCGCATGGAGCATCGCGTTTCCGATGCGGGTTGACTGCTCCGTAGCCGCATTCATGCCACCAAGCGCCGGTGTCACCAGAGCGTCGCACATCGGCAAGGGACGAGCGAGATGTTCTGCCGAGCGATACGCGGGCGTGTGCACGGAGGACCATGGAGCCGGGCGAGGATTCAGCGTGGCCGAGGATTCAGATGCCAGGGGAGGTGCTGGCTGAATTGAGGATTGCCGAGCCGTACCGAGCGACGCGCCAGACTCAGATGTGGGCCGCGAGCTCATGAGCTGCAGTGTGCACCCGAGGGCACCTGGCAGTGCCCCTGCCAAAAAGAAGGAACGTGCGGAAAAGAGAGCTCGAGGGTTGAGGCCACGAAGGCAGAGGAAGCAGTGCGCTGCTCGAGAGGACGAGTTCCTGGCAGCGTTCCTGAGCCGGACGTGAGACCCGTACGTGTCGGCCAGGTCGAGCTCCGGTGTGTCTGTTCAAGGTCCAAGGCCGAGACCTGCCGAACGGCTCCTGCCTGGGTGCAGTGGCCGGGAGCAGGTTCGTTGGCGAGACCTACCGGGTGTGGTCCTCGTGAGCCGTGGCCTGATCCTGGACCTCCGGAGTGGCGACCCTTACTGCTGGGTTGGCCGCGACGTCTGATTCAACGGCACTGCACACGGTAGCGTATCCGTGCGCCGTCAGCCGTTCCACCCATGCCATCAAATAAATTGTTCATGTTAATCCTTTCTCGTGCGCTATAGACAAACATAGTGACGAACGTCCTTTAATCCATCACACCTGTGTTTCTTTTAGTTGTGCTCCGACAATTGCCTCATCATTGGTGAACTTATCGCGTCTAACATTTGATTATTGGTGCCCTTTTTCAATGTTTAAGCTACCTTGTTTCGGGTTTTTTTTTCAATAACTTTACAGCATCGGGACGATGCTTTCTTTTTTTGTTGAGGAGGAATATTGCCACCTACTTCTCGTAGTGGGTCGTATGCCAAGGTGAAGGCTCACACCACAGAGAAGAAAGAAGCGCGCGTGGGCCCCCCCCTGCTCTGGCAAACAAGCCCAACTGAAGCGCTTGGTTAGAGCCCTGTTGCTCAGACGTCAATAAACCTCGCTGACACCCCCTGGAGCGACGTGACAATATGAATACAGAATATGTCTCGTGCAAAAAAAGAGAGAGTTGTTTCAGCACGGGCGATGAAAGCTCAGATTTCCTCCAGATCACTGGTATACTAAGATGCACTGTGGGTCGAATAAGACACCAAGGGGGTATCGAAGGTTTAGATGAATGAGTGAAGCCCGAGGGAAGTTTCTCGTTGTACTTCACAATCATTTTAGCGAACGATGCTTAACGCCTCTCTCAAGGCAACAGTGCAAGGTGATGACAGAGAGCACGTGCAAAGTGTCTGATGCGCGTTCTCAAGACTTCTACAGCAATGTGAGTTTGTATCGGATAGTCACTACTACTGAGTAGTTATAAGAGAGAAAGGAAGAGAAAAGTGAGCCCCGTAACTGTCTGCTTCAGCGAGCGACACCTGAACAGTAGCTCACAAGGGATGGGGGTGAGGAGGAATTAAAACGGTAAGAATAAAGGTGTAGAGAGAGAGAGAGAAAGAGGCGTGAGGTGGTAAGCCAGAGAAAGCGACGACATATCGAGGGAATAGGAGAGATAGGAAAGATGGAAACACGGTCACAGGAGTCCGAGGACGGGGCATCACTTGCGAGAGCTCTTGTCGGTGTCAGGAGGTGGTGTAGATTATGTCCAGTCGGTCATAGCTACACTGTCGGCGGAGGTCAGCGTCAGGAGATGACACAGGGAGAGCCCAGTCGGCCAGAGCTACGCTGACGTCGGAGATCGCGAGGGCACAATCAGTCGGCACGGAATCTAGCGAGCGAGTCTCCGATAGTCACCAGCAATTGCAATTGTTGCCTCTGTTGTCGTACATCTGGGCAGATCAAGGCACACTCCCAGTCCTGGGGCTTGCACTGCCTGTAGAACATGAACATTGGTCTTGCAAGTATTGCTCAGCACGGGCTGGCTATATCTCAGAAAACCAAAATACAGGGCTCTGTAGAGTTCCATAATTGCACCTACTGGCATTCCCCACGTCTTTCCTGCCAAGAACTTGAACAATCGGGAAATAGCGGTCAGGCGTTTCTTCATATAGGCCATATGCGGACTCCAACAGGGGTCCCTATAAATAATGATGCCCAGAAACCGGTGGGTCCAAGCGTAAAAAATGGGTCACCCACAGATTGAGATGACATAAGGGGTCACTGCTTTGCGAGTGAAGGCCACCAGGGCGCATTCTTCTGGTGATATGCTGAGACCTTGTTTTAACAAGTAGTTGGCAATCATAGTTGCTGCTCTTTGAAGTCGGGAACGTATCTGAGGACGTGTGACTGCCGAAGTCTAGACACAGATGTCGTCTGCGTATACTGAGATCTCAATGGTACTTGGCAAGTATTCAGCAAGGCCAATTAGTGCAAGATTGAATAGCATTGGGCTAGGAGTTCCGCTTTTGAGAACACCCCTGGAAATATAGCGTCGCGTAGTTGGGCCATATTATGTTACCACAAAGAATGATCTTGCCGCTAGGAAACTCGAAATTCACTTAAAGACTCGACCACCAAGGCCAACCACCGCAAGAGCACCCAAAATGGCTTCATGTAGTACAATATCATACGCGCCTTTCACGTCTAGAAACAAAGCTGTAGATAGTCGCTTACGGAACTTTTCGTGCTGAACGTATGAAACTAGATCAACGACATTGTCAATGGAAGAGCGGTCGTGTCAAAACCAGCCATGGAATTCGGATAAATCTTGTAGTGTTCAAGATACCACTCCTGGCGGCCTAGTATCATCCTTTCCGTTATCTTTCCTACGCAGCTGGCCAGTGCTATTGGGCGGTATGAGGCGAGTTCAAGTGGGAACATTGTAAAAGGTAGGTCCATATGGTATTCACTAGAACGGGGAACGTCACCTCTCACCGGGGAATCTAGACGACTGGCTTGGTTAGTGATCTGCGCACAGCAATCTTCTGTGACATTTATGTCTTGCCGCCCTTGAAAGAGCGCTTTGAATTGAAAACGCTGCTAGGTTGACGCCTACCTTGCACCATTTTCTCAGTGTGTGAGAGTGGCTTGCTATGGCCTAGTGACTGGCAAAACGTTGTAAAAGAAATATGAATATCTTACAGGTGTGGCCTTCATTCTGTCTCAAATAGCCCCTCGTAGAAAATAAAAGAGTAAGATTTATAATTCACACTAAAAAAATCAACAGATCGCATGTACAGTGGGAATCGATGATATGCAAAGCACGAATGAAGTGTGATAGGTCGCTTTAAAATTAGCATAGTGTTAACAGGTGGAGCTAAATTATTATGTACATGACTTCCACGTCATTATCATGTTTGGACGTTTCATTTATTGTCATCTATTACGTCACCTGATACCAACTCAGGTATATATTGTCACACTTACGTGGCGCTCTTGGCCCGTAAGCACGGAAACGAGGTGACTTGAAAAGAAATGAACTTTATTTGAGCGAACTTGTGCCCATAAAAGAATTGTGTGAGAAGACTGTCGGTGGACTCGAAACGGCCTGCCGGGTTCAGCGTCGGTGGAAGGAATACCCGTGCTCTTTTCGCTAGTACGCCTCAGATTATCACGTGGTCCCACTGCTAATCAAAGGCATGCCCTGCGCGCGAGCGACGGAACGACGCGTTACCGACGCCACACTGCAGATAAGCTGAGGACGGTACTGCGCGATTAAATGGGCACCAACATAAGTGCACGTGGCAGTGCTCCCCCACGAAAGAGCATCGTCCCGATGCTACAACGTAATGAATAGATATGAAACTGGGAGCTTCCTTAACAATTGGTGTAGGAAAAAAACATACACATCACAAAAGATTGATTGATATGTGGGGTTTAACGTCCGGAAACCACCATTTGATTAGGAGAGACGCCGTAGTGAAGGGCTCCGGAAATTTCGACCACCTGGGGTTCTTTAACGTGCACTCAAATCTGAGTACACGGGCCTCCAACATTTGCGCCTCCATCGGAAATGCAGCCGCCGCAGCCGGGAATCGAACCCGCGACCTGCGGACATCACAAAAGATTGACCATGAATCTGCTAACGCTGGAAAAACTTTTTCATGCGCACGACATGCACGACTTCAGGGCGCACCCGGCGTCGTTGATATTGCGTAACCTCATCAGGAACAACTTGATACGTGAGCGGCCCCGGACGCCGTGTGATCATGTAAGGTCCAAAGTAGCGAAGGAGGAGCTTCTCGCTGAGACCGCGACGCCGAATTGGTGCCCAAACACTTACACGATCACCAGGTGGGAAATCCTGCTCGCGGCGTTGCAAGTTGTAGTGTCGGGCATCGGCGTGTAGCTGCTTCTTTATGAGTGTTTGGGCAATCTGGCGGGCTTCTTCTATTCGTTGTAGAAATCCGGTAACATCTTCGTCGATGTTCTCGTCATCGACGTGTGGTAGCATGGCGTCCAGCGCAGTCGTAGCGTCTCGGCCATGAACAAGTTTGAAAGGGGTCGTATGGGTTGTCTCCTGCTGCGTCGTATTATACGCGAACGTAACGTAGGGGAGAACTTCATCTCACGTCTTGTGCTCGACGTCCACGTACACAGCGAGCATATCTGCAAGCGTTTTGTTGAAATGTTCCATGAGGCCGTTTGTCTGGGTGTGGTAGGCTGTCGTACGAGGTGACAGGTGTGGCTGAAACGCAATATCTTTTGTGTGAGCTCTGCAGTAAACGCCGTTCTCCTGTCGATTATAAGGACTTCAGGTGTGCCATGACGGAGAACGATGTTCCTCACAAAAAATATTGCGTCCTCTAGTGCACTCCCTGAAGGTGACGCTTTCGTTTCGACGTACTGCGTCAGGAAGTCCGTAGCCACCACTACCCATTTGTTCGCGTTAGATGACGTCGGGAACGGACCAAGCAGGTCCAAACCGATTTGCTAAAAGGGCTTCATTGGCGGTCAATTAGCTGCAAGAGCCCAGCCGGCCTAACAGGTGGGGTCTTGCGCTGTTGACAGTCGCGGCAGGTTCTTACATACTGAGAAACGTCGGCATTGAGACGCGGCCAGTAGTATTTTTCCCGGATTCTTGATAAAGTACGAGCCAATCCAAGATGTCCGGCTGTCGGCTCGTCGTAAGACGCCTGCAAAATCTCTTGCCGCAGATTGTAACGTACAACTAAAAGGTATGTTGACCTATTTGGTGCAAACTTCTTCTTCCAGAGTACGCCGTTGCGGAGGTACAGGGACGAGATGACACGCCTGTACATCCTGCGTGGTAAATTGGTCTGGCTCTCCAAGAAGTCAATGACGCTGCGTAGAGCGGGATCTGCGCGTTGTTTGTCTGCGAAGTCACAAGAACTGATTAACCCGAGACACCGTCGTTGTCATCGTCCTTAGGTGGAGCTGGTTCAATGGGTGCTCTTGACAGGCAGTCAGCGTCTGAATGTTTTCTTCCTGACTTGTAGGCCACTGTTACATAAAACTCCTGTAACCGTAAGCTCCAATGAGCTAAGCGACCGGACGGGTCCTTTAGGTTAGCGAGCCAGCCCAAGGCATGGTGGTCACTGACTAATTTGAATGGTCTGCTGCACAAGTACGGTCGAAACTTTGTGATGGTCTAGATGACAGCCAGACACTTCTTTTCGGTTGTCGAGTAGTTGCATTGAGCCTTCGAAAAAGATCTGCTCGCGTACGCGATGACCTGTTCCTGTCCGTCCTTTGTTCTGACCAATACAGCGCCAAGCCCTAAGCCACTTTCGTCGGTGTGAACCTCGGTGTCGGCGTCTTTATCGAAATGACCAAGCAGTGGCGGCGACTGTAGCCATCGCTGAAGTTCCCGGAAGGAGTCTTCTTGTGGCTTCTGCCACTCATACTTCACGTTTGATTTCGTGAGGTGAGTAAGGGGTTTGGCGATTTGTGAGAAGATCCGGATCGAAACGACTGTAATAGGCGCAAAGTCCCAGAAACCTCTGTACCGCTTTCTTGTCAGCTGGTGGTGGAAAGTTTCCGATGGCGGCTGTTTTCCAGTGGTCAGCGCGTACGTCATCACAATCAACTAGATGGCCTAAAAACAGAAGTTCTTTGTAGGCGAAGCGGTACTTCTCAGACTTTAACGTTAGACCCGACGACTTGATTGCCTCGAGTACTGCCTGTTGCCTTTGGAGGTGTTCTTCAAGTTTGCTGCAAAAACAACGACATCATCGAGATAAACGAGGCAGGTTTGCCACTTGAGTCCTGCGAAAACTGTGTGCATAAGCTGTTGAAATGTGGCGGGTGCAGAACAAAGTCCCAACGGCATGACTTAAAACTCAAATAGGCCGTCCGGTGTAATGAATGAGGTATTTTCCCGGTCTCTATCATCGACTTGAATCTGCCAATATCTGCTTTTCATGTCCATCTAGGAAAAGTACTTGGCACTGCAGAGTCGATCAAGAGCGTCATCGATTCTCGGTAGTGGGTGCACATCTTTTATCGTAATGCTGTTGAGTCGGCAGTAATTGAGGCAAAACCTCAGTGTACCATCTTTCTTCTTCACAAGTACAACGAGTGAAGACCAAGGGCTATTCGATAGCTTAATGATGTTTACGTGAAACATTTCCTCGGCTTGTTTTCTGATTGCGTCGTGCTCTCGTGGTGAAACGCGATATTGGCTACGGTGGATGGGTCTGGCTGATTTGTCGATCATTATACGGTGCTTCGCAATCGGCGTGTGTCCGACTTTCAATGTCTTTCAGAAGCATTCGGCATAACACAGATGAAGGCTGCGTAGCTTTTCTTGCTTGTGCTATGGAAGGGCAAAACTGACGTCACAGGTCATGTCATCTTTCATCGGCGACGATACATCGGCAGATGTTTGTGACAGCGTACATGCGCTTCCTACTTCGTCAATAGGTTCTACAAATGCGATCTTCGAGCCTTTATTCAAGGGCTTGTACTGCGAACTGAACTTCGTTACGACAATGTCTGCTCGGCCTCGATGTAATTGCAAGACGCCACCTGTGACACATATTTGTCGATCGAAAAGTAACTACGCAATCGTTTCGACGATCACGACTTCGGCTGTTTTTTTTACGTTTCGACGGATGCGAAGACGCTTGTACGAGGTTGGATTGTCAGTTCATCATCAAGGATTGCAAGGGGGGCACTTTGGTAGCCGGTGCATTCCGGTGATGAGGATTGTTCTCTGATAAGCGTAAAGATTCCTTTGTGAGGTCGATCACTGCACCATTTTCGGTGAGAAAAGCTCTCCCGAGGATGCCGTAACGCGAGCACTGTTGCAGAACGACAAAGTTCACTGGGTACGTATCACCGTGAAAAATCACTCATGTGGTGCAACGTCCAATTGGCGTGACGAGATGGCCTTCTGCCGTGCGAATCTGTGGTCCGGCCCACGTATTTTTGACGTTCCTCAGATGGCATGCAAACGGTCCGCTTATCACTGAGTAATCGGCGCCAGTGTCAGCGAGCGTGGTTACTTGACGTCCGGCGATCATGACCTGTAAGTCGGCACTTGGCGTACGGCTTCGAGGTCGAGTAGTGATGAATTGTGCGGTGTGTCGCTTGGACCGGTCACGGCTGCGTCGAGTGCAGGTTTAGAACTTGGGCCTTGTCGCGGTTCTAAGTCGTAGTGAGCCAGCATCAGATCGTGGCGTCACGCGTCTGGTTGTCACGCTGCGGCAATGGTTCGTGGGGTGGGAGGGTCTTGCTTGGTTCGCTGAGAAGCGGCGTCACCTCCGTACGTCGCTGTCGTTACTTTCCCTGACGAAGGTTCGAAGATCGCCCTCCTCTTCCGTAGAAACGTGCTGAATGTGGCAACTGGGAGTGGCGTGATTGAGGTGAAGGCCTGGAAGGGGGCGGGAGGCGTTGACGCTGAAACACCGTAGGCCCATTTGGCGTTAAAAGGACATGTTCAGAGGACGTGGCTGGGTTCACCACAGTGGAAGCATAACGGGCGTTGGTTTGGTGTCCGCCAAAGTTCAGCCTTCTTCGCAGTGGCTTCTTGATAAGCCATAGGTCGTTTTTGCAGCGGTGGTCGTGGTAACGGCGTGTAGGGCTGGGGTGGTGGTGATGGTGTGTACATTTCCTTGCGCGTGACCAAAGGCATCTGACTACGGATGGCATCGGTATAGGTCATCACTGCGGGCTGCGGCACTGGTTGCAACAGCTTCTGGGTCTGAAATGCTGTTCCGAGCGCCTGATGCAGCTCGTCGCGAATGACGCTTGTCAGAGGTGCGACGTGAGGGCTAGCCGCAGGGCGCGATTTCTGAAGTTCTTCGTGGTATGGTAGCTATGGTAGTATGGTACTTCGTCCGTATGGTAGCACGAATACTATGAGCGTCGATTGCTTCGAAGACCACGTTGCCCGAAGAAACAGCTGGCAAACTGCGGTTGTATTTCCTGGCTTACAGGTTAAATGTTTTTTTTTCAATCATTGCTGCCTCTGTCGCAAACTCTGCAACTGTCTTTGGCGGGTTGCGAATGAGGCCGACGAACAACTGTTCCTACACGGCTCGCATCAGGTAGTGGAGTTTCTTTTCCCCAGCCATATCCTCGTCTACGTATCGGAAGATTTTCTGCATTTCCTCAACAAACACAGTTACATGCTCATTATGGTGCTGCTGACGGGTCTGAAGCATGGCTTCAGCCTGTTCCTTTCGGTAGGCATGTGGGAATGTAGATGCCAGTCGTCTTTTAAAATAGTCCCAAATTGTCAGGGAAGTCTCCTTGTTTTCATACGAACTACGGGCGGAGTCTTCGAGAGAGAAAAAGACGTTGCGCAGCTTGTTTTCTTCCGACCACTTGTTATACGATGCAACTCTCCCGAACCTGTCCAGCCATTCTTGCGAGTCCTCGCAGGCGGAGCCATGAAACTTCGGTGGATCTTTCGGTTGTTGGAACGTAAGCGTAGCGGGAGCAGTGGCGTTTGTCATCGTTGTTGAAGGATGGGCTGCCACGTGTCGTTCAGGGTTTCGCAACAGTCCGTACTCCGGAGGCATTCCCAGGCGCCTTCGACTGGTTCGGATTTCTCCCGAGTTCTCTACCTTCACTGCTTCGGTGCAGTCGTAACTGCGTAAGGGGCTAGCTTCACGGCTTAAAGGGGGTGTTCAAACCATAAGTACTTTCACCAAATGTCACACTTACGTGGCGCTCTTGACACGTAAGCATGGAGACGAGGCGACTTGAAAAGAAATAAACTTTATTTGAGCGAACTTGTGCCCATGAAAGAATTGCGTTAAAAAGACTGTCGGTGGCCTCGAAACGGCCTGCCCGGTTCAGCGTTGGCGGAAGGAATACCCATGCTGTCTTCGCCGGTACGCATCACATTATCACGTGGTCCCATTGCTTATCAAAGGCATGCCCAGCGCGCGAGCGACGGAACGACGCGTTACCGACGCCACACTGTAGATAAGCTGAGGACGGTGCCGCGCGACGAAGTGGGCACCAACATAAGTACAAGTGGCAATATGGAACTAGCGAAATGGCCGCGAGCATGCTATGAGCGTAGCATGTAGTCATGTTTTAGATGAAATTGATATCATGCTTATCATATTTGAATGTGTCATTTGCTTTCATTGTCCATTAACGTCAAGTAATACCAAATTTGATATATGTGGAACTGGTGAAACGGCTGCGAGAACACCATGAGCGTAGCATGTAGTCATGTTTTAAGTGAAACGCATTCGGTGATCATCAGGTTTCGATGTGTCATTTACCCTCGTAGTCTATTCACTTCCCGTGATACAAAATTTGGTACATGTGAAGCTAGAGCAATGGTGGGGAGCGCATCATGAAGGGTCCAACATACTCCGACGCAACGTTGACGAACGCGCAGGCTGGGCGAAGTGACGCCACACTAACAAAACGCGAGCACTCTATAGTGTGGCGCCAGGCGCCACTGGCACGACGAGCATCCGTTGGCGCGGCTGGGTGGCAACCAGCACGAAATGCTACATGCTGCATTGCGCGCTGACGAAGTTGCTTAACAGCACCGCGTCTGCCTCTTTTCGTCACGGAAGATGCCATGTGCGCTCAAACGCGCATGCGTCAAAGCAATTCAGTTCGGCGCACACCTGCGAGTATATGGCATGCACATCCACAATAAATGTCAGTGGGCAGATCCACTGATCTCTACTAGGGGGATATCGGCGCATGGCGTGGCATCGCCGGCGTGGGGCGATAAAGGCTTGGGGCGTGGGACGTTGATGTGCATTGCGCCTTGAGTGTGGTGTGTGATAATGTTCTTTCAAATTACGTATCTCATGTTTATTAAGTGTGAATACACTTTACAAGCGACCCCAAACCATCCACCGCCGTCGGCGGCGACCGCAGTCTTATCTCTATCTTTAAAAGAAAGAGGACTTGGCGGGCCGCAGCGCGACGCTCTACCAAATAAGCCACGGACGCGACGCTGATATCTGTGTCAGTGGTGGTAGTGGTTAGAATGAAGAGGAAAAGGGCACCTAATTTCTGTCTGCCTTCAGGCGACACGGCGCAGTGCCTTATAGGGGTGGGGGGAAGGAGGGATAAAAAAAGAATAAAAGGAAAATAGACGGAGAAGAAGACAGCCAAGCGAGAGGAAAAAGAAGGATGTAGGAAAGTGGGGATTCGGTCGAAGCAGTCCAAGGGCGGGGCGCCACAATGCGAGAGCTGCACGGCTTCAGGAGACCGCGGAGGGCGAACTAGTCGGCGGGAGCTACGCTGAAGTCGGAGATCGCGAGGGCACAACCGTCCAGCTTGAAATCCTGCGAGCGAATCCCCTGTGTCAGTAACGCGCCTTATATCTTTAACGCTGCTGCGCGCGTCCCCCTCCCCCTTCGCTTGCTCCTCCGCTCTCCTCGCTCACTGCAGCTGTGCGCGCACCCCTCTCTCTCGCGCGCCCGCCTTCTCTCTGAGTCTCCCGTCAAGAGCGGGTCGTGCGATGGATGTCCCGGAGGCAACGCTACCATCAACAACGAATGCAGTACAACCGAATGCCAGCACTGCACCCGTCGTTGGAGGTGACGGTACCGCGGTGGTTTCGCCGACGTTGGAAGACAAGGCGGCGCTGCGATGGGCTCGTGAGACCGAACGTAAGCGGACGAAGCGTGCAGCGGATGCCGAACTGCGTGCTCGCGAGGCCGAGTGCAAGCGGACGAAGCGTGCAGCGGATGCCGAACTGCGCGCTCGCGAGGCCAAGGACAAGCGGGCGAAGCGTGCAGAGGATGCCGAACTTCGCGCTTGCGAGGCCGAGGACAAGCGGGCGAAGCGTGCAGCGGATGCCGAACTTCGCGCTCGCGAGGCCGAGGACAAGCGGGCAAAGCGTGCAGCGGATGGTGAACTGCGCGCTCGCGAGGCCGAGATGAGGTGTCAGCATCGAGCCGCAAACGCGGCCTAAGCAGCGGAACAACAACGCAAGCGTCAGGCGGAGAAGGGCGATGAAGGCCGGCGTCAAGACGCCGCTCGCAATCGTCAACGGCGAGTGGACGTTCCCGAAGCCGTTCGAGCCAGTGAACGTGCCGCGTGGGAGAGGATTACTCGATGACGTGTCTGTCTCTCGAGTTTCCGACCACGATCAACGTAGGCTTCATGGACTTGGCGTTCAGTAGGAACTGTGCGGTCCGCTCCGTCTTGCCAGATCCGCTCACCGTACATTTCTCGGATCACAAAGAGCTGGTACTAACCGTTAGCTACAACGATAACAAGAATACGTGCTAATCTGTAGTGTAGTTTGTGTGTGTGTTACGCGCTCGCGATGTGTGCATTTAATGCATCGTAAAAAATTCATGAAGTGTAAATAAATTATACTTCGTATATAATGTATCTATGTACAAATGCTTCATGACAAACAACACTTCAATTCATTAATTACACTTTAATCATCACCATCAGTAATAAAACTCCCAAGCATTTCCCCGAGGGTGAACATGGTCAAGTGCGAATGCACGGGGTGATGCTATAAGGGGGAGTAAAGTTAAAATTCGTTGGCATTCGCCAGTGAGTTAACGTAAACTCCACCGTGTGATCAAATTGCGATTCCCAGGAACCATTACACCATAAAGGCACCATAGTATGATTAATAAATATAATAGTGCGCATTGATAAATACCCCTCATAGCATCACCCCGTGCATTCGCACTTAACCATGTTCACCCTCGGGGAAATGCTTGGGAGTTTTTATATTTGCATCAGTCACATAACTTCGTCATCCATACAAGTGACGTAATACCAATTTTCGGCATATGTGAAGCTAGCGAAACGGCCGTAGGCGCATCATGAGTGTGAGACGTAGTCATGCTGTTGCATGACACGCATGTCATGATTATTATGTTTGGAAGTGTCATTCACATATGTCATTCGTTTCCGTCACGTAATACCGAATTCGGTTCGTGAAAAGCTAGCGAAACGGTCGCAAGCGAATCATGAGCATGGCATGTAGGCATGTTGTTGCACGACACGCGTCTAATGAATATCATGTTTGCACCACTCACATACCTTCCTCATCTATTCACGTCCCGTAATACCAAATTCGATATACGCAAAGCTAGTGAAACGGCCGCGAGCACATCATGAGTGTGGCACGTAGTCATGTTGTTACATGACATGCATGTCATGATTTTGATGTTAGGGTCTGTCGATTGTGTTCTCCCTGCAATCATGTCATACCACACCAGTTTGCGAATGCGATCATTTTGCATATCATGCGAATGAAACCACCACAAGAGCAGCGAGACCATGACGTGTAAGTCATTAGATAATTTACGTAAATTTAATGATTTTCATGTTATGACCTGTCAAATATGTTTTTCATACAGTCATGTTATGTCATACCAAGTTTGGTATCGTTACCCTTATCGAAACGGCCAGAACAGCTATAAGCCGTAGGTGGTTAGATATATAGATAGATAGATAGATAGATAGATAGACAGATAGATAGATAGATAGATAGATACGCTCAAAGTCAATTAAAAATTCGCATTTAAAAATAAGCAGATCCCTCGCGCAGTGGGAATCGCTGATATGCGAAGCACGAATGAGCAAGGTTGATATGTCACTTCAAAATAAGCACAGCATTACAAATAGGCGGCAGTACATTCCGTACATGACTTTCATGTCATGAGTGTCACGTTTGGACGTGTCTTTACTTTCATCATCTATTCATGTCAGTTGATACCAAATTCGGTATTTGTAGTGCAAGCGAAATGGCCGCAAGCGGGCTATGAGCGTAGCATGTAGTCAAGTTTTACATGACACGAATATCATGATTATCACGTTTGGACGTGTTACATACCTCCCTCGTTCATTCACGTGCCGTAATACCAAACTTGGTATATGTGAAGCTATCTAAATGGCTGCGAGCGCACGTAACGTTAACGTGCGCGCAAGCTGGGTGCAGCGACGCTATACGCTAGCGAAATGCGAGCACACTATAGTGTGACCGCGGATGCCTGGATTGGGTGCGCAATCCAGGCGGCCGTGGTCGGTTGCTAGCGCGATAGCGTCTGTCAGCGAGGCCCGACGGCAACCGGCGCGAAAGGCGACACGCTGCATTTCACGCCAACGACGTTACCATGACAGCACCACGTCTGCATATAGACGAGAGCACGCCTATCCCGCACCCAGGCGCCTTCGGTGGTATACCCTCGCTCCCAGAGACGCCATCATTTGTTTGCAACTGCCAAGGCGCGCCTCCCTAGCTTGGCATGCAGTAGGTTTGGGAGTTTAAAATGTGAAAAAGTGCCTATTCACGCTGCGCTCGTTTATAAAGTGTCATCTGCCTACCACTGCGCTGTCATCTGATGCGACAGCAACGAGCGCAAGAGGAAGAGGTTGCTGAGCACTGCCTGTGAATTTCACAGCGCATCGCGGGAATCATGCCTGTGCGGTGTTTTGTGATTCCACAGACTTCCGTCCTCAACGAAAAGCGCCAAGCTCCGCCACCTTAGGATATATTCGCTATCAGCAGGAAAAACTGCGAGCCCAGTGAAGTGTACAAGTCACTATACTTATTGTGTTTATTTAAGCGTGACTCCAGCAGTTTCACTTTACAGCAATGATTTGCGTGCACTATGCCTGTAGTATGAAGCACAAAACTATTGCCGTACTCTTTCGCAGGCCGCATCTCAATACTAGGATATACGTATTGCGACTCACGCATGGACGCACGCACCACGCATGTTTAGTACGACCGCAATGGCCTACTATTGCGATGCTGAACGGCACGGAAAGCATGACTTTCGACTCGGCCGAACTGCGACATGCCTTGACTGCCACTAGGCGAATATACACGTTCCTTCGGCCGGCGTCACCGAAGCATTTTAAAATCTTGTTATGGCTGGCACTTTTGCAGCGCTGGTGTGTGTCGAGTGCCCGGCAGGACTGACAATTGATACACATGTGGTATTACATTACACGTGCCTCATGATTATCATGTTTGTACCAATCACATACCTTCGCTATCTGTTCCGTGACGAAATACCAAATTTATCATATGCGAACACGGCGAAACGGCCGCGAGCGCAACATGAGGGTGGCATGCAGTCATGTTGTTACGTGACACCTATGGCGTGATTATCATGTTTGAACGTGTAATTCACATATTTAATCCGTTTCCGTCACGTAATACCGAATTAGGTACATGTGGAGCTAGCGAAACGGCCACGAGTGCATCATTAGCGTTGCATTTAGTTATGTTCTTACATGACACGCGTCTCATGATTATCATGTTTGCACCACTCACATACCTTCCTCATCCACTCACGTTACCTAATACCAAATGTGGTACATGTGAAGCTAAGAAACGACTGCGAGCGTACCATGAACGTGGTGCGTAGTCATGACTCATGACTATAGCATGATTTGCATGACATGCATGCCATGATTTTCATGTTAGGGTCTGTCTCTTATGTTCATCATGCAGTCATGTCATGCCATGCCATTTTGAACATGTCATGTGAACAAAACCATCACAAAAGCAGCAAGACCATAAAAGGTAAATCGTGACATTCATGACATACATATCCTTATAGTCATGCTATCACTAGTCAAATATGCTCATTATACAGTCATGTTATGCCATACGAAATTTAGTATTGATTCTAATGACGGAATGGTCAGGAGAGCTAGAAGTCGTAGGCGACTCGATAGAGAGATAAATAGATTCGCTCAAAGTTACTGAAGATCGCCAAGAAATGCTTCAACTTTATAAACACGGGCGCTACTTTGGAACTGCCTTCACGGGCGGTAGAATGTACGTACGTGATTTGGCTCCGTAGCTTTCCCTTCGGTGCCAAGAAAAGTTGTCGCCGAGTATAGCTACTAGAGCAGGCAAACTACTAAGGTGGCGAACCGCGCTATGGGCTGCACGGTGTTAGAAAAAAAAAATTGGCAGCATATCCACGGAGTGAATGATGGAGAGTGGGGCGAAGCATTCGTCCATCCATTCGTTCTCACTTCCGTCTGTCCTTGCGTCCGTCTGGGTGACCGTCCATACGTCGATCCGCCCATCCGTGCGTGCATCTGTTCATGCGTCCGTCCCTGCGTTCGTCCATACATCCGCCCCTACGCCCGTTCATGCGTCCATCCATGCATCTGTCTGTGTGTCCGTTCGTCGATCTATTTAACACTCCAAGTACCACTATCTCGCATCTTTTCATCATATATACTTCATATAGAAGCACCGCCATCCAGCGGACATTCCAAGGACTAAACAACAGGTGGCACACGCACACTTTCTTACGATTTGCGCTTCGGGCCTACTTCCCACCTTCAACCACCGCGAGTTCATGGTATATACTAGTTCACTGTATTCATAGCACAACGCTCGCTAAACATTTCTAAAACCAAGGAGGTTACGGCAAGCGAGTATAACGTAGCAGCCTTTTCCTGTCAGATAGTCCTCAATGTACATGCCAATGGCTGCTAATGGGAAATGAGAGACAGGAAAATTCGGCCTATACTTTCTTAAGGGTTGCTCTTCGTACCTACTTGCCACCTTTAACCTCCTCGAGTTCATGGTATATACTAGTTCGTTGTATTCATGGCATTGCGGCTCAACGCTCTCTAAACCTTTATAAAACTAGGAAAGTTACACCCAGCGAGTATAACGTAGCAACCCTTTCTTGTCAGATAGTGCTCAATGTACATGCCAATGGCTGTGAATGGGGATCACAGCGTGTGCGTTAACTAAAAGCCAGATGCTCCTGTCTCTCATTCCCCATTAGCAGCCATTAGCATGTACATTGAGCTCTATTTTTTGTTGCTCAACAACAAACAGCAGAAATCTCCCACCGGCACCACCTTGGAGGTCAAAATGTACCGATTGTTACAGACTACGACTACGAGGGACGAACGGGTGCCGTTATAAAGAGCTTCGCCCCTAAATAATTGGCAGATCCCACTTACAGTGGGAATCGATGACATGCGAAGCACGAATAGGAAAAGTTGATATCTCGCTTTATATTCAGCACAATGTTACGAGGTGGCCATAAATGTTGCCGTAGATGACTTCCGTGCCATGATTATCATGTTTGGGTGTGTCGTTTACCTTCGTCATCTATTCACGCCACGTGATACTAAATTTAGTATACGTGGAGCTAGCGAAACAGCTGTGAACTCGCTATTCGCGTGGTTTTAGTCATGTTCTTACATTACACGCGTGTCAGGATTATCATGCTCGCACTAGTCATATATTTCGTCACCCATTGAAATCAGGTAACACTAAATATGGTGTATGTCGAGCTAGCAAAATGACAGCGAGTGCATCATGAAGGGCCCATTATACTTCCATGTAGTGTTGACAGGCGCACACGCTGGGCACAGCGACGGTACCTTAGCAAGACGTGAGCACTTTCATATTTTGACGCCAGGCGCGACCGGTCCGACCAGCGTCCGTCAGTGTGGCCCGACTGCAACCAGCGCGAAATGCTACATGCTGCAATTCGGGCCGATGCGTTATCCAAACAAGACTGCGCCTCCCTCTTTTCGTGACAGATGGACACGGAAGCGCTGAAACGCGCATGCGTCAAAGCAACGCAGGGCAGCGCGCGCCTTCCAGTACACGGCAGGACCGGTGCCTGGCGTGGCGACGCTGGCGAGCACGCACACCGCGTCATGTCGAAATGTATTTGCGCCTTGACTGTGGCATGTAGTCTAGTTTTGACAAGACACGCGTCTCATAATTATTAGGTTTGCACCAGTCACATACTTTTGTCATCCATTGGCGTCATGTAATACCAAATTTGGCATGCGTGAAGCTAGCGAAACGGACGTGGATGCATCATGAGTGTGGCATGTAGTCATCTTGTTACAAGACACGCATGTCGTGATTATAATGTTTGGATCTGTCATATACCTATGTCGTCTTTTCGCTCGCGTAATACCGAGTTTGGTACATGTGAAGCTGGCGAAACGGCTGCGAGCGCATCATGAGCGTAGCATGTAGTCATGTTGTTAGAAGACACGCATCTCCTGATTATCATGTTTGCACCAGTCACATACCTTCGTCATGCATTCACGTACCGTAATACCAAATTTAGTATATGTGACGCTCGTGAAGCGACTGCTAGTGCATCAACAGTGTAGCATGTAGTCATGTTGTTACATGACACGCATGTCATTATTTTCATGTATGGTTGGTCGCTTGTGTTCGCCATGCAATCATGTCATACCATACCAGTTTTGCAACATGCTATGTGAATGAAACCACCGGAAGAGCTGCAGAAGCATGAAATGTAAATCATGACATTCTTGACACACATATGATTTTCATGTTATGACTAGTAATATATGTTCTTCATACAGTCCTGTTATGCCATAAAGAGTTTGGTATTGATACCACTACCGAAACGGCCAGGAAAGCTAGAAGGCGTAGGCGGCTAGATAGATAGATACGCTCAAAGTCGCCGAAGTTCGCTAAGAAATGCTTCGAATTTAAAATAAAACAATATTCTTCTAACGCTAGGTTTTCACTTGCGAAACACCGTTATGGGCGGGACGCAATGCATTCGCCTTTCTTCAGAATTTCCTCCGGAGAGGTAGTGGTATTTTTTTTAGTGGGGCTTTGTATCAGCTGGCTGCCTGAATTTAGCCGTTCGCCTAGTTGTGACGCGTAATGAACGTCTGTCACGTAGAGATCGAAACTTCAACACAGGTGAGCTCAACGTGGCTGGGTTCACCGTCATGGCCCATCTACCGAAACATGAGCCTTACAATACCGCCGACATCGCAGTCGGGCCAGAACTCTTCGGAACTTCTCGCAGCCGATAGTCACGAAAGCAACGCTGCCGGTCTTCGCACGTATGCAATCACCTGTTAATGCTTTGAACGTTCGTGTCTTTAACTACTGTTTATTTATTCAACTCTTAGTTTCATTGTGGGATAACTTAGTACTTGTTATTACTTCTGGCTTGTAAGATTTTTTGTTGTTTTTATGTGTATGTTTGAAGCTGTTTGAAGTATTGCATCTCTTGTGTCGCATACTCGTATAATAAATCTATCGTTTCGCTTTCACACACACGTCTCTGAGTCTGATCTCTTCACTGCTCTATTTGCCTGCGGATGGCACTAACCTACTGTCATTCCCGCCTCCGATTTCGCGTCGGCGAAGCTAGCGTGGTAGCTTGTAACAATCGGCATCGCTGGCATTGATTGCGAGTGAAAAATCCCCCTTGGTCGAGGTAATAAATGTCGGGGTTTTAGCTCAGACGAAATACGCGACTATCTCACAGATATTTTGCGACGTAGTCACGGATCCAACCACAGATGCATGCTAGTGCTTGAAATTAATGGGGATAATTATGCTACAAAGCTGTCGTGTCAGGCAAAGGGTAACGTTAATAGGTGCAATATTGTGTGGCGGAAGCGTGTAATTGCACATGCGCCACTCATGTGAACTGCGCAACAGGTTCATGGTTCTGTATTCTTATCATGAGCCATGATTATAAATTCATTTTCATCATCACCCATCATCATTATCAATCAACAAAGTGTGCAGCCAGGTAGGTGCGTGAACTGCATCCCGACTTGTTTTGCGCAATACGCAACTGCGATTGCAGCAGGCGCTTTGGGACAGCTTATGAAGGTGATTGCCACGCACACAGACGTTCCTTCTGCCACATCGTCGTCTAAGTTCTGTGCCTGCTATCACCCCCAGTAATGTCGTTTGCAACTCGTCGCTCACACGCGGCACACAACCATCAAGTGGTAGGCGGCGTTGTGCTTGTGAGCGTTCTTCACAATCATCATCATTATGATCAGCGTGGTAGCGCCAGCAGTGACACCTGGCGGTGAGGCTGAGCGAGCGGACAGAACAGATAGGCGACTCTCTTTGGCGTGTGGCAGCTGGCGCGAGCGGTCGCACTTAAACAACGATCGATGCCAGGCTGGCAGGAACCTCAGCGTTTCCCGCTACGTGCGATGCCTCTTCCTGATCGTCTGCAGACACCTTGCAACAAGGGAGGGAAAATTCCAGAACAAAACTGTCTATTAAAAAGCAAAAGTCAAAGGCAAGATCAGATCAGGTCAACAAAGATTTTTGTCCAGCAGCCGCCAATTCCCGGCTCACGCTCCCCGCATTCACACATACAACTCGTTCATAAACAGTCGTGATATGGGTCTGGAACCATAGTTTGAATCTCTCACCCTATTCCGATCAATGAGTGCCTCAAATCATAATCCCAAAAACAAGAGGCGGGGCTATTTCAGTCTACATCGTAGCCGCCCTCTTTAGAGCCTGCCCTCTACAGTACATCTTCAGAGCAAGACTGTGCGACAACTATACAGCAGTGTCCAGACCCCTTTTGTTTACAACTTCCTTCTGTTTCCATGTAGTCGGCCTGGCACGGCGACATCACTCGAAGGTCCCACAGCTGGCCAGGATGTCGCCAACTCCGAGCAAGTTGGCTTGCCCTTCGTCCCACACAAAGTCAAAGCAAGATCTCTCCACACTGCTGTCCTTTTGAAGCCATAGATGCGCGCCGCCGAGGGGTCCCCCTTGTCGACTTTCGGGCTTTCCCTCATTAAATGATGCCACCGGCCACTTCAACGCCTGTCGACCCCCGGCAAAACGAGCATTCTTCTTACGTTTACCACTTCACATGAAACTGAGCCGGCAGCCACATTCCTCCCAAAACCGCAACTTGCTTCCGAGGGTCGCTCCCAATACATAGCAAGCTCTGCCTTCCGTACCGCGGCAGCTGTGGCCTACGTCTCTGTTATCTTCCTGAAGTCGCAACCAACACGGCGCCTCCGGGAAGGCTCTGTGTACACACACGGGCCCCTCCCAACGCACACAGACGGTGGCTTGACCATTTGTCATTGAAAGGAAGTGTTCTTTTGCCGAACCGCAGTTGAACCACTGCCTTCGGCGCCGAAACTTGTGTGACAAAACCATTACACAATTCAAACACGTGTTCGTGCGCTACCCGCTGACTCATCCAGTTACAGTTACATATACATACAGTTAACTGTCGCCTTCCTGCTGCGGGTCCTTGGGGATGGCGCCGCGGACCGTATCCCTTGGGCCCCTCGTGGTGAGTCGAGCATTGATGACGCCACATTCGCAGTACCTTGTTTGTTGTTATGTTGTAGAATGTATTAAAATGAAGGATAAGGTTGTGGTTTTAGCGTGTTGAATATGTATTAGATTCGGCTGGCGATATCATCGATGTGAAAGTGATTGAATAAATGTACGTGATGTTTGGTTTGGTGCGACCGCGTCTGCTGGGTCCGTTTGCTCTGAGAACGTGTTGCCTCATTTCCAGACCCGACAAAATGTCCACCAAGGTAAACCAAACTTAACGATCTTCCAAGCTCTTGCAGATGCATTTGTTCCTCTTTGATTTAACAGATACATACAGATGATCCAATTATGACGGAATCGGTAATAGGCGTTCGGGAAGTCAAGTGTCATAGTGTGCTTTCAGAACTGTTGCAAATAGCCGTTCTTTTTGCGCTATGTATGCTTCGGTTCTTTATATGACGCTTTATTTACTACACTGGTTGAGTTTGTTTTAAGGAAGTTTATATTTCTAACTAAACTTCTTCAACAAGGTTTGTCGGGTGATTGTAAAGGGTGATTTTCACTTAACTAAATGCACCCCTCTGACGTTGTTATAGTGTATCGTAATGACTCCATTTCATTGTTACGGTGTTTTGAAATGTACACAAGTCGAAACTGGTAAGAAAAACACTCTAAAAAATATCGAGTAAAAAGGGTGTCTTTTTTCCCACAACAATAATCGTCATCAGGCTTACGTGCGCTTCCTTTCTTGAAAACTCGGCGCTGGCTCCTTTCCTATCAAGAATGCAATGTAACTGTGATAATGGGCATGTCGATCATGACCGGAATGTACCGGGAGTGGGGCGATAGCGCAAGGATGGAACGCAATATAGATGACGATTATTGTTGTGGGACAAAAAGACACTCTTTTTACTCGCTTTATTTTTAGAGTGAAGAAAGAACGCCGCTGAAGTTGGAGAATACCGCAGGATACAAACTTACACTTTAACACTTTACTCAACCTGCGATCGACCATCGAAACCTGCATATATTCGGATGTGTGCTTCACAACCAGCAAGAGTGTAGTGCTCGTGAGGAGACTGGGCACGTGACAAGGTAAGACGTACATTTATATCCATTGGTAGTCGTTTGAAACATAAAGCGAACATTCTTGAAACACTGTGGTGACCTGTCTGAATAAAGATATCATTCACACAATAGATAGTTGGATATGAAAACATAAAATTGAATTATTGGGATGTGAAAACATTTTTATGACCCACCTGAATCGTTACTGTATGGTGTTTCCATTGATCATGCCGGAAATATGGACGTCAAGCGCAGTGAAGCGCAGAAGGAACCTCAGCTTATGATGGTGCTACGAAAAAACGTTGTGTCTTACTATGATTGTGACTACATTTATAATGTTCGTGACCACATTTACAGGGTCAAAAAGACCAATGTAGCTACAAATCGGAAAGACGACTAGCCAAAAATTAGACATCTTACGTCAAGACCAGAAAATGTAGCCACACTTGCGTGAAAGAAATGGCATTATTTTTTTTTCAACAATTATATGTACCAGCCCTTGGGCAAAAATGCCGATAAGTTCGGCATAAACAGATTGGAATGCTTGACTTAAATAATTTTTGATGATTGATGTGGTGGCTTGCAACATAATAATTGCTGGGGTTTAACTCCCCGATTATCAGAGATGCTGTAGTGGAGAGCACCACAAATTTTCACCACCTGGGGTATTTAACATGCGCATAAATTTATGAACACAAGTTTCAAGCATTTTCGCCCCCATCGAGACTGTGGCCGCTATGGCAGGCGTTTAATATCACGACCTGCACATCAGCAGCCGAGTGCTTTAGCCACTAGGCCACTGCTGTGGCTTGCACTGCTGCAAGAATAGCGTTCTTTGCGTGCCTTGTGTGAACCTTCTTCAAATGGCTTGATGCCGCAGCTTTCTGTAGATAAGAAGTATTAATGTGGCATGAGTAGCGCAGAAAAGTAGACTGGCAGCATTGAAACATAAAATGGAGTCTATATTTTCACAATAAGTTCTTGCAGTATGCATGTTTAAATACGACCAGCTAATATTCCTGAGTGACAGTTCGATATATGGCACAATCACACTTGAGAAGCTAAAACGAAAACGCCGAAGCAACTGCAAAGGCGCGTCCACAAGTGTCGGAACGTTAGCATTCGTTCTGCCCCTCGTACGTGCCACCACCACCTTTGACACTTTAAAAATCCATTCGACTTGCCCCGCTTCTCGAGCTTTATATTTCATACTGAATTCTATTTATGCGTGCAATGCACTGGAAGTAAACCGTTCGCACCTTTTCAAACGACCTTTTGGGGAATACACACGCAGAAATGACACGAGCGGACAAACTGGCAGCAGTGGCGGCCCACGCAACTTGCTAAGCAAGACACGTTCTGGCATGCCGACTCGCTGTTGCTCCACTGTTTTCTAAATCCAGTGTTTTCGGCTGCCGGGATCCAAACAAGGCTCTCGTATCATGCGTCCTTGTCTATGCAGTGATCTTTGTTTCACTGCACGTTTGCGCCGATATACGAGCTACCGCCGACGCATTTGGCACCATGTTGAAGTTACAGTCAGTTTCAGCACAAAGTCCTGTTGTCTTTCTTGTCCCGTGTAACCGCGCTGTTTTGTACGATGATTAGAGCTGTTGTTTACGACACATGATTTCAGCCATTTCAGCAAAAGCCGTCGCATATCAATTGGTCTCCGACCAATATTTTTTTTCTTTCGTCAGCCTGGCGGTGTCGTTTTCCGCCCACATAGGTGGCTACGCTAGTGAATTTCCGGTGCGTTCTGCCTGTTTTGCTCTCATCGAGGCCAAGTGTGAGTGCGCCTTTACTGAGAAGTGAGACAGTAGGTATTTCAATCACTAATCGTGTGTTGTGTTTCGTTCGGGATTGACAACTCGTTTGAAAAATAATCGCGCTCACTAAAGGAACGTGGCACTACACATGAAAGTTGTCTCGGTGACTTGCACAAGAGTTATCCTGACGTACCGGCATGGTGAAAAAGCAGTGATGACGTATAATTGCGCACGCGAGAATGGTACAGTGCGAGTTGAGGTCGGTGCTATGAGGCCGGGCATTGCTGTACCTCAGGAAATTCCAGAGGATGTGACATCTGCGCAAGAGAGACGAACAAGGATATATTAACTGTTCTCGCGAAACAACAAAATGAGACAGTATGGCCACAATATTATACACCTTTTCAACAGGTTATAGGGGTGTCTCATCTGATTCTAATGAGAGTTGACAAATCCATCGATGCACTTTATGCCAAAGCGACACAAGTCATGTTGTTGACTATGGCGTTGAGGAAGTCAAAATACTTTCATGCTCTGTTTCATTGCTTACTTAGGAACATTCGGTAACTAACTTCGAAAACAACGAAGCCGGATGGAACATTCCAACTAGAAAGTTGTATTCAATTCGTGAAACGTCTGATTAGACTGTTTTTAGCTTTGTATTTCTAGAACAGTAGTGTTTTTCTGTTCCTGCAGACACTTTCTAAATAAAAAAGATACCACGTGACATGCAAACTTGCGATCTGAAAGTGTTATGGCCTCTAATGTCCGACTTGTATGGCTTAAAAGGCGACCGGAGAACGATGATCGAGGTGGCGTTGCGATGACGAGTCTGTTGCTCGCGACAGCGCACGCGATAACCACTCCACCTGCTTACCACTGCCACGAACCTCCGCGGGGCAAGCTCACAGTTAGTGTTGAGAAAGTCAGAGAATACTGTAAGAACAGCGGGCAAGTGGTTATGATACTTCGTAATTTTGAATAGGAAATTCTTTTTCCCATAAGTAACCAAGACTTCAGTGATGTATTGCCGTCCCAGAGAGATTCCGTTAACGGGCGTCCAAGCCACGAGTGCTCTGCCCGTGACATATTTGTACGCCGGACACGCTATCTACTGTGCCATGGCGACACACACTGGATTCTTTAGAAATGTGCCTTTTATATAGCACACGTTCCCCATGAAGTGTTCTTGGTCGACAGGGTGGTGTTGCCCTCTGGGAGTGATAAAGTAAACTAATTTATTAGTACTGTAGCGTTTGTGATTAGCCTCTGCAACGCGTCGTTGCTGTTCATTGTGCGTCCGTCCGGGCCGGCGCGTTTTCAATAGGAGAAGTTCCATCTTGTGAAAATTGTAACAAATTGCAAGGTCCCGACCTTTGACCATGCGTCGTTTTTAAAACGTTGGCATTGCTGATATCACTCATTCACACCAAAGATAGCTCTGCAACGTCTGCTCCACGTCTGCTCTACATGGCCTAGCTCTAACCTCTCGTTTCCCACTTAAGCGTACCCCGAGAAATATCGCCTTCGAGCTACAGAGTAGACAACAGGCGCGTATCGTGTCCCTGTACAAAATCTTTCGTTAAAACACGGTGCGCGAGGTTCTATTAGCTAAAGTTCCGCATTCAACTTGCGTTGCTGTTCTAGCTGTCACACTGCTGTCTCTGATTACGCTCTCACTGTCAATTGCTACAGCTGCCACAATTGTTTGTTTAATCACTGATTATGATAGTCACAGCAATGAATATGCGTCACCAAGCATGAACGTGTGTGTCCCAGGTGATATAAATGTGCAGCAGACATTCAATTACTTTTGGCGGGAAAGATTTACTTTCGTGTTATGCCGATTACTATGACAAACGGATCTTTGGTGTTTTTTTGTATTTTGTAGGCTTCTGTAGTATCCAAAAAAGCTCTATTGTACCTAGTAGGTAATTAGGAACTGCCTGAGGAAACGTTCCGCAAAGCGATCACTAAACTTCTCGCCGTAATATTTAGCCAGATTTGTTGAAATGGTAGTTAGTTATTGATTCTTGCCTAATTAGGCATATAACAGTAGTGCAACTTGTTTACATAGTAGCCAACAACTGGTATTCAGTCGCATTGTCATAAAGTGCATGGGCATTTTCTTAATTATGGCTAGAGTTGGCGAGGGCACCCCGTATACATATCTGAGACGGAAGTGAACCTATAGATTCACAGCATTAACATTAAAATCCGTTTATCTTGAACGAGTTGGCTTTACCTCAATCTTAGGCGATGAAGGAGAAAGCGGCTTGATGATCTTCACCAGTCCACAGTGCCGGTTGTCCTGGTTCGAAAGCAAAGGTAGTCAATAAATAGTTTGCGCACGGGAAAGCAATGGTAACGCCTGGCTCAAATTGTGCATGATAGAAAGTAACAGTCAGCTCATTTCGCACCATATCAAATTTGTGAAGTTGATGGACCGACAGATGGCACTGAAGTCGTTTTTAGAAACAGTGGGTGAACATCAGTATGTTCATTTCAACTGCGAGCATAATTCTGCCCCATGCTCAAAGAAGGCTTGATTCCCGACAAGGTATGCGGATATCGCAAGTACACAGAGCTCAGCAGAAAGTGATTAAGTACAAACTACACACAGCTGACGTTTCTTACCTCTAAATCATCTTCAAAGCATTGCCAGGAGTAGTTGCGCCGAATTCGGGGCTTTTTGGGGCAACTTTCACAGTGTTTCTGTATAAAAACAAAACAGTAGAATAATCAATGATAAATGACACACTTAGGCCCACGAAAAATGCCTGCTATGAGAATGTTCAATAGAAGTAAACTGAATTGCAAAAAAGATAACGCACGTTCTCTCCTATTTTTGTGGTTCAGCAATTCACAATCTAAATTTAGAAGAGGTGGTGACAGAATGAGCTAGACATGGACAATGGAAAAAAATAAAAAATAGGGTTCTTTACGACAAAGACATCTACAACAACAAGAAGAAGAGAGTAGATCCAACACACATGTGGAAATCGGTGCTAGATCGAAGCTCCACATTACGCAGTCGAGTGCCATGCTACCTCACTGAACAACCGAGAAGACGAGTCCAAAGCTAACCAAAGTCTGTCGCAGACGCTTGTATCGTTATAAATTCCCCACCTAAAGGGGTCTTGAAGCACTTTGCAAACACCACTCACAAAATACAGTTTAGTGGTCGAGGCTACAGCCAGCACGTGAGCCTAACATTACAGTGCAGCACACAGCCCATAATTTAGCATAACTTTATGCACGCTTGGGTTTTTTAAATCATGCTTCATTTAAATTTAATGGTCGTGTGGCTATGCAGCAAACTTATGTTCCCGGAAAGCTTCTTGAACATACTTTGCGACGCGACTCTGAAAGGTAATTTTCGTACAAACTTTGATTATATGAAAATAGTGGTAATACTGGTAATACGCGAGAAGGAAATTTGAAACTTTGGCGGCTGGTTATAAGTTTCTCATTGAAAGCAGTCAGATAGGAACAATAACAACTTGACAAAGACAGCTAGAAATCATCCACTCCTTTCTCGACAAAAAAAAAAAAGAAACGCCCGGCCTGCGTGGAATGGGCAGCACAGTCACAGCGAAAGCTAGAAGAGCGGCCTTTCAGAGCCTTTTGTAAACATTCTTTGGGTAACTGCTACAAGCACACTTTCTGGGTACTTACTACGCTATAAATAATCGTATTTTTGTGTAGTAGGCCAGAATTCACTATGCTATATTTCGTCATTCTTCGGAGAAGTGCAGTATCCGCTACACACTAACTAGATATTTTGTGCAATCTTTTATCAAGTGACTGACGACGATGAATAATTATGGCTGAAGTGCATATGCGCCACAGTTAATAGGTTATGAAGAACGAGTTTTATAATGTGTTTCAGCATTAGACAATACAATCGTTACACAGTTCGCATTGTGTGGCGCGTGGTTGTTCCTTTGATGTTCGAGAACACTTTATTACTCATCTTAACGCGATTCCTTTCCCGACATCAAGCCTGCCCAAGACTTGTTCAAAAACAATTTCCAAGCACCGGCGTGGCTCAGTGGTAGAACACTGGAATGGCACGTAGTGAACCTGGGTGAATATCCCAATGTGTCCTTCCTGTTTTTATTTACACAGATTTTTCTGTTATTACTTGCGATACTGGTTACGGCCACCGGCGGCAGTCGTGGACAACTACGGCACCATGTTTGATGACCCGTGTTTGGATGCCACGCTCGCCAATATCAAGTACGTCACAAAAGCACGTACTTATAATCAAAATGTCACGTGCTGTGCCTAGAAGCATTTTGAAAATGACATTTTGTATTGCTTAGAAATTACAAGCTGGTTATACATAGAGGTTACCTACAGGTAATAATATGTGTTGTATCCATTCTCTGCTTTTTTCATCATTTAAACGTAAAAAAGAACTCGCGGCATATTCACGAAATGAATAATGAAAACTGTCACACAGTGGGATGGTCCAGTGTTGACCATGAATCACCCGTGATATTCCCCACTCGCGCATGTAAATGAGTGACTAAGTGGTGTACATTTACATACAACGTCTATATGTGATCGTCCTCAGCGTCATCATTACTGTCATGTCATATAGTGGGTACCTTGCATGTGCTGTGCCGCGATGCCACAAAGAAAATGTGTGATCTAGAATGCGCTTGTTCTTCATCGTTCTCAGCGTCATCGTCATCATCATCGAGGGACGATGGTGGACATGGCTCGATTCTGAGAAACTTCACCCCTAAAGAAAGTGTCACCTAAAGCACAGAAGCTCTCTGGAGCACTTTCTGTTTTTATAGTAAGTATCCAGTGCTAACAAGCGCCGTAGGTGCTACATGCAGTACACTATGCATACGAAGCCGATCAGGTCGTGTGTCTTTTTGTGGCATGTAAATGAAGTAATCTTCAAAGCGGAACAAATTAAAAGAACAGTGAAAACGAAAAAAGGGCACCTCGCACAATAAAGGGGCCCTGAAGAACTTGTTCAATTAACCATGAAATGAACTCACTTAAACAGCTTATTGCCTCAATATTTCAACGCAGCAAAAATTTAAAAAATCCGTGAAGTAGGAGCGGATGAGTTACAGATGTTTCACGCATGCTGCAATTGCATTCTCTCTTCTTTCTTCAGGACGAAAGCGCTGGGAGCTTAGCATGGGGGATGACATTGGCAAAGAAAATGCGTCACGCGTGCCTCATGACCTTGAGCACTTTTTTTTTCTTTGAATACGCGACCTTTTCAGTGTGATTATGCGCGAACGCATGGATAAGTCACGGACTACCGCGGCATATCCCTGTAAAACCGAGACTGCCATGTTAAAATCAGCCAATGGCTGATACAAGGCTTTCTACGACTAATTTTGAGCTTCACACGTCTTTGTTAAGAAAAAGGAAGCAATCCCCAGCTGACTTTGCTAATTTATTGCGAATTACAGGCTGCGTGCTGTACTATTATCTTTGGCTCGCGTGTTCTATGGAGCATATACTACCCATCGGCGGAGTTTTCTGACCATGCTCAAGAAGTGTTGCAGAGCCCCCTTAAACCAGGAAGTTCAATTCAGTAGTCCCTTAAGTTCAACCGACTCGTAAACAATGACATTTTTTCGTTTGCTGATCTAGATGGATAGATGGTGCTGGGCCCAATTTTCGCTTTGTCTATTGAATAGGACTGCCATTTTCCTGTGAAGCAGCAAGTGCATTTTATCAGTCGTCAATCCTGTATTGAAATGAAAGACCGGCAACTGAGCTGTTCAGATAACATAAGAATAATCCCGTTATCGTTGAACAAATTTTACTTTCTAATATGAGAAATGAACCACAGCTTGTCCCTGAAAGAATGCTGTTTACCAATATTGGTCTATACCTTTCCTAATCCTACAGAGTGTTAAAGTATTTACCAATTGATTAATTATTTCCTTATTTACGCAAAAATAAGTACAGCCCTTACCAATATGTATTGCAGGCCTCCTGATTCTGTGCAACCACTCCACGCACAGATCGCTGCATACTCCTTCGTCTCCTGCAGACCTTGGTCCGTTCGCTTGAGCTGAAGAAATGAAAATACTTCAACACGCGGCGGAGATTATGATATGTTGGGATTTACCATTCGAAACCATAATACGAATATGAGAGACGCCGTAGTGCAAAGCTCCGAAAATTTTCACCCTCTGGTGTTTTAACGTGCACCCAAATCTGAGCTCACGGGCTTTAAGCATTTTCTTCTCCGTAAAAAATACAGTCCCCGCAGCTGATTTTGATCCCGCGGCTTTCCAGTTAGCAGTAGAACACCATAACCACTGAACCAGCGCGGTAGACGTGGCACAGAGCAGCAGTAGAATCTAGTCTACTACAAGCTCACTGCGTCTTTAGCATGAGGCAGTTTGCGAAAGTTTTCGACGTCGGGCGTTACGATTATCGGCACGTGTTTGCAGAATAAATCAGGCCTATGAGACTGCTCACATTTACAGAACTGCCTAGTGCAAATACTTCAGCCGACATGTAGGTGGAAGGTTAACATTCCTGCTGCTTCGTGTCAGCGCTTTAATTTTTGCAAACAAGCTTGCGATAATTATATTTACTCAGTCATTTAGATGACGGCGTCTCCTCTGTCTGTCAGCCTGTGTAATCATTCACGAGTGCACTTGAGTAGCATACTGATATTTATGGTGTTAAGTGATGACGTGGTCAGGACACATTCACCACATTTTCCGCTTGATCAAACCCGAAAAATGCCTTATATTGAACCTAAAGCATAGGTCTGAAAATCACATGAGCTAGCGACCCGCAGTGACGCAATTTAGTGTCCCGACTGGTCGAGATGCTGAAGAAGCTTGAAGGCTCTGTCAGGGGGGGAGGAGGGGGGGGGGTTAGCTAGCATCGTCATTAGGAAGCGTTTTGTACACTTTATGTGTGGGTATAGTCTTCGAAGGGTATTTTGCGTAAGGTTTTGAGCAACATATCGATGCTGATCTCTGGAATGGCTGAAATCCGGACACTAATATTGAAATATTTAATCTTTGTTCCATGGTTGCTTTTATACATATGATGACAGCACAACGTGTCTCAGAAAAAAAAAGCTTTTGAGACCAGTAAGGCCAGCGCTGCTCTTGAACACGCGTACAAAAATAAAAAAGAAAAGACGGAGAGTAATTTGCCGGTTTGGCCATCAGCAAAAGGTACGTAGCTGGCGTGTTTGAAACACCTGCCTTGTAAAGGTGTCATTTTAGCAATGGGCGTTGTTTATTACCAGAGTGATTACCATGGTGTTTGAGAATGGAACTTAATGAAAAAATTCTAAGAAGCCAAAGCGCGTTAGTATCCACTGCTGTGCAAAAAAAAATACACCAATGTTGTGTACATGGACTGCGTTCTCCAGCCACCTTGCTACTTTAATATCATTTCAGGAAAACTTTCCGCAGATCCTTAAAGACAGAAGTGCACATTCGTTGAGAGCCGAATTCACCACTATTTACGCCCGTCTTCACCGTAATGAACCATCATTCGGTTGAACAGAACACCGACTCCACATGGCTAGCTCACCATATTTCTGGGCGTCTGCACGAAGTGGACGGGACAAGTGAGCACGTGGGCCCGAGTCAAAATGTCCTTGCAGTCATTGCAAAAGCAGTGACCGCACACGGCGTGCCACGCCAGTCCCGCGAGGTCGCCGCAGCGCAGGCACTGTGAACCTTCGGGGGGCTTCTGTTTGAGGAGAATGCGCGTCCGGTCTTTAAGGTCAGGGAAGTCACGCACCGTCACCTCGAAGGTAGCCATGCTGCCCTATTTTCATCCCACCCAAAGAACACCCAGGGTATTCGGTGTCTGCAAGGGAAAAATGAGAATATACATCGATCATCATAAGGCTGCTCGAAGAGGCGCAGATCCTTTCTGTGTCTAGCCCAGACGGAACTAACTGCTTAAATTATTCATAAAAGTCGCTCTTTTTTGCAGCCTTCCCGGTGCAAAAGATTCCGGGTTAATTTGTTTACAGAGGCTTAGTTTAAGTGCCGTACGTAGGTCCGGTCCCCAATCGCTTATTTGACATGGAAGTAATAAGTATTAAAACGTGCACTACTGCGTACGCTTTGCTCTAAACATTTATTTCCAGCATTCTAGTGTGCGTTTTAATATCTTTATGTCAATGAAAACAATACCCACTGTAGAAATACGAGAGGCTATGGTCACGGTATTTATTCTGCCGGTTGGCGTCAATATTCCTGAGAAGGAAAATGAAACCATTATTCTGAGAAGTGGGGTGTTCCATCGGAACACGTTCACAGGGCGCTGACTTCTCTCGCCGCCCTCAGCGATCATTTGCCTTAGAAATTCGCTATATTATAATCTCAACATACAAAGGCGTTTTCGGTTTGCACGTGGTATGCTATTCACTCGAACATGATGAATTGCTCTAACTGGAGCCGCATTAGAATTCTGTGTGTACAATGACCTGCGTGCAGAACATGCGCAGGTCATTGTACACACAAAGTATTATTTGCCTTTAGTGTTTGTTCAACAAGAACACTAAAGAAAAATAATGCTTCATCTGAAAGTGAAAAGTTAATGTTTGAGAACCTCTACAACCACAATGTCATACGCAGAAAAAATTCAGTTATCGACAAATTAAGGTAGGTGCAGGGCACAATCTGCACCCCCAGCGCGGCAGTGCTCGAAGGACAGCCCAATGACGTGAATGTTTTCAGTAACAATCCCTTCAGTACTCAAACTGCTCTTTACTAAAAAAAAGCAGTGTAAAGCCCTACACAATGAAATTAAACGGAACTTGCTCGTTTTAACTTGATTCATGCGAAAAAAACACTACCGTTGGCATTAAAAATGGGGCAAGCCCCGTTTTTCCCCCGGGTTCCGCTCCGCAAGGGGTCAGTGTAGCTTCAGTTTGGGCTAGATGGTAGGACATTCTAATCACTAGCACACTGTTTATCCAGTTTTCTTTTTGGTTTGTCTATCGTGCATATTTTTTCAGCGAAAATCGTTCAATAAGACAGGAAAAGTTTTTGTATATGTTCCCTTGATATAGAAGAGTTCTGCGTAGGTAACAGTTACAGCTATACCGCGAAGGCACATTGTGTTCATTGAGGCAACGTGCCTGGTGTGTCGCAAATGACAAACACAAGAAAAGAACATGGGGCCACTGGCAATCTTATCTGGGGTGTAGTAAAAAAAATGCAATGAAACAAGCTCCCGCTTGTGAATTATACATGCAGAACCTTCACGTTTCGCATAATGTGTTCCGGAACGCTTACACCGACACTGCCTACATAGGATGACGCGATTCTATAAGACCGCATAAACTTAATCAATTATCTTGTAACACGAAAGAAAACTCCCAACTTTATGCCTAAATGAAGAAGATTTTAATTCAGCAATGTCGCTAGTAGAATATGCAGGAAATGTGAGTTTTCAGTGAATAATGGGCAGCTATAGAGTGAATAATGAGCACAAATAATTGGTTGAAATCTAGTATGTCGAACTTGGTGCAAAAAGTAATATATCGTATTCGCTTGTAGTTCACTGGCCAATTTAGAACTGTATGCTTTTACAGCTCTCAAAAATGAACACGAAACATGAGGCTGCTTTTCAAATATTTTTTTTTCCTTTTGCTAGTCACAGCGCCGAGCTGGTGCCCCACCTCTAGGCGCTCTGGCAAGCCGAAGATGCCGCCCACATACTTCTGCAGTCACCTGCAGCACCGCGACTACTATCATTGTCGAGTGAGGTTGTGAAACTGCCGGACACTTTTACAATAAAGCTTGGGGTATCTTTTTCTCTCACTCTCTCTCGTTTGCCTTAGCGCTACGTTTGCTGTTGAATAGAAGTTGCGCTGTTAGCAGCCTTCGGAGTAGGGTGCTCTGAATGTAGTAACTTGTTTGTAGCTTGTTGAGAGTGACTGCTTAACATTCGCAGGGCCTTAGATGCGGTGTGGGGTATGTTGTTCTGCTCGGCTAATGGCTCTTAAGAGAGCCAGCAAATGTATCAGGGACGCTGTCCGTTTTCCATGGTATATAAGCTAGGGACGTCACTACCCCACGTGTTGTGGGACTCTATCGCAATGGACGATATCCCCTAACGTGTATTCAAACAGAGAGACCCGGTTACAGAGTGAGAGCCTTGACTAGCAGCTTAATTTAGTGAACACGTCTCGGCAGGCCACCAGGACTCACAGTTTTTTAAACGAGTATGCCCTGCACAATACGTGCAGGCGATTCGCTTTCCAGTTGAGTCAGCCTATTACGCTATCATGAATTCATATTGGCTTACAAAAACCCTTTGGTGAGGCCATTCGGTTGGCACACGATATCACGGTTGCGTTATAAAGCAGTCATATGAGTTTTCATCACTACACTTATGCACCTGCCAAGGCCCCAGTTATGTAACACCAAAATGTGTTTGCAGTTATGGAAATTACTGTGTGAGAGTGCTTGCGTGCGTCAAGGTTTCTTGAATTTCGTACTGTTCTAAAACCCGTAGAGAAGACTTCGAGCGATGTGATCATGAACTCATCATGAAATTGTACCAAAATCGACCGACGAATCAAATACATCGCAATGAAAAACTTAAACTCACTTGTCCAGGTGTATCGATGCAATGGTATACGATGCAAGTAGTTTAACCAGTATCGTAAGTTCATGCATGGGCAATGGTAAAGATGTTTTCTTCGCAGGTGCGAATGAATGAGTCCATTCGATGGCGACTTCAGGCAACTGCTTCAGCGGCACGAACCCGTGTAATTCACGTAAGTGTCGAGACTCTGCTGAGGCAAATGTTTTAGCAAGAGGCTGATCATCGGAATATGATACATCTGAAGTGGAGTTAGGAAAAATTGATTGGGAACATGTCGTACTATGCTGAGTTGAAGGCTGCGAAAAGAACGCCTATGGTGTGAACAATTCCTTGAGCGGCAGAATGAGTTGATCGATGATTGCATTCTGCAGTGCTAGTGGTTGATAGGCCTTCGATCATGCAGCGCTCATTCAAATCAGCCCTAAACCGCTCCAAGTCAAAAGACGAGGCAGCAGTTTCTTGCTTTTCCTACCCTTCCAACGGGCGCTGTGTGCTCCTTGTTGCTTATTTTTTTATAAAGCGAAGGTACAATGTCTGCACGAAGCCTCGAGCCTGTCAGGATTTTGCACTTGTCGGCTACAAGCTGTTTTTTTTGCTAGCGCAGTTGGAAACGCACAACACGAAACGAAATCAGCTAATCACGCATGACATCCACGTGAGACAAGCAAAAACTAGCTATAGCGACTGCATGGCAGAGCAGGCTAGGATACAATTTACGATTCGTAGTTCTCGTATATGGACCAATCGAGAGTATGTACCTCAATTCATGCTCTCAGTAGTGCGCAAAAATGACGAGAAACGTCATGAGAGCACAATGCAGTCATTGTTTTGTACTTCTAGAGGCTGTAAAGGCCTTTTAATCTCAATCTGTCATTGGCTAGCTCGTGCCGCAGTAGTAGTAGTAGTAGTCGTAGTATAGTAGAAGTAGTAGAAGTAGAAGGTATCCAGAAAAAAACGCATCAGCTGAGCCGGCAGGTCGCGCGATATCGCTTTTGCCAAATAGATTTAGGTGGGCTCATATAAACAAACGGGGGTCAAGGGTATAATAGTTGAAATTAAGAAAAATGGACATGGGCTGGGCATGTAGTGCGTAGACAGGACAATCGCTTGTCATTAAGGGATACTAGCTGGACTCCCAGAGAAGGAAAGCGGGTTGGGGGGAGATAGAAGGTTAGGTGGACAGATGAGATTAAGAAGTTTGCGGGTATAAATTGGCAGCAGCAAGCACAGGGCCAAATTAACTGGCGGAACATGGGAGAGGCCTTTGTCCTGCAGTGTACGTAGTCAGGCTGATGATGACGATGACGATGATGATGATGATGATTGAAACCTACAGGACAATTCACGTCACCTCATCTCACCAGTGAGTCATATAGACCCGCTCATTTTCCGATCACATGTGATATCGCTAATCAACCACGTAGACTCGCGCGTACAGACGTCACCATGATGAAAGCACCGTGTGGTGATCTCGCTAAGTGAAGGTCAAGAGCTAGCCGCCACCCATCGCTAGTGTGTACCACGACTCTGAAATGCCAGCTTGCGAATCCGACGTGCTGCAGCGAAGGGCTTCCACAAATACCAAGGGCAGCAGGGGCCAATGCAAGGAATACCGCAAGGGGTTGAACGGCACATCTACAGCTTCTTTTTACGACCAAAAATAAATATTCCACGAGGGCTGTGATATGGTTCCCTAGCTTCACTAAATTGAACACAAATCTTTTTGAGATACTCCAAACTTAGACACCGCTAGTTTTGTACTTGTGTCTCAATTCATCCCATCAAAAGAGGGGTGTACGATAAAGCCTACTTCACGCAAGCTTCTTTCCTATCAGGCGGAAGGTCGTAGGTTTCTTCCACAAATCACTGCCATTGTGAACAACGCTTCGTCTCTTCCCCATCACTCCCATTGTTAACAACGCTCGTTAGCAACGTGAGTGTCTCTTAATTTTTCAAAAGCTTTCAACTCTATAAATCATGAACTTTTGCTCAGAAAGCTCGGTCATTATGGTACACGTAATATTGATTTGGATTTAATGAGGCCTTAGTTAAGTCATAGACAGCAGTTCGTGCAAATGAATAGCGTTGTATCTCACATTTGATCATTCGATGCCAGCGTGTCCCATGGCAGTATCCTGGGGCCCTATTATTTATTACTTTTGTTAATGACATTAAAAACATTGATGACAACACACATTTTGTAATCTACGCTTAAGCTACTACGTTATTCTTTTCATCTATTAGTCCAGCCAAACTGATCGTGAAAGAATGCAGTTTTTAATAAACTACACTTATTGGCTCTGGACAACGAACTCATCAATAATCGTGGAACAACTAAATTGGTATTTTTTCGCAATAAAAATGCGCGTGTAATCTTTATTGATGATTCAGTCCCAAATAATGCCAAAATCAAACTTGCAAGTTCTGTAAAATTTTTATGTGTAATGCTTTATCAGAACATGACGTGGTGTAGCCATATTTATTTTCTTACAGGGAAGCTTTCGCAAATTACAAGAATCATCCATTCCCTAAACTACCTTCCTCGTTCTATCAAATGGTTAATTTATAATCCACTGTTTTTGAACCACTAAAACTATAGTTGCCCAGTGCGGGGAACAACTTCTTACACTATTATAAACAGACTCTACGGTGTGCAAAAAAGGCTTTTCAAGCCATTTGCAATAAACCACATGATCTTCATCTTTATTTCAGGATCTCAACATACCGAAAGAGACGGCTTTATCGAAATACCGCTTAGTGCTTGCGCATCAAATGAGAGAAAAAAAACTATCACGCACATCACCGGCATGGCTGACCTGACGCAGCATAAAGCTGCTGATAACTACCAGATTATTGACGGGTGCCAAGTTCTTGTATCCACTATGGTTCTCAAATGTTTCGCACAAGACTACCTCGTCTTCTAAACGACCTGATTGTTGGCGGCATTGACCCCTGTTCTTTTCGCGCGATTCTGTGCAATGTCTCTTCGTTGATGCTATGCTTTCAAGTTTTCCTACGTCGTATAATGTCTGTATCAAAAATTGCTGTACCGTGCTGCTGCTCCTTTTTCTGTATATATATATATATATAAAAATATATATATATATATATAATGGGGCGTTTAAGAGTGGCACTCTTTTATAAAACAGGAGAGCGGTCATGACTCGTCAAGTGGTAATGGCGGAACCAGTCTGAGCACCCAGCCAACCAAACGTCGTCTTCTTCACCGACTGAGTCATACCCCCTGCCTTTCTGAGTAGCACTCATCTTCTTCACTACATTTTCCTCCCCTCCGGAAAAGAGCCATCCTGGCGACTCATGCGCAGGAGACAATAGAGGGATCATAATACGGCTTTAGGTGGTCTATGTGGACGATCTCACGTCCACGACGTCGTTGATCATGTGGCTGCTCTAGCGGCTCGACAATGTAATTGACGGGTGAAGTTTGCTTAACCACATGATAAGGGCCGTCATACTTGTACGTCAGTTTCGTTGAGAGACCAGGACTGGTTGAAGGGATGCAAAGCCAGACAAGGTCATCTGATGCATAAGAAGCCGGAGGCGTCGGGCTATCGCAGTGGTGTTTCTGGCGTTGCTGTTCAGCGCTTGTGAAGGAGCGGGCAAGCTCACGACAATCGTCCGCGTATTTAGCAGCTTGTGGCATCGTCGTCGACTCAGCAACATCCGGGTGGTAAGGAAGGATGGTGTCTAGCGTGCAAGAGGGCTCGAGACCATAAAGGAGGAAGTATGGAGAGAAACCAGTGGTTGCCTGGACAGCAGTATTATGCGCGTATGTTACAAAATCGAGAATACTGTCCCAGTTGGTGTGGTCGGTTGCGACGTACATTGACAGCATATCGCCTAATGTACGGTCAAATCGTTCTGTAATGCCATTAGTTTGAGGATGATACACTGTGGTGGTGCGATGAATGACTTAGCATTCCTTGAGAAGCGATTCGACGGCGTCCGACAAAAACACACGCCCTCGGTCACTCAGGAGTTCGCGTGGTGCACCGTGACGTAAAATGATCTGATGCAATATGAAATGACCAACGTTACTGGCTGACGCAGAAGACAGTGGCGAAGTTTCTGCGTAGCGCGTAAGGTGATTGATCGCGACGATTACCCAGTGATTTCCAGCCGGTGTAATCGAAAGAGGTCCATACAGATCGATACTAACACGGTCAAACAGTCGCACAGGACAAGGTAAGGGTTGTAGTGGAGCTGGAGAACTTGGAGTAGGATTCTTCCGGCGTTGGCAAGCGAGACAGGAACGTACGTAGTGACGAACGAAGCGATACATTCCACGCCAGTAGTAGCGACGGCACAGGCGGGTTTAGGTTTTTAACACTCCAGCATGAGAGCATTATGGGTCGGCGTGAAAGGAGGCGCATATGTCTGAGCGGAGACGACTGGGAATTACTAGGAGCCATTGGCGTCCTTCGGAGAGATAATTCCGTCTGTATAGCAAACCATCTCTGATAACGAAGTGCTGTATTTGACAGCGCATACCTCTAGGGATATTTTGCGAGGGAGCTCGACTCAACAAGTTGATAAGTGAAGCGATCCAAGGATCTTTTCGTTGCTCCTGTAGCATGTCGCTGACACTAAGTGCAGATACGTCGGGGGCTGGCGAAGACGCCGACTTGTCACTACATCGTATAGGTGATCGGGGCAAAGCGTCTGCTTCGGAATGTTTGCGGCCAGATCGGTAAACGACGTGAATGTCGTACTCTTGTAGCCGAAGCGCCCAACGGGCGAGCCGGATGGTGGGATCTTTTAACGAGGAGAGCCAACATAATGCGGGATGATCTGTAACCACGCTGAATGGGCGCCCGTAAAGATAGGGTCGAAACTTGCCTATGGCCCATATGATGGCTAGACACTCTTTTTCGGTGACTGAATAGTTGGCTTCTGCTTTTTTGAGTGCACGGCTGGCGTAAGAGATGACGTACTCATCAAATCCAGGTTTACGCTGGGCGAGCACCGCACTGAGGCCCACTCCGCTAGCATCCGTGTGTATTTCCGTCGGGGCAAGAGCATCAAAATGTCGCAGAATAGGAGGTGACGTAAGAAAGTGGCGGAGTGTGGCAAATGCATCATCACAAGCTGACGACCAACTAGAAAGGTCGTTGTTGCCGGCAAGAAGGTCAGTCAAGGGCGATATGATGGAGGCGAAGTTGCGAATAAAACGACAAAAATATCAACATAAACCGAGGAAGCTGCGAAGTTCTTTCAAGTTCTTCGGCTTAGGAAATTCGGCAACGGCACGTAGTTTCGTCGGATCCGGAAGAATGCCATCTCTAGATACAACATGGCCCAAAATTAGGAGTTCTCGAGCGCCGAAGCAGCACTTCTTCAAGTTGAGCTGTAGACCGGTGGAGGTGAGGCAAGTAAGCACTGTCTCGAGCCGCTGAAGATGCGTTGAAATGTCGCTTGAGAATATCACGACATCGTATAAATAACACAGACATGTCTGCCATTTCAGGCCACGGAGTATGCTGTCGATCATGCGCTCGAAAGTAGCAGGCGCATTGCAGAGCCCGAATGGCATGACGTTAAACTCGTATAAGCCATCAGGGGTAACAAAAGCCGTCTTGAGGCAATCAGCCTTAGCCATGGGAACCTGCCAATAACCTGAACGCAGATCTAGTGACGAGAAGAACTCCGCGCCTTGTAAGCAGTCAAGGGCATCGTCTATGCGAGGTAGCGGGTAAACATCTTTGCGCGTGATCTTATTCAACCGGCGGTAGTCGACGCAGAAACTTATTGAGCCATCCTTTTTCTTGACTAGAACAACTGGGGATGCCCACGGGCTGTTAGAGGGCTCAATAACACCTCGCTTCAACGTGTCGTCAACTTGTTCCGCGATTATGCGACGCTCAAATGCCGATACCCGATACTAACGCTGACGTAAAGGAGCGTGAAGGCCAGTATCGATTTGGTGAGATACTGTGGAAGCACGGCCCAAAGCCACTTGCCAGTGATCGAAGCTAGCGCGGAAGCGCTCGAGGAAGGCGATGATGTCGGCGCGCTGCTGGGCCGTAAGGTTGGTGTCGATGCAGCGTGAAATTGCGTCGGTCAATGATGGGGAACAAGGTTTCACGCAGCGATCAACAGCGTCAATAGGTAGCGTAGTCGAGTGGTCCAGAACTACACGTGCACTCGAGGAATCAATGTCATCGGCAAAGCCCAAGCACTCTCCGCACAGTAACTTGGAAGGCGAGGGAAACGGATTTGAAACATAAATTGCACTTGATGCATCGTGAACATTCAAAACGCCGAAAGGAATCAGGAAGGACTTGCGGCGAACAGCGCTTTCAGAAGGCGTAAAAAGAACAGTTGAGCCACTAGAGACGTCACAGGAAAGCGGAACTAGGGCGGATGAGAACGGGGGTATCAAAGTGTCGGTGGCAACGAAAACTTTTGCAGGTGAAAGGCACGAATCGAGTGAAGCAGCGTCGCATAACGGCGCGAACTCCACTTCGGCGTGAGCACAGTCGATGACGGCATGATGAGTGCAAAGAAAGTCCCAGCCTAATATAATGTCATGGGAACACTGCGGGAGCACTACAAACTCGACGACATAAATATCGTCAGCAATAGCGACACGTGCTGTGCATGCAACAAAAAGGGCGAATTCCTTGCTCACTCGCATTGCTCAAAACGATGTCGTGTAGAGGTACTGTGACTTTTTTTAGTCGACGGCAAAGTTTTTCAGTCATTACAGACACTGCGGCGCCAGTATCGACCAATGCAAAAACAGGTATACCTTCAACGGAGGCAGCAACGACGTTGGACGGCAAAAAACAAGGTCTTGAGGAGTTTGAAAGATCCGCAGTCCTTGCCCTCGGAACTGCGGCTCCTAGTTTTCCTCAGGGACTGGGCGAGGTCGACGTAGCATAGGGGAAAGGGAACGGCGGTGAGGTGAAGACGACCGGTGTCTGTTGAAGTTCCGGCGAGGTGAAAATGTGTCCATGGTTGCAGTCGCGCCAGATACAGCAGGCTCTGGTCGTTGTGGGAAATCCTAATTGTTGGGCCTGATGTCGTCACGCAGGAAAAACTCATGCCGTCGACAAAACCGTGCCACGTGACCCGCAATTCCACAGGCGAAGCATATGGGGTGGTTGTCTTGAGTGCGCCAAGGGTTCTGAAAGCGCGGAGGTGGTGATCGGGAAAAAAGACGGGCAGCCTGGTACATAGGCTCAGTCGGTACGACAAAGGGGCGCGTGGACGTAGGCGTTCGCGACAAAGAAACATGGCCGTTCGCGACAGGCGGACGTCGGGTTCCATTCAGTGCTTCGGCATATGTCAATGGAGCAGCCACAGGTGGTGCGTGAGCTGTTGGTAGCGCCTCGGACACTTGCTTCTGGACTACTCGCTGTATTGATGGCACTAAAGTAGATGGGGCACCTTCGGAGGTATAAGGCACGAGGAACAACTGACGTGCGACCTCCTCTCGTACAAATTGCTTGATCTCGAGAAGCAAAGTGGTGTGGTCTATAGCAGTGCCAGCCGACGTTAGAGCGGAGATTGTTGCACATGGCGCGCTGGCACGACGAGTGGTGTCACGCTGTTTCCAGAGCTCATCATAGCTCTGACAAAGTTGGATCACTTCACCTACCGTTTGCGGGCTTTTGGCGACAAGCATCTGAAATGCATCGTCAGTCACGCCTTTCAAGATGTGCTTCATTTTCTCGGCTTCTGTCATGGCCGAGTTGACACGCCGACAAACGTCGACCACATCTTCGATATAACTAGTGTAATTCTCACCATTCTGCTGAGCCCTGGTACGCAAGCGCTGTTCGGCCCATAGTTTGCGAAGCGCTGGACGGCCAAACAAGTCCGCGAACGCCGTTCGGAAGGCCGACCAGGCGGGGAGGTCTCTCTCGTGATTACGGTACCACAGACTGGCGACGTCGGTCAAATAAAATTAGACGACAGTAAGCTTGTGTGCATCGTCCCACTTGTTGTGCTTACTCACCCGGCTGTATTCGTCGAGCCAGTCTTCCACGTCTTTGTCATCGGTTCCACTGAAGGTAGGCGGATCGCGTTGCCGAAAGGAGCCGAGACAGACAGGAGGTGAAGTAGTCGAAGCCGAGGAGGCCGCCTGCTGATCGTCGTACGTGGACATTGTAGCAACTGGAGGCAACGCACGGTTTCGCAATTCCAGGATTAGGCGTTACCCAGCACTCTCCACTAATTATAATGGGGCGTTTTAGAGTGGCACTCTTGACTCGTCAAGTGGTAATGACTCGTCAAGTGGTAATGGCGGAACCAGTCTGAGCACCCAGCCAACCAAACGTCGTCTTCTTCACCGACTGAGTCATACCCCCTGCCTTTCTGAGTAGCACTGATCTTTCTTCTTCAATATATATATATATATATATATATATATATATATATATAGTAATTTTATGTGGGTTTTGGGGCTGGTCACCATTATTCGCACTCTACAACTCTTTTTCTTATGTCGAAACTAAATAAGAGTACCAGTGAATGCATTCACCACGCACCTTACTGTAGAAGAAAGGAATGATGCCCTTGACTGGCTTTACCTTTTAGTGTCCGCACGCAGACCTCTGATAATGTGGGGCTGTTTCACATAGGTCGCTATTATATATCTACCGACGGTATGCGCCTCTCGTTCCTATGCCCGCACCATTGTTGAAAGTTTTCCACAACTCGAGCTGGCTCTTTCAACCTGCTCTGTGCCAGTCGTTCGCTCAGTGACGCTTACGAGGATAAACAAAGAAACGGGCGCTAACGAGCTACCATCCAAAGTTAATACAGCTGCAGCGAAGGCATTCTACTTTTCAACTTCACTCACTATTAACAAACGCAGCGCTTGCAGGTTGTCTACAGTGGTTGAACGATCTCAGAGCTGATTGCGGGACCAGTCAAACAAAAAAAGTATGACAACCTCTATATGAGTAACAAACATTACGTACGTAGGTACAGAGTTTTTGTTACACCATATATTTTCCGCAAAAGTACAAAGAAATGCCACATAGCGCGAAATTTATTTCGTGTGGAAATCATTTATGATGTAAATGAATGGAAATACATGTCAAGAAAAGTTATTTAAGCTAGGTAGAAATGTAGCACCCTAATGCAAGCACACGAAAACAATGAATTGCTTGTGAACTACGTCTCTATACATGAAACCGAGTTTAAAAATTCATTCTGACAGGGAACCAAGCACGCACGAAACTACATTTTGCACTTTTGTCTTTTACGCATACACAGGGGGATTGCATTATTATAAAGCATTTATACACGAAAAGAAATTCGACAGCCGATCTTCTGTAACCTATTTTATGTCTTTCTTCATGGTTGATAGTCAAGATCATACCCAGGAACATTTTGCGTCGGGTGTTTACTTGAAGAAAAGCTGTCTTTGAGAACTGGTGGCTTATGTGAAGGTACCTAAATACTTTAGTGTCACCAGAAAAGCTGAAACGTGAAAAAAGTTTCCGTGGGTATCAGAACCCCCTCGGCAATAGTTATGACACTAAACATTGCTAGACGTAACAATAAAATTCTGCCTCGTGCATGAAATTCGTACATAAAAGACAGGATTTGCAGACCGCCCGTACAGTCTAGGAAGTGACACATTGCAGATGGCGTGAGTTGTCTCAATACACAGAGCCCCTCTAAACGAGAAACTAGCACGATCTGTACGCACTTCACGGCAGTGGTCGATTCAGAAGTTGTTGGAAAAAGTTTTCGTAAGTATATGCCAACAGGTTGCCTTAGGCGTATGCGCGTTGACATAATGCCAGACATAAACATCAAGTCTGTGGCGCAGGCTTGCTGTTTATGTCTGATATTAACTCACGTGACAACAACAACTTATCATTTCCTTGTTTCATCGTCAGCAAGGACAACAGATGATGCTTTGTATGGGTCATACGAACTATCTGGGCATCTCTCAGTTAATCGTAACCGTCATCGTTACTAAATACCAAAGCACAACAATTCCTAAAAAATGATACGCACGTGCATGAGTTTTCTGACTGATGTGGTATGAAATGTGCAAAGCTCTTACATGTGGTTCCAAATGTTTCTTGACGCCTTGTTGAGAAGCAAAATGTCAGATATTTGATATCGCTATGAAGTTTAGTGGAATAGAGCTGTAGTAAGCTCTACTTCCTTTACGGTTGGTACGTTGAATGACTCACACAGTACGCGGAGAAGAACATGAATTCTCCGAGCACTACACTCGGTGTCTCAGCACGCATTAAAAAGACAAAAGAATGGCTGCGTCTAGTATCTTGACTTTATGTGCGCGATTTACCATGCACGGCCTCAGTACAGACTTGCTAACGTCAGTGGTTAAACAAAGCGACGTCAATGAAAATAGCGCCGAACGAGCTGCACCGGTGCACTTGTGTTCTGCGTGAGCAAAAGGTATTTGTAGAAGCCGTACGTGAAGTGCGAATGTTCGCTGCTGCCCGCGATACATTTGCTACTGTTTTAAGCGGACGTCAGTGCGAAAGGAAAGAAATATATTAGTAGAAGATGTCGCTACGCAAATATCCTGTTCGCTCAGCAGGTTTATGCGTGCTATGTCAAACACCTATTTCAAAAGTCTGTGGCTCTTTTTTGTTCCGGACTGGCTGTGAATTGTAAAAGAATGGTAAGCCTCTGGCGCACGAGTTGCTTGCCGTCAACTTTTGTGAGGGAATAGCTGTTTAGACGCACTTTGGGAGCCCAGTTAGTTATCTTGCTGAGGGCAAATACGCCAGGGGGCTAAGTATTCACTGTTTCTATTCGCATAAACGTTTTCAGTAGTCGGCTTATCTGGTATATATATTTACAACATCTAGTTGCAAGGAGTGGCTCTCGCCAACACTCGTGGCGTGAAAAAGGTTTTTTGAAGCGGACGTGGTTCCAGTTACCTTGAAGTAAAAAAAAAATGCCCGCAGCTTCCCTCGGGGGAACACTGAGCAGGATGCGGAGCATATAATTGGTTAACGGGGTGTTAAAGTGCGACTTACTTGGGTTGATGGCTAAATTGGTTAACGTGGTTGTGAAATGGGGTGTTAAATTGCGACTTACTTGGGTCGATGGCTAAATTGGTTAACGTGGTTGTAGGAGGGGGTGTTAAATGAGTGAACACGTACACACGTATGCGAAAGGGCGGCGCTGGTCGAAGGGACGTCGATCATTGTGTTTGTGGATTCGTCGGAATTCATTTCACCGCGACCTTGGACGTCGACGCGCCGTACAAACCAACCGACGAGCGGCAACTGAGCGAGCGAGCGCCGACCTTGAGTATATATACAGCGCGATGGCGCATGCACTGTCAGCTGTTGAATGTTCTCGAAGCGCGACGGCGCATGCGCGTCCACTGGAGAATCAGGAGAATTGTAGAATGTTCTCGAAGGGGAGAAGCGCGCGCGGCACAGATGGTGGGTGACGGTGCATGCGCGCGTCAGCTGTCGAATGTTCGAGAAGGGGGAGAAGCGCAACGGCGCATGCGCGCGCGTCAGCTGCCGATGTTATCGAAGCGTGACGGCGCATGCGCACTACATTATACAGCTAGCGAATGTTCGTGAAGAGGAGAAGCGCACGCGGTGTGTAGAGGAGGAAGGGTGCACAGATGGTGGAGGAGTGAAGCGCGCGCGGTGTGTAGAGGAGGAAGGGATGCACAGATGGTGGAAGAAGGAGGAGGAAGCTTGCGGACGGCGCCGCACTACAAGCCTCGAGTATTAGATGCTACGCATCTAAAAACAATTATGACGCATCCAGATTGTCAATGATGATAAGTGGGTGAAGCATTGGGATCATTCGGCGTTACTGTAAATTACTCGTGCCACTGACCACGCAAGTATGTAAATGAGTGCCCAGTGGTGTGCAGTTATCCAAAACGTTTATAGGTCATAACAGGTGTGTTGTGTTGAGTTGTAAACTTCGCTTTGTCTTCCTTATTATAACTTCGTGCTATCGAATCTAGCCTGAAGGTGGCAATGACAATGTATGGGCACGTTCCTCTGGTGGTCTTTGGTTGTTTCCACTCATACGAATAGCATCGTAGAGCACTTCTGGACGTTATGTACTGCACAAGCCAGTCATTGTGCGTGATCATCGTTGTTCTCATTTTCGGTGCGATTAGGGTCATCGTTATCGTTGTGGCCTATTGTGGGTACCTTGAGCGTGCTTTGTCGTGGTGCGAGAAATAGAATGTGTGGTCTGGAACGAGCGTGTTCTTTATTGTCATCATACTTCGCTACAGCGAGTGCCACCACCGAAAACAGACAAGCCTCGACCTTAAGGGGCTTTGCCCTTAAAGTACGTTATCTAAAGAAAGGACTACAACACCCCCTCCCCAGCCTTTCAACCTTTTCAACAATAACCACAGAACGTATAATTTTCATGAATATGCATTTACTAACGTTGTCTATACGGGGCAGAACGCTTGGCAAAAGAATTGTTGTTTTCATCTACTGAAATGTTGAGCTTCGGTTACGTGAGCACAAAATAACGTGAAAAGTGAACAGCCTGAAGGTCGCGATGCTTCATAAAGAAACAGGTCGGGCTAGTTGGTTCAGATTCATTTGAAAGCTTTCTTACTGCGCTAGTAAACACATGGAAAAGACGAGAAGGTAGAACGCACTCAGACAAACATCTGAACGCTCATAGGTAGAAGATCCATTTAAAGGTTAATCTTTCAACGACGAAAGGATTGCTTGTGAGTCAGCGCGCGTCCAGTTTTTACTTGTATTTTGTCGGTGTTTAATTGGGCAGCAACAGGACTTGAGGAAGAATAACTGAGTTAAAAGGTCCAACTTGCTAATATAATGCCGAATGGAAAATTGTGAAACCTTCAAATTGTTCTTTGATATGTGGGGTTCAATGTCTCAAAACCATCCAATGATTATGAGAGACGCTGTAGTGGAGGGAATTCAGACCCCCGGGGGTTCTTTAACCTGCACCCAAATCTGAGCACATGGGCCTACAGCAGTTTCGTCACCATCAAAATTCTGCCGCCGCAGCCGGGATTCAATCCCGTGACATGTGGGTCAGCAGCAGAGTACATTAGCCACTAGACCACTGCGGCGGCGCGCCTTCAAAATGCATTCCTAACTATATGAAATATTGCATAGCTTTGGCTCCTTTCATTTACTTGGGGTGTATATGCCTGCGTTCATGCTATAAAGCAAGAAAAAAAACTCGGTGGTGGGGAAGCATGTGAGAAAGGGTGTCAAAGTAAACCTGGGGGTTGGTGGGCGAAGCATGCAGCGTGCGTGGGTATTCCCCGCAGCAAACTCTATAAAGAGGAAGAACAAAAAGGGCCAGACCAAGCTACGACGTGCAGAGAGAGCTTTCTTTGATGAGTCACTAGGGGTTTGAAGCCTGAGACTGGGCATGTAAGAAGGGTGTTTCCACTCCACTAACGTCTTCGTAAATCTGTATCAGAACACAGCTTACCCAAAGGCGCTTTTTGCGACTCTTCTTTTCATCACTATTTTCTGCATGCCCTGACCCCTCCCCCTCCTTTTCTTGCCTTAGAAAAACGACTTATCTATTAACGCTCCTCTCTCTCTCTCTCTCTCTATCTCTCTCTCTCTCTCTCTATATATATATATATATATATATAATGTACATTTATGCGCTACTTTCACTTTTGTTTCAGTGCATTTTCTTTTAGTGGCTTGCGATCAGCTGGCGTTTCACAGCAACAATCGTGCGGGAGTGTGAAGAGTCAGTGGAAGAGCACCCTCCTCTCCCCCTACTGTTTGGGCAGCGCCATCCACGCATCGCGTTATCTCGGTTTTGAAGGCATTTGCCACGCGCTCGCGTGTTCGAGCTCATATTGCTCATGATAGTACATAAATATAAAATACGCACTTTCGTTGCCACCTTCTTGAAAGACAACTATGAAACACCACACCACCAGCACTTCGTTAACGTTGGCAAAGAAAACACTTTCACGTTGCAAACTCTTAAATGTATGTTCACGAATCTACTTTTCTAAAGATTTACAATTTTAGTTTCTAAAGATTTTACAAAAATAATACACAAATATTAAAAAATATATACTCTGATTTTCTTTGCGTCCAGATTTTCACTATTTGCACAGCTCTAGAAATTATGCTTCATGGCAATAAGAACCAGAAGCCAAGTGGCCGAACGTGTACAGCAAAATTGGTGCGTCATAAGGGTTGAATGGCTAAGACTGTCATTGGAACAGTCTACATCCGCCTTCCGAGGTGTACCTGCACCTGCGTTTCACTTTGCTAAAATTCTTTCACTGTGGGCTTGTAGCGTTTGCACATATACTCGTCTTCAGTATAAAGTTGCAGCACTCTTTTCATGTCGCTATGAAAGTAATCACCCGCTGCATTAGCACTAATCATATATAATTCAACCATACAACACAAATAGCATGGCGTATGCCGCATTTAATGTTTATGAGGCAAAGCTGCCTAAAGTACGCAGTTACGTAGTGCGATAGCGCAAGTCGCAATTTGAAAGTTTCACACGTTGATTTTTTTCTTCTATCTGCGACACGTTATCTATACAGAAAAGACACCAAACATGTTCCACTTACAAGTTGTAAACTTGACCTGACACCTGATGACGGTAAATTGGTAGCAGAATCTTCGTGCTAGTTGAACACCACGAGCAAGAGCAAGTGATGTGCGTGATGTGGCAGAAATGAGTCATTCGGTTCATTCGGTGCTAATGAAACAAACATGTTAAGGCCTCCGAGGCATGGCATAGAATACGTAATGCTGAAGGACTAAGTTATGAGGCACGTATACATAAATTTTCCTTTCATATCTACCAAACAACGTGTTTCTTGTCGTATGGAAGAAGTGGCCGATGATCTTTTACGTTTTTTACAATGTCGTGCTATGTATAAGGATGTGAATACATACAGCTCACGCGCACTAGGATAGGAAGTGGTGGAGAAGGTAGCCGTAACTTTCTAGAGCAATGTCGTTGCTGAAGTATTCACTATACAATGTACCTTTACGAAACACAAATTCACGATAAAAGCGCAGATGATATTAACCAGTCTGCTTGCGTGTGACGTGCACTTTCCGAACCTACGCTTACCTGTGTCGGCTTCCCAGAGCTTCCGGTCGTGAGCTCGTTGTAGCGATCGCCACAGTACTCCGAGTGTATGCTTCTGGCCGTTTGGTTTCACTTTGTGGTCTGGTAATCACGGCTCTCTCGTTTCGTCACCGTGAGGGTCTTTCAAGAATGTGGTATTTCCGCGGCCATATCTTATCTGTCATGAGCGCGCGCCGCGCCAAGCAGGTGCATTCGAGACGCTGTTGCGCTGCCATAAAATGCTCCCTCTACGCGGTTCTTACGACGTCGCCCTTTCTTGACCTTCCTCCTGTTACGCTATCTCCGTAACTTTTGCAGGCCGTGTAAGGGTGACACCGTGTTTTGACGGTGCGCATGCTCTGTAATGCGGATGGTATGTGTGTGCCGTCAAGGTATATCGTGATTGTGCCTGAAATGGGGGATACTGCTGATGTTGGCACAACGTATGATCACAACATAGGGGAACACTGCCTCGCATTTTTTTTGTCGCTGAGAAGTTTTTTGCCTTGATTGTAACTTTTTTTCATTGACTACGCCCTTGGCACTAGCAAGTCAGATTCACTACCACGCGTTCAAAAATAAATAACGAACAAAAAAGGTGATAGTGTAATTTCCTGAGCGGCTTCAGTACCTTTCTTTCAGGCGATATCTCCTGCTCGCCACTTCCTTCTTAGAGACACGTGTACAATGTCGGCACTAAGCGTTGAGTCTACTAAGGTTGTACGCTTATCAGCTAAATAAACGAATGAAAGGGAGTACCAATATATGTCACCGTGGTTGGTTGAATTCTTTGTCGATTCAGTTGTTAAGTTGCAATTCTCACTTCTGAAGGCGAAGTGTGGTGATTTCAGCTTAAAAAAGTCATGAAGAGGTCGCTCCTGTATCGACAATGCGAAACTACCGGAATCCATAAGCGCTAACTAGGTGACATTTTAGGTTACATTATCCTACGAAGAGTTGACCTGCATGGACGACTGTCGCGTCAAAGCGTCCCATATCAATAGGTATCATGCAGGTATACACTTTTTAGGCCGACATCGCCTGGTTATGGTGTGTGGCTGCCGGTGGTTTCATATCGTAGATTTAGGAGCGACATTTCGTGCCCCTTTAATGAAAAGCGCTCAATACTAAACTTAGCTTGCAAGCCTATTAGCACGGCTCTTTTAGACAGACATGACGTGAAGGGCAAGTTTGCTGCAGTGTTTTCTACGGAGCCTGCACGCAATTACTAGTTTGCCACTGAGTCTGCAGCCAAAAACCACGGCGCAAAGGTACCCCTCAGCCGCATTCGTTTATCTTGATTGTCCATTTTACTGCCGAAAGTGACAGCGCGTTATTGTTGCAAGTATTTATTGTCAAATAATGCACTCCATTTGTTTGTTCCGTTTTGCTTTTGTGCCACTCTCCGAATGATCGAGGAAGGAGTGGCTAATGACACCACGATGCAGCAGATATAGGCCATGGTGCAGAAGGGAAGTACGGAGCCTAGCCATAAAACAAGCAAGCGCTTACACTGCTTACAGAAAAATACCATCATCGCACTTAGCCTCTGCGTTTCAGCAACATGACTTACATGCTTACATGCTTACATGCTTACAGAAAAATACCATCATCGCACTTAGCCTCTGCGTTTCAGCAACATGACTTGAGCTAATAACCAAGAAGTAGAAAAGTGTAGTAAACATAAAGAAAAGCAAGTTCTTGTCTTCTTTTGAATTAACGATTCAAAGAAGTCCTAAAAACTATGGCAGCTAAATTGAACGGCAAGGATGCAGTGTCCCACTCGAACTTGACGGAAACTCCACTCGAACTTGACGGAAACTTACTTCGTAATAGCAATAAAAAGGCTACTCATCTTAACCAATACTTAGGCTCTCTGTTCACTGTCCGCTCAAACATCAGTGCCATTTGGCAGAATCCTGTGCAAGTGGAGAGCACATGGATGATATTGTTTTTAATCTGCGCAGCATCCGCAAATTGTTAGAGAAATCATGTGCCTCAAAGGCCACTTGTCCGGACGGCCTACAATATGCTTTACTTTCTATCTGTGCACATTCGGTACAAAATATTCGTTCGTTATCTTGCCCCGCCACGGTGGTCTGGTACTCGGCTGCTGACCCGCAGGTCGCGAGATCTAATCCCGGCTGTGGCGGCTGCATTTTTGATGAAAGCGGAAATGTAGGCCCGTGTGCTGAGATTTGGTTGCAGGTTAAAGAACCCCAGGTGGTCGAAATTTCCGGAACCCTCCACTACGGCGTACTTCATAAACATATGGAGGTTTTGGAACGTTAAACCCCACATATCAATCAAATAATCAATCAATTGTTTATTATGTTTTCAAAGTCACTGAGCGAATGTGTCTTGCTGGATGATTTGAAATGATGTTGCCCGGGCCAGACCTGTGCACAAGTCTGGCCCGGGCAACAACTTCCGTTTACAGGTGTGCATTAGCTGTAAAATTATGTAAAATATCCTCTTTATAAACATTATCATTCACTTGAATATGTATTTCTTATTGTCGCCTCAGCAACATGATTTTTTACCTTTGTTTTTTTGTGTTACACAGTTGACTGAATTCACACAAGATTTGGCTACTGCATTAGACAACGGGTATATATTTGACTGTTTGTACTTGGATTTCCGTAAATTGTTTGATTTAGTTTCTCTTTCATTACTAATTCAGAAGGTGTCCTGGTACAACATAGACTCTTCTGTTATCGAATGGATTAAAGCATACTTGAACTTCCGACGTCAGATGGTAGTTTTAAACGGAATGCAGTCTGATCAAGTGAATGTTGCTTCAGCCGTACCGATGGGCTCAGTGCTGAGGCCGCTTATTTTTCTTATCTACATGTATGATACCTGTCGTGGTACTTCCTCGAGCCTTCTTATGTTCGGAGACGATTGCGTATTATGCAGGGTCATTCATACTGCAGACGACTGCACTGCGCTACAAAAAACAATTCGATTCAATTAGCGCCAGGTGCATTAACTGGCGCATGGACATAAATGTGACAAAATCTGTGTATATGAGCTTTCCTAAAAAATGCTGTAATGTCTTTAGTTACACTATTAATGCAGAACAACTGGCACAAGTGCTTGAGAACAAATGGTTAGGTGTATACAACACTGCAGGATTATCCTGGCGTTGTCATATCGAGTATGCTACACGCTAAGCTTCAAGTGTTCTGGGCTTTCTTAGAAGAAATGGTAAAGTTTGCCACATGCCGCAAAAGAGTTCTTGTATAAAGCGAATGTTAGACCAATACTTAAATACGCTTATTGCGTCTGGGGTCCTTGGCAGCAGGAGGACAATGAAAGAATTGAAAGAATGCAACACTTAGCTGTGATATTTGTTCATGCCAATTATTCCCGCCACTTTAGCGTATCAAGTGCAAAGGAAAGCCTTAGATGGGAGTCTCTGCAGCAACGTAGGCAATACTTACGGTTAAAACTTTTTCATAGTATGTTTCATTTAACACTAACATTGTTGGGAATAAATATTTGCATATTCCTTATTACGTATCACCCTACCTGATGCCTCTAAAATCAAGGAGATAAGATGCAGGACGAACTACTTCAGGATGGCTTTTTTCACCCGAACAATTTGTGAGTGGAATAAGCTGCCAAAAGATATTGCCACCACTTTATCCCCTGCTGCATTTTCTTCCTTTCTGCAAGATAGGTATCGTCATTAGTCTTCTGTGGTATATTTTCTTTTGTGTTTTGTACTAAATGTTTTTGCTGTCGTTGCTTTTTGTGTATAAATACCTACTTACCACAGTTTAAGTGTAAAAAAAGATTTTCGTGACGGCTATGCTATTATTTACCCGCCCCCACCAATGTAATGCCGAAAGGCACTGCGGGTATTGCAATAAATAAATAAATAAATAAATAAATAAATAAATAAATAAATAAATAAATAAATAAATAAATAAATAAAGAACGTTGGAACTGCGTCACGGGAACGCCGTGTTTGGTGTTTTGTCGTACTCGCACGCTGTGGTAAAATCAAGTGACCAAAAATATGGACATAAACGTTACACCTTTGTTTGGCAACCGGAAACGTGGCTATGTTGTACTCAGCAGAGAAGATGTTTACCTAAAGCGCAGTGGACCATATCATCTTCGACCAAGGCTACGTTCCCCGCCGCGGTGGTCTAGTGGCTAAGGTACTCGGCTGCTGACCCGCAGGTCGCGGGTTCGATTCCCGGCTGCGGCGGCTGCATTTCCGATGGAGGCGAAATGTTGTAGGCCCGTGTACTCAGATTTGGGTGCACGTTAAAGAACCCCAGGTGGTCAAAATTTCCGGAGCCCTCCACTACGGCGTCTCTCATAATCAAATGGTGGTTTTGGGACGTTAAACCCCACAAATCAATCAACCAAGGCTACGTGTTGGTACGGCACAAACGTGGCACCATTGACTTTCGCCGTTTTTTTTTGCTTATGTATATACAAGGACAGTCGGCCAAAACCTAGTTATTTTGCGCAGTATAGCCACTTTTTTCTTTGTTTCTCAGCGTCATTATCGGAAACGAACTTACAAAAAACTGCTTCGTGGACATGTGCATTGTGGGCATACACTTGTCTTGTCCTCACGTTTTTCGAAACTTAATTCAGTCGTATGGCAAAAATATACAAAAAGAAGTGCCACTTACGCACCATGAATAAAGATTTGGCTGACTGTACTTAGTCGTGTTTAATTGTACCTTTATGCGAACTCTGCAAACGGGACTGTTCTTGTAATCACTCACTATTACAAAAACTGGGGAACAAAGCTTTATGAAGCAGAAAGGTTGTTATAATGCGAGAAATTGTACAGCGGTGTTTGCAGACTTATGTAATGATTCATATGTGAGGTTTTCGTGCTAAAAACATTATATCATTATGAAAGACACTGTGGTGAAGGGCTCTAGAAATTTCGACCACTAGGGGTTCTTTAGCACCCAAATCTGAGCACACGGGCCCACAGAAGTTTCACCTCTCTCGAAAGCACGCATAAGTAGGTGAATATGAAGACTAGTCACGAAAAATAAACTGAAGCAAAAGAATACGAAGGTGGGGAACTAACTACAAATGCTGTAATAGCTTCGATTCAGAAACTGCTGCGATGGTAGAAAAAAAGGACGACTTGTTGAAGGCAGGGCTAAGTGCTGGCTGATGGTTTATTTTTCACATATCACACACACACACACACACACACACACACACACACACACACACACACACACACACACACAATATATATATTGTGTGCTTTATATAATATTAATAATAATAATAATAATAATAATAATAATAATAATAATAATAATAATAATAATAATAATAATCAGCCTGACTGCGTCCACTGCAGGACAAAGGCCTCTCCCATGTTCCGCCAGTTTACCCAGTCCTATGCTTGCTAAATAAATAAATATATATATATATATATATATAGATATATATATATATATATATATATATATATATATATATATATATATATATATATATATATATATATATATATTGTTACGTGAAGGTACACGCGAAACTAGGCGCTTGAAGATATATTTACACAGCGCCAACGCGCAAGCCAAGATGGAGAACGAGTGCTGTGCTCTACACCAAAATCACATCGTCTTTTTCTGCGCCTATCTAACCGCTTTTGTGGGACATTGTCTGATACTATAACCCCCGGGTGCTGAAGCACCGTCTCGGTGCTTTCTATGATGTTGCCGAGTGGTAATGCTTAAGGCGAGATACATGAACAATGTCTGTAGACAGTGAAGGCGAGGAGGAGGAAGACTCGAGCGGGGCTATCTCGTCGGTAACATCTGCCACCTGGCGCAATATGCGGTAGGGTCCCGAGTAGCGGGAAAGCAGTTTTTCGGAATTCCAACGTGCCTGGTTGGTGTCCACAATAGCACAAGAGAAACCGGAGTAAAGGAAACTTGGCGATGATGGGAGTTGTAACGCTGCCACTGCTGATCTTGCAATGCTAAGAGGCGCTGACGGGCAGCTTCTTGTGCTTTTCGAGCTCTGGTGATAGCATCGCGGGCGTATTCGGTCGTCGAGTCGACGGCGGTTGAAAAGATGGTGTCAAACGGTAAAGTTGGATCACGGCCAAACACGAGATAGAAAGGTGAAAAGACAGCTGCATCGTGGCGTGAGGAATTATAGGCGAACGTAACGAAAGGTAATGCAACGTGCCAGTCCTAGTGGTCGGACGATACGTACATGATGAGCATATCCGTTAAAGTCAGGTTGAGTCGCTCAGTCAGTCCGTTAGTTTGCGGGTGGTAGGCTGTCGTAAATTTATGTTTTGTCTCGCAGGAGCGAAGCAGGTCATCGATAACACGGGAAAGAAAATAGCGCCAACGATCTGTGAGGATTGGCGTGGTGTGCCATGAAGTATGACGTCGTGCAGGAGAAATTCGGCAAAGTCCATGGCACAGCTGGTTGGTAGAGCCCGTGCAATGGCGTACCAGGTTGTGTGATCCGTCGCAACAGCTATCCACTTATTCCCAGAAGTGGACGCAGGGAAAGGGCCTAGGAAGTCAAGACCAAGTCGAAAGAACGGATCAAAGGGAACGTCAAGTGGTCGGAGGAACCCAGCAGGGCTCACCGAAGGTTTTTTCGGCATTGCACTGGTCATATGAGGCGACGTAGCTGCGGACCGAGCGATAAAGACTGGGCCAGTAAAATCGACGCTGTACACGGTCATATATATGTCCGAGACAGTCCGATGTGACCGGCAGTGGGAGCGTCGTGCAGCTGGCCGGTCACGCTCGCGCGTAAGTGGAAAGGTACCACAAGGAACAGTTCGTTTCCATCAGAGCGGACGTTGTAACGGTACAATGTGCTATCCTTGAGCACGAACAGTTGAGTAGACGGATCGGGTGCCGCAGAATGAAGGTTCTCGATGATGTTACGTAAAACAGGGTCTCGGCGCTGTCCCTCATGGATGTTGCTTAAAGCGGAGAGAGACAGGACACATGGCGCTTCATCGAATGCCTCAGGTGGGTCCACTGGATTGTGAGATAAGCAGTCGGCGTCATGGTGTAAGCGCCCAGATTTGTAAGACACCGAGAAGTTATACTCTTGGAGTCGTAATGCCCATCGACCAAGCAGCCCAGTAGGGTCCTTCAAGGATGCGAGCCAGCAAAGTGCGTGATGATCGGTTGTGATGGTAAAATGTTGACCGTGTAAATAGGGCCGAAATTTCGCTACTGCCCAAACGAGAGCAAGGCATTCCCTTTCGGTGATTTAGTAATTCCTTTCCGCCTGCGAGAGGAGGCTGCTGGCATAGGCGAGAACGCGGGCGCAGCCGCTTTGATGCTGGACCAAAACAGCACCAATTCCGTGGCTACTGGCATCGGTGCGGACTTCTGTAGGGGCGGCATCGTCAAAATGGGCCAGAACCCAACAGCCAGGTTCTGTTAGCAGTGCAATAAGTGTAGAGAACGCCGCAGCCTGCGCAGCACCCCATGTGAACGAGACATCTTTTCTCAGTAAGTTTGTGAGAGGACGGGCTACTTCCGCATAGTTGTTCACAAAACGTCGAAAGTACGAGCACAGACAGAGAAAGCTGCGACTTCCTTGGTGCAGGTAGGAATGGGTAAGTTCCGCAGGGCTCGCACTTTATCGGGATCCGGGCGTACACCAGAGCAGTCGACAAGGTAGCCCAACATAGTTAGTTGCTGGCGTCCGAAGTTGCGCTTTGACGAGTTTAGTTTGAGACCGGCATTGCGAAAAACAGCCAGTATTGAGAATAGCCGGTCGAGGTGGGTCTCAAAGCTCGGAGAAAAGACGATAACGTCGTCAAGGTAACATAGACAAATTGGCCATTTGAACCCACGCAAAAGAGAGTATCATCTGCTCGAATGTGGCCGGAGCGTTGCATAACCCGAAGGGCATGACCTTAAACTGGTAAATACCACCGGGCATGACAAAAGCAGTCTTGTCGTGGTCCATGTCGTCGACAGCAATTTGCCAGTACCCTGATCTTAGATCGATGGATGAAAAACTCTTAGCGGCGTGAAGACAATCCAGGGCGTCATGCGCGGTAGCAGGTAGACGTCCTTTTTAGTAATCTTGTTCAGATGTCGGTAGTCAATACAGAATCTCCAAGTGTTGTCCTTCTTTTTGACAAGAATTACAGGGGAAGCCCAAGGACTACATCATGGCTCAGTTATGTCTCTGGCGAGCATTTTTTCGACTGCTTGAATTATGTGACGCTCGGATGGAGATACGCGGTATGGCCGTTGATGAACAGGGGAGGCATCGCCGGTGTCAATGCGGTGCTTCACAGCAGCGGTTTGACCTAGCGGATGATCACAAAAGTCAAATACGTCCCAGTATGACTCAAGTACGTGAAGGAGTGCGTCAGCTTGATGCGGCAAAAGGTCTGACGCGATCATTTTTTAACATCAGCAGACGTCCTTGCTTGCGAAGATCGAGCATGCGTGTAGCTACAGTGTCCAGCATCGTTCGAAGACAGAGCTGAAACGACGTGTTCGTCAGATGGAGTCAGCATGGCGAGGGCAATTCCACGCGGGAGCACTTGTGGACACACAGCAAAGTTGAGCACAGGAATCAAGGCGCAGTTTGCACGTAGCTGAATAACTGTGTGTGGTAAGGTAACACTGTGAGTCAAAAGAATGGATGTAATGGGCGCGAGCACGTAGTCGCCATCGGATGCAGGTGGTGAGGGCATTACGATGATGCAGGTCACAGTTTGCGGTGACAAACGGACATGCTCAACAGAGCACACACGAGCTTGGGATGGACTGGGCGGATCAATCGGACACGGTAGGTCAAGTTGCACAGTACCAGCTGAGCAGTCGATGAGGGCGGAATGAGTGGACAAATAGTCGAGACCGAGGATCACATCATTGATGCAGTCAGGGAGAACAGTGAAGATAACTGAAGTTTGACGGCTGGCGATACTGACGCGTGCAGTACAGACGCCAATAACAGAAGCCGTACCACCATCAGCTACCCGAGCACTGCGTGAAGGGGCTGGGGTAAGAACTTTCTTTAAGTGGTCACGAATGTGCAAGCTCGTCACAGAAATATGGGCACCAGTGTCCACCAAGGCTTTAACAGATAAACCGTCCACTTCAACGTCGATCAGGTTGTGATTAGTCGGCAGCGTCAACAGAGGAATCGGAGAGCAAGTCGTATCAGCAGCGTCACCTCGAGGAGCTGCAGCCGTTAGTTTTCCGAAGAAAACCGCCGGGCAGAGGATGGGGATGGGGAACGGAGCGGCGGCGGAGACCGGGAAAATCTACCTCGAGGTGAAGGTGAGTGACTGTACTGGGCAGTGGTCGTAGTGGTCGGGTCGTAATGAGCTGAGCCATCGCGCCGTGGTAGTTCGTGGTCATGGAGATGGGCTGGTGGGTGGAGGTTGGAGAAGCTTGAGTTTGCCCGATACGGTGACATCCACGGGCTTCGGCAATGGCGGTAAATGTGTACTACTCGTTCCCATCGAAAGCAAATCGGCCTGTCGTCAGGCGTCCTCCACGCATTTAAGTCACGGTTACGTGGAGCAGGGCTGCGATAATGCTGTGGGTGGCTGGAGGTAGACAAACTGACAGCGTCCGCATGGTGCACAGAACAAACCGCGTGAATATCCGCGTTGGCTAGTTCTTGGCGAACAACGGTCTGTATTCGCTAAATGGTCGGATGAGGAATACTCGGTGCTAGTGCTCTCAAGGGTGCGGGGGATATGGCCTTGATTTCGCGGCGTACGATTCTCGTGATGTCACCGGAGTGTGAATTGGGCTGTGTCGCTACAAGAAGATCCTCGCAAGTTGACGTCGCAGCAGTGTTGGGAAGGCGCGTAAAGTGGTGGGCAATGCGACGGCTTTTAGCCTCTTGAAAGCGTTGGCATACGGTAAAACAGCGTCTGCACACAAGGAGGCTAAATTCATTGTCGGCGATGCCCTTGAGTACGTGCGCCACCTTGTCTGCTTCAGCCATTGTTCGGTCAATTTTACGGCAAAGGGTCAGCACATCTTGTATATACGCCAGGTAGGACTCCGTGGACGTCTGAACACGTGTGCCGAGTTCTTTCCTAGTGGCCTGCTTGCAGCCGGCAGATTGACCAAACAACTCGCGTAACTTGGTCTTGCATACGTCCCAGCTCGTGATCACGTCCACATTGTTATTAAACCATGCCTTAGCCGTTCCTTGCAAATAAAAGATGATGTTTTCCAGCAATAAAGTTGGGTCCCACCTGTGGTTTTCGCTAAGGAGCTCGTAGAGTTTAAGCCACTCATCCACGTCCTCACCTTCCGTTTCCGAAAAGTGGCCGGGATCGCGGGTTGGAGCGGCTACCAGAAAAACAGGGGAGGTCGGCGCCATTGATGCATTGTGCACGGCAGTTGACGAAGCGTTGCTGCTGGTGGACATGTCGGAAGCAGCGACTAGGTGTCCGCTGCGTAACTCCGTCGTGCGTTGTAACCCAGTGCCTTCCACCAAAATGTTACGTGAAGGTGCACGCGAAACTATAGGCGCTTGAAGATATATTTACACAGCGCCAATGCGCAAGCCAAGATGGAGAACGAGTGCTGTGCTCTACACCAAAGTCACGTCGTTTTTCTCCGCACCTATACTTATCTAACCGCTTTTGTGCGACATTTTCTCTTAACGATATATATATATATATATATATATATATATATGTATATATATATATATATATATATATATATATATATATTGAGCCCAAATATATATATATATATATATATATATATATATATATATTTGGGCTCAAGTGATGAACTCTCGGTGCAGTGGCTAGGACAATCGAAGTAATGTGTCAGAAAGTTTGTGTTAGCATGACAGATATGCGACGGGTGCATGAATATACAAGTTTCAAATTTCCTTGAGCATCAACACGTGGGACACAGTGTGGTTGGCAGGATATGTACAAAAGCTCTGAAGTAAAGAAACCACGGATGACTAATATGACTAACATAGGTTTAATATACACTAAAAGATTTTACTAATCTGAGAAGTCGTGTTGTTCTAATGCGAGACAGGTGAGCTTTGCTACGTTTTCATTGATAGCTGAAAGAATGGTGTGAAATTTGTGGATGAAGGATTCTCTCACTTCCCTATCGTGATTTCTTTTAAAACAGAACTGAATAATAGTGGCCCTAATTTTGTCGAAACCGTGGCCAGGCATACTGACGTGCTTCGACAGTGGTAGATTGGGGAGGCTTACGGCGTGTGCACGGTGATTATTAAAATAAATTCTGAAGCTTGTCTCTGGTTGGCCTATGTATTCAACTCCGCATTTTGAACACTCGAGAAGATAGATGACATTGGTACTATCACATGTGTAGTCCCCATTTATTTTTAATGAAAAGCTGGACGAGGTACTTGAAACTGTTTTAGATGTCGTCAACAGTTTGCAGCGTGGTTTGTTGCAGGAATGACAGCCTTCATGACGTGAACACGTGGTTTTAGATGAGGTTAGTAAACCACGAAGGTTCTGCGATCGTTGGTAGACCACGCGTGTCATATATATATATATATATATATATATATATATATATATATATATATATGTGTGTGTGTGTGTGTTTGTGTGTGTGTGTGTGCACTCAGGGTGTTAGAACAAACGCACTTACTAGGGGCAAACTGTGCACACAACTCAAAGTCACTGTGGTCGTAAAACGAGGCGTTAGTCGAACACCAAAGATGTCAGTCAACCGGCTTCTTTGTCTCCGCAAGAAGAGCCGAAGTACGTGGCTCATCCGAGCAGGGTCCGGTCGGGTGCTTGAGCCATGATTGTCTCTGTGAGGCATGAATACACGGCGCACGTGCGTGTCCTACGCGCAAGGAAAGAGGCGTGTTTTTGAGTGCGGGCATGATATCGCGGCAACATGGCTGTAGCAGCAAAATAGTTAGCTGTTTAAAAACATGAAAAAAAATTGCACAACCAATGAGCGGGGCAGATGAGTAGACATGTTGGCGTTGCATAGCATTTCTCTGGCCCTGTAGCTCCTTATTTGAGAGAAACAGATGGTTTGCCGACATACTTATTAGGTTCCTGCACCATTATTTCAGCTTCACTGGTTATACGGGCACGATTGTGTTTGTCCTCATACATTATAAATGTGTTTTCAAACAGCTGCGTGGTGACCACATCTTCCGACGTTCTGCGCAAGGAGAACGTCATTGCGGTAGAGTGGATTGTATGGGTGCTCACACAGCTGCTCATTCAGGCATCTGTCACTCTGCAGGCGTAACACGCAACATATGACATCGGCGTTTTGCAGACTAACCCGTCTGTGCTTCGCCGCATTCTATTGTCTTCCTTGTTATATACCACGCAATATACATCAATCATAAGTTTTCAACAGGCCAAATCACCCATTCTTTTCAGAACCTACTACTCTCACGGGGCCTGTAAAGAAAAAAAAACTATGACAGAAAACAAAATATATTGAGAGTGTTCTTTTACAGCAGCAATATTTTTTTCCTATAACTTCATTGAATGTAAATGCCTTCTACTTCATCTTGCCGGTACCTAACTATGGAGCAGAAACATGGAGACTTACAAAAACGGTTCAGCTTAAATTGAGGACGACGCAGCGAGCGATGGAGAGGAAAATAATAAACGTGACCTTAAGAGACAAGAGGCAGAGTGGATAAGAGAACAACCCGGCCTCAAGTATATCACAGTTGAAATCAAGAAAAAATGTACATGAACCGGGCAAGTAGTGCGGATACAGAATAACCACTGGTCATTAAGTGTAACTGACTGGATTCCCAGAAAAGGCAAGTGAGTTAGGGATTGACAGAAAGTTAGGTGGGCAGATGAGATTAACAAGTTTGCGAATATAAAGTTGCAGCAGGAAGCACAAGACCGAGTTGACTGGTGAAACATTGGAGAGGCTTTTGTCCTGCAGTGGACGTAGTCAGGCTGATGATGAGGATCATGATGAATGTAAATGAGAACTAATGTACAATAATGCCAGGGGATGTTAGGTGTTGTTATTAGAAATAATTGTAATGTAACTGTGAAGAAAAGTGGATTGAGTTTTCTGTCAGTGACCTGCATTGGTGGTGATCCCTCCGTCGCTTTTTTAGGGTCTATATATGCGATTAAATGTGGCATTAGGATGCGCTGACTTGAGCTCCCACGTTTATTTGCCCATATATACCCTATAAAACGTATGGAGGAATGGTCGCCACCGTAGCTCAGGGGTGGAGCATAGGACGCGTTATTCGAAGGTCGCAAGTTCTGATCCTGCCTGTGGAAAGGTATCTTCTCATCCATTTTTCTTTTCTCACATTTACGTTACAATTACTTCTAATAACAACCTTTATGATTTTCGTGATTATTTTGTTTGTTAGTCCTATTAAAAATTGTAAATAACAATGAAAATAGAGCCCCTAAATTTACTTTCCTTCAATCTGATGTAGTGATCTGTTGCACTCAATTTCTTTTAGTCCTTCAATATTATCGTCTCGGGACCAGCATGTTATATATATAAAGAAACGTTTTATGCTTTGAAAACATTTCAGTAAAAAATGTGAACAAAAATCTATTTTCAATTTTGGTCATGCAGACGGGCTCCTTCTGTAGCCTTTTTATGCATAGTGGTCAGCTTAGGTAACCAACCTGAACGAAGTCGCTGTACAGAATGAAACTGATCCACAGCGCATTTTTACTAGTACAGGCGAGTACTCTTGCGCTGCATGTTGCAAAAAAACAGTTCACGTGTGAGTTCAAATGTCTTTGCGCTCATGAAATTTTTCAGGGTGTAGTGCTGAAGATGAAAGGCATGCTTGTAACAAAGGGTTTGCTTGGTGGAAAAAAATGTGCCCTATAGGTAGCTAGAGTCATCTGGCACTTCTTCAGAAAGGCTAAAAAGGAAAGGGAAACACTTCTTTGCTCGCTAAAGCCCTAAGTGTCTACTGAAGCTTAAACACACACACGCACAAGGACGAAGATGACGAGGACACAGGGACCAGTGCACTCCCTGTGTCCCTATTGTCTCCGTCCTCGTGTATGTGTGCTTAGGTTTCAGTATGCAGCAAAACCAACTAGCTCGTGTTTCTTTATCACTCTAGGTGTCACCGCTAAAGAATGTTTGAAGAGTGGCATGCGCCATCGCGAGTATGCGCCTCTCTTCTTGACAATCGCAATAAGGCCACGCTGAGCTGTTTAGGACGCGTGAATGACATCGCCATAGTTACTACTGACGTTGCATGTACAGTTTCGTGTGGAATTGTGTGCAGTGCACTGCTGACATTCAGCGACGCAAATGAACCCTTTTACGTTCGGCTGGCGCATTACAGCCGCTTCCATGCCCCGCCAAGCTGTTGAATCGCGTCGAAATTGCCCTTTATGGTTTCCTTTCAATGAAACCAGAAGGCGATCTGTGTATTATTGTAGCTTTAGACTACCTCACACAATACGCCAAAACTGTGGTTTTTCCGAGTGCTAGTGCTTGTGATGTCGTCCCTTTTATTTTACGTTGATTTATCCTTTGACATGACGAAATTCGACAGCCCTTCAGAGACAGAGGGCGCTCTTTCCTCTCCGATGTCGTTAAAGCTCTGCTTGGGGATAGGCAGGCCAATCATCCGACGACCACAACATACCACTCGTATGCAGACTAACGGTTACAAGGAACGCATTAACCACACGCTGGATTATAATCTCTTGATGTACCTTGCATCTGAACATGTGCTCTCCTATACATGTAACATTCAAATACGACACCCAGGTACGAACAACTGCAAGATTTTGGCCTTTCTCTTTCTTTTACGAATGTGAGCATTCCCATAATATGGACTCTGTACTCCCCTACTATAATGATTCTTTCGAGTGTCCAGCTGTATCTGAAACTGCTTGATGATGATGATGAAAAACATTTATTATAAAAGGGAGAGGTACGAGACCAAAGCATGACCCCGCTACATGGTCGGCGTCTTTAGTCCGGGACACCGCATGACGAGGCCCCTACTCGCGCCCGTCTCACCAGAGCCCGTTGAGACTCTAGTGATGAGCAGTTTAGGAGGGCAGTCTCCCATGCCTCTCGGGAAGGGGTAGGGGAAGGGGGTAGGTGGGGATTTTTCGGACATGCCCATACCATGTGGAAGATATCACACGTCTCCCCACAGTGTGGGCACCGCCCATCTGTGTTCGCATCGAAATGTTTTAGGATTGCAGGACAGAGTAGAGTACCTGTCTGCAGGCGCCTTAGAGTTCGCTCTTCCGCCTTACTCAGCCCCTTTGCAGGAGCCGGGTAAAGGCGGTGAGTGTCGCGATAATAGGTCAGAATTTCTTTGAACCGCAGCAGCGGTGTATTGGCCTCCGAGTCATAAGAGCCAAGGTGAGGAGCCCGGTGGGTAAGCGCTCGGGCGGCCGCGTCAGCGGCCTTATTACCTCGTAAGCCGCGATGGCCAGGAGCCCATACGATGCGTTTCGGGGCTGGATCAGCGAGAGCCCGTTTTAGAATTTGGCTGGCTAGGGGGGATATCTCTCCTACCAAGTAATGAGTACATGCTTTCCGGGAGTCCGTGATGATAACTTTCGAGTTGGGGTCCGCAGCAGCAAGCGCTATCGCGACTTCCTCAGCGCACTCTGGATTTTGTGCTCGAAACGAGAGCACATTGACATGCTTTCCCCGGTGAACTACAGAGGCCGTGTAAAATCCTTTGGGCGAAGGCCCTGCTATATTTACGTAGAATACACCAGGTCGGGAGCCGTGTTGCCTCTCAAGCGTCCGAGCCCGCGCCTGTCTTCTGCTTTCGTGCGTGTGCTTATCCATGTTACTGGTGAGTGTAGCGACCGAGAGCATATGCCGCCACAGTTCCGGAATACGCTCCGCCTCCTCTGCAGTGCGAGTGTGCTGTATATGTAAGCGGTTTAGCAGGCGGAGCCCGGGAGCCGTCTGCACGAGCCGCGTATATTGATTCATAAGGTGGGCCTCCCGCAACTCCTGGTAGGAGTTGAGCACACCTAACGCCCTCAGTTTGGCGTTGGAAGTGGCCACCGGGAGATCCAGAGCTCGTTTAGTAGCCTTACGAATGATGGCATCTATTCTTTCGTCTTCTTGCTTGTTAGTGCGAAGGTATGGGACGGCCTAGAGGATCCGGCTTGTCACTAAGGCATGCGCGAGCCGAAGCGCGTCCCTGCCCCGCAGACCACCCCGCTTGTTGGAAACGCGGTGGATCATGCGCCCTACCTGTTCGCCTATTCTCTTGAGTTTCGCTATAGTGGAGTCCGGTCTGAGTCTGTGGTGAATGAACAGGCCCAGAATCTGGAGCTCCTCCACCTCTCTGACGGGAACCCCAGACAGGGAGATGTGTATGGCTGACTTATCTCTTGGCTTCGCTCTAACGTGCAGAAGCTCTGATTTGTTTGGAGCACATTGGAGTCCACAATCGTTGGCATACGCCTCGACTATGGATGCAGCCTGCTGAAGGCGTTCCTGCATTTCACCAAGGCTCCCTTCAGTGGTCCAGATTGTAATATCGTCGGCATATACTGCGTGTTGTGTGCCTTCCACCCTGGCCAATTCGCTTGGAAGGCGCATCATAGCAATGTTGAAAAGGAGTGGTGATAACACTGCTCCCTGTGGGGTACTTTGCTAAGGCACGTTGCCGGGCTAGTTGGTTGGAATTCATCATTTTCACCTGTATAGCGCACCACGACAAGGACACACACAAAAGAGAGATGCACACACACACAGTGCTAACTTGCAGCTAACTTGCGCTGTGTGTGTGTGCATCTCTCCTTTGTCTGTGGGGTACCCCGTGTTAAAACTGCTTGAGAAGCCGGTGAGTGCCGTCAGCTCACCCGCACGATAACCCAGTAAGAGCAGCACCGCAGAAAGAAAACCACAGCACTTCTCATCCAGATACGAGCTATGGCTCAGGCTTTCTTGAATGACTACCTTTACCATAATAAACCCTGGGATTCCCCTCGAAGCCTTTTCCAAGATACGAGATGCCTTACATCGTTTGGAGAAAATCTTTCGGGTTCATTTTCTTATCGAGCCAATATCTCAGGCACATGACATGCACTAGTGTGGACGTGGCATGGCCATGCTTCCCACGTGAGGTCATACCCTGAGCCTATGCCTCAAACTCCTTAGGTCGCTACAATGGCTCCTACTTCAGTGGGGTGATCATTAAGAATAACATACGCCGCATTCAGCAGCATCCTCAACGCCCGGCTTGCTCGGCTTATGTTTTGTATCTTTGCTGTGCCTCCGGAGAAGTATTCGTGCTGCTTCGAGGCTCATAACAATAACGTCTTTGAACAACCAAAATGTAAAAAAAATCTCCCATGTCCACGAAGTGAATGATGAAGAGTTGGGCAAAACTGCAATGTAAACGAGTCAGCGCTTGAAGTATACGTCGAAGGCGGTGTCGCCGGCCACGTTCCGCAACAGCTAATGTACGATGTTGAGCCCGTTGATCGGCAAAACTTGCCGCTTAATGCCGTACTGGCCGCCGCCATGAGTCACGCACCTGATGCTTATGAAGGGCAGTCGTCGAGCTATCAGGCGTTATTTGACTAGGTTGAGCACGGGCAGCATGTCTGGCCAGGGAGGGTAAAAATACGCGTGTGCTAAATACTCATGGCCAGAACCATTCTTGTCACCAAAGAGCCTTTGCACGTGGATCAAACGCAATATTCGCTGTACTAGGTTGGTGGTGCCGATGACGTCGCAGCGACCAGAAACTCTTGTTGGAGCACGATGGTATAGTTGCCACGGTACCGATCGTTGCAAATGGAGGCGATTGTGGTGAGGTTTGACGCAAGATAGCCAAATAAACTAGCAGTAGTAGAGGGCCAACAACGGATGAATAGGCAAGGACGATATGGCACTACGAGAGCCCAGAAAAAACTAAGACTAATTTTCCCTCCATGTTCCAAACAAGACAAACGACACACACAAGAAGAGTGCTGCAGAAGGGCGCTGCTTTTTAGCTATGAACAATTGTCACACTCTTCGCCTCTTAAGACGAATTAACTGGGAGAGCACCTAAGCACTGGTTTTCTCAACCTTTTGCTGCGACGCAGCATTGGTGTGCCAGGCGCACCACAGTCTCTTGCAGTATAGCCACCATCTTTGGAACTCTCAGGAGAACTTCCAATTGGCTTGTGAGTCTCTTGCTCCGGCACGTAAGGAACAGTTAATGCAGAGGAAGCACGCTGCTCTTGTTGAAGCATAGCCGCAGAGCCAGCGTGGAGCACCGTGTCTGTGTCAGTAGCCGCCAGTGGTTATGTCGGGGCCATGTGCATGTAGTCGCCGTGTCGGTGCCATATTGATCTGCCATAAAGGATGGCATAGGCTGATGACAGAGCTGCATCCACAAAACTTGCCCGCACCCACAGCGCTCCCGGACAGAAGTTTCAAGCACAAAGGGTGTCTTCTGGTAGCAATGAGGGAGTCTGTCGGGATCCTCTGTCGGTGTACAGCTTCTGCTTGAATTGCCTTAGAAGAATCAATTTCTGAAGGCTTGGGTGCAGGACATCTATTGGTGTCCTAAATGTTCTGTCTGTCAAGCGTTTGCATGCTGCGCGACCCGTTATTTCATCAGACGTAGTTGTGTAGTGAAACAGGCATCGAGATAGCTGCGTTTGGAAGGTGCCAGATCCATGTTTCTCGAGCTTGTTTTTTAGGGTCTGTACCACTCACTTTGCGGCACTTTTGGATGCAGGATGATAAGCTGGCACGAGCATGCAGGGAACTCTATTTTGGGTCTGGAATTCAAGGTAGTGTGCACTGATAAAAGCAGGACATTGTCTGAAACTATTATGCCAGGAAAGCCATGCTGTGTGAATGTCATTCTCAAGGAGGAAATGCCGATATAGTAGGCAAAGAAAATGCTTCTATCGATTTAGAATACGAGTCCACTAAAACCAAGAATGTACGTCTTAGAAATAGTCCCCTAAAGACAATGTGAAGCCTAAACGAGGGTCGCTGTGGAAAAGGCCGTGATATTCGCTGCACCAGCAGGACAGATATACGTTGTGCCTGGCACACGCTGCAGCTCTTCACATTATTTGCAATGACATTGTCTTTGTCTTGTCACCAGACGTGGCTTCTGGCAATCATGTTGCTCTTTATACCTGCATGGCTGGCGTGAAGCATGCCAAGTACCAGAGCCTGCATTTTTTTTCAGAATCAAAACTTTTGATCCTCATTGTACACAGCTTTCATGAAGACTAAGTTCACCACTTCTGGCCTTGCAGGGGTTCTGTTCTGGTCCCGCCGGAAGCGTGCCACCTTCCAACACAGACTGGACAAGGCTCAGAATTGGGCCGTCCTTTGTTGCACGTGCTACAACAGTTGGGGAGTGCAGTCTTGGATATGAATCTTCTATTATGAATATTTTAGCAGGACGAGAAATTGCAGTGTTATCGTTTGGCAGTGGCAGCCGACTAAGAGCATTGGCAAGACCTAGCTCTCTGTCCGGTTCGTAGACACGTTTGTAATTGTAAGCAGCGAGCTTTAGAGCCTATCGAACTATATTTCAGAAAGCTTGCACAAGAACAGGCCTGTTGGCACCCACAAGTCCAAGAAAAAGCTTGCGGTCTGCATGGGCTTCGAATGTTATGTCACACAAGTGCTGGTAAAACTGATCCCCGCCAAACACCAAGGTCAATTCTTCAATGTCAAGCAAGTTGGCTATACTTTCGCTCTGCTTTCGATAAACTTCTTGAAGAAAAAGCAAGTGATCGTTCTCGGTCAGCCGCGTTTTTGTGCACCAAAACTCCACCTATCCTGCAAGGCAATCTGCCACATCTGAGGCGCACAGACCTGTGCGGGTGGAAATGCACGAGAACTGGAGCGGAAGTCATCAGATGCTTGCAAACAGTTAGGGCACCTTGTTGGTTCTTTCCCAACTCTGACTTGTTTCCATCACCAAGAAGCAATTAGGTGCAATGAACGAAACAGTGCAGAAATGTTTGGCGACAACCATCATTAGAAAAGAACCATTCCCAAGAAGCTTCGAAGTTCCTTGACGTGTTGTGGCACAGGAGAGTGCAGAGTTCTTGACAATTTGTCTGTGTTCGGGGAGAGGCCTTCCTTACTGATGATGTGCCCAAGGTGCTCAAGTTGGGGCATGAAGAGGCGGCACTCCTCGAGCTCCATCTGAGGCCGGATTCTTTACGTTCACCTAGTACCGCACGGTGGTAGTGACAGTGCTCAGCATTATTTGCACTAGTTATAAGAATATTGTCAAAAGAGACTGCTACATGGTGCAGACCCCGAGCAAGTTCACCATCTTACGTTGAAAAATAGCTGGGGCGGGTGAGACTCCAAAAGGTAAGCGAATGTATGAAAACAATATCATGTGCGTTGAAACCATAACGTACTCTCTAGAGGCCTCATGCAGAACTACTTGCTGGTATCTATCTCGCAACTACAGCTTTGTAAATTTCTCCCCTCCAGCTAGATTTCACAAAACATGGATCCTAAAATTGAGGTAGCTTTCCACTACTGCGACTATGTTAATGATTACACCGACATCCCCACAGACTCTAATGCGCCCATCTTTCCTTCTTACTCGAAGAATCGAGGCAGCCCATCGTGTGGTCTTTACTGGAACAATGAAAAATCTATCTTTACTCACTGAATTCCTCGCGTTACTCCCTCTATCAAGGCATACAATAGCAGGCGGGGCTTGAAGAACTGGTGGAGCATCTGAAGGTACATGTAGTGAAGTTGTCGCATACCTGAACGTACCTAAGCACTGTCCAAACCCTTCAGCTTAATCTTGCACTAACAGAAAGTGCATAAATGTCCACTTCAACGTCGGAGATGCTGATGGCCGATTATTGCACCAAGTTGCACCCAAGAATAGTGGGCGATTTATATCCAGCCAGAAAAATTAGTAAATCAACCTCTTTACCAAGAAACTTTACACAGACATCAACTTTTCTTCGTACTATAATCAAATCTTCGAAATAGCTTCGCAGAAACACTTGCAACGGCTGCTTATTACTCGAGAGCAGAAGCTGTAGCAAACGCCACTTGGCAGTGACTCTGACACCGGCCCCTGTATCCATTTCTATGCGGAGCGGGTCTCCGGAAACTTCCACAGTGACTGTAAGTAGCGAAGGCGGCGTGGCATAGTAAATTTGCCACACGTATAAATTTTTTAGGCAATGTAGTAGTGGTGGTTTTATACTGACTAGTATTTACGCTATGGCTGTTGCTCGGTGACAGTGAACTTCGTCCTGAAAAAAAAATCACTGCATTTCAAGCTGCTTGAACATAATTATGCGGCGAAGTTTTTGGAGGTGATTATTGTTATTAAAGTTGAGATAGTACTGAGACTGATTGTGTTGTGATAATTATTAATTTTTTTTATTCAAAGAGATAGTACTGAGACCAACTGTTATATAGCGGCGATTCTTCTTTATAGCTGATATGAGGTTCCGAGTTCCGGGTTACATTTTGACTTCATAATCACAGCTTCTTTAGCTCTCGTCTCCGGTGTAGTATTTCCTTGTTGGTATTGCCGCCTTGCATCCTCTTTAAGTTGTCTCAACTGCGCGTCAGCTTGGCGTTTTTCCCGCTTAGCCTTTGCTTCCTTAGCCCTAGTCTGTGGTGTAGAACTTTGTTGTTGGCGTTGCCGCTTTGCATCCGCTTCCTTCTCTTTTGTCTCCGTGGTAGCTTTCCTTCGACGGCGACACTGATACTCAGCACGTCGCGCTTTCCTGCGTTCGTCTTCGTCCATATGAGAGAAGAAAATGTGTGGTATGGAACGTGTTATATATATATATATAGCGTTCACAGCAGTGCCATCACATCTACAATCAACCACAGCGCCCTCTGTTGCTTATAAGTTGAAGGTTATGTGCAAAACGGTTACCACCAATGCCCTCTGTTGCTTATAAGTTGAAGGTAACATGGTGTTATGGACAGAAGCGAGACATAGCGTTGACGGCAGCGCCATCACATCTACAATTAACCACAGCGCCCTCTGTTGCTTATAAGTTGAAAGTTGCATGTAAAATGGTTACCACCAACGCCCTCTGTTGCTTATAGGTTGAATGTTACATGGTGCTACGGACAGATGGAAGATGGTGGACATCGTGAGGTCTTAAGGAGCTTCGCCCCTAAAAGAATGCGACCAGGGAGAATTCTCACCCTGTGATCGCTCTTCTTTTCATTTCTCAATGCGTACTTTCGCCAAGTGACCTCGTTAGCGGCAATTGTTCATGTGGTCTGGATATGCTTACAAGCAGACGGTAGACGCAGTGGTAGCAGGAGACGTTCGGCCACGCCGCTGAGACGCAGAGAGTAGAGAAAGTGGTGTAAGTGGCAGCTTACGCTATCTCACATGTGTCTCTTTCAGTTGCGAAGCAGCTCTTTGAATAGCCTGTGCAACGTTGTCCATCCATCCACACCTCGCTCACCTGGCCACAATATTTGGGGTGGTGCCAAGTAGGTCAAGCCTTTCCTCGCAGGGCGCGCGCGTTGACGTCACTCTCTTCCTAGCCTGTCGCCACTCGTTGCATGTCACCATCTCGCTTCACCCTCTCCACCACTCGCAACGTTCGAGCGCAGATGGAGTGAACAATCTTTCAGCGATTAAAGTTTCAGGAAACCCAACCCGCCTCCCATGTCTTTGCTTTTCAAACAAACGTTCACTCAAGTGAATGCTACATTGTATTTTGCTTCAAACCGTTGTTCCTGTCCACATGTCGACGCCCGTTTCAACTGGGTCGACGCCACACGGAGCACTGCTGCTTCGCGCTCTATCAAGGTTCTCTTCGGAGAGATGGTTCATAATTGTGGCTGCTCCCGTAGCTAGAGTGATCTGCGCAGTGTCGTCGAAGGTCAAGTCCGACTTTTCCAGCAATCTTGCTTAGATATCGGTGGTGTTGATGCCACACATTTCGCGGTCATGGGGGACATTTTCAAGTTCTTTTCCGAAATAAAAATTGTAATGTAGCGACGAGAGAAAAGGAGAGACGTGAGACGGCGTCGAAGGCGGCCGATGGGGCCGTGCCGATCTCGCCACTTTATTGCAGGCCTGAAGCGGAGCCACGTCGGCTACCAGCGTCCGCCACGCCAGGAGTGTCAGCTCGTTCTAATTCTCGCGCAGCTCGAGCTCGCGCCAGCTGCGCGAGAGACGCGGCGCGGTGATGGAAAAAATGACGATGGTGATGATGGCACTACAGGGCTCCCCCCCTAGCGCTTTGTGCGATTTGAACGCGTATGAAAAAAAGAAAGAGGGCGACAAATGCTATGTACATGAACGGCAGTCCATAAAGTGTTCCTTTGGCAAGTCCAGTTTGTCAACGTTTATAGGCTATCGGTAAGCAGTGTGTCTCTGGTGGGCGACTCTGGGAGTTGCGCAGAGGACGCAGGAGGAAGTGCCGGGTCGCTGTGGCAGCCGACAAGCGGGTCTCACGGTGACCTGGTCGGAAAGGCCGAGAGTGGACCGTGTGTCGCGAGGTCATGACAGGATTGTGGGTGACAATGTTGGCGCTGGGTGCAGAGGACACTATACTGCCGCCTGTCGAAATTAGAGGTCCCGACAGGGCGCCATGATGGTGGTGGTGGTGGTGGTGATAGTGGGCATGCGCCAGTATCTGCGGCTGGGTGAACGTCGGTATCTGCACCAAGGATTGGTGCTGGTCTGTCTGGAACGCACCCAGTGTGGGCTGGGCCAGCATGGTCTGCGTGGGAAGCATGGCCTGCAGCTGTTGCAGCGTCAGTGGCTGTCCCGGGACTATGGCAAACGAGGGGGGCGACATCATGCGTGGCGGTGCCAGAAAGATGTTGGGCCTTGGCCCCAGGTTCTGTGGAATGACAAGCGTCGGGGTACCAGGCGGTCCTGGATGTCCCCCATGGGGCCTGAGCCCCGTCTGAGGTCCCAGGGTCAAGCCCGTGGCATGGGGTGGCCGCAGGGCCAGCTGGACCCCCTGTATCTGTCCCAGAGAGCTCTGGGTCTGCCCCAGTGCGCCTTGTATCAGAATCGGGCTGTGGTCCAGGCCCGGAATGTACTGGTTCAGCAGGAAAGTGTCGTGCGCAGGTCCAGCCGGAAACATACCCGGCTGCGCTGTCGCGGGGTTCCCGATGAGCAGCGGACTCCCCGTGTTGAGCCCCATCGCGGCTCCGCGCTGCACCGTGGTCGCAGGCTGCGGCGCCGGTACAGGCGCGGGCCGCGGTGTGGCCTTGTGCTGGGCTGCCCGGGGAGACTGGGACCGGGTGGTCGCCGCTGCCGAAGGCGTCGTCATGTTCGCGCTGCCGCTCGACAGCTTGGGCAGGATCTGTGGCTGTTTCGGCTGGATGAGCCGGGGGTCACCAGAGGTGCGAGGACTGGGGCTGGCCGAAACCACCTGTGCGACGCCGGGTCTCGACGCAGGTGCCTGCTGCGGCGCCACGGGCAGAGGGGCGACGGTGGCAGTTGCTTTGGTGGTTGCCGGTGTCGACGCCGACGATGAGGGCAGGCTCTGGCTCTGCGAAGGCACGGCGCTGGGGCCCGTCGTAGACCACGAAACAGAGACAGGGACAGGGTCGGGGAGCGGGGACGCCGAGGGTGGTTGGCTGCTGGCCGGGGAGGTGCGAGTGGAATGTGGCGAGGCACCCGGCAGGCCATTGCTGGCACCAGTGGCAGGTGGCGGAGCGGCAGGGGGCACCGTCGAGGAGCTGACCAGCAGCTGCGGCGAGGGGGAGGCCGAGACGTCTGAGCTGGTGGTCGCGGAAACGGCGAGGGCCACGGTGTCACGTGCCGTCGCTTGCTCTGCGTGCGCTTGCGTGCGTACCTTGCTCTGCGACACCGGGGAAACCTGCCTGGTGCGGGTAAACGGAAGCGGACGGTATGTGTTGCCGCTGCGGGCGAGCACTGCAGTGCAGAGGGAATCGTAAGGCTGCGGGCTGGTGCTTGAAGTGGCAGCGAGATGGCGCAACTCGACCGGTAGGGCGTCGAGAAGAATGGCATGCATTAGCAGCTGGTCCGTAATGCCATTCACCGCAAGAACAGCGTCGAGCTGCATAAACCATACCTTGGGGTAAGTTGATTGGTACGGCGGCACTGGTGGGCAGAGTTGGGGGAACATGGCCGCGGGCCGCTCGGCGAAGGGCGTGTTCTCCGGGTCACCAATGTAGCGACGAGAGAAAAGGAGAGACGTGAGACGGCGTCGAAGGCGGCCGATGGGGCCGTGCCGATCTCGCCACTTTATTGCAGGCCTGAAGCGGAGCCACGTCGGCTACCAGCGTCCGCCACGCCAGGAGTGTCAGCTCGTTCTAATTCTCGCGCAGCTCGAGCTCGCGCCAGCTGCGCGAGAGACGCGGCGCGGTGATGGAAAAAATGACGATGGTGATGATGGCACTACAGTAAGAAATACTCTTCACGGCCACGGTGATGTTTTCGATAGACTCTATTTCAGCACGAACTTGCGAGTTTAAGCGGAAACGCTGCACTACAGCAGAAGGCTTTGAACAGTAGCGCTTGCTCAGTAGCAAGAGAATCTCTTCCAGCGTTTTGTCACTTGGCTAGTCTGGCTTAGACCACATTGGAAAGCAACGCAACAGCTGGTGAAAAGTAGCAGCTGGTAAACACAGATTTTGCTTTTCGGCAGGGGTGTCATTCGCTGTAAAGAATGCCTTCAGCCGGTCTACGTATCAAGGTCAGTCGTCTCCTGCCCCCTCAAAAAGATTGATATTGCCGAAATTGAGCATTGCGACGGATTCTATTGTGGTAGAACTCGAGAAATACTTCGTTTTATCCTTGTCGCCAGTTGATAAATGGCTAAAAGACTAGCAAAAGTAAGGTGCCAACAACAGATGAGCAGCCAAGAACAACATGACTCTTCGAGAGCGCACACGGAACCGAGATATTACACTTTTCACGTCCCATTCCACAAATACCAGACACGACAAGCAACACGCATAAGAACAGCGCCATACGAGAGCGCTGTCTTTTAGCTATTGGAAATTGAAACAAGGTTGTCGTGAAACCACAAGCAGCCGGACACCCTATAGCTATGGCCTATCGAGTGATCGAGAAAGTCGCGGACAGGTGAGGAGATATTTCAACTGAGAAGGACGTGTTTTTTTTTGCGCTCCCGTCCATACCCCAATCTTTGCTCCGCTCTCCTAGTGCGTAGCCCTCTCAAGGGCTACATATGGCACCTCAGCGAGGCAACCGGGAAAAAAACACCACAAAAGGCTGCTGTCGTAGCAGCCTCGGCATCATCTTAAGTGCCAACACAGGAGCAGCAGAAGGCATAATCCAAGCCGGCAAGCTCCAAGAAAACCCAGCTGCAGAAAGTCAGCAGCCATCACACTGCCGCCCTCTCCCTGGCTTCAAGCGAAGCGAAGGTGCACACCGGAGCTTCCTCGTCTCCTGCCACGGCCGTGACTATCTGCGAGGGATACCTCCCTGGCAGCAACACCTCCTTATCTCTTTCTTCAATTACTGCGGCCGCCGAGCGAACGGCGGACGCTTACAGTGAGCGCGGCTTGCCCCCAAGCACGCTTCCGCGTTCTAACGGTCCCCACGTTGTTGGGGACATTCGTCCTAGGGAATGTGCGAGCACCATCGTCTTTCAGCCTAGTGGGAAGAAGGGTAACTTCCTGGCTGCGTCTAGGAATGCAATTGCCGCCTCCATTTGGGGGTTTTCAGCCAACCAGTGAGTGCGGGTTAATTTTCGGCGCAACCTTGTTGCTGTTGACAACCACCCTACTGCCAATCTGACTGCCTTACTTCAGGTTGGGACGATCTGCAAGAGACCAAGGTCCGAACCAAACGACTCGACCCGAACACCTGTGTTGGCATGGTTTTTAGAGTGGACCCAAGGATACCCCTCGAGGACCTCGCCGACAACATTGCTTCACCTGTGCCCCTCGTGTCCGATGTACGCAGAGGCAACTTCTTCACCCTCACCTTCGCTAGGACTACCATTTCACTGGATATACTGCTTTACAAGCAAAGGCGCCCTGTTCGATCCCGTCAGCCACGGCACCTGCAGTGCTCCCGTTGCGGCCGCTTCGGGAAAGCAACCGCCACCTGCTTTCGAGACGAACGGATCCTGCGCTGTGGCATCAAGCCCGCCTCAGGGTCATCTGCTGCACACCCTCGCTGAATAAACTGTCGCGGGAAACATCCTGTAACCAAACCGAGCTGTCCAGCCTGGCAGCTCCATCGCGGGGCCGTGGTCATCATGGCCTCAACCGACGGCACCGTTACTCACCGTGTAGCCCGGCAGCACGCTAGGACCCCTGGCAGCAACGTCTCCATCATCAAGAGACGCTCCTTCCGATATGCGCTCACCGGTACTGGCGACACGACCTCGGAGGCCGCCGTTCTTCCTTCAACGAGTGCGCCAGTCGTCCCCACTACAACGACGACGGCCCCGCCCTCATGCACCTCTCAGCCGGCACCTACCGTCGTGCAAAAGCGCTCGACGACGTTGCAGACACCACACGCATTTGAATGCGAAGCATTTCATAGCAAACTTTGGCGACATTGAGCGTATCTATCTATCTATCTATCTATCTATCTATCTATCTATCTATCTATCTATCTATCTATCTATCTATCTATCTATCTATCTATCTATCTATCTATCTATCTATCTATCTATCTATCTATCTATCTATCTATCTATCTATTTGTCTATCTCTCTAGTTGCTTGCGACTTTTAGCTCTCCTGGCCGTTTCGATAATGATATAAATACCAAACTTGGTATGACATAACATGACTGCATGAAAAACATACCTGACTAATCACATTATGAAAATTCTGACATGTATGACATGAATGTCATAATATACATGTCTTGGCCTGCAGCTATTGCGTTGGTTTCGGCCACATGGCATGTTGCAAAACTGGTATCGTTTGACATGATTGCATGGCGAACACAAGCGACAGACCCTGACATGAAAATCATATCATGCGCGTTATGTAACAACATGACTACATTCCACGCTCATTATGCGCTTGCGGCCGTTTCGCTAGCGTCAGATATACCAAATTTGGCATTACGGTACATGAATGTATGAGGAAGATACGATAATGGTGAAAAAATGATAAACATGAGATGCGTGTCATGTAACAACATGACTACATGCTGCGCTCATGATGCGCTCGTGGCCGTTTCGCTGGTGTCACATGTACCAAACTCGGTATTATGCGATGCGAACGGACCACATAGGTAAATGACACATCCGAACATGATAATCATGACATGCGTGTCATAAATCAATATGACTACATGCCACGCTCATAATGCGCTCTCGGTCGTTTCGCTAGCTTCACATAGACCAAATTTGGTATTACGTGACGCCAATGAATGACGAAGGTATGTGACTGGCGCAAACATAATAATCATGAGAGTCGTGTCATGTGAGAACATGGCTACATACCACAGTCAAGGCGCCAGTACATTTTGACTTTACGCGGTGCGCGTGGTCGCTGGCGTTCATCTCGTCGCGTCATGCCAACGTCATCATGCCGGGTGCCGGTCCTGCCATATACTCGAAGGCACGCGCCGCGCCGCGTTGCTTTGACGCACGCGTGTTCCAGTTCGTCTGTGCATCTGGCGTCCCTCCATCACGAAAAGAAGCAGTGTTGTCTGGGTAACGCATCGGCGCAAAACGCTGCATGTCGCATTTTGCGCTGCTTGCCGTCGGGCTGCGCCGACGGACGTTGGTCGCGCCTGGCGTCAGGCAAAAAGTGCTCGCATTTTGCTAACATATCGACGCTGTGCCCAGTGTGCGCGCGCGTCAACGCTACATTGGAGTATAATGCGCCCTTCATGATGCGGTTACGGTTGACTTGATAACTCCGCATGTACCAAACTTGGTGTTACGTGACGTCAATGGATAATGAAATATATTACTGGTGCAAACACAATAATCCTGACACGCCTACTATTTAAGACCATGACAAAATACCACGCTCATATCGTACTCGCGGCCATTTCGCTAGCTTCACATATACTGAATTTGATATCACGTGACGTGAATAGGTGACGAAGGTAAACGGCACATCTAAACATGATAATCATGACACGAAAGTCATGTACGGCATCATTTACCTCCACCTTGAAACGTTTTGCTGGTTTTAAGGTCACATATCAACATTTCTCATTCGTGCTTCGCATATGATCAATTCCCACTTTGCGTGGGATCTGCCCATTTTTTCACAACCGCCAGTTCCTGTCAACGTCACGAGAAGCACGACAACTAAGCCCGCTATCTCAACCTCGCAGCAACCTGACGTCAAAACCAGGAATAACATTCTCACTGGGCTTGTTTCGGGACTTCACATGGCGCTCAGGGCCCTCCCAGTTGGCTCCCACGAGCGCAATATTTGTGTTCTGCCCCTCCTTGCCTTCGAGTCCATGGCTGAACGGTTTGGCCTCTATCTGGACGAACCCACTGCTTTTCGTGAGTTATTCACTTGCCCGTGTGTCCACTGTACCCCCAGCCTTCTTGGTGGTAATCTCAGTCGACTGCGTGTGGCATACGGGTCTTCTCGCGCGCGTGCGACTCGCAGTTTCAATTCGCTTTTTAGGGGCGAAGCTCCTTATAGGGGTACCCGTTCGTCCCTTGTAGCCGTTGTAGTGTGTAACAAGTGTAACATTCTGACCTCCAAGGTGGTGCCGGTGAGAGATTTCTTCTGTGCGTTGTTAAACAATAAAAGATAGTGCTTAATGTACGTGCCAATGGCTGCTGAGGGGGAATGAGAGACAGGAGCATTCTGCTTTTAGTTAACGCGCACGCTGCGATCCCCATTAGCAGCCATTGGCTTGTACATTGAGCACTATCTGACAATAAAGGGTTGCTACGTTATACCGTCACCCCCGGAAGCTTTTCAGGCCTGCGCGTCACGTGACGTGACGTCGACGACGTCACATCGCGCCGGCCGGCCGGCCGCCCTTCGCTGGGTGGCTGCGCCAGCCGCGAGCGCCCTTCACGCCTACCGACTCGGGCGAGGTTTCTTGACACCATGTCCGCACGATTTATCAAGGTATCCATTGATTGTATGGTTTAACGCGCCGACGCAACGCAGGCGATGAAGCGCGCCGTAGGGGAGAGCTCAGGATCAAGTTTTACTACCTGGGAATCTTTATTGTGTGCCGAAATCTCGTACACACGGGCGTTTTTGCTTTTCGCCTCCATCAGAAATGCGGCCGCCGCAGCCGGGTATCGAAACTGCGCCCTAGTGCTCAGCAGCGCTACGCCTTAGCCACTGAGCCACCGTTGCGGGCGAACTTATCAAGGTATCAAGAAATAATGAATATCGTGAATGGAATAATGCGTATTTATTTATCACAGCCAGACGCCGTCTGTACAAATATCACAGTGCACATTGTTCTCGGTCCAGGCAGACGACAGGCAACACAAGATGTTGCCCTTAATGCTGAAAATATGCCAAAAGTACAAAACACAATATCTTGCCACATAAAACTCAGAAAACAAAACAGATTGTAACAGCAAAAACATCCCCGAGCTTTGGAACAGAAAAAGCACACTTTCATTTAAATTGTAGGTTAGAGGAAAACATACCATTCGTTTATCATAGTAGCAGTAGCAACACAAGGTATCAGGTTCAAACACTTGCCAAAAAATACAATACAAAAGAACACTGGTGACTAAATTGTGGTCCACAGCATGATAAATGACAGAAAGAAAAGTAATTGTACTGCCACAGGTAGGTGCATGTCCTAGGGAAAAAATCAAACAAAAATCTAAGAAAAAAACAAATCACAGTGCACAACATGTCTGTACACAGAGTGCACAAGGAAAGTGTACACAGCTTAGGTACCAAAACGGACTGTACAACTGCTACAGTGGGCACCGAGGCAGTTCGAGTTAAAAAAAAAGAAAAAAGTACAGCACCTTTAAAAGCTAACAACTTGTAAAGAGATACAAAACTGGAAACAAGGCTCAAACAAGGGAATGTATTGCTTGAGCCAGGTGGCAATAAGTGCAGCGCTCCTCAGACAGCATCGACAGGTTGTTCAAAATTTCCAACAAGGAACTTACTTTTTGAACTGAGTCTGGTACAACAGCGCTACCAAGGTTCTTGATTGGTGAACCTTGATAGCAGGCAAAGACTTCAAGGTTTGCAAACACGGTCAATGACGCATTCAAACAAGGTTCACGATAGTCGATAATGTTCAAAAACATGGAGCACTCTTCTTTATGAATCACAGTCCACTTTGGAGACACTGACACCCCTTGCAGGCGAGCCCTTAGTTCTTCGAGGGACGAAAACCGGTCTCGTTTTTGCTCCGCTTCATATGACGCCAGCGACTTTTCTACAGCACGGGCGAGTTGGGAGGCTTCTTGTCGGCTCCTCTTGGCGTCAGGGGTTTCTCTCGTGCTCTGGTCTCGTACTGATAGGTAGGACGGACAGCCGGAAAATACCGTTGGGACAGATCCAGGACGCAACCGTGGTACTGGGAGTGCAACTTCAATAACTCTCCCTGTCCTTGGATCCGTCTACGATGTCGTCTTCTCAATGCATGAAGCGTCGAAATGATTCGCGCACACCTGCAAAAACGTTTCAAGAACGTCTGAGACGCCACTTCTCAAAAGAAAAAAATGCGCTCCCGTTTGCATGACCGCGTTTACAGTCCGTGTAGCTAAAACAAAGTCTACCTACGTTTCGCAAGCATCTAAATAAAAGCGCTGCGCTAAGCGGCACAAGCAACATGAAAGGAAACACGGGAGCGTGATGTCACCGCACTCCACGAAGCGCTTCCACCGAGAGCTTGCAAGAATGGACGACACCACGGCACTGTTAGTGAACAAAGCGCAGCTGACCATCCTTGCTGCGAACGCTGCTGGCGTCAGCGCTTCGCGAGGCCCGGCGGCCACACGCTCAAGTATTTCCCATCATAGGTGATTTCTACCCGAACAAGCAACGACAAGCTAAGAACAGGAGCATCTAAAATTCTTACCTTAGTGCACGAAGTCGGCACGAAGTCCTTCCTAGGAATGGCGCGTAGCCATTGTTTGAGAGCGTCGGCGTCTTTAGGGAAGGAAAACACTTGTATCTTCTTTCCTGTTTTGTAGTTGCCGGTGCATTCGGGTACACAACACTTATTCGGCATTGTCGCATCACTCCAGCATCACGCACGGAAACGAAATTGCCGCAAAACAACAACGGAAAGCAACAAACGTGAAACACCGTCAACACCACGCCGCCGAACCGTCACTACCGCCGCCCGCGCTGCGCTCGCTGCCGCTGCGGCTTCCCCGAGAGTCGGCCGGCCGGAAATGACGTCAAATTGCTGGGCGCAGGCCTGAAAAGATTTTCCGGGGGTGACGGTTATACTCGCTGGTCGTAACCTCCTTGGTTTTAGAAAGGTTTAACGAGCGTTGGGCCGCAGTGCCATGAATACAGCTTACTAGTATATACCATGAACTCGAGGTGGTTAAAGGTAGGAAGTAGACCCGAAGCGCAAGCCGTAAGAAAGTGTGCGTGTGCCACCTCTCGTTTAGTCCTTGGAATGTCCGATAGATGGCGGTGCTTCTATATGGGGAATATATGATGAAATGATGCGAGATGGTGGTACTTGGAGTGTTGAATAGATGGACGAACGCACGAACAGACGCACGCACGGATGGGCGGATGGACGCATGGACGGCCACACTGACGGACGCATGGACGGACGGAAGCAAGAACGAATGGACGGACGAATGCTTCGCCCCACTCTCCATTATTCAATCTCTGGATATGCTGCCATTTTTCTCCTCTACCCTTTTCTTGCCTCGTTTCTCCTCTCCCTTTATTTCCTATTCCCCAATTTCCTGCGCTGTACTGTGAAGGTGCCCTCGATCAAAAAAGACAGTAACGGAACTGCGCCTATTTCTTCCTTTTTTCCTTTTCAATGTCACTTCGAGAAAGTCGTGAATGAAGTGCGCGTCAGCACCACCAACCACAGGTAGCGACAGGTTTCAGTGCTTGACCACTGCTTCCACCACCCGCTCCAATTCGAGTTTCTATTTCCGCCACTTACACGACTTCCTTGCTTCGCGGGCACTCACTTGAGGATCCGCTTGTCAAAGGGCCCACTTTGCTTTGGCTGCGGGAGCCCTTGTGCTGCCACCTCCGGACGATGCTGGTGCTGGCTTGCAATTGCTGCCAACGCTGGCTGTTATGACCGGCATCGGGGCTAACAAGGGAACGGCGTTCCTTTTGATGTTCAAACAAGTCGCCGACTGGTCGGCGGCCTTAGTCCGCCAGGTATTGTTTTACCCTGGCTGGAGGGTGAGGCATCTCGCCTTCATGACGCCGTAAGCCGTTCGGGAGATGACTACAAGTGCAGCATCTTCTTTAGAAGATAACGGCGGTGGAATCCACAAATCGCGCCGCTAATTAAGCTGGCAGTTCGGCAGACCATTTTAAGCTTGATTGCGGCAGCCCTTTTGATGGATGCCGTCATAAGCTTCAGACCCATCGCCCAGCGGAACACATCGACGAGGAAGAACCACGTTTGTGCCCCATGACCGTGCAGAAACCACGCTTTAATATCGGACGTTCACGTGGGCCATGCATGCCCGTCACCCTCGCCAGTTATGTGTGATCCGTGATTGGACAGTGCCATATGTACGCATTCCCTTATCTAGTGATCTGGAGAGAACATACCCTATTTAATGAGTACCCCGGCTCATTCAGTGTGTTTTTTCGAGTGGAGAGCATGTACGCAAAACACCCCTATGTAACTAAACTTTTTTATTAACCTCTCTCTAATGTAAATAAAAGTCTGTTCTCCATTTTCCCGTACAAGCATTGCTCTTCGTTGTAAGGGACAAGTCCGATGGGGTGGCCAGCTACCAACGGCGAGACCCACCGGACCCGAGTCGCAACAACTGATTGGCAGCGGTATGACCGAGCTAATCGACCAGAAGGCAATGCTGACACCTGCTGCCTGGAGGACCTAGCGTCGGACGAAAGTGCTTCGTGGCATCACTGGTAACACTGGAAGGAACGTGTTCAAATTCACGACTGCATAAGGTGAGCGCACTGCTTTTCTTTGCTGAGATATCACCAGGCTTTGAGTAGGATTGTAAACAAAGCACTGATTTGGTAACTGTTGACGGAAGTATTGATAGTACGTCAAAGTTGTTTAGTTCGAAGTTGACAGCACCAAGGACAGCTATGAATTTGAAGGGACTAAAAAAGCCAGAGTTGTTAGAGTTGGCCCGAGAGCTGTGCTGCAGATTGCCGAGACGAAAAGAAAGCAGGAGATTATTGACGCTACTGAGCGGACCGAGGCAGAAGACGAGGAGCTCAGCGATTGCTTAGAGGACATTAAGCAAAGAAAAGAGAAGCAAGGACTCCGTGAGGAAAAAGACGAAAAAAAATTGTCGATCGTTTGGAAATGAAACGCCTAGAGGTTTAACTAGCAAAGGCTCAATCATTGAACGGAGCTAGCCCAGTGGCATGAGAAGGAGAACGCCGAATGACAGATTTGATGCCATCTTACGCGGTAGGAGGGGACATTGGTCTTTTTCTGGTGCACTTTGAGCGCATGTGCGAGAGGGAAAATTTTGCTAAAGACACGTGCCCACAGCGCTTGCTTACGCTGCTGCCGTGTGAAGTAGCTGACATTATAGCCCGCATGGGGAAAGAAGACGCAGACGACTATGACAAGTCAAAGTGAGTCTGCTCAAACAATATAGACTGTCAGCGGAAGCGTTCAGGCAAAAATTTCGGGAGATCGAGAAATCCAGAAACGAGTCATACCCAGAGTTTGCGTACACCTTGAAGGTATATCTGGAGGAATGGCTTAAAGAGGAGGGTGCGCTTGGCGACGCGGAAAAGACTCTGCAGTGCTTTGCGTTAGAGCAGTTCTTTCGGTGTCTACCTGAAAACATTAGGTACTGGGTTCACGATAGGCGAGGAGTAAATACTATCACGAGAGCGGCAGAGCTCGCAGAGGAGTACGTAAATCGCCGTGCTCTCGAAGGCAAGAATGTCCCTAGGAGGGAGACGAGTAGATATCGTGCCGACAAACCTCCGCGATGGGCAAAGCGAGTCGGTATCTGCCGAAGGAGGGGTTAGACTCCAAAGGATGTGGTGACGTGAACAACAAGTGAAAGTAAGGTGCACCCGAGAAAAGTGCGGAGGGGCAACAGAAAAAGGCGTTCGAGGCCAAGAAGCCGACAGTTTGCTACAATTGCTAGCAGATGGAGCATATTGCTCTAGGTTGCAAGAACCCGAAAGTTGTGTGAATGTCGCTATGTAGTAACGACGAAAACATGAAATTGCTAGAACCATACATCCGAGACCTAGTCGTGAATGGCCAATCGTGCCGCGTGCTCCACGATTCGGCCGCCACTATGGATGTAGTGCACCCGTCTTATGTTGAGGAAAGTGAGTTTGCAGGAGATTGTGCGTGGATAAGACAAGCAGTAGAGACTAGCAGTGCATGTCTCTCAGTAGCAAGAGTCTGCATCAAAGGCTTTTTCGGAGTTCTAGACACCGAAGCTGCCATTTGGGCACATCTCCCAGTGCAGTACCCGTACTTGTTTTCTAATAAGTTAGAGTATTTGCTGTGACAAAGAGGAATCGGGCTCCGTGAGGGTATTGTATAGGTCCTAACTCGCTCCAAAGCAAGGGAGCTCGCTGCTCAGACAGTTTGTAAAGATCTGACGTCAGAAGACAAGCTTTAGTGGAGCCTTCTTTACCTGGCACCAAACCGGACAGCCCTATAAGGGAATCTGAAAACACTATCTAAAGAAAGATGTAGGAAACCAGATGAACCTGAGGCATCTTGACAAGTATAATGCACTGTAAAGCTGTTAAACGTAAGTCCTAAAGAACTGATACCGGAACAGGAAAATGACTCCACTCTCTGTAACCTAACGCCAGATGCGAAGAAAGGGTTAGCTAAGCAGAACGTTCAGTTCACCAAGAAGGGAGGCACCCAGTACAGGAAGTACACGAGTCGAAAAGAAGTTCGGTTTCATCAACTAGTCGTACCGTATCCTTTCCGCAAGGAGCTGCTGCACCTGGTCCACAGAGGTTTGTGGTCAGGGCACCTCGGCTTCAAAAAAACAAAAGAATGTTTGCTACAGGAGTTTTACTGGCCCGGATTCTTTCGGGAGGTGGAGGCATTCGTAGGAAGCTGCTACACGTGCCAACGCGTTGGCAAGCCAATGATAAGGCTAAAGCACCTATGAAGCTGGTCTCCATTATCACAGAACGCCACCGCCGTGATCACAGATCACGGCGGTGGCGGCCGCAAATCGTGCCGCTAATTAGGTTGGCAGTTCGGCAGACCATTTTAAGCTTGTTTGCGGCAGCCCTTTTGATGGATGCCGTCATGACCTTCAGACCCCTCTTCTAGCGGCACACATCAACGAGAAAAAGCCACGTTTGTGCCCCATGGCCATGCAGAGACCCCGCTTCAATATCAGACGTTCACGTGGGCCATGCATGCCCATCACCCTCGCTGGTTATGTGTGATCCGTGATTGGACAGTGCCATCTGTACGCATTCCCCTATCTAGGGATTTGGGGAGAACATACCCTATTTATTGAGCCCCCCCCCCCCCCCCGGCTCATTCGGTGTGCTTTTTCGAGTTAAGAGCTCGCCATGTACGAAGAACACCACTATGTAACTAAGCTTTCTTATTAACCTCTCTCTAATACAAATAAACATCTGTTCCCCATTTTTCCGTTCAAGCATTGCTCTTCATTGTAAGGGACGAGTCCGATAGGGTGGCCAGCTACCAACGACGAGACTGACCGGACCCGAGTCGCAACATGGCGTACTTCTTCAGCCTCGCGAGATTTCATGCGGGGTCTTTGTGGCGGGCTCGCAGTGCAGCCGCACTGCGAGCTCTGAGTGCCACTGCCCTCACTCCCAAATTCTTCATGATGAGTGGCTCCGTGGACATGTGCTCTTTATGAGTGGAGTCTTTATAGATGCAGTAGATTGCGGCTACAACAAGAGAATGGCTGGACCGAGCTTCAAAAAGTAAAGCCCAAGCAGGGTATAGCTGCTCACAGCAGTGCGGTGGTAGTCTGCAATGTGTCTTCGTTTTAAGAGCTGTCCGTAGCTCTCCCAAAGTGGCTCAGAGGTAGAATGCTCACTTCGCACTCAGAAGACAATTGCTAGAATCGCAGCTGTGAGTGGTGCATTTTCTTATTCTTTGTTTCACTTGTACAGTTGTATATTGGTTTGATTTTTTAAATATATCTTCAGTTGCTACATATTGTTACGAAAAACCACACGACATATGAAGTAAACAAAAGGGAAATTTGACAGCGACCGTACTAGAAAGCCGCCGTGAGGACTTCCGGCGCTTGGTAAGCCTAACGTCTGACCGGTACTGTGAAGCTCGACTTTGAAGAAGCTGGCCGGGCTCAGGATCGGGCGGCGGTATCCTTATTGTTCTTTGAGAGTTCGTTATTTCCCGGTAACTGTATCGGTCTTTCTCAGCTGAAGCGAGTAACTTAATCTTGATGTCATTCTCTTCCGTCGGCCAAGGGCACTCCCTTTGGTTAGCTTCCACTCCCTCCAATGACTGACCGATAGACTATTTGTTACACAGTGGGGTGAGCAATGTCCCTGTGGCGCTGGTGCGTACAGATGGGGGCAGTATTCCGATCAAGTACTGAAAGGCGATTTAATTGGAGCTTCGAAAAGCGACTTCACATTTCCAGGACATCACTGAGGTCCACCAGTTCGGTCACGGAGGCATCCTGTGCTGTTCTGCAGATCAGGAATGCATTCGTGAGCTCCTGCATTGTTCCAAATTCGCAGCGCATCCGGTAAGCCCATTTATTCGTGCACACGTCACATGCTCGAAAGGATTAGTCCACAGTGTAGACACAAGCCTGACGCCTGCAGAAGTGCTTGATTTGTTTTCGGTGGCTGGTCTAATTCCAGTGTACAGGTGCACCCGTACAATTGACAACATGAAATCCCCACCGTAATTGGTGATAGTGACCTTTTTAGGAACAGTCCGACCTTCCGAAATTAAGGCATGGCCACTGATCTATAAGGTAGAGCCACTTTCCTCCAAACCCCTTCAGTGTTTGAAACATTGCCGATATGGACATAGCATCAGAGGGTGCCGATCAGTTCTTAGATGCCGTCGGTGTGGTGAAAATCAAGACAGCCGCAAGTGCAGCTCTGAGAAAGAGAGGTGTTGCTTATGTAATGGGGCGTACCCTGCAGACTCCGCAGACTGTGCAGCAAAAGAAAGGGAGCTTGCCATATTGGATATTGTAGAATGCAAGTGGTGCTCTCGGAGGGAAGCCGTTACAGAAATGCAGGAGAGATCCAAAGGATATGCAGGTGCTGCAGCACGTAATACCACCGCCATGGATGCATCTCTCGCAACATCTATGGCAGAGGCCTTAGAGAAGGCTACGGAAAAGGCAATAGAACGCCTCGCAAACAACCTTTTTGAAAGCTTGGCAAACTTGGTTTCGAATCAGCTATCTCAAATTCTAGGTGTAGCATTTACGAATGATTGGGCTCTTCAGGCTTCAGTGGTATCGCAGCGTACGAAAATAGACAGTGCGACAACACGTCAGCAATCGGTTTCTCCTGAGGCAGGAACTTCCAAAACAACGGAAGAGGGTGATCTAACTGATGATTCAGAAGCATGTGCAGATATGGATACGGACTCTCATAAGCCTCTGAAGAGAACCCGATCTCCCCAATCAAAAATTTTTTCGCATAATTCGAAATCTAAAAAGTACCTGTCCAAAAAAAAGAATTCTTTCAGAACATGTCTAAGAAAGACTTTTGCGAAAGGACATTTTGGACTAAGCAGTTCCTGCGACGGTTCTGTCATCGAAATAGGTTCACTAACCATATTACAGTGGAATTGCAGATCTATATTTTCTGCAGCCACAGACCTATCACACCTTTCTTCACAATTTTCTACGGATATTATATCACTGCAAGAAACCTGGATTTCAACCGGCCAGAAGATTTATCTAAAAAATTATCGGCTATTTCGACTGGACCGACCTAGCAGAGGTGGTGGGCTTGCTGTCTTGATAGCAACTAAGCTTAGTCACAAAGCTACGATCTCTTAGCGTTATGTGACTTCAGATTGTGAAATTTCAACAGTAGACATAATATTACCCGACGGTTCTCTCTTCTCGTTTGTAAAAGCATATTTTCCCGACGAGGTGCAAGACACACGAAGTCTAGACGATATGTTCTCTGCCTGCAGAAAAGATATATTAATCACTGAAGACTTCAATTCACACCACGTGGCTTGGGGTTTTAAAACATATATAAGCGGCAAACGCTTGTGGGAATGGGCTATTGAAAAGAATTTATCTTGTTTAATTTCGCAGTCTGCTACTTTTGTCCGAGGTCTCTCTAAATCTGTAACTGACTTGACATTTTCAAGCTCATCTCTAAATATACGTTCGTGGAAAACTAGATTGTGCTACCAACAGTGACCACTTGCTTATTAGTTTTGTACTGAACTCTCCGAGAATACTTGTCGCCGAAAAGGCCGGCTCATGTCTCAACTATAGAAAATTAGAAAAAGACTTGAGGGCTACTTTTGATCGCCGCAAGGACATGCAAGGTGACATTAGGGCTATGAGTCTGTGTGCAGTTTTAAAAAGATCAGTAGAAGACGCAGCTTTTAAATTAAACTCGGCCACAAGAAGTTCTTTTAGTCCATGGTGGACTGAAGAGTGCACGAGGAGCTTTAGAAAACGGAAAGCTGCATGGAAACAACTGCTGGTCCACCAATGTCGGAGAAATTGGTGTGATTATAAATTCGCAGCAGCAGACTTCAAACACACAGTAAATAGAGCAAGAGATGGTTATAATAAGGAACGGCATGAGTATCTTCCCAGGGCTGAAAACAAAAAAGTGCTCTTCAGATTTTTAAGATCTCCAAAGAAGTTACCACCCGCTGAAAAAACGGGGTAACAAATGCAACAATAAAAGTAATATTCGAGATTTCTCCAACTGAAAAACTTAATCTGGTGAATTTTCTTTGACAAAAGCTTGGATACCTGTCGAATGGAAACTGTCTAAAGTGATTCTACTTCCAAATAAAGCAGGAAAAAGGATTTGCCTTAGACAATGTAAGGCCGGTACCACTGACGTCGAATCTGGTTAAGCTAATTGAAAGAGTTTTGAATGCCCGGGTAATGAAATATATTGATAACAACGCAATATTAAACCCCAGTCAAATTGGTTTCACATCGGGTTGCTCAATATGGTGTGCGCATGTCGATTTAGAGAGCCGAATACAACTGGCTCGGCGTCGGCGCCAATACTGTGCATTAGTTACTCTAGATTTGGCTAAAGCGTACGATAGTGCTAGGGTTGAGCATTCAATTTTATTAAAACAGATGGAATATCACCACTTTCTCAACTATATCACTGCATGGGTGTCGGAGTTTTTAAGAGGGAGAGAATATTACTGCTTTAAAGATGGGTACTCGTCATATAGATATAAGCAGACACGTGGCGTACCACAGGGGGCTGTCCTGTCGCCAGTTTTATTTACCATCTTCTTAAGCTCCATTCCATCAACTAAGGATATTCAGTTATATGTGTACGCCGATGATATTGCTTTCTTTGCGAATAATTCCGACCTTCAATTCCTATACCAGAGTCTACAAATTTCTCTCAATATGATACAAAAATGGCTCAAAAATATTCATATGACCCTGAACGTAAAGAAAAGAGCGCTTTTTGCATTCTCTTTTCTGCAGCCTATCAACATCTCGTTAATGTACAGTAATGAGCTCATTCTGCAATTGAATTCCCCTAAATATTTGGTCATCCTATATAATGACATAATAAATTGGAGAAGTCACATTGATGATGTGTACTCCAAGGCAACACGAGCCATGGGGTGGCTACAGAAGCTCGCAAACCGTAAAGCAGGTTTAAGAAGATATGTGCTAATAATGATATATAAACTTTATGTGCGGCTCATCATGGAATTCGGATGTGTATTATTTTCTGGCAGTGCAGCTTATAAACTGAGATCCCTAATACTGCTGGAGAGAGAAGCGTTGCGTTTGTGTCTGGGTCTACAAAAATTTGTTGCAAATAACGTGTTGTATATGGAAGCTCGCCTACCTTCTCTGCTAAATAGGGTTCAAATTCTTACTGTGCAAGGATTCTTGAAGATATACAGTTCACACCAAAGACTCTCATTTTACGCTTCCATTCAAGAACCGGCTTTACTTTTCGAAACACATGGATGGCGACTAAACACCCCACAAATAATATTTACACAAGCGCTACTACAGCAACTGAATGTAAAAATTAAACATATTGGTCCAATACACAACCTAAAGTCAATGCTTAGCATACAATTTGATGATATATTTCCTCATAACGCGGAACAATTGACACATGGGTACTTAATGATCAGTTAGCAGATTATCTAGCTCACCTAGAGATAAGCGATATCATTGCGACTGATGCATCTGCGTCAAAAGAAAAGGCTGGGGTTGGCATCTTCTCTCCTTCTCTGCACTGGTCCTTTTAGATTCGACTCCCAAACTATACCCCTGTATTCATTGCAGAATTATTGGCCATTGTTCTTGCCCTACGCAAATTGCCCTCAAGCGAATCATTAGCAGTTATCATTGCACATTTGTTATCAGTTTGTAATGCACTTTCTGCGGCAGTAAATGCAAAGCTGGTGAATGCGTTTCGGCGTTTAGTACCGAAAAATGTAAAAAAACTGCATTTGATATGGGTACTGGGCCACCGCGGATTATATTTGAACGAAATGGCGGATTATTTAGCAGCAGTATCCCTGGGTGGGCCCACCATCCCAGTTTTGCCAGATACGGCTTACGCGACAGCGCTAAGGTTCCGAAATGCTTGTCTGCAATGGGGAAAAGGTAATTTAGATAAATTCTAAGATTTCGAGCACTTAAGGTATTGCTGGATTAAACAGTGCCTCGCCAGTTAGAGGTCACTTATAGCAGAATGCGCTGTGCAGTTCCCTTAATAAATTATTACCTTAACAAAGCTCGACTCAAGGCGTCACTGCTATGCATTTGGTGCAACAAAATTCAAACAATAGAACATTTCTTTTTATTCTGTCACTGTTATTTTTTTATCAGAGAAAAAGATTTTTAGTAGTCCCATTACAAAAGCTAGGAATACAAGTAAATCTACCAGTAATTTTATCACTTGGTGGAACTTCATTTGGTTATTGTTACAGGGATATATGGTCCACTGTGTTTGATTACATCGACGCATTTAAAAGATTACCATGCTAGTGAACCCTAACCATTTCAGATCTTTAGTTTATAATTCGTAGCTATGTCTGTCAAAAACAAGAGCTAGTTTGACCACTTGCTTAGACATTTTTATTTATTGGTAGTATTATTTCTATACTACTTATTCAGATTGGCTTTATGTTCATTTTAGTTTCACTTGTGTATCCTGCCGCCCGGTTCTTGGCCCATCCTCCTCTGTGGGTGAGCGCCATCCATCAAAGGTTATCAGCATCAGCATTAGAAAGGCGCCAGTCTAGTAGGCTCCTCAGTATGCTTACTGTCAAACATAGGCTAAGCGAACGCACCCTGCATGCTATATCCTTATTAGAAGAATGCGTCCGCATATGTGTAGCAGACGCTCAGTCTAATGTTGCGATGATCGAAGCGTTGAAACGCGCACAAGCGCGTGTAGCAACAGCGATGATAGCGTCAGTGTCACTAGGAAAAGTGCAGTGGCACCACCTGGATTTTCCTCAACAAATAGCACGCCCGAAAACTTCAGTTGACGCCACTACTAAGCTTTTATCAGTGGCTATGCTGGCATCAGCTGGGAGAGAAGAAGAAGAGAGTCCACACGAGCTTGACTGTGATTCGAACGCGGCAACAGCGAGCTGTCCCCAACGCAGGCTTTCTCGTCTGGTGAAACGCGCATGCAAAGATTTTTGCGCAAACTTATCGTACGATGAATTCAGGCGTTCGAGTGATAATGTTGCGAGGTCGTTATGGATTCAGCAGGCACAGCGTGTCGGTCACCGATCTTCGTTACAAGGGCGATGCTGGACGGTAAGTGTGCTCTTTGACGACATCGATAAGTAGTTAACACTTTATTCAATCGCACGCGAAAATATCCGAGGCGTTTATTTCTACAGCTGATCACTAGGAAGCATACGTGCTCGAGCTTCCATCGGATTGCGCGATGGCACAAAGTGGGATCATGAGTGGTCCAATGCATGTTTCATGAGCGGCTTGCGTTTGCCCTGCTGTAGATTGTGCGTTCTTTTTTTTTGTTACTTGACATGTAATATTAAACATGCGTTTGGTGGCGTCTACAATTCAGCCAGTAATAAACTTATAGTTGAGAATCCAAAAAAGCTCTGATGACGCAGCCTGCCAGGCTGTGCCAGCAGAGCTTCTGCGTGTGTTTAACTAAATCTGTCTAACGCTGGCGACACTTGTGAATGCAGTGTCCTCAACCCATGCTTGGAATTTTTTGAACCTGCTCGCTATATATGCTCATGAATGGGACCGTAAGCCCATTCAGAGAAGGCGATGCTCGTGTAGTCATTTTCTCTTCCCAAGACCTGCCTCTTTAGGCTGATATATATACCACAATTTATTAACATGAAAGTGTTTTATGCTTGCATCAGGCAAGACATAAGTGACTTATTGCCATCACCCAGATGACGTCGAAGAAATACGCTCGATGACGAAGTAAAGAAAGTTACGTGTATGAGAGTCGAACCTACGACCTTTTAGTAAGTGACACTAACCTCCCCACCGCTTTCTGAGGTAGCTCAGCCGAGGCTACAAAGCCAAAGCATGCACCATTTTGCTACGTTTCTGCGCGTAGTGCGCGAACGCTAATTATTATACTATATTACGTAGCATAGAGGAAAAAAAACAAAAGACATTATTGTTCTGCTCATTATTGGTCTCATTGTTATTGCTAACGCTTATTCGGTGTGGTCGTTTTGTTTGTTCGATCTTCTAAAAGTCATATGGCACCTGCTAAGCCCGCAACGCCTGCAAATGCTATTCTAGAACGCACTAATGGGACGTGGAGTGGGAGGGTATCACGTGATTGTTGCCTAATTGGGTATGGTTTGGGAATGCTTAATTCTCATTTTGTCTTTATTATTCTTGTTTATTGAAACAAGGAGAAGCGTTGAGTGGTACGGTGATGGGTTATGACCTACGACTGGTTGAAGGTAAAGTTGCTGCCATCGTATCTGCTCGAGCCAAACAAAGCGTCAAGTCAAACGTAAGTGAAGTAATGGCGCCCTTGACTTGATTATGATTGCGTGCTGCGCCACTTATATACGCACCGGCCGCATTCGAGAAAAAAAATACGGCGAAGAGGTCCGTACTTCCTCTGCGCACGCTCGGCTTGCTGAACGCCTGGTAGTGAAGCGCATGGAGCGTGAAGAGGTGGACTGGAGAGGGTGGCTTGAGTGCTGCCTCAGCTCCACACACCAGCTAACATCGGTGGCTGCACCGTAGTCAACCTCCCCCCACAACGTCGGCGGGAAACTGCTACGAATGAAACGCGGGCTTGACGTGCCCAAACGCAAAGGCAGCGTCCGCAAGCAAACACGGGAACGCGTAGTAAACCGATAAAAAGGCGAGGTGCACTGGCCGCATTGCTTTGCATCGCCTCATGGTGTCCCTTTAGCGAGAGATGGTGCACTTTTTCGGTTGCCTATCATTTCAGTAGATGTTTATTCCTCCTCTTCCTACTATTGCTGATAGAATCTCGCTAAAGATCGCTTAGTGTAACACTGTGGCCATTGTCGCCTACGGTGAGAGGGGTTCTTGGCAATTTGCGATAACAGCGGTTAGTGTGCCTCGATGCTGAACAACAGCGGTTTTTGAGACGAAAACAACCATGACAAAGCTCCCTCCACCTGGGCAATACGCACCGTCATGTCAAGCACGCTTTGTTTGACAATCTCGCGTCCTCAAACAAAATAATTTAGGTGTCTTAAGACTTTTCTTGTGTTTCCAAAAGGAGGAGAACGACAATATCAACCATGTATTCACCAAAAAGTAGGGCATGGTTTCATGCCATTTGCGTTGCATTTCCTATCAAGTAGTTTTAGCGTGACCGTGCCTTTTTTTTCAAAAAATTATATCATTGCTTTCATAAAGCTGCTACCCGTGTTATTTCAATTAGTAATGGTTCGTTGCTTCCCAAAAAAGAAGTGGAATTATTACTAGATAGCGCTCGGTCGGCACGCAAGCTTGAACCGCTGGCGGATTGATGTTTTAATGACACTGGTAGAAGAGCACAGCAATGATTTCATTTATTTTACCTGTGCTGGCACACTGATAAGAATCGCGAGGCTTTTCATAGCTTTCGATTAGATCTATGACAACCTACCTTTTACAAGTTTTAGCGTCTCAACACCTTTCGCAAAGCGCTGTTTTCTCTTCACGCTACTGTAAATTATTTTAGTTTGATGCATATTATTTTCAGACCTCCTGGTTTCCTTTCCGTGTCCTGTTCAGTAATAATGAGCAGTAATTCATCGTCTGAGTTACTCATGAAGGCAGTAGCGAACCGCAAATTACTAAGATACGCTCCATTAACTTCAAGCCCTAGCTCTTTCTAATCAAACCATGTTCAAAATAGCATCATAAGCCTTGAATTCGCGAGCAAAAACGTGCATGTTGGACGCGCTTGCTTAACTGAAACCGAAATCGCGTGCGAACGGACTGAAGCTATTATTAGCATCTATAGTAGTGTAGGTTTGTTAGGTTTGTTTATGCATTAATCATGTACGTTATTCGTCTGAATGTAGATGTATCATCAATCTTTAACATGTGTGCGTTAATGTTTCATGGTGCCATAGCTGTCAAACACCGAGAGACATAGGCACCGCACACTAAACAGAGGGAGCGGCGTTCCTCGCACTGCCCCGTTTCAAGTTCGCTAACTTTTGCCGTAAGGGACACGCTAAAAACAGACGCGCACACGCGTCACCCATGTAGCTCAGCTACGATCCACCCACTCCTGCAGGAAGGGAGACGCGCGCGTCGCGTTCCATTAGGGAAAGTGTCGTAACGCGAGCTGCTTTCTTCGCTGTGGTCCGCCCGCAAAAAATCCGAAGAAGCATGCGGCGTGTGTGGCCTGGGAGGCCTGCAAAGCGCTGGTCTCGACAATGGGGTGTAGATGCCATTGTGCATTTGGGTTTGCGAAAAGGAAGGGAGGGGGGGGGCACGTTTTTTTTTCGAAACTTGTATGGCACATGCAACGCCTGCTAACGCTAATACGGAGCTTTAGAATAGGGAGTTTTAGTGCTGGGTACGCATTCTCTTGGGGCGATGCGGGCTTGGGAGCGCGCGGCGTTGCGTGCCCAACCCATACCCAACCGGAATGCCTTTTAGTTGGCGCCACGGTGGCACGCACGCAAACGCAAGCCGCACGAAGTTCACACGCGCTCGCAGAGCCATAGCGTCTTGTCGCGTAAGTAATATTTAAGTTTTTTTTATGATTTAAGATGTTAAATAAACTAATATAGTGTTCAGGACACTTTTTATTGTGTACAGTAATCTGGTATACGCAAAAAAGTGAAAAATACAAGTTTACTGTAGCGACAGTGTCGACATCTTGTGACACTTCGTGCAACCGCAGTCATGAACATGTTAGCTTACGCGTAATGTTTTTGAGGTGAAAATGAATAAAAAGGTTACTTATTTTGTAATATTGTCACAGCGCAGTTTTTTCACTAGATGTACAATGCAAAATGTTTCTGCAATAACAAAGTTGTGGTTAACTGTTTCACTATGACCGTGCTAGATGGCACCACCTATTAAGCTGGTCGAGGGCTGGCATATGCCTTTTAGTTTCTATGTTCCAGGCCATTCTAGCTTTGGAAATCTGGCTGAAACCGTGTAACCGCTATAAGTGCTCGCACTTTGGCTTATTTTAACTCGACGGCTAGAGTATCCGCAGTGCGGATACCGCGAGTTCTTGTGAAGATGGACCGCGCGGACGCATGGCCCCATCCCAGCGATCTTGCGACGCATCTGTTTGGGGTTTCGCGCATGCGCAATACCACCGCCCCAACGTCCTGCGTACGCAAGCCGCTTGGTTACCCAGCACTAAAACTCTGTAATGACGTTTGCAGGCGCTGCGTTTGGCCTCCTGTAAACCGATACGGACATTCGCAGCGACACTGTAGCCTCGAAACCAGCGTTTGCGGGCCGCATGCGGGCAGCACACGTGGTTGCTATTTCGGATTTTCTGTGGGTGGGCCATGAACAAGAACAGCGACTCGCGTTACGACGCATGCGCAGTGGCAGCGACCGCACCACAAAGGCTCGCGGTGGGCTATTCTTGAACCCCCTAATCGAAAACTCCCTGTTTTCACGATCACCGTATCAATGTTTCTTTTTTCATCCACAAAGCTTTGCGTTCTGGCGCTGCAGTTAGATTAGGAAGCTCCACGGTACGGTGTGTATAGCACAAGCTCCCTTATATCAGTCTATAGCAAATATTGAAGTGCTTCTGTATGAACAAGTTCAACTTTCATGTTATAGCCATTCCTATGGCGGAGGTATTGACTATAACTTTTTACAAGATCTGCGAGCTGCAGCTGAAGAAATTTCGAAACAATGTTATTGAACAAGGTACTGCTAACAATATAAACAATGTACTGCTAACATTTGCGAAAAATGAAACTTTGAGGCAAATCACAAGATTGTGTGTGCACTAGAGCAGCAAAATTTAGCACAGTTTAAAATGCCATTCGTCAGGGCTAACCACAGAAAAAAAGGATTGCGATAGATATATGTTTTAATCTGCGAAGAAAAAAAGGAAAGCGTGCAGATTTTGTGAATGTCATGTAGAAAATATAAACATACACTTTTCTGGCCTAGAAGCTTAAAATGTGGGAGCACATTGTTCATGCATATCTTTTATATGAAAGGAAAAATTTTCATATACTTAAAATTTTGTGCATTGTGAATTTATAAGAGTGACGGTTGTATAGAAACAATTATTCCTTTTAAATTGTTTCGGTACCTTGTTGAGACAACAGGTTTAATTTTAAGAAAACAAAATTAAGCAGATGTAGCCTGAATGATACAGCTACAGAGCCTAAAATAATTTTTGTTGAGACAAAACCGTGAATGGTGATTCATTTATGGCCATATACAAGTCATTCTCAATGTATAATTATCATCCCAGAAAGTCACTCCGGTATTGCTTTCTGGCAAAAAAGTTACTGTTTTTGTAGAATAAAGTTACATATCATGGGCAAATGCACATAAAGAAATGTTTACGCAGCTGATGAACATCACATTGGTTCAAAGGATGTGTTTTTGTTGTTGTAGGTTTCATAATGAGACTTGCGGTGAAGGCATTCGTGAGACCAATGACGCCGTACGGGAAGCGGATCCGCACATACCAGTACCTGTGTCTCCCTCGCAGTTGGAATTCTACATAGTTGAGCAAGGTGGTGACACACAGAGACTCATATTGTTCAGCGTCAGTCAAAACCTGGTGTACTTTAAGCGTGAGTACTTGTTGCCTCAATTGGGGCGTTTTTGTCACTACATTTTCTAAACATTACTTTTATTGTACACTGTTGCTCTTGTAACTTGTTTGGAGACGGTGCTTCCCAGCAGTGACAAGTATGCATGACATTTGACTAATTTCAAGAATAGTGTAGCGATGGCAGGTACAGGAAGACACAAGGACAGTATGTGTGATGGCGCGTTCTTTGTTGTGCAAATGTGCTTTGTGTCACTTTTGCGAAAATGCTTCCCTGACAGGCAATTAGAGTTTTTGTGATGGAAAGTTTAAGTACAATCTCTTCTTATGCCTCCCAAAAATATATTTCTTATGCAGCTGCAATTTCCCCACATGGGCATTGACGTAGACGGATCTGTGTTACATCAGTGTGACATTCGTCATGTTTGCAACTGTAAATTGTACATTTAAAATTCAGTCAAGTTCGTTTATCCACTAAAGGGCAACACATCTTGACCGTGCTTTTTTTGTTAACTCCATAATTAACTACTTTGTCACTGTGAGAGTTGGGAAATATGATCAGTGTTATGTGGTTTCATGTTGGCACTAACCTGTCGTAAGGTCGAAATAACACACCATTGGGAAGCATTAGGGCACCAAGATTTTACTAAATAAATAAGACTTTTCAGTTAGTAGTAAAGTTTTTATTTTTGAGGAAAATGAAATCAGAGATCTTTTTTTTTTCATTGTACCAACTTTTTCTGGGGGACGCTAACAATCTTCTATCGATGAAGGTGAAGCCATAATGCCACTCAGCTCTCAGCTTTGGACATTTGCTTATCTGAATATCAGTGCAATCAGCGGCAAAATAATATATTCATTCAACTCTCGTAATCGTGTATGACAGCATAATAATGCTCATTTTACAGAAGACATCGAAGTCTGGCAGATTATTCTGCAGTGCGATTCTTCTTTCCTATACCCTTGTTGAGGTACTGGATCCATCGCCTGCGGACCTTATTTAGCTGTTTTAATTGGCATTCCTTTGTACTTTGCGACAATGAGTGCTTGCACGAGCATATTCTTCGGAATGATGCACAGCTGCTTCCTTCAGTCCATTCTTTGAGACGCACTGCAGAAGCAAGTCCTCTATCGCAGGCAAAACGCTGTGCTTACCGCGGAAAGCAAGCCTTTGCGCATTCATTTTATAGGGTGTCTCGATTAAGAACGCATCATACACACTTTTCATTATCTTTAATTTACCAGCCTCTCGGGTGTTCCAGCAGCAACGATTAGGAATTCTTTGACTGAAAAACTAATGCTGCTTGTTTCCCCAAAAAGAAAAACATGGGTGTGGCTTATTGTGAAGTATTTTTCGCTAAATACTTCTGGGACAGTCTTTAATTCGAGTTTTGAGTGGGACCATCGCAGTGGTACATGCGGTGTGTTTAACGCATAGCGGCACAACCTGGGATATCACAGCAAGTGATATGGGCTGAAGGCTTCATTTGTTTCCGGTGATTTCCTTCATTGTTCTAAAGTGAGGATTTACGCTTGCTTGCAGTGATGTCGAGTGCGCCGCAGCGTTGCATTGTCACAGGGCGATCAGGGATCATCACACCACACTTCTACGCCGACATGTGAGTGTAAACATGCATTTCTTACAATGCTTTCTGCATGCATCTACGATGTCAGTCAACTTTTTTGCAGTTAAACCTAGCTGCATGCTTTGCTCACCTAAAGAAGAAAAAGCGGTGGATGCTGTATTTTGTTTCTTAGAAGCATATGAGAGAAGTAGAATGAAATGTTGAAAAAGTGTGACAGTGTGATTTTTATCATTAGCGGAACTATTTAGGTAACAAGGGAATGGTAATTAAGAGCTAAATGACATATATACAATGTCCTGGCAACCACAGTCATACACAAGTGTTCTGCATTAGCAGTTTGTGCATTACGTATTGCATCTTTTACAGCGAAAGCTGCTTTACATCACAAAATAGGTCGCATGCGCCGTAGTTGTCACCCGCCGCCGCAGGTGTCTGTATCCACTATAGCGCAAAGCGAGAAAAAAAAACAAAGAAATAAAAAACACCAAGAACAGAATGGCATTTGAAACCGGATCTCCTACGTGCCAGCCTATTATTTTACCAGTGAGCTACGCCCGTGCGTTAAACTGATGATTTTATTGATTGATATGTGGGGTATTACGTCCCAAAAGCATCATATGATTATGTGAGGCGCCGTAGTCGAGGGCTCCGGAAATTTCGGCCACCTAGGGTTCATAAGCGTGCACCCAATTCTGAGCACACGGGACTTCAGCTTTTTCGCCTCCATCAAAAATGCAGCCGCTGCCACCAGGATTTGGCTCCGCGGCCTGCGGGTCAGCAGTCGAGTACCTCAGCCACTAGACCACCGCGGCTGGGCGGGGCTTGGAACTCGGCGTCAAACTGACCCCAGGCAGCCTTCATGTAGGGAATGAAATAGCTGTTATGCACGTAATAAAGCGTTTCCAACTGAAAGTGAACAGCCAGGCTTCCGACAATGCAAATTGCGTAAGGAGTGTATTGTGGAGTGGAACAACCTATTACAATACGAATATACGCATAATTCTTCATCGTCGTCATCACAGCATAAAAAAGTTGCAGGAAATTCCTTGGAAGTGTGTAGCGGCTATTACGCTTCACCGACGAATGACGAAGAATGGTAGAGTGAATGCCTGCACAACAATAATCATTTATGGCGTAGGAAGATGACCTGCCAGTTTGCTTATAGCAGTTAACCAAGGATTAATTAAAGACTTCGAGAGGCTGCTCTTTCAGCTTTCACTGTGACTTGTGCTGCGCATTTGATGCAGGCCTAGCAGTTTTTTTTTCTAAGTTGTTTTAGTGGCAAGTTGGTATAACAGGTTCAATTTTAATTGAAGAGCGTTAGGCGCAGGTTGCCTCAAGTATACGTATACAGAGGATTCAGCAATTTTATTGCCAAAAAAGCTGTGTAGCGCGACTTTTTCATGGCCACATGCAAGTTACTACCAATGTTTAAAGGTCACCGCAAAAAGCCAGACTTGTGTTGTATGCTAAAAATTTGACCGAAAACACTACTCTCATGGTGGATTAAAGTGGCATACAAGGAAGAATTGCAAATCGAAACTTGATTATGCACATCAGAAACACCATGTCGATTTGAAAGACGTCTTTGTTGTTGTTGTAGGTTTGATGAAGCGGCTAGCGGTGAAGACATTACTGTGACCAAGTATACCGAACGGGAACTGGATTCACATAGGCCGGTGTCTGCCTCCCCATTGCAGCTGGACTTCTACGTAGATGAGGAGGGTGGTGACACGCAGATGACCACATTGTTCTATGTCAATCAACAACCGGTGCACTTTCAGCGTGAGTATTCGTTGCGTGACTTTTTGAGCTTTTTTTACTGGAATGATTAGACAACTTTGGATGTGTACTAATATACTTTCAAACTGTTTCGGTGCAGTACTACCAAAGAAAGAACCGACAATGATTCTTGCTTTATAGAGATATTATCAAGCAGAAATACGCAGTTATTTCAAGAACTGTTTAGTAACTGCATGCACAGAAAGAAGGACAACGGGACTGTTCCTGTGGGTGTGTTATTCTATCCTGCACACGTGTTTCTTAGCTGTTGTTGCGAAAGTGCTTTCCTGGCTAACACTTTCGAGTTTCGCGATGAGTATTTTCCTTATATTCTCTTAGTATTTCCGTCTTTACACAAACAAGTATTGTATTATAGCTATATATTCCCTGAATAACTATTAGTGGCCTGGGAAACTAGCTTGGTAAGATGGATGTACCATCACTGCTATTTTTGGCATGGTTTCAACTATTCCAAAAATTTTAACAAACGTTTTTTGGCCTCTCCTTCGAAAATTCCTTCATTCCTGATGACTGGCGCATGGCACGTGTAGTACCGGTGTTTAAGAAAGGGGATCGTTCAAACATTGCAAACTACAGGCCTATTTCCTTAACGTGAACGTCATGTAAGCTATTAGAACACATGGTCGCACATTCATCACAACATTTCTTGAAGAAAACCGCCAGCTGTCGCCATTACAGCACGGATTTAGGAAAAAATTATCGACCACAAGGCAGCTATAGTTACAACAATTCATGAGTTTACGTCGACGCTTGATACGGGGAATTAAATTGATGCTATTTTTTTAGATTGTAGTAAAGCCTTCGATCTTATCAGGCATAGCAAACTCATTTCTAAATGACATATTCTAGGTCTACCTGTTAACCTCATTGACTGGATCCGTTCTTACCTTCACAATCGCAAGCAGTATGTTAAAGTAAATGGCTGCATGTCTGGTATTCTACCAGTATCTTCCGGAGTTCTTCAAGGTAGTGTTTTGGGAGATTTCTCTTTCTAGTGTATATGAATGACGTTGTTAAATCAATAGACACATCACAAGTCCACATAAAGCTTTTTGCAGTTGACTGCATACTTTTTTAAAACGATTACTGCTCTGAATGACCAGAAATACCTGCAATCCAACGTTTGTGCCAATTCTAAGTGGTGTGAAGATTGCTAAATGGAAATAAATAGTGATAAATCAGTTGTCATGCATATACCAAATAAGAAACACCGTTTTAATTATACGTATTCTTTCAACAACTGTCCATTGACTGAGGTTAACGAATATAAATATTTGGGCCTCACAATTACAAGCCACCTAACATGGTCAAGCCACATCAATAAAACATGCTCATCTGCTTCCAGAAACCTTGCTTTTTTGAGACACAAATTAAAAACAGCGCCCTCAGAAATCAAAATGTTGGCCTACAATGCTTTTATAAGACCAAAGTTAGATTATGCTAGTGTCGTTTGGGACCCACATATAAAGAAAGATGTTAAGAAGCTTGAGATGGTGCAGCGAAAGGCGCTTCGCTTTATCTTTAATGCCTACCACAGAAATGACTCGCCAACAACGATCATGGTCATTAATGATATCCCTACTTTACAATACCGAAGAGCTGTTGCCCGGCTGAAATTTCTACATTCACTTTATTTCCGTAAATTTGACATTTGTCCAGAAACTTACATAATAAATCGAATCTTAAGACAAAGTCGACATACTCTCAGTTACACTCTTAAACCTCACTTCGCACATACTAATCTTTTCATGAACTCGTTCCTTCCTCGGACGATCAATGATTGGATCGCGTTACCTTTTGAAGAATTTTTTGATAATGAAAATTCTGACTTTGATAACCATGTATTGTTCCGTTTTTAACAGTACAACTGAAGATCTCAGACTGTCTCACGTTGTATTTGATTTACTTTCTCTGGTGTCAATTTGCAATTTCTTGCTGCCATTTAACTTTGTTCAAATGTCATCCTGTGTTCTACTGCCTCTTAACATGTTTTTCTTGCTTGAACTTTCTTTTTATTTAAGTTACGCTGTGAATCAGTTTTTATTATGCCCCCCTGCTTGGTATTTCGACCGCAGTATTCTCTAACTGAATAAATAAGTAAATAAATAAACTGTGGTTGACTGTAGTCAAACGCAATATTGCTCTTCGACGCAGCATGACCTGACCTTTTCTTTTAACGGCAGCATTTATAAAGTTGTCACTGTGTAGCAGTTGAGCATATGATCAGTGTATTAAAGTTCTATGGAGGCACTAACCGGTCATAACATCGAGGTGAAATACCCTTGAGGAGCAATAGAGTCAAAATATTGGCCCCGTCTCTGCATGTTACACTGCAAATGTCGTCAAAAGACGACGTGAACATCGTCTTTATTCTTTATTCTTTAGATCTTTATTTCATTTCCCCCTTTTAATCTCAGGCGTTGAAACGCGCCCCCATTGAGAGTTGTAGGAATAGAGTTTTTTCCTCCACCGAACCTGGCCTCCCCCGCCCCTCGCGACATGTCAACGCGTTGGCGGAAAATGACTGGAAAGGAGGAAGGAAAAACTAAGGAGAGCTCATGACGCAATATTCGCGAAGCCGCCGCGTGGATGGATGGGTGGATGTATCCGGCTGTGCCCTTTAGATTGGGTGGCGGCTCACACCACCTAGCCATAAAGTTAAATACTATCACTATGTGTTTAAAAATAATATTTCACTCGCGCTTTGCTTGTAGCCATTAATCAGATAGCCTCCTCCTGGTTATTTCTACCCGTTTGACGTCTATTTTGCCTTCACTGTCCCTAAACCCCAATGCTTTGAAAAATTCGGCGCCATTGTCTTGAACTATAGGGTGGAGCTCTTTACAGAACATTATCCAATGTTCAGCCGTTTCCTCCTCTTCTCCAAACGCACTACATACCATGTCTGTGTCTTGATATTTTGCTCGGTACGTTTTGGTCTGAAATACTCCCGTTCTGGCTTCGAACAACAGAGAACTACCCCGAGAATAATCGTAGATGTTTCCCTTGAAACTTCCTGCTTTATAGTTTGGTAGGTCTCCAGTGATAATTTTGTAATCATTTCCAACTTCCACATGTCCCTCTTTGTTTCCTTGACCTTCTTGTAACTGATGTTTCCTTTCGGCTTGGTATTCTGCTGTTGTCTAAATACTTGCTTGACAATTTTCAAGTTTGCTCCCTCCATTTAGTATCAACATTCTTCATGTACAAGTAGCTGAAAACTTTCCTAGCCCAAGGCTCCTCTCCAATTTTTCTCAATCGCTCCTCAAATTCTATTTTGCTGCTAGCTTCCCTGCATTCAAACAATGTCCATATCATGACCCCCTGCTTTGGGGTGTTCCAATGTGCTTCCAAAGCAAGTCTACCTATGTCACGTTGTTTGATTTCCAACTTTGCTCGAACCTCTGATTTCATGCACAAGATCCCATTGCCAAACGTCAAACCAGAAACCATGACACCTTTCCAAATTCCTTTCACAACGTCATACCTATCATAGTTCCACAGTGCCCTATTTTTCATTACAGCTGTATTCCTGGGGCTCTCACTCATTACGTATCCTTCGTGCTCCTCTAGATACTGAGTACCATTATTTATCCATCCGCCCAAATATTTGTGTTTATCCACTAGTTCTAGCGTAAGTACCTCTATATGCTTAGTGCTTTTGTTATAATTAAAAATCAGGATTGCCATTTTTTCCCCGCTTAACTTCAAATTTAACCTATCCCCCTCATTATCACAGATGCCTATCAGTCCTTGCAATCTTGTTGTCGGCTATCATTACTATATTGTTACGTGGAAAATAACAGTAGACAGTCTACAGCCTCAGCGCAACTCACCGACAACGTCCACTTCTTCACTCTCAGTCTGAGGTACCTTTCTTGGGTATGTCCCACTATGCCCTGTTTCAGTCAGCCGAAATCACGTAACACGACCCCCGGCGGCAAAAGCGCCGACCCGGCGAGTTTACGTGGCCACAGCAGGAGCAGTGTGGTAACGCTGGAGCTTTGACACGTGGACGATGTCCCTTAAGAGCAGAGCAGAAGAGGTTGATGGATTATCCGGGACAATTTCATATGTAGTGTCGGTCACTCGTCTAAGCACGCGGTATGGGCCCGTGAAACGCGAGAGAAGTTTTTATGAAAGGCCTGCATGTCGCGTAGGGGACCAAAGATGAACGAGGAAACCTGTTGGAAAGTGTTCGTTGCGATGCCGCTCGTCGTAACGATGCTTCTGCGAGTCTTGGGACGCCATTAATCTGCTTATGGCAAGCTGACGAGCATGGTCAGCTCGGGTAATAGCATCGCGTGCATATTCAGAAGTAGACTGCGCAGCGGCTGGCAGGAAGGTATCCAACGGCAATGTTGGTTCGCGTCCAAACAGAAGGTAAAATGGCGAGTACCCAGCAGTGTCATGCCGGGAGGAATTGTATGCGAATGTCACGTAGGGTAGGTAGTGCAAGGTCGCAATCACGATGGTCAACCAAGACGTATTTCGATAACATGTCTGTCAGGGTGCGGTTTAGACGTTCTGTAAGCCCGTTTGTCTGGGGATGGTACGATGTCGTGAGCTTATGTTGGCTAGAGCAGCAACGCAGGATATCGTCAACCACTTTCGAAAAGAACGTATGACCTCGGTCTGTCAGCAGTTGACGAGGTGCTCCATGCACTAAAATGAGATCGCGTAGTAGAATATCAGTGACCTCTGTAGCGCAGCTTGTTGGCATGGCTCGCGTAACTGCGTAACGGGTCGCGTAATCCGTAGCCACCACGGCCCACTTGTTTCCGGAGGCGGATGTTAGGAAGGGACCGAGAAGGTCCAAACCAACACAGAAGAATGGCTCCGATGCGATGTCGATGGGCTGAAGATACCCGGAAGGGAGTCCCGACAGCTTTTTGCGACGCTCGCAAATTTCACAAGCGTTGACATAACGACGTACAGAGCGTGAAAGGCCAGGCCAGTAAAAGCAGTGGCGCACGCGCTCATATGTGCGAGAGACACCAAGGTGATCGGCGGTTGGCGCGTCATGAAGCTCACGTAAGACTCTGGAGTGCAGGTACTTTGGTATGACCAGAACTAGGTCGTGACCATTGGGCGATAAATTACGCCGATATAAGGTGTGGTCCTTTGAGGTAAACAGGCGAACAGAAGCGTCTTGCGGTGAAGATTCGAGCTGTTGTATTAGGCGGCTGATATCCGGATCGTGACGCTGCTCGTCCCCGAGATGAAGCAGCTGGGAGATGGAAAGGACACAACCTACATAATCAGTGCTCGTAGGAACGCAGTCGGCCACAGGGTAGCGGGACAGACAATCCACATCTTTGTGCAGTAATCCTGATTTATACACTACGGTGTAAGAATACTCCTGGAGGCGGAGTGCCCAGCGGGCGAGACGACCTGTGGGATCTTTGAGGGAGGCGAGCCAGCGAAGAGCGTGATGGTCGGTGAGAACTATAAATGGTCAGCCGTATAAGGGCGAAATTTCGCGACTGCCCACACCAGCACTAGGCATTCGCGCTCTGTGATGGAATAATTACGCTCCGAGGGGGACAGCGGCCTGCTGGCATAAGCTATCCCGTGTCTGCCCACGTTGTCGCTGAGCCAACACAGCGCCTATTTCGTAACCGCTGGCATGGGTGCGGACTTCGGTCGGTGCCGTAGGGTCGAAGTGAGCCAGCACAGCAGAAGAAGTGAGCAAAGTGGTCAGGTCGGAGAATGCTGCTGCTTGCGAGGGACCCCAGGTAAACGTCTCAACTGGTTTGAGTAAATCTGTTAGGGGCCGAGCGATTTCCGCGAAGTTCTTGATGAACCGCTGAAAATAGGAGCAGAGCCCCACAAAGCTGCGGACATCTTTGGCAGTTTTTCGCAAAGGAAAGTCCTTCACAGCTCGAACTTTTTCTGGGTCAGGCTGTACGCCGTAAGCGTCAACAATATGTCCAAGTATTGTTATGCGACGGCGACCAAACCGGCACTTGTATGAATTCAGCTGAAGGCCGGCGAGACGGAATACATCAAGAATTTTCGACGTCTGTCAAGGTGCACTTCAAAAGTGGGAGCAAACACGATCACGCCATCCAGATAACAAAGACACGCAGACCACTTGAATCCATGGAGCAGGGAGTCTATCATTCGTTCAAAGGTGGCGGGGGCTTACATAGGCCAAAAGGCATGACTTTTAATTGGTAGAGGTCATCGGGTGTTACAAAAGCCGTCTTCTCTCGGTCCATGGGGTACACTGCAATCTGCCAATAACCAGAACGAAGATTGATGAAAGAAAAGTAGGCGGAACCATGGAGGCAATCAAGGGGGTCATCAATGCGGGGCAGAGGGTATGCGTCTTTCTTGGTGATGTTGTTAAGGTGGCGATAGTCCACGCAAAATCGCCACGATCCATCCTTCTTTTCGATTACTACCACCGGGGATGGCCAGGGACTGGAGGATGGTTCAATAATGTCCTTCGCTAGCATCTTGTTCACCTCCTTCTGAATTATGCTCCGCTCAAAAGCAGACACTCTGTAGGGACGGCGGTGAGCAGGGTTGGCATCACCTGTGTGTATGCGGTGCTGGACAAAGGACGTCTGCCCTAGAGGTCGGTCGCCAAAATCGAAAATATCCTGGTAGGCCTCGATAAGATGTTGTAGGGCTTCAACTTGCGGAGGCGGAAGATCAGTGACGATCATGTCTACAACTTGACGGCTGCCCAAATGTGTTGTGAGTGATGTGTGCTGCGGTAAAACAAGGGTGTCTAAGGCAAGCATTTCAATTTGTGAATCAGGCAACGGACACAGGTGGGCCACGGAAATGCCTTGTGGAAGCACATGATTCATGTAGCCGAAATTTACAAGTGGTAGACAAGTTTTGTTATCTGTGATGCTGAGCATCGTATAGGGCACTGCAACATTGGGCGCAAGGAGTACGTCGGTGAGAGGCGTAGCGTAATAGTCACCGTCGGGCACAGCTGGTGAGCACAGAAAATCGACGTACGTCACAATTTTGGAGGGCAGGTGAACAAAGTCGCTGCATTGTAATCGGCATGTAGGTTGGTACGGGGCGTCACTGATTTGTGGCGATTCTAGGCGGAGCACACCAGTGGAGCAATCAATCAGAGCAGAATTGGTGGCAAGAAAATCGAGGCCTAGTATGAGGTCGTGGGGACATGTTGCAAGCACGGCAAAAAGGACGACCACTTGATGACCGGCTACGGTAAGTTGAGCTGTGCACATACCGACGACAGGGACTGTAGCGCCATCTGCAACTTGGACGACACTGGTCAAGGGGGGCGTAAGGACCTTCTTCATGCGACGACAAAAACGCGAACTCATAATACAGACGTGAGCACCCGTATCTATCAAACTTCAAGAGGTGTGCCATCAACATATACTTCTAGGGTGTTCCGGTTCAAACGTAAGGGCAACAAAGGATTTTTGGTTAAGGTCGACAGGGCAGCTTCGCCTCCAGAAGCTGCGCAGCCTAGTTTTCCGGGGACATGCGGCGGTTAAACGATGGCGAGGGAGAGCGGCGACGCGTATTTGAACGAGAAGGGCGGCTTTGAAGCGGTGGCGACGACGGGACAGGGTGGCCGTAGTCCTCAGGGGCAGTAAATGCTGTAGACTCAGTGCGGGTCGGATAACGGTGGTTTGGTGGACGGAATGAGTTACTGTAAGCGGGGTACGAGCCAGAAGACATAGATGGCCATTGGCTGCGGCAGTAACGAGTGATGTGTCTTGCGCGACCACAGCGAAAGCAAATTGGCTTATCATCAGCTTTTCGCCATTTATACGGGTTTCTGGTTCAAATAGAGTACGGACGGCGATGTCTCATGTCCACAGAAGCTATCGAGGGACCAGTATTATCCAGAGTAGGTGCAGTGGACAGGTGTGGTGGTTCTTGGGCCCTCAGACGCAGAAACCCAAGACAAGGACAAGAGAAATATTTATTGACTTCACACACAAAACGATCACAACACTGTGGCTATCTGTACAACACACTGGCTCCATAATTCAGTCATACAGTCCTTATGTCTACGCGCCCGCGAGTAACCCACGCGTCCTCACTACTTGGAAGTCTAATTCCGTCGGGTGCCACTCACGCTCCCACTGAAGACGGTGGCGTCGACGACGCAACCTCGCCACGGGAAGGTTGCCGAGTGCACGGGAGCTCACGAGCAGACCATCAGCTGCTCGTGCTGGACGGGGAACAAATAAATAAATTGTTGTAAAATGTTGTAAATAAATTGTTGTCGTTTTTACGAGCGCCTCATCTGACTGGTTCGACGATGGGTCCTAGGACGGGGGCCCGCTACCAAACTGAGACCCGCGGGACCCGGAGTCACAACAAGGGATAGCATGTACACAATTACCCCTCCAAACTTCCCTCGAGGCGGTGGCTGTCCGAGAAGTTATTCTAAACAAACTCATCACCGTCTGCTCTTTGTACATACCTTCGCACCACCATCTTAAAAAACGCGAATTCAAGTCTTTGATAGAAGAACTACCTGAACCTTATCTAGTCCTTGGAGACCTGAACGCACGTAATGGTCTGTGGGGTGATTCTCGCTGTGATGCACGAGATCATCTCATTGAATTCCTCTTTTCATCAGATGCTTGTCTGTTGAATAGGAAAGAGGCAACTTATTATAACCTTGCCAACAAAACTTGCCCCTCCATAAACCTTAGTATCGCATCTCCTTATTGTACTATTACTCCAGTGGAAAGTCATAAATAATACATATGGAAGTGACCAATTTCCTTCAGTTTTGAGTACACCAACATTATATGAAAGTCCTCCACATGTTCCCAAATGGCTCGTAAACAAAGCCGACTAAGAACAATTTCAGAACATTACTCACTTAAATTGGACTGGCATATGTGGGTTAGGCATAGATGAAGCTGTGCAGTACTTCACAGCTTTTTTTTACTCACGCAGCAGCCAAGTGCATCCCACAAGCATCTGGAGTGCCCGGCAAACTACCCGTTCCATGGTGGAACATTGAATGTCGAAATGCGCGGAACCACCAAAACAGGGCATTGTGGTTGCTGCGGAACTTGCTTACAGCGGAAAACCTTGACAGCTTCAAGAAAATCAAATCGCAAGGCAGGAGAACGCATTGGTAGGCCAGAAGGAAAAGTTACACAAGTTTTTAACAGGAATCAACTTGTATACAGAGGAGGCTAAAGCGTGGCACATGGTTAGTAGGGTAGCAGGAAGAGGAGTACACTCACTCCCACTCGTAAACACACATGGCGACAGCTTGGAAGATCAGGCAAACTTCCTCGGCGCACACCTCGAACGGGTGTCCAGCTCATCAAACTATACTGACGCTTTCCAAAAGCATAAAACAAGAATTGAGAAGCAAAAACTAGAACATAATTGTACAAAACACGAAGCATACAACCAGGCTCTCGGCTTGGCTGAGCTCCGGACATCACTAAACTCCTGCAGTGTTTCCACCCCAGGTTCTGATCGAGTGGTGTACGCTATGTTGAAAATCCTGTCAATCGAAACGCAAGAAGCCTTACTTTGTTTGTACAATGCTATCGTGTTTTCTGGCGCAATCCCTACTTCCTGAAAAGAGGCTATTATTATTCCCATTTCGAAAGAGGGCAAGCACCCTCTTTCAGTTTCGAGATATAGGCCTATTGCACTTACAAGCTGCTTGTGCAAGCTTTTCGGTATATATATATATATATATATATATATATATATATATATATATATATATATATATATATATATATATATATATATATATAAGCGAAAGGAGTGTATACCTAAGGGCTCGTTTTTTCCGTGTTTTAACACAATATTAATGAGATCTAACAGACAGTAATGCCAAGGAATGTACAGGGGAAGTTATTAGAACCAATGTAATGTAAATAAGAAGAAAGAAGAAAAAAAGTGGATGAAAAAATAACCAGCTGTGAGCAGGAATCGAACCTACGACCTTCGAATAACGCGTTCGATGCATCGAACGCGTTACAAACACAAGAAAATAAACGTTTTTTGCTTGCTTCGAGGTGGACGTTGGCATGTTGTTGTGCTAAATGGAAGAGTGCCATGCTCTTGCTTCTCTATCCAGTGGTATTGTTCTTTTCCATACCTTCACTGAGGAACTGGACCTATACCCTCTGGGCTTTAATTAACAGTTCTAAGTGGCATTTCTTCGAACCCTGGGAAACTGAGTGCTTTCAAGAGAATACACATTGAAATGATGCACCAGAGATTCCTTCACCCCACTCTTTGTGACGCACTGCAGAAGCAATTCGTCTATCTCCGAAAAAATACTGTGCTTAACCCAGAAAGCAAGTGCTTGCTCATTTCTTTCACTGAGTTCGGCTTCTTATGAGCACTTTTATCACACGCATTTTCATTATTCTCGAACTTCTGACCAGCTGGTGTGGTGTTTCAGAAAAGATACTCCAGAGTTAGCCCATAACACCACGGATACTGCTTGATTTCTAAAAAAATAATGGTGTCACTAATTCCTAATAAATTTATAAATAATATATATTTGGACGGCACTTGAAAGTAGTGTTCTGTGTGTAGCTTTGGCAAGTGTACATAAAGAATGTTCTACGCATCGTGGCACAGCCTGTCATTCACAGCAAGTGCCATGTCTTCACAGCCTTCAATCGTTTCTGGTGCTTTTCTTTGTTGTGCTCAGTTCAGATCTGACATTTGCTTGCAGTGATGTGGAATACACCGAGGCGATGCGATGTCGCAGGACGATCAGGGATCATCACACCACACTGCTACGAAGTTATGTGAGTGTGGACTTGCATTTTTTGCAGGGCGTTTTGCAGGCGTCTACGGTTGCATTCTACTCTTTTACGGTAGAACGCAGCTGCATGCTTCGTTCCCATAAGGGACGAAAACAGAGACATGCAATATTTTGATGCTTGACAGCATACCAGATAATTACCATGAGTTTTGAAAAAAGTGTGACAGTTTGGCTTTTCTCATATAAAGATATGTTGGTAATAAACGGAAATAAGCGCTGAATAATAGATATCTTGCAGCCCATAGTCATATCGTAGCTTTCCGCGTTACACGTTTCTAGTTACATGTTCCGCTTTATTCTTTTAAATTATCTTAGTGGAATGTTGGGATAACAGGTTGAATTATAATAGAACAAATTAAGGCAGAGGTAGCCTAAATTATACGAATCCAAAGCATCGAGTAAATATTGTTTTCAATAGGAAGCTGTCACCATGACTTTTTATGGTCATGTCTCATTTATTGCCAATATTTAAAGACCAACACTGAAAGCCACACCGGTATTGCATGTCTAATTTTCGTCAAGAAACACTACTGTTTTGGTAGATTGAAGTGACGTACTAAAGACAAATGCAAGTCAAAACTTGATTATGTACTTGAGGAACATCAAGTCGGTTTAAAGATGTCTTGTTTTGTTGTTGTTGTAGGTTCGAAGTTGCGGCTAGCGGTGGAGACATTCCTGAGACCAAATATATCGAACGGGAATTCGATCCACACAAACCGGTGTCTGCCTCCCCATCGCAGCTAGACTTCTACGTAGATGAGCAGGGTGGTGATACGCAGGTTCTCACATTGTTCAATGCCAGCCAACACCCGTTGTGCTTTCAGTGTGAGTATTCGTTGCCTGAAATTTTGTTTTTGTGATGCGAATGGCTAAGCATGAACTTTCGATGCGTACCTTTATCGTTCTAACTTGTTTTGGCACAGTTCTTACCAAGCAAGAACAGATAAATATGTATGTATTATGCGAAAAATATGACAATCACGTAGAAATTATGCAGTTGTTTATAGTTACAGTGCAGTGAAGGCATACACAGGAAGAAGGACAACGGGACTGTACCTGTGGTGTGTTTTTCTACCCGGTACACGTGTTTTTTGTGCTGTTCTTGTGAACATGCTTTTCTGGGTGACTCTGTCGAGTTTTATGATTATTAATTTTGTTATATTCTTAATAACAACAACAACAACTCGTCGGCAGGACCAAGAAGACAGTAGAAGCCAGAGGGTTTCTGGACTTAGAAGGCCTCTCACCTCAGGGTGACACAGGGCATTGCTCGGGGCACTGTTTCGAAAATAAACGTTTACTTCTCTCTCTTCCGCAATCTGCAAAAAGTATTATAAAATAGCTGTATATTCTCCTCATAAACATTAGTGGATCGGAAAACATGCTAGGTAAGGTTGGTGTACCATCACTGTCACTTTTGTCATAGTTGCAACTGTAAAGTCTGCATCACTTTAGGTCAAATGCATTTGCCCCACGGAATGTAACATGTTCTATCCTTCCATTTTTTCATAACCACAACTGTGCTGCAGAGAGCCTTATAACTGTAATGAGATTTCACTATAACACTAACCCGTCGTAACGTCCAGATAACACACTTTGGCCAACAATAATTTGAAAGGATGTAATTGAGCATGAGAGCTAATTTTGTCAAGTTAGCATCTTTTACGAAAAAATGGAAGCCTTTACTTTCATCGTACTCGCATCTTCTAGGTGTTGAATACAATCTTGTTTCCATGAAGCTGGAGCCATGGCAACCCCTCAGCTGTCAAATTTGGACATTTTCTGAACGCGCTGGTAACACTATGAGCAGAAATTTAAAACATTCATTGAACTCTCTGGTATCCCTTCACGTCAATGGAATAACCCTACTTTTGCACACGGCATCTAAGTCTCCCAGATTGTACTCTGCGAACTCTGTCTGTAAATGAGTGTGTGCACAGTTTGTTTATCAAAACGTAGCGTAATTGCAGGACCAGCATAATTGTTCTATTTTTCCTTCTAGTTACATTTGCGCGTCGTTCTTTGCTAACTACCAGTTGAGGCTAGTGTGAAGTGAAGTCACGAAAAAGTATTGTAGTAGCAAATACTGCAGAGTACTTTATTGTATGCATAGTAATCAATAATATACAAACTAAAAGAGGTTTTGTGTGCTCCAGCACTATTGTGCAACATTTCCGAGGGCATGATTACAAGGTGATGTGCAAAGGTGCTCTTAAAGCGTAAAATTTGCAAAAAACAGTTATTGAGTATGCCTTCTTAGGAGCACTGTCATCACTCGCATTTTTCATTATTCTCGAATTTCTTACCAACCGCTTGGGTGTTTCAGAAGCAAAGCTTGGGAATTGTTACATCGTACAACAAAACTGCTTGTTTTCTAAAAACAAAACCATGGCTTTGGGTAAATCTGAAGTCATTTTTAAATGAATTTTTTTCAAGGGGGGAGAGACCATATAAATCAAGTTCTCGGTGAGCCCTCCCCATGGGTGGTACACACGGCTTGTTCAAAAAATTGCAGCACACGCTGGGATATCAAAGCAAGTCCTATGTCCTGGAGGCTTCACTTGTTTCTCGTTCTTCATTGTGCTGAGTCAAAGTCTTACGCAATGCTTGCAGTTACACCGAAAGAGCTGGGGCGGTACATTGTCACAAAGCAAGCAGGGATCATCACACCACACGGCTACGACGACATGTGAGTGTGGTCATTCATTTCATACAGTGCTTTCGGCATGCATCTACGGCTGCAGCTCACTCTTTTGCAGTGGAAGCGACTGCATTGTTTGCTGACCTCCAATAATAAAATTGAGGGATGCAGTATTTTGCTTCTTAGAAGCATACTACAATACTAGAATGAAATCTTGAAAATGTGATACAGTACGAGTTTTCTCCTTAGTGGCAATATATAGGCAACAGAAAAAAGATAAGTGAGCGCTGAATAATATACAACGTCCTGTCAACATAGTCGTACACAAGGGGTTTACATTACGTACTACATGTTTTACGACAAAGGCAGCTATTAGATCACAACGCGGGTCGCGTGCGTTATTGTTAACTAGCGCTGCCGCAAAGAGAGAAAAAGCACCAAGGACACAATGAAATTTCAACCCGGTTCCCCTGGGCGCCAGCCGAGTACTCTACCACTCAGCTACGCCAGTGCTTTGAACTCCGCGGCCGACTGACCCTAGGCAGGCTTCCTGTCGGGAAATAAATCGCATTAAGGTGTGTTATACAGCGTTTAGAACATCAACTGAACAGCCAGGCATCCCAAAATGTTAATTGCGTAACGAGTGTGTCGTCACATCAACAGGCTCATAACAATAGCACTAGAAGTAATTCTTCATTGTCATCACTACTTCATAGAAAAATTTCAGGAAATTCCCGGAGAGTGTGTAGCGATCATCACGCTTAACCGATGAAGGAGAAAGAATGGCATAGTGAACACCTGCACAAAAACTATGATGCTTTATGACGAAAGGCGTACTCTGCCAGTGTACTAAGAGCAGCTAACCAAAAGTTACTAGAAAGACTTTAGAAAGACTGATCTTTCAGCTTTTGCTGTGCCTGTGGTGCGCGTTCTGCGCAGGCCTTGTGGTGTTGTTCTTCTAAGCTGTTTTAGTGGGAAGTTCAGATATCAGATCCAATTCTAATAGAAGAAAGCTAGGCCCTCATTAATGCGTATACCGAAGATTCAGTAATTTCGTTGTTAAAAAAGATGCGTATCATGACTCTTTTTATCTTCGTGTGCAACTCACCGCAGGAAGGCACATTGGTGTTGTATTTCTGACTTTTGCCAAAAAACAAAACCCTCATGGTGAATTACAGAAGCATACGAGGGACAAACGCAAATCAAAACTTGATTATGCACTTCACAAACACCACGTCGATTTGAAAGACGTCTTTATTTGTTGTCGTTGTAGGTTTGATGAGGCGGCTAGCGGTGAAGACATTCCTGAGACAAAGTATATCTAACGTGAATTGGATCCACGCAAACCGGCGTCTGCCTCCCCATTGCAGCTAGACTTCTACGTAGATGAGCAGGGTGGCAATACGCAGATACTCACCTTGTTCAATGTCAGTCAACATCCGGTGCACTTTCAGCGTGAGTACTCGTTGGCTGACATTTTTCGTTTCTTTAAGTGAGTGGCTAAGCATCAACTGCAGATAATGCAGTTATTTTCACAGTGCCTTGATGGCATGTAAAGTAAAAATCACAATGGTATTGCTCCCGTGGTGTGTTCTTCTACCCTGTACACGAGTTTTTTTTTACTGTTCTTGCGGTATTGCTTTCCTGACCGACGCTTTCCAGTTTTACAAATAATACTGCTCTTATAATCACTTAATACTTCTCCCCTGTCCGAAGTAAAGTATTATATAATAGCTGTTGATTGCCCGCATAGCCATTGGTGACTTGGGAAACATGTTAGGTAATATGAATGTACCGTCACTGTTTTTTTTGTCATGAATGCAACTGTAAACTGTGCATGACTTCAGGAGAATGCATTATTGCACTGCAATGTAGCATGATTTCCCTCTTTATTTTTTTCTAAGCGGCTACATCTTTAACGTTGTTACTGTGTATCAGGTAGGCACATAATGAAGTTCCGGGATGGCACTAATCAGTCATTAGAACGTGATAACGCAATAGAGGCAACAATCGTTTGCTATGGGTTTGGTTCAGCATGAGAGCTACTTTTGTTATATTTCGAATTCTGAAGGGAAAAAAAAACAACAGCCTTCGCTTCTATTGTACATACAACTTCTGTGTGGTGCATTCAACCCTCCGTATATTGAAGTGGAGCCACGGAAACCCCTCAGCTCTCAGTTTTGGACACTTACATGACTTGCTGTTAACACAATGAGCAGCAATTCAAAATATTTTTTGGTCTCTGGTAATCCTGTATGCCAACGGAAAAGCCGTAATTTTGCACAAGGCATCCAAAGCTGCCAGAGTGCTCTCTGCGAAATCTTCGTGAGTTAGTGTGTGCACAGTTTGATTATCAGAATGTAGCGTAGTTTCTGGGCCATCTTTTTTGTTATTTTTCTGCTTGTAGCTACATTTGCACCTCACACTTTGCTTTTAACCATCAGTTGAAGCTAATGTACAGTGAAGTCGCGAAAAAAATGCTAGCAAATGCTGAAGAATACTTTATTGTATGAATAGTAATTCATGATATATATATATATATATATATATATATATATATATATATATATATATATATATATATATATATATTATAGATCAACTAAAAGCATTTTTGTGTGCTCGTGCAGCACTGTGCGACATTTTCGATGATATGATTACAAGGTAATGTGCCAAGGTGCTCTAAGAGCGTACAAATCGCAAACACCGTCTAAAGTAATCTAATGCAGTTTAGGAATGCAAGAATTTTGATTCTGACATCAGCTCGACTAAGAAAAAAAAAGGTGAGTTCGTAGAATGATTTTCAAAGCAGCACCTGGGATACCAAAAAACATCAGATGTTGACAGAACATGCCGCAAAAGCGTTTTTCTTATGCATCTTTCAAACGAAAGCTCCCATGGTGCCGCCATGTTGCCCTTTGCGTTAGCGTAAAGCAGGAGTTCCCAAACATCCATGCCACAGGCTTGTTTGCTTCTTGCTAGGCTTTGGTCTGGTGCTACCATGGCATACCAAATGCTATGGAGTGTTCTCTATAGCCGGGCGTTCTCGGGTTTGTTTTAGCTCATACCATGCTTATTCAGAAGCTGTTGTTTCGGTTCCGCGCTGCGCTGTGTGGTTACTCATGTGTGCATTTGGCGTGGGAGTGTTCGCACTACATCCCTCCTTGCTTTGCATGATGAGGGGAGTGTCGATGACTAGCCTGCTGCATGTGACTCGTCTTCATGATGCTCTAGCAGCCTTAAACGAGACGCCAGTAGTGTCTTGTTGTAAAGCGTCTTTGTGCCACTTCCTAATAAAGAAAGCAGTAGCATGTGCACCATTTGCACGAGATAGTGTCATCGGGGCGTGATTTGTCATAGTTGAAGGCAGTCCAACATGAGGTGTCAGAGCGGTTATGTAATTGATTGTTAAAAGCGTTCAGCACACTTGACGCTAAGCTTCCCACGTGTCTGAGTAGATAGCTCGTGGCACTTATTGTAGTGTTTTATTGACAAAGAGGAAAGCTGATCGAAAATGTGCTCCGGAAAAGATTGGAAATTCAAAGGAAGAGGCCTGCAAAAAGTGATCTGTCAAAAATTATCAATGATGCAATTCATGGAAAAGACTAGCCTTTTGTAAAAATAGAAAAACTTTCGATAATGATTTTCTTTGAAGTGTTGGAAGCCATTTTTGTGATATTTAAGAAATTAACGTTGATTGCATAACCTGTTTTAGTTATTCTTGTGTATTGGATTGGGTTAGACAGGTGACGTGGTTATTGAGAAGGTAGCTAAGTTCACTGCTTGCGATAATTGGTTAGAACTTTTGTTTTTTAAAGAGAGTTTACACGTTTTGATCTTTTTCTTATAATTACTACATATTTGTTTTTCAAGTTCTGAGGATGAGATATTAAGTAGCACTTACCGCTACATACGGAGGCTGTTTTGCTTTGAGACCAAAATTCGCTGCCGCAGAAACTGCTGGAAGTAACATGGCTGAAATTTTCAGCCAGGTTACTTCCAGCAGTTTCTGCGGCAGCGAATTTGCTAGGTAACTTCCGCAAATTTCAGCCAGGTAACTTCCGTAGCGTGGAAGACTGAGTGAAAGTTTGAAGCTTTTGGAGTACCATCCTTACTTGTAGCGAGAATTGGTATCATATAAAGTGGCGTACCACCTTCACTTCCTAGAAGGACAAAGCTGATCCTATCGAGTGGTGTATCGGTTCTGAAAACCAATGGCTGGATTGAAGACTTTGTGCAAGGAGGGTAAATTTACTAATGCCGGTACATATATCGCACTTGTTTTTTTACACCTGGTCTAAATGTAGCAGGTATACAAGAAAACAGACTCTTATTCGGTATGTTTGGCCAAGCTGAGAGCATAGTGTAGTGTGTTGCATATAGCATGGCAATACGAAGGCAATATTCTTTCTTGTTTGCTTTCTAGCTGGTGCAGTCTGCGTGATTGTAGCGAGAACTTGCTTGCTAAATTGTATGCTGCTTCACCATATGAGAGCACCTTCAAAACGAAAACGTGACAGCCGTCCAATTTTCGGGGGAATGTGCAGGATATGTTACCCCTAATACTGTTCAAACGGAAACTTTACATCCATGCAAGAAAAAGGTGCAATGGTAAGTTTTTCTAATTTGAAGATCTTTAGGAAAGGTACAAATTTACAGGACAAGCTGTATATTTCTGACCTAATAAATATGTTTATTTTAAGAGAACACTGCCTTGCTTGTTAGTGACAACGCGATTTCTTAATAAATCCACACCACTTTTGATATATAACGTTAATACTAGTGAGAACATGAAATTTTAAAAGAAATATCGGCCCTAGTTTTTCAAACATAACTACATATTTAACTGTTGTCTCAGCGTTGATTTTTTATTTCTATCTCTTTGTGCTACTCATGAGTGAGGGTCGTCTCTGGAGTGAGGGAAAGCAGTTATTGCCGGTGATCAATTCTAATTGGCGTAGTAGTAAAAGACATGCAAGGTGCTGCGCCACATTTATTGGCGTAGTAGCAAAAGACATGCAAGGCGCTGGGCCACAATTATTGGCGTAGTAGCAAAAGACATGAAAGGCGCTGCGCCACAATTATGTGGTATCAACTGCGCTTTTTCTTGGGTTGTAATTGACCTCACACCTTTACACAATTATTGTATTGTAATTCAGGTCAGCAAAAGTTTTTCAAATGAGCACATTTCTTGATATACTTATAGTTTTCTGATACACTGTTTACCTAGGCAATCACGTCGTACTCAATTTCGGTCCTATTGGAGATATTTCAGTGTGGTTTTCTCAGCAGAGTTCTGGCCTGCACTACGGCGAGTATGACGCAATCACCTGTAGAAAGAGCCAGTTCAATAAGTTCTCCGTTTCTCTACAGATTTGTGCATTACTTCGACCAGTATGAAGAAAATGTGGGCACTGGAGTCAACGTGCCCAAAGCCAAGCTTGAGCAAAGGGGCCACATCCTTGGCTTCAGGAATGTGCCTGTGATTCTATGGTCTAAGTGCACAATTTCTGATCATGGGAGCGAACAGAAGGATGGAGGAGACTACACTGTTTAAATGAAAAGATATGAAAATGTTACATTTTTTGAATAAAGTACACGTATTTGTTTGATGTCATAAGCTTGCACATATTATGAATTGATTTTTCTGCTAGAAAATATTTTGTTTTAAATAATAATATATCTCGGCACACTAAACTACAAAAGCTTATGACGTAAAATCTATAAACGGAAATTGCGTCGAGCCGATGTTTGAACGAGTGGACTTGTTTTCCTTGAGGCCAGAAGAGAACTGATTTCTTTAGCGCGAGCACATTTCATACCCCCACTCCATTAAAAATTAAACTATGGGAATGGACAACATGGATACGTGGGTGTGAGATAGCGGGGTAGGAGAGGCTGTGACGAATTGCACGGCTTGAGGTGGAATAGTTACTCCGTGAGTAAAAGGAAAGTGACTTTGCGGAAGCGAGGTGAGAATGTGAACATGTCGCGTAGTCACATTGTCGAACCGGCTGTTAGAAGTTCACAATGGCAGGCTTGAAATGCCTCGACGGAGGGCTTAACTCACCGTGGATTTTTTTTGTGTATTTATCATAGCGAGTTGACTCGAGAGTCTCTTTAGAATTGTTTATACGTACTGGCTGCAGTGCACTCAACTTTTGTATAAGTTACAACTGTATGTATTTTCTGTCTCTTACGGACTGAAAGTTTGACTGAATAATGTATAGTTTGAGATCGTAGAAGTTGCATCCCGTAACATTAAACTGCTGTCCAATGTTACGTGACACAACATCGCATTTGCGTGTTAGTGCATGAAAATTTTTTCATGCACTGACGTCAATAAAATTTCTATTGCAGTGATAAACGATCTTTGGTACTTCGTGAAGTGTTTTTCATTGCGCGCATCGCATGTCCACATTGTATATTATAACGTATAATATATAATACTTACGTAGGATAATATTTATGTTTTGGAGCGCAGTTGAGTATCGTCTTATAATTGCTGGCGGGTGGTTGGCTCTGCTACGGGATTTTTTTGAGCTTGTCTTGTTTAGCTATCTAGTTTACTTGCTTCGTTGCAAACCTTGCTGAGCTGTGTTGTCGGTAATAGTTTTCGAGTAATGTTTCCTTTAGGTTTTCTACTTGGGGAACGTATTCACTGTCGTCGCTATAGGTGCTTCTTTTACGCCTCGTTTGTGTGTCGAAAACCCTTTGTTTGCTGTGTCGCGGGTGCTGACTAGTGCAATATAGGTATGGTTGGTTGTCTGTCGATTTTATGTAAAACGTCGTTTTTAATGTTCCTGGTTCTATAGATAGCGTCACATATGGGAACTTATTTCATTGGGAGAATGGTGCTTGGTAAAGTTGATACTAGAGCGACACTTGTTACAGTGTACAATGAATGCGTTCAGTGCACTTATGTCCTGTTCCCTTAGAATAAACATGTCGTCTATGTAGTGAAGATGTGGTCAAGGCTGTGCTTGAGGTGATTTGAACAGTTATGGTTCTAAGTGTCCCACAAAAACGTTTGCGTGTGTTGGTGCGAAAGGCGATCCGATACTCATGCCAAAACATTGTAGGTAGTAGGACGAATCAAACTCAAAACAAGCATCGGATCTGTTTCAAGTAACGAAAGGGAAACATAAGCTTTATGTGCCTGCTTGCTTTCTATTTGTAACTCGGACACCACTTCAATTTTTTCACTTATGTATATATATGCGTATTCAAAGAGCATATATTTAATTTTACCGGAATGGCCTGATGCGAAACCCTTGGTGGTTCATTATAGTTGTCTATTATTGAGAGGAAGTGGAGTGTATCCTGAACAGAGGATGGTAGGGCGGGATGGTAGGTATGTTAGATAGATGATGATTACAAATTTTGATGGCAAATAAGTAGGTGTATTGTTTTTAGACACTACAGGTCTGTCTGGGAATTCCGCGGTAAGTTATTTGTCAATGAGAGCCCTATGAATCTTTGGAAGGAGGTAAAATCGGCCTGTTTTGCTTGTTTTCGAGCATAGGCGACGGTGCTTGGAGGTTGTGATCAATTCGCTGGCTAAAACTCTGTTATGATCTGTGGTAAGCTATTACTATATTTTTAAGTTCGGTCCGAGGGTAATTTAGATAGTGGTTGTTGCTAAGGGGTCTGCTAGCTTCGGTTTTATATTTTCTATAGGCAAGAATACTATAATTCCAACCTTGCCCACTTGTTTTCTAATGATGTTCTTTTTGTTCAAAAGTTGATTCAAGGCGTCGCGTTCTGCATAAGTCAAGTGCTTTGGCTTTCGACTCTTCTTGTAACAGGATTTATCTTGCTATCGATCTAGCTCTTGGCATTGTTCTGTGTCTGGCGTCCAGGTCCTTGGTAGTCGCAAGTTGTCATGGCTAATGTCTTCTGGGTGTGCCTTATAAAAAAATTCCTTTGTGCGCAAACGTCTCAAAAATTCAGTTACATCTTGGTGGAGATCGTATTTGTTCTCTACGTTGGTAATGGGGCAAAATGTAAGGCCGTGATTAAACAGATCCATTTCGACTTGATTCCAGCTTTTTGAAATCTCAACCACTTTTCTCTTGCGTTCTGAGTGTCGCACTGGGGTTGCAGAATTTGATGGCGTGTTCATTAAATTGTTCAGGATTATTCTTGTTGCATGAATTTCTGTGCATTTATCAATCGTCAGCAATCTATCGTCTCTACTTCCGGTAATTCGGCTATTTTTCAGTGTCGTGCTCAGGTCGTTTGATGCGATTAAGTTGTCTGGCTAATATAGAAAGCCTATTTTCACAATGTTATTTTAAAATGTCTATTTAAGACAAACACGCACATTCTAAAACGCTCTTTCATTGCTCTGACAGACTAGTTTAGGTGGTAGGGTACCCAGACTGCAAAAGGCATTAGTTTTAAGACCTTTAGGTAGAGGTATTTTTTATGCATCTAGAGTGTTTCTTAAATGCATTCTGTAGTCTTTTTTTTTTCAGCGAGTTTGCGAAATCGAAGAAAAGAACGAGATTGGCAGTTGCATGCACTACCCTCGGTGTTTGTTTGTCATTTGTGTTTTAGTCTGGCAGACATTGTGTTAATAGTCAGGCCCGACCCAATGCGTGTTTCCGTAGTGCTTTGTTTGCTAGCGTTCGCAGGTTTCTTTGTAGGGGAAGTGCGTGTACCTCTCTATGCTTTTTGGCTGGCGTTCTGTTACTGCTGTTTTTATCACATCTATCGTTTCAATAGATGCTTGTTTGGTATTTGCTACGGTGGGCCGTGTGTTACAGCTAGTGCTTGTAGTAGGTGAAGTTTGTTGTTGTGGTTTGTGCAACGCGTCGTTATGTTCGTTTTGGATATATATATATATATATACACTTCTATCCCATATATATATATATATATATATATATATATATATATATATATATATGGGATAGAAGTGTGTACTTAAGGGCTTGTTTTTCGTGTTTACACAATATCAATGAGATCTAACAGACAATAATGCCAAGGAAGGTATAGGGGAAGTTATTAGGCCTATTTTAATTTAAATGAGAAGAAAGAAAAGTAGGTGAAAAAATAACTTGCCGTGGGCACGGTCCGAACCTGCGATTTGAAGGTCCCAGGTTCGGATCCTGCCCACGGCAAGTTATCTTTTCACCCACTTTTCTTTCTTCTCATTTACCTTACAATTGGCCTAATAACTTCCCCTATACATTCCTTGGCATTATTATGTGTTAGATCTCAATAATATTGTGTAAAACACGAAAAACGATCCCTTAAGTATACACTTGTTTCCCTTATTCGTTAACGAGGGTCTCGTACTGGCTGACTTGGTGCCTTTAGGTTGTATACGAGGGACTATTGGTCAGCTGCCAGTTAGTAATAAGTTCACGTGCTACGTGACGCCAAACGGGCTCATAAAGAGTGCCCCACACTCGCCGCCATGGCTACTAGTGGCGCTGACTAACACTCCCACGTTTAAATTGACATAGATACCCAATAAAGTGGCTGGGGGGATAGCTGTCGTAGTAGCTCAAGTGGTATAGAATCGAACGCGTTATTCGAAGGTCGCAGGTTCAGACCCTACCCACGGCAATTTATCTTTTCACCCACTTTTCCTTCTTCTCATTTACATTACAATTGGCTTAATAACTTCCCCTATACCTTCCTTGGCATTATTGTCTAGCTGTTATATATATATATATATATATATATATATATATATGTCTCAACTCATCACAAACATTTGAAGAAAAATATTCTAAGGCAGACACCGGCGATTCGAACCAACACCCGTCGCTTCTCAGGACAGTTCATTAAGCAACTAGACCACGCCACTCGTACTGTCCATATCACTAACGGCAATCTATGTGCATACACCATTTACCACTGTCTTATTCAAGAATCAAGAAATTAGTCAGCGAAAAGAAACTTTCTTCAACAAAGCATGTACTTCGTCTGGACAAGCCATACATGCTTGCCCTGAACGTTGACGTGTTCGATGGCTCCGTCAATGGAGAGGTGAGTTCACTGAAGCAAATACAAATGGATGGAAGGGGCAAAGTGAAACTTGCTCCCGTTTCACTTTGAGGCAACAGAAAAAATTGCTTGCAGCTTGTGCAGTACTAGTCGGGAAGTTGCTGGTCCTGTTGTGTGTGCAGATTCAGTTCCCATCGAAAGGCGCACTGCCACTGACACTTAAGAAGGAACCTCAAATCGCTGCCGCAGATGAATTGTGGTGACGCTTGCGGTGTTAAAACATTGCACGGATTAATTGTCGCAACATTGTACAACTCACCAGGAACTTCGTGGATGTAGACTGATGTCATGAACTACTTGCTGCACAACTTGTGTGTGGTGTGCCAATAGAATGTGCAGGTGACAGTCGCTGGAGATATACCTAGACGTAAAAACCAGTTGCTTCCCGCATTCCTCGATTCCGAACTTGGAATCGCCTCTTCTCGGATCTCATGCTGTCAGATATTCACAAACCACCAGTTTAGTTTTTTTAATTACTGCATAACCGTAAATTAAAGCAGAATTGACCATGTTCACCACATATCGTATGGATGGTAAATCTCCCAGCCTTACTTCACATACTTCTCCCGGTGTGTTATCGCATTCATTGGTTCGGCCTTGTGCCGTAACTGACTTTTCTATGCTGTAATTTTTGTTACCTTAATAATGTAACTATCTCAGTTAAGACCTTCATTAAAACCAGTTCTGAAGACAAAACGTCTTTGACAACCTGAATTCTTTCGAACCCTAGGTGTATATTCAGCAGACAAAGGACTGGTTTTGGAACCGGTGCTAGCAACCTAGCTTTGACTTTTGTTTTGTTGATCATGAAATGACATAGGTTTACCCAAAGGATTACCGCAAAAATAGGCGAGTGTCATCTGTATAAATGAGAAAATGCACAGTTGCTGATGCCTGTCATGGCGTTAGTGTAGGTATTAAACAGTAAACGCCTTCGCATGCTACTCTGACGCTGGTTAGTAAGAAGGATTGACATATCATAACTAACGACCCTATTTTTGGTGATAACTATGATTTCAGAAAGCCGAAAGATTATGCAGAAAACCCGTGAGGACGCGATTTCGCATATAGTATGTGATTAAATTCTATCGAATGCATTACAGTAGTGACAGCCAAATTGTGCAGTTTCTTTACGAAAGATTGATGTACTAGTTATTTTTTTGTATGAGCAGAGTCAGTTCGATAAACATGCCTCCTACAAAGCCAAAACATTGTGAAGATAATATAGAATACTTCTCATAAAAAGGCGAAACGAGTTGACACCTTTTTTATTCTAGCACTTTGAACATAACATCAGGTATAAATGGGGGGGGGGATGATATTTAAAAAAAAAAGCTTCTTTTATATTCGTACAACACACAAACTTTCCCTGCTTCATTTTATCTTTGAAGACTCGCGTGGAGACGCAGGTAATGTTTTGTGACCCATTAGGTGGGTAAGAAAGCGTTAGAAAAGGTCAAATATTGCCCTAATACCTTTAATTTGTTGGCCATTTACACCAATTTGCAGTGTTGGTTTTAGTACCAAGAATTTTTTAGGGGTTGTTCTATGCAGTGCGTATGTTTTAAATACCTAAATGCCCTGATAAAATGAACACAAAGGTATGGGGTTGGTCTCACTGACGACCGCAGGGGCAATGCACTTCCTCACCAGAGCAGGATTTCCCACCCTGGTGCAGTACTTAGTCACTACCTCCCATATGAACGCACCAATTAACCCTCGTCTTTCTGTTCCCAGCGGCTGCAAAGCAACAGACCAAGGCGATGGTCATACTTGCACCGCAACAGATTCTCTGGGCCCGAGAGGCTGCCATTAGAGTAGAAACTCGGGTACGTTTGTCGCTTGAACGTTATCAATAGAGGTGAGGCCACCTGTGCTATTCGATGAATTAGAGGGTGTTAAATGGAATGTAATACTTAAGGCTCAGCAAAGTTACGAGGAAAATCGACTGTTATACTCGCTCAAGAGCGGACACGTCATGCTATCTGCGCTTAAAAACTCGGCTACGTTTGTCGCTAGAACGTTATCAAGAGAGGTGAGGCCACCTGTGCTATTCCATGAATTAGAGGGTGTTAAATGGAATGTAATACATAAGGTTCAGAAAAGTTACGAGGACAATTGACTGTTATACTCGCTCAAGAGCGGACACGTCATGCTATCTGCGCTTAGAAACTCGGCAACGTTTGTCGCTAGAACGTTATCAAGAGAGGTGAGGCCACCTGTACTATCCCATAAATTAGAGGATGTTAAATGGAATGTAATACGCAAGGCTCAGCAAAGTTACGAGGACAATTGACTGTTATACTCGCTGAAGAGCGGACACGTCATGCTATCTGCGCTTTGCTGACAGAAGAGACATCGCGGTGGAGTTTTTTTATGCATAAAAAAAACACCGGCCTTTGCGGAAGGTGCAGCACAGTCACAGTGAAAGCTAGAAGAACGGTCTTTCAGAGCCTTTTGAAAAAAAAAAGAACTTTCGGGTAGTAGGTCGGCATTCACTATGCTATTTTTTGTCATTTTTCTGAGAAGCTTGGTATCCGCTAAACACTTGCAAGGAATTTCGTACCAATCGTTCATGCAGTGCCTGGCGGCTATGAGGAATTATGGCTGAAGTGGGTATGCACCACAGCTAATTGCGGAACAAGAACAAGCTTTTGTAATGGGTTGGAGTATTGGACGGCCCACTCGTTAGACTATTTGCATTGTGCAACGTCTGGTTGTTTTTTCGCTGTTTTAGAACGCTTTATAAGTCGTATTAACGCGATTGCTTTCCTGACATTAGGCCTGCCTAAGGCATGTTTGCGAACAAGTTACAGGCATTACCGCAGCTCAGTGGTCGAATACTGGGCTGGCACCCAGTGAACCCGGGTTCGAGCCCCACTGTGTCTTTCGTGCTAAGTTTGCCAACAAGTGACAAGCACCGGTACAGCTCAGTGTTAAAATACTGGGCTGGCACCCAGCACACACGGGTTTCGAGCCACACTGTGTCTCTGGTGCTAAGTTTTTTTCTAACTTCGCATGATGTATTTACGGCAACCGGCAGCGGCGGCGGCAGACAACTGAGCATGACCCGAGTTGTGATCTTAAAAAAGCTTTTGCTGTAATATACAACTGGCCACATAGAGGAATGATATATCATTAGTGAGTGTGGCAAGTATTGTACGTATGCTTATTGAAAGGTACAAGATGAAGGTGGTACAGGGCTATGCAACTACAATTAGTCAAGACGATCACTTGGTTGAACGCTTCTACATAGATGTAAAATGAGCAATGAGTAAGGTAAAGACACAGTATACTGTAGTGATGATGGTGGCTGATTGAGTGAACTGTAATACACCGGCTGGGATCGAACCTGTGACCTTTCTTCGACTTACAATGAGCACACGCCTGCACTTTTCCTGGCACCATCACCAGTTAGATCTCATTATTATTACTTTCATAAAAAGACGTGCCCTTACTCTCTTGAGAGGTGGCGGCGCCAGCTCTTCACGTCATATAGCGGATTGTATTTTATTTTAGGAGCAGTCATGGCGTTGTGGTTAGAGCATCCGCCTCGCATGCAAAAGGTCCGTGGCTCAAATCCCGGTGCCGCGCAGTTCCCAACCGGATAAAAAAATCCGCGTGGTGATGGAACTGCATTACGAGGCCTGGGGTGCGGCCTCACCGGTAACCACCGCCGGGAACGCACTCCCTACCAGAGAATGATTGGCCACCCTGGTACAGTATCTTGCCTCTACCTCCCACATGCATACGTCAAATAACTCACGGCCCTCAGCCCCCAGCAGCTGCGAAGCAACTGACCACGGCGGCGGTCAGATCTGCAACGCAGCAGAGGGTGCTAAGAATCTCTAGACTACGGGCCGCCATTGGAACCTGAACTTGGCAACGTTTAACGCTAGAACCTTATCTAGTGAGGGAAGTCTAGCTGTACTATTCAAGGAGCTAGAGGGTGTTAAATGGGATATAATAGGGCTCAGTGAGGTTAGGAGGACAAATGAGGCCTATACTGTGCTACAGAATGGGCACGTCCTTTGCTATCAGGGCTTGGCAGACAGAAGAGAACTGGGAGTGGGGTTCCTAATTCATTGAAAGATAGCTGGCAACATAGAGGAATACTATAGAATCAATGAAAGGGTGGTAGGTATAGTAATTAACCTGAATAAGAGATACAAGATGAAGGTGGCACAGGCTTACGCGCCTACATCCAGCCATGATGACGCTTCAGTTGAAAGCTTCTATGAAGACGTGGAATCGGCAATGAGTAAGGTAAAAACACAGTATACAATACTCATGGGAGACTTTAATGCAAAGGTAAGGAAGAAGCAGGCTGGAGACCAGGGAGTAGGATATTATGGCATCGGTACTAGAAACGCCAGAGGAGAGCTACTAGTAATACTCGCAGAACGCAATAATTTACGGATTTTTAATACCTTCTACCGAAAACGAGGAAACCGCAAGTGGATATGGAGGAGCCCTAATGGTGAAAATAAGAACGAAATAGACTTTATGATGAGTGCACACCCAGGCATCGTGCAGGATGTGGAAGTGGTTGGCAAGGTACGATGCAGTGATCATAGAATGGTACGGTCTCGAATTCGCCTAGACTTGAGGAAGGAACGACCGAAACTGGTTTGCAAGAAGCCAATCAAGGAGCTAGCACTGAGAAGGAAAGTACAGGAATTCAGAGCCTCACTTCAGGACATGTACTCGGCTCTTAGTGAGGAAACCAACCTTAGCATAGATACAATGAATGATAATCTGACGAGTATCATTACGGAGTGTGCAGTGGAAGTTGGAGGCAGGGTAGTTAGACAGGACACGGGCAAGCTTTCCCAGAAAACAAATAATCTCAATAAGAAGCGTAAAATCATGAAAGTCTCAAGTACAGCAGACAGAATAGAACTGGCAGAGCTTTTGAAGTTGATTCATAGGCGTAAGGTATCAGATGTAAGAAGGTATAAAATGGAGAGAATGAAATACGCTCTTAAAAACGGAGGAAGCGTCAAAGCAGTGAAGAAGAAACTTGGGATAGGCAAAAATCGTATGTATGCACTAAGGGACAACGAAGGCAAAATAACTACCAATATGGATAGGATAGTTAAAATAGCGGAGGAGTTTCACAGAGATCTGTACAGTAGCCGGACAACAACGACTTTAATACTTTAGGAACTAGCAGTAACCCAGATGACACCCCACCAGTAATGATAGAAGTCAGAAAAGCTTTGGAAAGCATGTAAAGAGGCAAAGCTGCTGGTGAGGATCAGGTAACGTCAGATCTGCTGAAAGATGGAGGACAGATTGTGTTAGAAAAACTAGCCACCCTGTTTACGTGGTGTCTCCTAACGGGAAGAGTACCAGTTTTGGAAGAACGCTAACATCATCTTAATACATAAGAAAGGAGAAGACAAGGACTAGAAGAATTACAGGCCGATTAGCTTGCTCTCTGTAGTATTGAAGCTATTTACAAAGGTAATTGCTAACAGAGTAAAGAAAACATTAGAATTCAATCAACCAAAAGAACAAGCAGGATTTATAACAGGCTACTGAACAATAAACCACATTCTTACTACCATTCAGGTAATAGAGAAATGCTCAGAATATAACCAACCACTATACATAGCCTTCATATATTGCGAGAAGGCGTTTGATTCAGTAGAAATATCAGCCGTCATGCAGACGCTGTGGAATCAGGGCGTCGATGAAGTATATATAAACATCTTGGAAGAAATCTACGGGGGATCAACCACTACTTTAGTGCTTCATAAAGAAAGCAACAGAATACCAATCAAGAAGGGTGTAAGGCAGGGGGACACAATCTCCCTAATGCTATTTACCGCGGGCTTACAGGAGGTTTTCAAAAGCCTACTATGGGAACAGTTAGGAATAAGAGTAAATGGAGAGTACCTTAGTAACCTTTGCTTCGCCGATGACATTGCATTGCTGAGTAACTCAGGGGACGATTTGCAACTCATGATTACGGAGTTGGACAAAGAGAGCGGAAAGGTGGGTCTTAAAATGAATCTGCAGAAAAGGAAAGTAATGTACAACAACCTCGGAAAAGAGCAGTGCTTCAAGATCGGTAATAGTGCACTTCAATTTATAAAACACCATGTCTACTTAGGGCAGGTAATAACCGCGGAGCCGAACCACGAGATTGAAGTAACTAGAAGAATAAGAATGAGGTGGAGCACATTTGGCAAGCACTCTCAAATTATGACAGGTAGATTGCCAATATCTCTCAAGAGGAAGGTATATAACAGCTGTATCTTTCCGGTAATTAGCTACGGAGCAGAAACCTGGAGACTTACAAAGAGGGTTGAGCTTAAATTCAGGACGACGCAACGAGCAATGGAAAGAAAAATGGTAGGTGTAACCGTAAAAGACAAGAAGAGAGCAGAGTGGATTAAGGAACAAACGGGGCTTAAGGATATCATAGCTAAAATCAAGAAGAAGAAATGGACATGCGCCGGACTTGTAGCGCGTAGACAGGATAACCGCTGGTCGTTAAGGTAACTAACTGGATCCCCAGAGAAAGCAAGTGGGTTAGGGTGAGACAGAAGGTTAGGTGGGCAGATGAGATTAAGAAGTTTGCGGGTATAAATTGGCAGCAGCAAGCACAGGACTGGGTTAACTGGCGGAACATGGGAGAGGCCTTTGTCCAGCAGTGGACGTAGTCAGGCTGAAGATGATGATAATGAGGATTGTTCTGATGACTCAAGTACTGATGATTGGTTTGAAGGGTGAGTCGGTACATAATACAGAGGGGGAAACAGTGCGAAAACGAGACGAAGAAAGACATAATGTGTTGATGTATAAACTTTTGTTGTGTCGTCATTGTTTCTTCGTCCCGTTCTGGTGCTGTTTCTCGCTCAGTATGATATACTTACGGGCACCTTTATCGGCAAGGTGGGGAATAAGCAAGTCGCAGACCATCCAGTTGGGTAATATGGCATCGGCTGAAGGAATGCCAGAGGGAAGTTACTAGTAGAGTGAGCTTAACGTAATAGTCTGCGGATTTTAAATACTTTCTAAAGAAAACGGGCTAGCCGTAAGTGAATGTGGAGGAGTCCTAATGGTAAAGCTCACAATGATATAGTCTGCATTCTGGATGCACATATGAAAATCGTAGAGGATGTGGAAGTAATTGGCGTCATCCAATGCAGTAACCATGGGATTGTAGGCTCTCGAATTCGCCTAGAGATGAGAAACGAGTGGCAGGAACTAGTACGCAAGAAGCCCCTTACTGAGCTAACGCTGAGAGGGAAAGTAGAGTAATTCAAAATTTCTCTTCAGAATGCGGCGGTAAGGCTTGGCCTCCCCGTCCCAACGTGGGTGCGGCCCGCGATCCTACCCCTATAAAACGGGGGTGGGATCCTTCAGGACCCCAATAAAAGTTTTTCATCCATCTATCTCTTCAGAATAGGTTCGGTGCACTAAGGGATACCATTCGGTGAAGGCGAAATCAATTTCGTTTCGTATTGAGAATCCTATGAGACACCACCCGAAAAGGATCCACCATAGTTTCCGCCACGCCCTCGCTGGTACCAGAGGACCGTGACCCTCCGTTCTTTTGCAGCCCTCCTGGTCTGCCGAGAGCTGCACTGAGAGCTCAGAGCTTTGACGGACCCTCTTCGTCCTGTTCTGTTCTGTACTTTGTATTATACGCAACACTGGCCACTGCCAGCGCACGTGAGTGTGGCATCATCAGCCCCACAGCCAGGGCATCCTGGGCTTATGCCTTCAGCAAATTGACTGAACGTTATGCGAGGCGAGAACGAACCTGCCTGAAGCATCCGAAGAGCCGACGACTGCGGTGAGCTCTGAATGCGGGAGGGAGTACCTCCGTTGGGAGGAGTGAAACAATGCCGAAATTCAAACCTAATACAGCCAAAGTAATTATCTCAATGTTATCGCCAAACTTGTAGCCAAACAGAACAGTCGTGGTGTTATGAAGAGAGCTTTTACTATTGATAATTAAAACAGTTTTATTAAGGTAAAGTAAAATATTTAATATTAGCTAATAAATAGCCAGGTGCCAACTGGAAATTTTCATTGCGAGACGGGTCGTAAAATAGTCGATTGGGCGCAATATTGAAGGCAACAGAAACCCTGGCGTGGCCACAAAGGAAACCGACATTAGCGTTGACAGAATGAATGATAGTATGACTAGTATCAATAAAGAGTGTGCAGTAGAAGTCAGGGGGAACAGTCAATAAACAGGACACTGGCAAGCCATCTTAGGAGAAAAAAAAACCTTAAAAGACGCCAAACCATAAAAACCTGAAATACAATACAAATAGAGCGGCAGAGCTTTCGGAGGTATTCAATAGGCGTAAGTCAGCCGATATAAGGAAGTATAACGTAAAAAATATAATTCAGCTTTAGAGCGGAAGAACCTTAAAAGGCATGGAGAAAAAACTGTGCATAGGCAAAAATCAGATGTATGCATTAAGAGACAACAAAGGTCAGGTGACAACCAATATACAGAGTGTTTCGGCTTCAATGTTCTAGGAAATAAACAATTATACCCCAGCGCTACGCGTATCTAGTCAGCGCAGTATTGTACTGAAGTCATAGACAGCCCGTCTAAAGTATTTGTCCTGTTAAGCGAAAGCTCGGCAATTTATAAATGGCCTAAATAATTTTTTAAGTATTCGCTCCAGAAAAAAAACTGCAGTACAAAACTTTTAGTTCAAGACACTTCAAAATGAAGGCTTGTCCGAGCCTTTGTTCAAAGTGTGCAAAAACAAAAACAAAGTGATTGCCACATAACGTGCAGAGTTTTTTGTGGCACCAAGTATAAGTAAAAAAAATTATAAAAAACTGCTAACGCTTGAATATTGCTTAAACAGCCAACAGGTAAACTGTGCCACGGGTGACCACAGTAGAAGTTAAGAAATGTTAAAATAGTAAGGAGGAAAAAAAAGAAAGCTTCCACGAAAAAGCAGCCGCCATTTTCGAAATTTGAATATGATATCAGACGGCAAACAGCAAGGTATGTGTAAACTGGTAGCGTAACTTCCATTGAATCCCATAGATTGAGTAGTCGGCAGCTCGTTGCCACCGGCACCATATACGTATGAAGGAGACAAATATAAACAAAAAATAAAAATAAACCATGACACCACCATCGGAAGCGCTAGCGACGTTACCCATTTGCCCTACATGACGAAAAATTGAAATTTTCTTAATTGCTGTCCTGCCACGTTCTTTTATTATCACGCAATTATATTGTGCCTTAGTTGTGTCTCGTTAATTGCATGCGAAAGAAGAAAGGAACAAAAATGACAAAGATTGGGGAGGCAAAGTTGTTTTATTAGTAAAATGTAGTACTTGCAATATGCACAAGAAACTTCGCACAGACAATTGTGAGACAACGGTTCACGTGTTCACGAGAACAATAGAATGGAATGAAAAAACTTTATTTTTCACGAGAACAATAGCATAATAGTTCGAAAACTCACGTTTCCCGATCGTTGAAAACTACTGCAGCGAGACAGCAGTTTCGAAAGTGTAGCTTTGGCAGCCGTAGAGTACGTAGAGCGTGTTGTTGCTTATCCTGTCGCGTTTACAGGCGCAAAAGGCAAGGGCACGCCGGCCGTGCGCCAGCGAAAGCAGCCGGCAGTCACAGAAAGTGTCTATCTACAGATTCTGTGAGCAAGTTGAGCTAAGAAATGCGCATAAAAATAAGTAAACTACTGAAGGCACGCACTGAACCACCGCGGAAAAGGGAGTGATGCCTCGTTGACCTGGTAATGCACCGAGTCATGAAACACGCCGACACAAGCTCTGAGAGTACATTGCCAGGATACGTCCCCAAAACCGTTGGCCCATGTTACCAGATTGCCTGCATGTACCCGCTGTTTCTGAAACCAAACCAAACAAAATCACGCGCGCTAAACCATATACCAAATACCAAAGCTTTATTAAATAATCTACAATTATATTGTAACAAATTAAATTATAACTATCGAAAGCAAACATTTAGTTAACTTTTTTTTCCGTACTTGTTGTCCTCCTCACCTAGTCGCGCTTCAATCGTCACGCGGTTGTTCATGTCTGTCGCAATGGGTTTGAGAACACTTTTTGTTCCTACTTTCACGACCTATTTAGATTGACCTTGCACAAGCTCTGATAGCAGATTGTCTGGATACGCCCTCCTCCGCCCCCCATTTAATGCTCTCGACGAAAAATTGAGGCAATCATCCATTTAGCCAGATACATTGTATAGCAAGTTTAAAGTTAACTTTGACATATATAAAATTACGACTTTGTGAAAAAAAATATTTCGAAGTTTTAGTTTTAGTTGTTTTGCCCCTCCTCACCTAGTCGCACTTCGGGCGATGATGCCTCTGTCAATAGGTTTCCGACACTTTTCATTCCAAGTTTGGAGACCCATGTTATTTGACAATGGCAGGCACCATTTGAGCCAACCTTGGCATTTTTTTATGTCTTATCCGGCTAATGATCCACTTTTCACCCTCGAATTACCATGAAGTTTGTGATTAGACCCCCCTCCCCCCCACCCCCACCCCCAAAATGCCGGCAGTGGGTTGATTACTGCCTCGCATCTCGTATCGCATTCGCACGCGACATCTGGTTTGTCATTCATGTTTTCTTTTTTTTGAATCGTGTCATCCTTCCATGGCGTAACGTACGTCGTTGTCACCGATAGCCTGCTTGAGTAACTAATTAAAGTGGACAATTGGGCCAGTTGGTGATACATGATCTATGAAGACTACGTGGCAGAATACATGGACGGGAAAAAGACAAGGACAAGCGCACACTACCAACTGAAGGTTTATTTATCCCGCAATGCATTTATATATGACAACCAGGAAAAAAGAAGAAAGAAGTGCTTCGGGTGTATGAAGTCAAATGCTACTTTCCTTTCTTTCTTAAAAAATGCAGCAGAAAGGATCCCTCCCATCATCAAGACAGAAAATACAGCTAGTTTTTGGAAATGCTGCCTTTACTTTCTCTCTTTCCTTCACTACAATGTCCCCTCTGTCTTAGAATGTTGAGCCGGGCTTTCATACGGGTTAACTTTGCTGCCTTCCCCTCCCCCTTTCACAGAAACGTCAAGCACTGCACGACTAGTTCTGCCAAGCAACTTCTCTTTTTTATTGCGTTCCTCGCCTCTAGTATCGTAAGTGTGTTTCGCCCTTCTCTTTCTTTCTCTGAAAGCACCACATCCCGTGAAGAGCCTAGTATACTTCTAGAATAATATCTCCGATAATATTTGTCCAACCAAAATAACTTTTTCACAAGTATGAGTGCGTGTAAGCGTTCTATAAGTCTGTACCATTTACATTGCCCTACCTCAATTCAATACATTTGTAAAGAATCAACACTGATTTTAGTTATTCAAAGTTTTATTAATTCAGCTTACATATTCTATAAAAATAATTTTTACGCAATGGTAGACCTCGACCTGGCGTTTATTGGTATGGAGAGCGGACAAATGTTACCGTTTATGTGTACTGACAAGACCAAAAATAACTTTTAATCAGTTAGGTTCACCTATAGCAATTATTAACGTTTGATAGAATCAACCTAAGAATATGATATCTTCTATTGTTGCATATCTCATTAGGGCTCCAAATATTACAGCGACTCGATTCAATTTACCCAAGTCATTACGGCGTTAATGCTGCGCAAAAAAGGACGAGTACAAGAAAGTGAACGACCACAAGCGCTTGGGGTGTTCAATTTTTTTTTCGTGCTACACTTACGCCTTGATGAATCAGTACCAACTTGCTCACCTCTCCGTTTTGCTTTGCCAAAGTTATGTTAAAAAAAGAAAAAAAAACACGGAGTCCAAGTAACGCATTATCAAAATTACGCTGATTTTTCACTAACATCTTGTGCAATTAGCTAAATGTTGATCACATGTTTGGTTTATCAACCCATCGTTATCCAATATTAGCACTACCTGACAAGAATAACATAGGTGATTCAAGCAGAGCTCACTCATCGTTTTTTCGCCGCACCAGGAACCGCCAGGTCTCTCAGCACTTGCGAGATCACAATGTGTCGTTCACTGCCTGGAACCATCGCACGGTTACCGTTCGCACAACTCTCTTCTGTCACACACACTTCAAACCCCCCCCCCCCTCCAAAACCCGTCCCTAAACATAGCGCAAGCCGCTCATTGGCGATGCCTACAACCTGGAAGTGCTCCACACCCCGTATTACTAAACGCCCGTTACCCAGACCGATTCCGCTCTTCGTGCAAACTTTGCGGCAAGCCTTTGAGCAGTTCCTCCTCATACTCCTCACATTGAGCAGTTCCTCCTCATACTCCTCACATGTCCCACCTTCCCACATGCCCCACCTCCGGCTGTGGCTGTGTCATACTGGGAGAGCATCATGACGAGCGCTTCTGCTATCGATCAGCGCCACACCATCTCGTGCGCTACGAAGAGGATTGCGCTTCAATCACTTTCCTTCGCTTTGTGAAGGTGCCTCCTCACCGTGAGGGAGCACCCCCGTTCCATGAAGGGGCTCGGTCCCCGCGCTTTACAGTGGCAATAAATGTTCCTAACATTACCGGCTTTGCCAACAGCCTCAGCAGTTACTATAGGAGCGGTATGTATTTTGTTTATTTTGAACTTGCGTTGGCTTGGTGAAAGGTTCGCTTCTAGCAGCAGTTCTATGAACGCGCGTCGCTGTTACTTTATCCGGTCGATCTCATCAAGGGGGCCGAAAAGTGTCCCTACCTAAAGTATTTGTATCTTACATCATGGACCAACACTCATTGCAATTCACGGGCTTAGAAATGAAAAACACGCGTACATTCCCCTTGTGTGTCTCATTGTTTATCTAAAATTTTTTGATCTAGTCAAGCAACAAATTACACGAACTACACGCATGTGAAATAAGTTTCGCCGTGTCACGTAGTTACGTTTGGCGACGCCAAATCGCAGTCCTCTACGCAGAGGACCGACTTCGCAGCACTACCATCTACGTAGAGCTATTCCGTCGCTACGTCATCCCTTCACTCTGTTGTCTCTGTGCGTGCGCCCGCGAAAGGAAGGGCAAGCAGCACTCACCTTGAAATAAGACCCATTTCCGCGGCGTGCATGCAGCGTACAGAATTTTGGCAGATCCTGAACGCCTCATGTATGCATTGTTCTCGTCAGCTCAAAATTGTCAAACCTGGTGAGAGACCCTTTAAAAAGAGTGGAAAACACACGGCTGCCCTGAAAATAAAATAACCTAAATAAAAACACCAAACTCTGAAAAATAAAAACAAAAACATCGTGTGATATGCGCGCATGGCGACGAAAGAACCACTCCTAGTGGATGTGATATCTCCATAGCACTATATTATCTCATAAATTAACAAAACTTGTGGACGTCAAAATAACCGCGAGTGCTTATGACCACTTTAATAGCGACGGCTGCTGAGCGGCGACTGCTATGGGTGGCTGCTTGTCGTGGCCAGCCGAACGCCTAAAACCGACAAATAATAGAACTATAGATTTCCCCTAACTCCTAATATACCGATGCGAAGACTATAACAGTTATGGTAAGTATTCCGTGGTAGTTACAGTAATGTACTGGTGCTTCATTATCCTGAAACCATTCTGAAAATTTCTGTATTATTGTTACCACATGTCATACTTAAACAGACGAGTGATAATTTTCATCAGACCTATCTCAAACTTATACTTTTATCCTACTTTCACAAGTGTAACGATATCGCCCAACTTAAGTTCTGTTCTTGAATAGGGGCGTAACACTGGTTCATGAAACCACCTCATTCTTGGCCGATCCCCAACAGGGGGGTGGGGGTGCGCCACAGCTTTATACTCTGTTTCACCTGTCTGTCCGTCCGTCTGTCCATCTATCCGCCGTCCGTTCATTCGTCCGTCCGTCAATCTGTCTGTCTGTATGTCCGTCTACACCTGCTGAGTGAGTCATAGAACTATAGGCGGTCATGTACCAAGAGAGACATGCATGCACAGACCCAGGGCGGAGCACAGACCCAGGTGGAGCCCCTTAAAAAGAGAGAAATGGAGCGTTGTAGCGGGAAACGAAAAGAAACGCGTTGTCGAAGAAGCAGTTATATGACTGACCACTGAGTACGGCACCCTTGCCACACCTATCATTTCTGCAGGACTGCTGTTCGTGCTGAAGACATCTGCGCCACTGCTTACCTGATCTTTTTCTTTTCTGTCCACTTTTTTCCCATTCCCATCCCCACAGGCGCTGCGCAATATGGCCTACCAGGCTACAGAAATTAGGTGGCTTGTTCCTCTTCTAACCACTACCACCACCATCACCATACAAGAGCCACGAACAGCTTCGGAAAGAAACAGTGACCATCCATGTCCTCCGTGTAATGAGTTGAGCACACCACCTCAAGTACAGTTTTTCCTGAATTCAAACAACTGCACGTGTTATTATTTACTATACCTGCTCACCGATCTTGAACGCGGGTACACTGCACAAACGGAAGCTAGTCTCCGCAAGGATACATATCTAAGTTATCAAATTTATCAGAAGATGCTATGTTAGTGGCCTGGTGTATAGTTGCTTGTTTGACAGTTTTTCTGTACTAAGTTATTAACCAGCTATGTATTACTTGCATTGAGCGTGTATGGAAAATTCGGTGAGCAGATGCCGTGAATACAGTGAGCAGATGACATGGCGAGAATGAATACATGTGGAGGGGCTAATCACCCTTCCTATTGGCTGAAGACCCTGTAGCCCCCACAGTGCTCAAGGGAACTATTGAAGCAGAGTACAGTGAACTATACTCGGCGAAAACGTTTTCTGGCAGCACAGTCGGCGGAGCTTCTGCACATGCGTTAGTACGCCAAGTAGTCTGTTGTTGTGCGATTTTGGTTTCGGTTTCGCAAGAGAAGTACACAATAAATGTTACAATTACTTGATAGGAAATCAGTAAAACGTTAATTTTTAAGCAAAAAAAAACGCGAAGCTTCATTGAAGCGTTAATATTTTATTGTGATAGCAATTATATGAACACTCTCGGCTAGATTTTGCTGCCAGCGCGGCGTCGACGTCGGCGTCGATGTTATGCACCGTATATGTATACGTATCTATCTATCTATCTATCTATATATATATATATACATATATATATATATATAACCGTAAGAAAGAAAAAAAATCCAAGAAATAACAATCAGCACGTAGAACCTAACGTAGGACCTCGGCCTCGTGAAAGCGAGGCGTTAACCATTGAGCCACCCCGGAGCACATCATCCATCATTCAAACGGCAATCTACTTATATCTACCACTTACCGCTGCTCATGAGCGTCTCAAGGGGAGGGGGGTGTTTTCAACATTACCTGCAAGATGGCGCAATGAGCGCACATCACCACATCCCACGGCAGTGCCCGCTCTAATCTCCTACGCGTACTTCAACCCGCATAGAGAAGAGGAGCGACGCTGCTTCACGCACCGTTATCTCGCGGTAACGAAGAGGGGAAGGCCATACGCCTTGGCTGGCCACGGGCATAACCTGGAACGATTCTGCTGTAGTTACCGGGTGCACAAAGGTTACTACCATCATTGCTGTCTCCGTTCGAGAAAAGTGCACGCTTTTCAGACACAGCAAAGTAACATAAGAGACGCTTATTCGCGTGAATCCGTACCTCTCAGTACGTTTTGTGCGTCCTTTGTGCGTGAGGAACGCGGGGCATGTTTCGATCTGCTTTCCATTCTATGCGTGAGCTTTTAATTTGTTGCTATCGCATTCATTGCTTCGCATTTCCGGTAAAGCCGTGGCTTTTTTTTTTTAGGGGCGAAGCTTTTTATAGCGGCACCCGTTCATCCCTCGTAGCCGTTGTAGTAGTGTGTAACAAGTATAATATTTTGACCTCCAAGGTGGTGCAGGTGAGAGATTTCTTCTGTGCGTTGTTGAACAATAAAAGATAGTGCTCAATGTACATGCCTAAGGCTGCTAAGGGGGAATGAGAGACAGGGGAATTGGTATTTTGGTTAATGCACACGTAGCGAATTTTTTTACTGTTCAACAACGCACAGAAGACAAGAAAGAATTGCTATGTTATACTCGCTGGGCGTAACCTCCTAGGTTTTAGAAAGGTTTAGCGAGCGTTGGGCCACAGTGCCATGAATACTGTTAACTAGTATATACCATGAACTCGAGGTGGGTAAAGGTGGGAAGTAGACATGAAGCGCAAGCCGTAAGAAGGTGTGCGTGTGCCTCCTCTCGTTCAGTCCTTGGAATGTCCGCTGGATGGCGGTGCTTCTATATGAGGAATATATGATGAAAAGATACGAGATGGTGGTACTCGGAGTGTTGAATAGGTGGGCGAATGGACACACAGACCGATGCATAAACGGACGCACGGATGGCTGCACGGACGGATGGACGCATGGACGGCCGCAGGATTGGATGTATGGACGAAAGCAGAAACGGGCGCACAGACGAACGTGCGGACGCATGAACAGACGCACTCACGGACGGGCGGATGGACGCACGGGCGGCCACACAGACGCACGCATCAATGGACGGAAGCAAGAACGAGTGGACGGGCGGATTCTTTTGCCCCCCTGTCCATGATTCACTTCTTGGATATGCTGTCTTTTTTTTTTCAGAAAAAAAAGGCGTCGCCGAGCAGAAGCTGGGTGATTGGAAAAACAACGCAAAGCAAAGAAACCATTTCCTGAATTTTGGTGCATGCTTGGTCAGTATCGTTTCTTTTTTCTTGTTTTAGAGACGTGAGTACTTTGAGAAGACGGTCACGTTAATTTTTCAGGGGACGTGAAGGAAACGACGGGAAACAGAAATCTTGGCCACGACTGGTCATGAGTGGGCGTCTGCCGATTCTAAATCCAACTGGGTGAAACACAACCTTTACTCGGCCAAGAACGTCGTTTTTGCACACGGTAAAAGCTGTTTCACTTGCCTCGATTGCGGCGCAAAAAAAAAAATCGTTCCGTTCGCTCCATTCGGTCGGTTCGCAACCACCGCTAAAGGCAGTTTCGTTTCACATGGACTGCAAACGTTCCGAGATCTTCGCTCTGCGACAGGAGCGGCGAGTTTTTGCAACCGCTATTTGTGGCTGACACGAAGTTAATGTAATAATCTTTGCATTATGATGTCATTAGGTTTTTATGAACGGTAACGAAGGACCCGGTTGTTTCGCATTTAAGCTCACTTTCCAATATATTTTTTTAGAATGCACAGCATCAGTCATTGCAAAAACAAACCCGTTAATCCCATTTTGACGGCTTGGCCGGCCCTGCCCTATTTCGACGGGTCACAACAAAATTCGCCCCCCCCCCTCCGCTGCAATCAGACCGAAACTTTTCTACGTACGTGTTGTTAGCTCGCCGCAGGCCACTTCGGCGGGAGCGAACTGCCATTTTTTTTTTGTGGCGAGCCAACTCACAGCCTGAAAATCGCTACTTTTTGTGTTATGTGAAACGGCCGTTAACAGAACAACATACACAAACGCGTGTGTTGCTCAGGCGCAGCTTTCCGCTGGTAATTTTATCGTCATAAATTGCTGTCATCGCAAAAAGCAAAGAAGCACTACCTCTGTAGATTTTGACGAGACTAGTACGCGGTTTTCAGCGTGATTGTATCGACAATATTACGCAGCCCAAATGCCGAAAAGCAATTCAGGAGAACGGTCATTGCTTTTACGCACAGTTTCTAATCGCACTTTTCCTACCAAACAGCTGGTGTTGCTGAAGAGTGGAAGGTCGCCGGTGTCACTTCCAAGGCGGCTATAGCGAATAGACTTTCACTTTCACTGATGGTATCACTCGCACACAACTTCTCGGTTATCGCAAGTTCAGGAAACAAGATATTTCACGACACACCACTGTCTTCGTTTTTCCCTGCGCAGTAAATACAGATCCCCAAATGAACACGCACTCATGCTCGCTCACAAGCTTTGATGTGGAGTTGCTGCAACCGAGCGACTCCATCGTTGCTTACCGGGGCAGGAAAGAAATCACAACATAACCACAAGCTGAATGATGACGAGTGGGGCGAAGCACGGACAGATGGGTGGATGCATGGACAGCAAGACAGAAGGATGGATGACCGCACGCACGGGCGGATGAATGCATAGACGGACAGACGCATGGACGGATGGATGGACAGACAGGTGGACAGACGCACGCTTGGATGGATGGACGCACAGGGGGACGGACAGACAGACAGACACATGGGCGAACAGATGGATGGATGGATGGATGAACGCATGTACGCAAGGATGGACACATGGACGGACGGAAGGATGCACGCGTCTAGTTAACACTTCAAGTACCATCATCTCGCATCTTTTTATCAAATATTCATCATGACAAGTACCACCATACAGCGGACATTCTAAGAACTAAACAATAGGTGGCTCCTACAATGACGACGACGTGGGACATACTATACCCTTTCCTAAATATACACTAGAAAGAACTCTGGCGCTTCTGTCTATAGAAGCTGCAACACACGGTGCTTCAGTGAGCATGGGAATGATGGGTAGTAGATGGATTTGTCTAATCTTCGTACTTCAGGCTCCGTGTGTTCGTGTCGCTTGAAGCTGTTTTCTCATGAAACAAAAATCAGTGAATGTCCAGTAATTGCGCTTCACCACCTTATTCATTTAGGCTTACCATTTTCAATCGGGTGACGAAGTTCAAAAGGGTTCGTTTTTTTTTTTGAAACAAAGCCAAAACACATCGATAAACTAGGCCATTAGTGTGATTTGCCACCCGCAAGTAGGAAAACTTACCAAATCTGTGTACTACCCATTACTGCAGTGTACCATCACTCCCATGGTCGCTGAACGATTGCAGCACCAGAGTCTTCTCTAGTTATTTCTAGCAAACTCTGTGGGACATAACGACCTACGGCGTAAGGAGCTTCGCCCCTAAAAAGTGAAATGACACCAGAAAACCAGAAAGCTTGAAACGGCAAAGAACAAAAAAAAACATGCACGGATGCAGCTTCCTCATAAAATCCGAATAATATTGAACATAATACTTACATCTTTTCTTTTCATATTCTTCACTATGCTACACAGTATACAAAAGTTAGCGTTCATGAACTACATGCAGAAGCATAGTAAAATAGGGCGTGCTTGGGCTTCGTGGTCTTGGCTGTGCTGCCTCAGAAGGTTAAGAAGAACAAGAACACTGGTTCCTGGGAAATATGAAAAGTACAGAATACGGATTGGATCGCGTTAGCCAATGAACTGTCTACGGATCTGTTCCTGCAGTTTCAGTTTCGTTCTTCGCGTAGAGTGGGTAGGCGAATGGGTGTAAAGGACTTAAACTGCGCCTCTGTTGTTCAAAAAAAAGCTAAACACTGTTAAGCCTCTCAATTTACTGCAACGCTGGAGCTGTACATGTTGTGTTTGGTAGTTTAGGCGAAGCGTCGTCCACTCACCGCTGCGCATAAATGTAGCATTTCATGCCAGTGCAGGATATTACACTGAGATCACGTTTGTTGTTAGAGCGTCTTGCTAAAACTCGTTGAAATCGACTGCAAAACGACGGCGACGCGAAGTAGACGCACCGCCACGCTCTTCTGATTCGACTTCACAACAAAAGAAGAGCTGCGTTGGGGGCAGACCACTTGAACAGACGCACCTGGCATCGCAGCAGGGAAAACGTCAACTGTTTCTCACCGAATACTGTGCTGTTATTTTCCTAAATATACATTGCATACTTTCAAGGGCAAAACAAGAATTTTCGTTTTCACATGTTGTAAGGAATAATTCATCACATCTTGATGCCAAATCTGGAACGCAATAGCATACCCAGGTGGTTAAAATTGCCGAGGTTTCACTTTTACCGCCTAGTCACAAGAACCATTTGAGATAATGTTTACGTACAAAAAATAAAGCAAGCTTCAATTTGATATAACGTCCTATTACTTTGTTTCACACTCAGAAAAGAAGCGTCGCGAATCTCAAGAACGTGATCTATCCGAAGCAGATCCGAAGCCTGTACTTCCCATCATTCCCTTGCGGGTACGAGCACCGCTGAAGAAGCCCGCGTAGACACTAGCGCCAGATTTCACTCTAGCTCTATGGTTCGAGGCTGTCGTTTCCAGAGCTCCTACCATTGGCTACACCAGCGTCGGTGGTGAGAGAACCCACTTAGGCTTTGAAGTGCATCGAACGCGGCAACAGCAATCTGTGCCCAACGCAGGCTTTGACGGCAGGTGAGACGCGTATGCAGAGATTTGTGCATGAACTTGACTTACGATAAATTCTAGCGTTCCAGTGATAATCTTGCGAGGTCTTTGCGGATCCAGCAGGCGCGGCATGTCGGCCACCCATCTGCGTTACAATGGCGAGGCTGGACGGTAAGTGTGTTTTTTGATGACGTCGATCAATTGTTCACACCTCAATCAATTACAAAGATGTCCGAGCCGGTGATTTGTGCAGTTATTTACTAGATATTTCGTGCCGGCACCAGTGTTAGAGCTTGGTTGGGATTGTGTGATGTCGACGCAAAAAGGAGATCACGAGCGTTCCAGTGCCTGTTCTATCAGTGTCTGGCTTTCATAAACGGCTTTTGTTACTGCCCCTGTTGTCGATTGCACTTTCTTTCATGTTTTTTTTTGTTTTTGACGTGTGATATGGAACGCGCGTTTCGTGGCGACTGAAATTCGCTCGACGTTTGCGTAGTAATTTCCGCGTCCTCGACGCTTTGTGTGGTGTGATGGACGTCGAGCTCCGCCAGCTACCTGGCTTTTGTGCAGGAACGAGAGACGGCACGTCCGAAAAGAACGCTCTTTAATAGAAGATTGAATACAAAAAAAAAGAATTGATGGTTCGTGCCCTCGAACGAGTGGCAGCTCGTAAGGAGCACTCGCGGTGATTAAAAAAGTCGTCTGCTTCGTTGGTGAAAACGAAGGTATAACAGGTGAAATTATTGAAACCCGCTCGCTATATAGGTGCGTACATGCACGCGTAGCCGTAGTTAAATAAAGAAAAAAAAAACGCGTAGCCGTAGTCAGACAAGAACGACGTTTATGTAGTCCTCTCTGCTTGTGTCCCACCCGTTTGTATTCGTTCATTTCAGACGTGCTTTCAGAAACGTTGTTTGTTAACACAAAAGCGTTTTATGCCAGGGCACCACCAAGAAGACTACCGCAGCACTAGAGGCCACGCGCTTTCTCCACTGCTCCATGGTTACATAATTTTGATGTCCTACAAATGCACACTTTAGAACGGATTGTGTAACGTCGACCCTTGGCAAACTAAAGTAGTGCATCATGATTGTGGCATCCACCATAAACCCTTCGTTTCAAAGCATGCTTTCCATTCAGTGCATTTACAATAGGAGATGACCAATTTTCTGTTCATAGGGCAGTTTTAGAATAGCGTTAGCAGGCATTGCAGGCATAGCGTTTCAGTATGGTTGCCCTATGAAATATAGAATAGCATTTGTCCCCTCAAACGCTGCTACTCACTCGCTCGCCGTTTTGGTGACTTTGAAGGCCACACGCTATTTTTGATTTTCTGTGGGTGCACTACAAGCGTGAACAGCGGCTCCTGTTACGACGCATGCGCAGTGGCAGCGACCACACCACAAAGGCTTGTGGTGCGCTATTCTAGAACTCCCCACTAACGACGTCAGATGGCTACAATACCAGTGGCGTCGGCCTCGCTCATAGTATCAATCTATACAGAAATAAAGAAATTGAACAAAAGCTCGGCGTTGGCTCCCTGTAGATCCGCGTTCTTCATGTACTGTCGTGCCGTAAAAAATAACGGCCGGCCAATAGCCCAGACGCGACGCGCGTTGCGTTGCTCTGTAGTCGCGCAGTAGCGTAGTAACATATCACGAGTAGATGACCTTAGCACAAGTTCCGCGTTCGTTTATTGACGGCTCTCCTGGCGGTCAAGCCGCTTTCTTTGATTCCGCTTTCACTACAGCAGCTACTACAAGCATTTATAATCACCACATGGGTTTGTTTCTGAATTGATCTTGAACGTAAGACGTGAGAGTGGAGAGAGAAAATAATCTTTATTGAAAGGCACCTGCAGCAGGGTCGAAGATGGCGGGGGGGGGGAGGGGGAGACAGGCTCCTCCGTAAACTCCTCTTTCAGGCGGTCAGAGTGAAGATGTGTCACTAAGGATCGACGAGTATGCGTTAACGTTAAACGGTGCCACATAGCTGTCATAACATCGAGTCACATTGTGAAAGTTTTCTAAAATTAATGTACAGTAAACTTCCAACTATTTTGAAACGGGCGAGTTGAGACAATTTTGAGAAAAATAAGATTTGTCGAAAATTTTATTAAGCGTACAATGCTCCAGTATTTGAAAAAATAGAAATTTCAGGCAAATCAGAAGAATGTGTTTGTACTGGAGCAGCAAGATTTGGCGCACTTTGATATGTCCTTGCTTACGGCTAAACAATTTAAAAAAAGAAAACTATCTTAATATACAGGAGAAAAGGAGGGCGTAAAGTTTTTGCAAATTTCATGTATATAAAATGAAAACTCGCTTCTATGACACAGAAAAAAAGTAATTCACTTTATACTACAGCGACATAAAGGAAATCTGGCAGTGTTTCTTTCCAATACCGTATCTCGAAAAAAATACTTTGTTATGTACTAAAGCTTGCAACAGTGCTAGCTCACTTTTTATGCGTACGTTTCACGTGCAAGAAAACTGTTTTTGCAGTCTTAACTTTGTATAAAGTTGTAAAATCACTGGCGCGCCAGCTGTATTAAAACAGCATGTTCACACCTAATGACTGCAATGTTCTTCTTCTCAGTTAGCTTAGCGACTTGTTACGACAACAGGTTCAGTTTCAATAAAACAAGTGTAGGCATAGGTAGCCTCAAAAATACGAATGCACAGCATACAGCACTTTCGTTGAGACAAAGCTCTGTATCCTGTTTTTTTTTTGTAAGGTGCACGTCAATGCTAATAAGAAATCCACACAGGTGCTGTATTTTTACTTTTTCCAAAAAACATTGCTTTTTTAGGAATTGAAGCGGCATACGAGGGCTAAGTGCAGATAAGATTTGAATACGAAGTTGAAGAACATCACGCTGGTTAGAAGTACATGGTTTTTTTTTGTAGGTTTCATGATGGGGCTGGCGGTGAAGGTATTCACGAGTACAAGGATGCCGAACGGGACTTGGATCCATACATGTCAGTGTCCGCGTCTCCATCTCAGCCTAACGTCTACATAAACTTGCAGGGTGGCGATACTCAAGTGCTCACATTGTTCAACGTCACTGAACACTCGGTGTACTTTGAGCGTAAGTATTGTTGCCTCACTTTTTTGCCCTTTTTATTTCAATAATTACTGTTTGTCTTTGAATTTTGTTTGGGATAAGTGCTTCCCGAGTATAAGCAGATAACTATGCATGTTCATTTCATGACTCATTTCAAGAGCAGTGTAGTCATGATATGCAAAGAAGAAACACCACAGGACAGTTCCTGTTTTGTTTTGGTTTCTTATCTCCATCCGTTTTTGTGCCGTTCTTGCAAAGATCCTTCCTTGACTGACAGTTTCAAGTTATGTGATTAAAATTTCATTTAAAACACTTGATATGTCCCCTTTCTCCAAAAAAAAGATGTATAAGCTGCATTTCCCTGCGCGACCATTTAGATTTGGGAAAACCTATGTGAGATGGATCTACCGTCACTATACATCTGTCAAGGTTGCAAATGTAAACTTCGTGTTTGACGTTTAGTCAAATACATTTATGCACAGAAATGCAGCATGTTCTGACTGTTCTTTTTTTTAACCACCACATTTAGAAAATTTTCACTGGTAGGAGATAGGGCATATGATCAATTTATTGACGTTCCACGTTGGCACGAACCTGCTGTAAGGTCGAGATACCGCACCCTCGAGAAACATTAGAGGCACCAAGATTTCACAGATTTTGTACTGAAGCATGAGGCCTAAGTTTATAGTAAAGTTTGTATTTTTCAAGGAAATAAAATGCAGAACATTTGCTACTTGTGCTAAAGTCTTCTTTGTGGTGCATACAATCCCCCAATATATAAAGAATATCTACGGAGGCCTCTCCACTCTCAATTTCGGTCAATTGCTTAGCTTGCTAGCCAATGCAATGATAAGAGTATCAAAATACTCATTGAACTCGGGTAATCCTGTACATATTTGGAAATATCTTCTTTGGCACGAGATATCCAAGTCTGCCCGAGTACTCCCTGCGAAGGCGGTGTGTCAGTGAACGTGTGCACTGTTTCTTTCTCAAAATGTGACAATGTCGCGTAGTTGCTGGTCCAACATCTTTGTTCAAACTCTGCTTTTACTCACGTTTGCACTTCAGTCATTGCTAACAACCACGTGAAGCTAATGTGCTGTGAAGTCACGCAAAACAATTGTAGTAGCAAATGAGGCATAGTATTTCTATGTCTGCAGAATTTTTAATGAATTAAAACTAAAAAAAACTAATTGTGGGCTCCCACATTAATTTGGAGGAAATGATGACATGGTGAAGTGGCAAACTATTCGAAATGCATAAGAATTTCAAAATATGTAGAGAACTCTCCCAAATGCCCTCAAATGCAAAAATTTTGATGCTGCCACCAGCACCCACAAGAAAAAATGCTGATTCAGTAAGATGATTTTCCATGTAGCACCAGGGCTATCGAGAAAATCAGACTTTCACAGAAGATGTAGCCCAATCGTGTGCCTTTTATACACCTTTTATTGAAAGCTTCCATTGTGCTACCATTATCTTCGTTGGCGTGAATAAACATGAGCTCCCGAAAACCTACTCAAGTTTGCGTGCTTCATGGTAGAGGTTGCGTTCAAGCCCTACTGTCATGTGCCAAAAGCTATCAAGTTGGATGCATCGTGGCTTGACTGGTTGTTTTTTGTTCGCAGGATGTTTATCTGGTAGTTATTTTAGGGGCGAAGCTCTTTATAGCGGCACCTGTTCATCCCTCGTAGCCGTTGTAGTGTGTAACAAGTAAACATTTTGACCTCCAAGGTAATGCTGGTGAGAGATTTCTTATGTGCGTTGTTGAACAATAAAAAATAGTGCTCAATGTACATGCCAATGGCTGCAAATGGGGATTGAGAGACAGGAGCATTCGGCTTTTAGTTAACGCGTACGCTGCGATCCCCATTAGCAGCCATTGGCATGTACATTGAGCACTATCTGACAAGAAAGGGTTACTACGTTATACTCACTGGGTGTAACATCCTTAGTTTTATAAAGGTTTAGCGAGTGTTGAGTCGCAGTGCCATGAATACAATGAACTAGTATATACCATGAACTCGAGGGGGTTAAAGGTGGGAAGTAGATACGAAGCGCAAGCCGTAAGAAAGTAAAAGCCGAATTCTCCTGTCTCTCATTTCCCATTAGCAGCCATTGGCGTGTGCATTGAGCGCTATCTGACAGTAAAAGGTTGCTACCTTATACTCGCTGGGCGTTACTTCCTCGGTTTTAGAAAGGTTTAGCGAGCGTTGAGCCGCAGTGCCATGAATACAGCATATACCATGAACTCGAGGTGGTCAAAGGTGGGAAGTAGACCCGAAGAGCAAGCCGCAAGAAAGTGTGCATGTGCCACCTTTTGTTTAGTTCTTGGAATGTCCGTTGGATGGCGGTGCCTCTATATGGGGAATATATGATGAAAAGATGCGACATGATGGTACTTGGAGTGTTGAATAGATTGACGAACGGACACACAGACAAATGCATGGAAGAACGCAGGGACGTATGCACAAACAGGCGCACGCACGGATGGGTGGATGGACTCATGGACGGTCACACAGACGGACGCATGGACGGACGGAAGCAAGAACGAATGGACGGACGAATGCTTCGCCCCATTCTCCATCATTCACTCTATGGATATGTTGGCATTTTTTTTTGTTTCAACGCTACGCTGCGAGGTCAGCCACGTGCACATTTGTGTTGGGAGGGTTCGTACCGCATCGCACCTCTTACTGTGCGTGGGTGAGGTGAGTGTCGATGACTAGCCTTCTGCATGCGGTGTGTCTTCGCAATGCTGTTGAAACATGGCATGACAAGCCAGCCGCAGACTGTTGGAAATGGTGTTTTAGAGACGAAGCTCCTTAGGGCGTTGGTCTGTTCATCCCTTGTATGTATGTATGTATGTATGTATGTATGTATGTATGTATGTATGTATGTATGTATGTATGTATGTATGTATGTATGTATGTATGTATGTATGTATGTATGTATGTATGTATGTATGTATGTATGTATGTATGTATGTATGTACGTACGTACGTACATATGTAGCCAACGGTTGCACATACTCGCTCTAGAGCGGGTATGTGCCACAGGGGATGCCAGATGGGAGATGGCGGTACTTGGGACACTAAAAGGACGTGCGCGCGGACGGACAGACAGACAGACTAGCAGACGGACGGATGGAAGCACGAACAGATGGACAGACGGATGGACGGACTCACGGACGGATGCATGGAGAGACGGATGGACAAACTGCCCACTACTTCGTCCTTGCAAACATAACACTATGCCTCATCATCGATCCACCACTTCACTGACCGCAAAGCCGCTACAATAAAGGGGGGACGGAGGCGACGTATAGCTACCACTTGCGAATAATAAAATTTCTTGTAGAAACATGTACAGTGTTTGTCACGTTTTTTAATGTAGTGGGCGATATTCGTGGATGGTTCACGGTTTTGGCGACGAAACACTCCAGCACTTCACCCCAGTCATCATCATTCACTTCGTGGATATGCTCTCATTGTTTTTGTTTCTACGAGTATATGTTATCGTGATGCGATTTTTGAGAGTTTAAGGCAGTCTCACATGAAGTGGCGCTGTGCTTAAGTTTTGCCTGTTAAAAGCGTGACACATTCGAGGCCAAGCGGCCCGCTTGGCTGAGTAGACGACTGCTTGAGGCACTTCTTGTGATGTTTTACAGAAAAAAACGGAACACTGAGTAAAAATATGCAATATTCTTATGGAAGCTTTGAAGCCTTCATGAAGAGGCATTCAAAAAGTGATCTGTTGAATACCACTGATCCTATGAATGTGTGTAATGCTATGTAAAACTACAATCCTTGTGCACTCACCCGATTTTTTACAAATTTCTGGGAATTTCCTTCCGGAAGTTTACAAAATGAACCTTGGTTGCAGAACCCTTTTGAAGTATTTCACGTTTTGTTGATCGGTGTAGACAGATCATGGGGTTTTCAAATGGTAGCGTGGTTTATACTTGGGGTTAATTTAATAAAAACTTTCTCTAAGTATGTTTCAATGTTATGTGTATGCTAAGATCATTAGCTCATCCCTTTAAGTTACCGCGAACTTGTTGCCACAAAGCTTACGGAATGGCATACTTAATTATTTAATGCCGCTTGTTGCTGCAAATGAAGGTTCTGCTCGAAAACAAACAAAAATTACTTCAGCAAAAACTGCCCATAAAAATTTCACCACTTCTTTCCTGTAACTTGGAAGGGTGAGCGAACATTGGCAGCCTCTTGGAATAAGGTAAATACTTGTAGAAAGAGTTCATAAAATGAAAGGTGACATACCACCTACACTCGCTAAAAAAGCAAAGCGGTCTCATTCGTGTGCTTCATTGGCACTAAAATTATGGCTGGATTCACAACCACATAAAAGGGGAGTTTTTTTATCAACGCCGGTGCGTATATTACACTGGTTTGATTACACACCTAGCAGATCTAGGAGTAAAAGCTCAGAAAAGTGACAACATTGACTATTATTCGGCAGAGTTAGACACTCTCAGAGCATATTCTTGTGTGTGGCATACAACATGAAATACCAATGAAACTATCTTACTGAATTTCTTTGCATCTGGTGCATTCTGCATGATTCTAGCTAGGCCGTTCTTGCTAAATTTATATTCTATTCTCTTTCAACGGATCAACGAAGCTTCAAAACTGAAATGTCATTTCATGTTGCATGACAGCCATGCAAGTTTGAGCTGCAATATTCGGGATTTTTTACCCCCCGCAAGGTCTCAGAATGTAAGCCTTACCTCTACGCAACTATGTTTTGTGCTAAGTTTTTTAAAATTTCAAATAAACAGACAGCATTGTTTCCAAGGCACAGCTAAGTCATTCTGAGATGTCATCTTGTTTGTCTAGGGAGACCAATGCATGAACAGAGTGTTTCGTTGGTGCTCATGACATGATAATTTGTTGTCTGAATCAGCTGCTGCTTTCAATATAGAACCCGAATATCAGTTTGAGCATGAAAACTTAAGTACAGGTCGGTCTGACAATTTGAGGCCTATCTGTGTCATTTTTAAGCATTTTTTTCTATATCTATATCTCTACATGCTACTCATGAGCCATGTTCATCTTGATGTCTTGGCAAAAACGACTGAAGATTAGCTGAGTTCTCCCATCAGGTTTTTTTTCACGCTGCTATAATCACTTGTTCTAGGAAATGTAACCAAGCGAACAAACCCAAGAAAGCAAAACTGTTTCTTTTTTTGCTTCGAGATAGACGTTGATGAGTCGCAGTGCAACAATGGAGGGCGCCGTTCCCGAAATTTTCTATTGTGTCTCGTTTCTTTTGAATACCTCTGTTGAGGTATGGCGGGCTCTAGTTACTCATTCTAAGTTACATTCATTTGCACCTTGTCATTCTTGGTGCTTCCACGAGCATATTCATCGAAATAGTGCACCCACGGCTGCGTTTTTTTTCAGCCATTAACATGCTACGCTAGCCTCGAAAAACGCGCCTTTGCAGATTTGTTTGCTGAGTGCGCCTTTGTGGCAAGACTGTCATCACATACGTTTTCTAATGTCGAATTTCCCACCAGCCACTCTAGTGTTTGAGAAGCAAAGCTTAGGAATGCTTACACGATACAACAGAGGCTGATTGTTTTCTAAAAAAAGCAAGCGTGTGGCAAATTCAGAAGTAATTCTTAAATGAATCTTCTGGGGGGGGGGCAATTTTATTCAAGTTCTGGGTTTAGCTTTCACATGGGTACGTACGGTATGTTGAACGCACTGTGGCATAGCCTGGGATACCACAGCAAGTGCTTTGTGCTGGAGGCTTCGCTTGGTTCTGGTGCTTTTCTTCATCGGGATAAGTTGAGGCCTTCCATTTGCTTGCAGTGATTTCAAGTGCAGCGAACCGTTGCAGTGTCACATGGCGATCAGAGATCATCACACCACACTGCTACACCGAGATGTGAGTGTGAACATGCATTTCATACAATGCTTTCTACATGCTTGTATGGTTTTGCGATAGAGCTCAGCTGCATGCTTTGTTCATTGACTGAAGGAAGATAAAGGCATGCTGTATTTTGTTGCTTATAAACATATAAGACCAATTGAATGCAATCTTGAAAAACTGTGAAATGTGACGGTGATAGACAGATGATATTTGTAGCTAACAAGAAAAAGAGATGAGAGCTGAAGAACAGGCTACATTCTGCAGACCATAGTCATATTCAAGTCTTCTACAGCATAAGTGCTTGTGCTAGATCAAACTCTGGAGTGTTAGTCAGCACTGCAGAGGGCTGGGCCACTTGCTTTGCTGAAACACTTGATGAAGGTGTTAACGGCAGCACAGCCATCATTCAGAGTCAAGCGTCAGTCAAGGCTTTCGTGCGTGTGGGCAATGCAACCAAAACTATCACACATTTGCTATAAAAAGCTTTATGAGTTGTTTAAACAGGCCACACTAGGTTGCGCTAGAAGAATACCGGACATTTTGTCCGTGAAAAGATGTTATCGAGAGTCGAGTAAAAACTAATAAAAATGACGACAAAAGTCGCTGCATGATGGAATGTGTTGCCCATCATGTCGAAGAAAAAGTGCCGTGTATTAGCTTTCCTAGTTCTTTGAAGAAGCTTTAAAGGTTTCAAGACATAAAACGAAGTGAATATCTATTTTTGACATGTATTGTGTGAAGTATTGTTGCTTTTAGTTCACATAGCCATTTTACAGCATGATTTGTATGCTGCAATCACAAGATATTCAAATAAATTCTGAGCTCTCTACACTGCCATCTTTGTCGCACCTAACAGAAATTTTCATAGAAGATTCATACAACAGACCTGTTTCGAGCATCAGAGCACGAACAATGCGAGTGCAGGCGCTAATAGAAAAGTGGGTACGCTGGATCAGTCGCCGCGGCGAGCACGTGGGCCCCACACGTTAAGGTTCTTTCACATACCGCAATTGCAGCGAAAAAAAAAGTTCTATTCGCTCCATTCGTTCTGATCGCAACCGCCGCTAGTGGCGGTCTCGTTTCACATGGACGGAAAATGCTGCGCAATTTCCGGTCTGCGACTGAAGCGGCGAGCCCCGTTTCTTGCCAACATTATTTGCGGCAGGCACTGCAGATAGTTTCAAACTCGATGAAAAGATTTTTGCGTTATATGATTAAGATTCAATGAACAATAATGAAGAGTACGCGTGTTTCTGTGTTAAAGAACACTCTCCATGCTAAGTTCACTCTAAAATGCGAAACATCGGCCATTACCAAAACAAAAACCTCGACGCTATTTCGATGGCTTCGCCCGCCTGGCTCTATTTCGACGGGTCCTGATCGAGAAGATTGCTCAGTCGCTCCGCTAAGAGCAAAAATTTTCATCATGTTGGTAGCTCACCGCAGACCCCTACGGTAGGAGTGAACTGCTCTTTTTTTCACTTTAAGCGAATTCGCAGCCTGAAAATTGCTGATTTTTGTTTCGTGAAAGCGCCTTCAGCATTGCACCTGCGCTGTGCGAGTCCTTCTCAAGTCAAGTGCAGTCAAGTAGACGAGTGTAGACATGTTGCTGCGTAATTCAATCAAAACCTCTGTGTCTCTTTAAGAAGGAATTTCTACGTTTCAATTTGCCTATTATAGTGATGCTGTGTGCACTGTTAGGCCGTGTGAGTGCTTCGAAAGCGTCATTTTTTTTCCTTAGATAAGGGAATGATGCCTTTGTTCTCCCTGGCATAAATTAAACCCACCACCCTCAGAGTATCCCCCACAGCTATTTCTATCACCAGAAGCCTGGGGGACGTTGGTAATTGAGCAGTGACACCAAATTTCAAATTAGAGATGTGGCTTTCATTCGACTGCTTGGTGTCCACAATTTTTCAGTGAAGAATGAATAACCTATGTTACGTAGGAGTCATTCTCTTTAAAGCGCAAAGAGCATCCAAAGGCTTAAGGGGGCATACCCGGCCCTGAGACATAGACGTTATTTTGACGTGTTCAGTGAGCTCCCAGGCCACGCCTCTAACGCTGAGTGACGATGAGCAAGCACCGATGACGTCGACCATTTCAGTGTTGTCATCGCGGTGTTTACATGTGGTAACGTCTGTGGGTGACTCTTGGCTTCCTAGCAACGGCTCCAGTTTCAAGTTTTGCAGTTTCAAGTTTCATGTTTTGCAAGTTTTGTTCGTGTGCATTCAGCGTTTCTATTGTGCCGCTTCGGGGGGTTTGTCATAAAACCGTGAGCGCGAGTGTGGCTCGGTGAAGCTATGGTCATCGGGAACAAGTAACACGCACGCAGCGTTCATATGTGTTACCAGCCAGTGCAGCCCCCGCGTGCGTCTCTATCCTCATCGCTGCTCAGTCCAGCGCCGATTTCAGTATCACTGCTCATAAGAGTATCGATCTGAAAATGATTCATCAGGCCATGAAAGCCGCGATTTCATATTCCTAAGTGTATTCATGTTTGCTTGTGGACGCTCATGATGGCGGTGACGGCAATGTGGTGGCGTAGGCATGCCTATACACGTACGCGCCGAGCAGATGAAATGTCAAATAAATCTTGCGTCACCATTTTGTGTGGTGTTGGGACTCCGGGTCCTGCTGGTCTCGTTTTCGGTAGCTGGCTCCGTCGCAGGATCCATCGTCCAACAATTCAGCGAGAAAGAAGCGCCCGAACAAACGACAGAGATTTATTTACATGTGGAGAAGTGTTAAACTGAACCAAAGAGAGAAGAGTGAAGAGATACAAAACGTCTTCGGCATTTTATAGCGCCGCGTTGCCGACACTGGGTGCACTGTCCGCATCGTCAGCCAATACGGTGGCTCCGGCACCTCGGCCACGAGAGAGGGGGAAACACACCTCACAACACATGGAGTGGCACAACCTAACATGAGGTCCATATATGATCACGGCGCCCTAAAATGTTGCCAAACATGGTCACGAACGCACAGCATATTCCGGAGTTCTCCCGGCGAGAGGGGGAGCCTGAATGGGGAGGTGGGGGTGGACGACACAGTCGGTCAAGAACCGGCTCTCCCCCAAACTCCTGTTGCTTGGTTCCCTAGGGCCTCTCGTAACAGTCTCTCGCGCGGGGGGGGGGGGGGTAAAGATCTCGATGGGCTGAGGTTTGCAGCCACTGTCCGGAGAGATCAGCGCCGGCAGTCGGTTTGGTGACGACCGTCTTTGATGAAGTAGAGGGCACCACCTGCTTCATTGTGGGCTCAACAGACATCACATACGCACATGAAAACACAACTACTCAGCCGGTGAGCGCCGGACAATTCCGCCAAACTCCACCAGGCGATTTTCCTCTTTAACTGATATTAAAGGAAATACACAATTTATTCAAAATGTTACTCACACGTTAAGGTGACACAAAACAACAACACTGGAAGCACACCGAACCCGAAACCCTGAATAGCCGTGTCTTCAATGTTTTCAAACAAGTACCTCTAAAAGAGTAAAAAAAAAGAAACAATCACTAGCTCTTGTCTAGGTCAGGAAAAAAAATGCCAGAAATCTCGAGACATCCTCTCGCGTCAGGGGCATCGACTTAAGCAATCAGCGTTGCCATGGAGTACACCCTTTTTGTAGCGTATTTCAAACGTATATTGTTGCAAAACGAGGCTCCAACGCAGCAGGCGGCCGTTCTTAGAAGACATGGTCTGTAGCCAGGTGAGAGGACAATGGTCCATTTCCACAATGAACTTGCTTCCGGCAATATAACAAGCCAGTTTCTGGACTGCCCAAACCAAGCACGCACATTCCTTTTCGCTAGCGCTGTAAACCTGCTCGCGAAGGGTGAGTTTCCGGCTAACATAGAGGACGGGATGCTCTTCATCCCCCTCATCCCTTTGACTAAGAACTGCCCCCATGCCTCTATCACTAGCGTCGCATTGGACTATGAAAGGCCTCGAGTATTCCGGTGAACTAAGCAAAGGTTGGCTCGACAAGGCCGCTTTCAAAACGCGGAAAGCCTTTTCTTTCTCCTCATCCCAGTCGACCATTTGGGGCTCGGTCTTGCGCAACGCGTCAGTAAGTGGTCTGGCAATGTCGGAATATCTAGGGATGTACTTACGATAGTAACCAGCTATTCCAAGAAAAGCCCGAATATCGGTTTTCGTTCGGGGCTGGGTGTCACACCTGTCCCGTTATTAGGGAGGCAATCGCCGGGCTAATTCCAAGAGCCGAAGTATCGGCCCCCCGAACCGCACCACGAAAGCGTGGACAATTTAGAAGTGGTCCTTTTTGGCGCGCCAGCGGACGCCGGCTGTGGCCCAAAGAACAAGTCAGAGCCGAGAGTTGATAAACAAACAAATTATATTCTCAATAATGACAGATCGAAAACAATACACAAAAATGCACACTCCACAATAGTTGCCTACAATATGTCACCAATCAAACCAATCAATCAACGTACTACACAATACAATCAGCCACACTTGAAACAACGGACACGGACAACAATACGAGCTACAATGCAGTCGCATGCATTGAACAACCAAGACACTTAAAGACTAAAGAGATAGAAAACCTATTCAGTCCAAAGTTCTTGGAACAAAAGTCTGAATGATACTCTTCCGAGAATCACTCACTCAAAGTCCAGCGTTGTTGTCGTTCCGTAGCTCTCGAAGTTTCTCTTCCAGGAAACCTCGCGTCCTCAAATGGCCACTCTCCAAGCTTCAAACTTCTTCGCCGCAAATCCGTCGGCTTCACACACGCAGCTGTTGCCCGCGTCTTCGCTCGATAGCGGTAAACCCACGCTCTTGCCTGTAGCTCTAGCCGTCCCTACGGACCAAAAACTTCGCCGACTACACGGCGGAATCTCTACGCACTCTGGCGCTCACTTCCGTCTCCTCCTGCTTTCTCGTCTCGGCCGCTGGATTAAATACCTTCCGCGCCACCTTCCAGAAATTTCTCGTCATTTCGTCGGCGCGATACGCAGCGAAGGCTGGGGAGAGGCGAGACGGTTTGTCTGCCCTCCGCGCCGGATGACTCAGCTCGGTCTGACCCCGCCCCGTTCGTTCTAGAAAAATCGCGGGCTTGCTCGGCCGCCGCTGTGGGGTGAGGAGGTTCATCGCTTCGCCGCTTCCGAGAGGAGAGGCGTCGCGCACCCGAGGAGCCCTGGATGCTTGTTTTTTCTTTTTTTTTCTTTTTGACCTCGCGGCGTTTTTCCCGCTCGTTGTCGCAAGAATTTGGCGGCGCGCTCATTTTTAGCGCTCGTTCTGTGACACTGCCCCCCACTTTAAGAATATTATCTCATAATATTCAAAACCCCACAGACGAGCGCGAACAGTCACCACACACTCTCACAGACTGTAACACCATCAGTCGCTCATGACACTTCACATTCACAATAGATCACTTAATACAATTGTACATTGTAATTCAATTACACGACACGTGAAACCACAACCACGAGCACATGAGTACAACACTCCACCACACATTCCCAATAATACAAATGTACAAAGTTCTCTCATTACAACAATGGTCCAATACTATACATCACATCACAGCACAACACTTTGACACTTGTGACACAGGATAACACAACATTAACACAACATATGGCACTCAGCACTGCCAAACACATTCTTATTCGACTTCAGCACTTATCCTGTGTATTTCGAGCTGCGCTTGCGCCCCCTTTTGCGGTGCTCGCTCGATCTCTTCTTGTGTTTCCACGTTCTTTTTCGGCGAGCCCTTTCCAACGACGATATCTGAGACGTCGTCTCAGCCATCGTTGTCTCTTCCGACACTGTTAACGCGTCATTACATTCGACGGGTCCTGTCTGTTTATTTACCCGCTTGATCATGCCTCTACATTTTGCCCGGCTGGCCAACTCCGTCTCCTTTACACTGTCGGTCGGTTGAGGTCATGCCGACGTAAGTCCGGTTGCTCGGCCCGTGAACTTATTCGACACGATCGTCTTCTCCTTCGCTGTCTCTTGCGCCGCAGCTTCACCTTGGGCTCTAGTGAGATCCGTCACGGGATGCTCCTCCACTGTATCTCGCGACCGCTGTGTTGGCGAGGGCTCTATCTTAAGGTCTTTTCTCAAACATTCCGGATCATTCGGTCCTCGCGCCCCGTCGATGTTTCCGATGACAAGGTCGTACAGGGGGGTCGTCATGCATAAAGCAGTAACCTTCCCGCTGAAGTACGGGGTTTCAACTTCAATTTCTGCTTCGGGAAGCATCCGAACTGTACGGTCAATTAAGCAAACCGGTTTCGTTCTGCCTGTCAACTCACTTTCCCGTACCAAATCTCTCCGCACGATAACAGTGGAGCTGCCGGTATCTCTTAACACCGTAATCTTTTTGCCCGCAAGTTTTCCAGGCAGCGTTGGCATTCCTTTCGTAACACCGGTTGGCTGTTTTGACATTACAGCACCCACAATAGGAATTTTCTCCCCATTCTTCAACTCTACGAATCCATCGGTGACGGCATTATTATCGGATTTCGGTGCTGCTTGCACACATGATACCTGGTGAGTTTGACTCGTTCCGTTTCGACATGCATCTGTTTTGTGCCCAGTCTGACCACACTTAAAACATTTTACTGCCGTAGGGCTCGTAAAGATCGTTAGACAGTTTTTCGCGCGATGACCCACTCGGTTGCACAGAAAACAACGCGGAGTGTTCTCCGGTGCACGCTTCTTTTCCTCGGGAGCCAATTTCTTCGAATCATCGGGACAATCCTTCTTGACCTTGGCCAAATTAGTGCCACCTTGCGCTTCCAAGAATTGATCAGCCAATTCCAGCATGTCTTCAAGTGAGTCAGCCTTCCTCTCTTTTAAGTACAGCGACAGGCTTGGGTGGCAACTAGTAAGAAATTGTTCTCTAATTAGGAGCTCTCTAAGCTCATCGTACTCCTGTGCTGTCCCTGAAAGTTCAATCCATCTGTCGAAATAATGGCAAAGTCGGGCGGCATACTGCGTAGCCGTCTCACCGTCAGCTGGCTTTCTTGTCCGAAATCTGTCCCGGAATCCTTCCACAGTGAATCTAAATCGCTTCAACAAAGCAGCTTTCACCTTTGCGTAGTTGGCTGCATCGGTCGGCGTCAGCCTACCGTACACACTGAGCGCTTCACCACTCAAGCAAGTACTCAAAGCAGTTGCCCATTGTTGTTCCGGCCAATTCTGGCTCCTCGCAATCGTCTCAAATCTGTGGAGGTACGCGTCAAGGTCGTCCTTCTGTTCATCAAACGCTACGAGCAGCTTTCTCGGGTTCAAGCGGAAGCCATGATCTTCCCGTTCGCTGCTTTCAACTCTAGCTTGGACGGGAGTTTCGCTTCGCTGTTGCAAACGGAGCCGCTCGAGTTCCATTTCGTGCTGCCGCTGCCGTTCCCTTTCAGCCATCTCCGCTTCTCTTTCTTCTCTCGCCCTTTCGGCTGCCAACTTTTCTCTCTCCAGCTCCAACTTCAATTGCTGCTCTCTTTCTTCCTTCAGCTGTCGCTCTTTTGCTTCTCTTTCTTTTCTCGCCCTTTCAGCGGCCAGCCTTTCTCTCTCCAACTCAGCTGCCTTTTCTTCCTTGGCCCTCTCTGCCGCCAACCTCTCTCTCTCCATCTCAGCTTCTTTTTCCGCTTTGGCTCTTTCGACCGCCAACCTCTCTTTTTCCAGCTCGGCTGCTTTTTCTTCCTTGGCTCTCTCTTTTTCTTCTTTTTCCCTCTGGGTGACCCACTTCCGTAGTTCGGCGCCAGAAAGACCCATCTTTTCACCAAGAGCAACTAACTTTTCGAGATCCATGGTGTCTCGCAAATAAAACCTTGCCGCGTGCAAAAAGTATCTGCCTAGATCAGTCTATCGGAGCACTCCCCTGCACTCGTTAACGAGAACACTGAACAACACACAAAATCGTTCCGATAGCACTATCAACAACTCGAGGCTCTTTCTCACTACTTTGGACACACTGTGCACCAAAAGGTCCTGAATCGCGGACGCCAGATTAATTGTCACACCTGTCCCGTTATTAGGAAGGCAATCGCCGGGCTAATTCCAAGAGCCGAAGTATCGGCCCCCCGAACCACACCACGAAAGCGTGGACAATTTAGAAGTGGTCCTTTTTGGCGCGCCAGCGGACGCCGGCTGTGGCCCAAAGAACAAGTCAGAGCCGAGAGTTGATAAACAAACAAATTATATTCTCAATAATGGCAGATCGAAAACAATACACAAAAATGCACACTCCACAATAGTTGCCTACAATATGTCACCAATCAAACCAATCAATCAACGTACTACACAATACAATCAGCCACACTTGAAACAACGGACACGGACAACAATACGAGCTACTATGCAGTCGCATGCATTGAACAACCAAGACACTTAAAGACTAAAGAGATAGAAAACCTATTCAGTCCAAAGTTCTTGGAACAAAAGTCTGAATGATACTCTTCCGAGAATCACTCACTCAAAGTCCAGCGTTGTTGTCGTTCCGTAGCTCTCGAAGTTTCTCTTCCAGGAAACCTCGCGTCCTCAAATGGCCACTCTCCAAGCTTCAAACTTCTTCGCCGGAAATCCGTCGGCTTCACACACGCAGCTGTTGCCCGCGTCTTCGCTCGATAGCGATAAACCCACGCTCTTGCCTGTAGCTCGAGCCGTCCCTACGGACCAAAAACTTCGCCGACTACACGGAAGAATCTCTACGCACTCTGGCGCTCACTTTCGTCTCCTCCTGCTTTCTCGTCTCGGCCGCTCGATTAAATACCTTCCGCGCCACCTTCCAGAAATTTCTCGTCATTTCGTCGGCGCGATACGCAGCGAAGGCTGGGGAGAGGCGAGACGGTTTGTCTGTCCTCCGCGCCGGATGACTCAGCTCGGTCTGACCCCGCCCCGTTCGTTCTAGAAAAATCGCGGGCTTGCTCGGCCGCCGCTGTGGGGTGAGGAGGTTCATCGCTTCGCCGCTTCCGAGAGGAGAGGCGTCGCGCACCCGGGGAGCCCTGGATGCTTGTTTTTCTTTCTTTTTGATCTCGCGGCGTTTTTCCCGCTCGTTGTCGCAAGAATTTGGCGGCGCGCTCATTTTTAGCGCTCGTTCTGTGACACTGGGGAAAGTCTCGGATAGCTGCCACTTTCATTTCAGAGGGACGGCGATGCCCTCGACCAATAACATGCCCGAGATAGAGTATCTCTGCTTGTGCTAGCTGACACTTGGGCGCCTTTACCGTTAAACCTGCTTCGCGTAGGCGTGTCAGTACTGCTCTCAAATGCGCCAAGTGTTCTGGCCAGGACGAGGAAAACACGGCGACGTCATCCAAGTAAAGCAATGCGAAGTCCTCTTGACCCCGCAAAACCTTATCCATTAAGTTTGAAAAACAGTAAGGCGCGTTCTTTAGGCCGAAACTAAACACTTTAGGGCGGAATGTCCCCAATGGTGAAATAAATGCAGCATACCGGCTCGCCCTCTCGGTGAGCGGCACCTGCCAGTAACCTCTCACTAGGTCTAGCGTTGAGATAAATTCCGCGCTGCTTACCCTCTCGACGCGTTCCTCAATTGGAATTGGAATTGGGTATGTCTGATCCTTGGTGATGAGGTTTAACTCACGATAGTCTACGCAAGGACGCGGATCTTTGCCGGGTACCTCCACAAGAATTAACGGGGAAGTGTAATCACTTTCACACGGCTCAATTACGTCCAATTCCAGCATCCTGTTAACCTCTGCTTTTATTAGCTCAAGCCGGCGAGGTGACACCCGATACGTCTTAGATATTACCGGTTCCGACGAGGTAAGCTCTATGTCATGAGTGAGGACGGATGTCTGGCCTGGCTCGCTTACAAATCTGTCCTGAAACTCGGTAAAAAGACCACGCAATTCCTGCTTCTGCTTCATTGTCAGTTGTGACTTTGATACTAAATCCCCAAGTCTTTTCTCGATCGGGACTTCGTCCGATTCGGGAGCTAATTCAGGAATTTCTGCCGGAAACTCTTCCGGAACATTTAAAGTCATGTTCACGATGGCTTCCCTCTCTTTATAGGGTTTGAGTAAGTTGCTATGATACACCTGGTGTACCTTACGACTTCCTGGTAATTTTACCACATAGTTGGTGTCAGACAATTTTCGAGTAATCTCGGCCGGGCCGACCCATTGCACTTCAAGCTTATTCTTTTGGGAGGGCCTCAACAACATGACCCTCTCTCCTACAGCAAAGTGTCGCGCTTTAGCTGTCCGATCGTAGTAAAGCTTAGCCTTCTGCTGTGCTTTGGTCATCGCCCTCTCGGTCAGTTCTTGGGCTTTTGTTAGACGATCCAATAAGGTGAGGACATATTCCACTACTACAGGATCATCACCCTGACCTTCCCACGACTCTCTCAGCATACGAAGAGGAGACCGCAGTCTGCGGCCGTAAACAAGTTCCGCTGGCGTAAACCCTGTTGTCTCATGTGGTGCAGTTCTTAGTGCAAACATCGTTGCAGGTAAGCACATTTCCCAGTCAGTTTTTCGTTCAAAACATAAGGCTCTTAACACTCGCTTCATCACGGAGTGAAGCTTTTCTATCGAGTTCGACTGCGGATGGTAGACTGAACTATGTAATAATTTCACGCCACACCGCTCTAGAAAGGTTGTCGTTAAGGCACTCGTGAAAATGGTGCCCTGGTCTGATTGTATCTCGGCAGGAAAGCCTACCCGGGCAAACACGAACAGAAGTGCGTTCACTACTTCCACGGAACTTAGCTCTTTTAGCGGGACCGCCTCTGTAATTTTAGTAGCTGGGCAGATTAAGGTCAGGATGTGACGGTAGCCTGAAGTTGTCTTGGGCAAAGGACCTACTGTGTCAATTACCAACCGACGAAAGGGCTCCGTGATTACGGGTACCAGCTTCATTGGAAATTTCGCCTTATCTCCCGGCTTACCCACTCGCTGACACACATCGCACGATTTTACAAACCTCTCTACATCTTTAAAGCATCCAGGCCAGTAGTATTCCTGTAAAAGACGATTTTTCGTCTTCTTTACGCTTAAGTGGCCTGACCATGATCCTCCATGCACCAAACTAAGCAAATCCTGACGATACGCCTGAGGTACGACTACCTGGTCAAACTCTACTCCTCGCCTATCTAGATATTTTCGATAGAGTATGCCGCTCCTCTCTTGGAATCTCACATTTCGTTTGGCGATTCCCTCTTTCGAACTGTCCTGGAATTGCTTAAGCGTCGGGTCCCCCTTTTGTTCAGTTATTAATGAAGTGGGGCTCACCTGCAGCAGCCGACTGAAATTATCCGAAGTTGGCATGACACACAACTCTTTTGTATTTCCTAGTACCTGGAATGTGTCACCCTCTGTGCTATCCTCTGTACTACCAGGAATCGGCTTGGGAGCAACGACATTTTCTATTTTCTCGGTCAATGAGGCGTAATTGACCCCTTCCGATTCGGGAGGAGGTTCATCGTCTCCTTTAGGAATGGTTGCCTCCGCGACTACGGCTTCTGCAGTCTGTTCTCGCACAAGTCAATTTGTTACCGTGGTGTCCAACTCGCAACCAGGCCCGTTGTCGATTTGAGGCTTGTTTGCCTCAGTGAATGTTGCTCTCGCAGCCAGCGCACGTGCCTTCGATCTAGTCAGTGCCTGCACTATGCCTTCTCCCAAATTTAGACCTTTCTTCTTCAGCATTTGATCTGAGTTATTTGAAAATAAGTAAGGATACTGAGGGGGTAGATATGGCGATACCGCGGCTTCCGTTTCCAACGTACCAAATGCGCCTTTAAGGACAACTTTAGCTACGGGGAGGCACTGACTGTTTGCTTCTACGGCTTGTCTAATCCAGGCACAGTCTCCTGAATACTGTCCGGACTGAACAAAAGACGGATGAACTACGTCCATAGTGGCTGCGGTGTCTCTAAGAACCCGACACTGCTTGCCGCCGGTCACGGTAAGGTCGTACATATAGGGCTCTAACAACTTCATGTTCTCGTAGGCTTCATTTATAGATAAAAAGGCCACCTTTTCTTTCGGGCAGTGTTTCGCGAATTCCCCTCTTTCGTGGCAATTGAAACAAGCAGCCGGTTTTCTCGCCTCAAATTTCCTTTTGCTTGCCTCTGCCGACGCCCCATGGTTAGATGAATTGTTTTCCTCACCCTTTTGTGCGAGACTTGTCGGTTGTTTTCTAAACGGCGCCTTATTCGGTAGTAGGAATTTTTCCCTTTTAGGCTCGCTGTTTGCCCCGAGGGTGCGGCGCGTAACGAATTCTTCAGCGAGCTCTGCGGCTTTCGTTACGGTGTTCACGTCCGCTCTATCCTGCACCCAGAACCTCACCTTTTCTGGTAACCTTTGATAGAATTGTTCCAGACCGATACACTCGAGCACCTTGTCATGATTCCCATACGCCTTTGCCTCCTTGAGCCACTCCCCCATGTTGGCCATTAACTTGTAAGCAAACTCCGGGTATGAATCATTTTTCTCTTTTACGGCGTTGCGAAATTTTTGTCTGAAACCTTCCGCTGACAACCTGTATTTCTTGAGAAGGCTCGGCTTTACCTCACTGTACTCGTCAGCCTCCTCTTTCGTGAGGCGCGCGATTACTTCTGAGGCTTCCCCCGGAAGTAGGGACAACAAGCGTTGAGGCCTTGTATCCTGGCTGAAACCTTGCCTTTCACAAGTTCTCTCAAAGTTGACGAGAAACAGCCCAATGTCCTCCCCTAGCTTGTACGATCTCATTAGGTCCGTCATTTTGAACCTGACCCGCTCTGCGGTACCGGATGCCTCGCTGCCTCCTGTTCTACAATTATGGCTATTCTCTAGCTCGAGGCGCTTCATTTCAAGCTCGTGCTTTCGCATCTTATCTGCCTCGGCTTCTGCCGCTTTCCTTTCGGCCTCGGCCGCCTTTCTTTCGGCCTCTGCCGCTTGCCTCTCCTGAATCTCCTCGACACATTCTGACAGCTCGTCATCCTCCGCCCCCAATGCGAGAATCGCCTCTATCAGCTCTGGCTTTCTTTGAGAGTCCGACACCTCCAGATTCAACTCCCTTGCAAGTAGCAACAACACGGACTTTCGCAGGGATTTCAGATTCGTGGCTGCCTCCAGTACCGCTGTCTCTGTTCCACAAAGATTCCTGTCCTGCAACTAATTAACCTTGACGGCAACGACAGCTCTAGGTTCTTGCCTTGCCTCAAGTTTTCCCTTAACTTAGTCTACAAATAAAGCTTCAAAAAGCTCTTATACGGAATCCTGCCCTGCCACTGTTAACCTTGACGCCACTGACAGAAGGAGCTTAACCAAGCTATCACACAATTTCTGCCTGACGCAAGTTACCTGTTAACCCAATGACCAAGACAGCCCCTCTCTACCAGCTTTTACTTAACACATAGAGTAAATGCCTGGTAAAATTTAACAGAGAAAGCCGGCACTCACCCAGTTCGCAGTCATGTCTCCGGCGTCGTGCCTCTCAGAAGTGCCGTTCGATTCCCTTTGGAAGTCGATGAGCTCGTGTCATCCTTCTCCTGTCGTCCCGTTGTTGAACTTCGGGCTCACTCCGTACAGCGGTCGCTTTCGGGGTTATCGGCATCCCGCCGCTGCCATCCAGTTGTTGGGACTCCGGGTCCTGCCGGTCTCGTTTTCGGTAGCTGGCTCCGTCGCAGGATCCATCTTCCAACAATTCAGCGAGAAAGAAGCGCCCGAACAAACGACAGAGATTTATTTACATGTGGAGAAGTGTTCAACTGAACCAAAGAGAGAAGAGTGAAGAGATACAAAACGTCTTCGGCATTTTATAGCGTCGCGTTGCCGACACTGGGCGCACTGTCCGCATCGTCAGCCAATACGGTGGCTCCGGCACCTCGGCCACGAGAGAGGGGGAAACACACCTCACAACACATGGAGTGGCACAACCTAACATGAGGTCCATATATGGTCACGGCGCCCTAAAATGTTGCCAAACATGGTCACGGACGCACAGCAGATTCCGGAGTTCTCCCGTCGAGAGGGGGAGCCTGAATGGGGAGGTGGGGGTGGACGACACAGTCGGTCAAGAACCGGTTCTCCCCCAAACTCCTGTTGCTTGGTTCCCTAGGGCCGGTCGTAACAGTGGCCACGTAATCAGGGGGGACGGGGGACGCGGGTGGTGACCGCTTAGCAGCGTTAACGGCGCTGAAAATTGGCTGGCTTTGCACCTGTTTTGAAATGGGTTCAGTACAGATCACAGTTATCAATATTACATATATTAATTCGTCCCTCTGCTGCATATTTTTACCGATTCTTTACTAGGGGATCAATATTTACCCGTTGATGTGAAATACGCGACATTTCTCAAGTTGATGTCATTGCTCTTTTATGGAGCATAACCTTGAGTATGTAGACCAGACTGGCAGAATAGTCTGCTAGGGTGGCACCCATCTGAGTTGAGGCCCCCCCCCCCCTACGTCCAGCCTGGCTTTTCCATTCGCCTTCACGTTTCTGATAAGGTTTGTTTCTCCCCCAAACAAAAAAATATACAATTTGGTTTACTTGAGAAAATCCATGAGTGGTCACTGCGATTCGTAATTACATATTGAGCCAATGTCCACCGACGGTGTTGCCCCGCCGCAGTGGTCTAGTGGCTAAGTTACTCGTCTGCTGACCCGCCGGTCGCAGGATTGAATCCCGGCTGTAGCGGCTGCGTTTCTGATGGAAGCGGAAATGTTGTAGGCCCGTGTGCTCAGATTTGGGTGCAGGTTAAAGAACCCCAGGTGGGTCGAAATTTACGGAGCCCTCCACTACGGCGTCTCTGATAATCATATGGTGGTTTTGGGACGTTAAACTTCAAAAATCAATCAATCAATCAATCAATCAATCAATCACCGACGGTGTTGATGAGCATGCACAAGGTGAAGCTTACAGATTTAAAAATTACGCGACCGAGTAAAGTCAGAATTTATAAAATAAGATGTACCGATTCGACAACGCAAAAGTTACTTACTTTGCAGGTGACAAAAGATTTGCTTATATAGCCATACGGTCACACAAACAACACATTTTGCATTTTGCATACGCTGGTTGGCATTGTCGCGTGTTGGCTTATATGTGATAATGCTGTAGACGTCAACTGTCGTACCATGACGAATACGAAGTGAGATTGCGTAATAGTAAACTATGATGATAATTAACTCTACAAAACCATAGTTTGAATATCAAAGACGTCGCAGAGGAGGGCTCCAGAAATTTGGACAACCTAGTTTCCGTTAACGTGCACCTCAGTCTTGTGCACATGGTCCTCGAGTCTTTTAGCTTGCAATGGAAATGTGCTCTTCCTGGGCGGGATTCGATTCCTCGACCTACAGGCCGAAAGTTGAGCAGCACAAGCATGAGACCACTGTGCCAGGTCGTATCAAGGGCCATGGTGGCTAAACACGGATGGCAAGTGCAGAGTTATGAGATTAAATGCTCAAGCGAAACGATGTCTCGAGTAATTTGATGCATTACATTTGTATTATAGTGTACATTACAAATGATCACCGGATATACACGAGTCGTTCATGCCAGCTCATATTTTTTATTCTGTGTTGACATTATCGGCACGCAATAATGTACATGCAATGGTCACCTACAGTGCAGTGTGTTATTCCTTTCACATTGCACGCGCAGAGGTGCAAGCAGATTGGTTCAGATTATGCAGAATTTGCGAAATAAGAATAGCCAAGAAGCACCATTCTGTTTTGTGCTGCAACCTCCCACATGGTGCCAACGAGCAGGAAGCGTCCAGACAGCCGGCTCGCTCAGCGGACGCTCTTTTCTGGTGATGCTTCGCACAGCCGCTAGTTGCTCTGGAATTGCTGCGAAGTGGTCTATTTGTCTAATTTTCGTTATTTCCTTATGATTTTTTCTTAAATTTAACCTTTTTGACACTTTTTAAAGGACTTTAAGTTCTGGGTAACAAAAATACTCCAGCACACAATGCAGCGCACCAAATTATTCATAATCTAGTACTCTTAACGAAAAAATATAAGCTGTAGAACAAGATAAATTTTATGGAACATATAAAACTGAAAGTTTGTCATTTTTGTGGCCCCCGGACAAAAACAGCAACAAAAACAAAATATATATATAAGAACATCCAAAACATAGAATACTCAGAATATACATATTGGAGGTAAATTACCCAGCAATAGGGCAAGAATAGTAAATTCTCTACACAATGCTTCCATTAACATACGCACACACGGAAATCTGAAACAAGGTGCTACTTAACTGCTTGTGCGACGCGAAAAAGCATTTCGTAGTTTGTTTTAATGCGACACAGGTGCATTACTATTCTTAAAACCCGTCCTTTCCCGTTATACCAGAGAAGCGTGCTGGTATTCCAGTATAGATGAGCTCCGAATCTGTGAATAATGTTAAAAATAAATCAAACGTCGAGTGAATGAACTTGACCAGACATTCTAGCGTCATTATTTTTTATGAGGCGCCTCTATCTGCATAGGCTTCCTATTCAAAATAATACAAGCACATCAATTAGAATTTTTAAAATAGCTATTCATCACTGCCACCAGGGTACAAAAGAACAAATTCACGCGTGGTCGTAAAATGGCTTGCTCTACTATATTATAGTGCAGGCTGCTATGTGATCCGGGCGGCCCTCTTGGCACATATAGAAGTGTTGCAGTCATGTGGAACTCGCATGCAAGCGAACAGGTCTAAGATTCCGCACAAGGGTGAGCGGCTATGTATTTACTTGTAGATGAGCACGTCTCTTAGGGCCGTAAACAGAACCAATTTTCGAACAGCCGAGGATGTGCCAGGCTGGCTCAAAACATTGTCGTCAACAGATATTGAAGCTGACGTGCCGTCAACGGCGGACTCAAGGCTCGTTTCCTCGTCACTTCAGTCTGGAGTTGTCGGAAGGCAGCTTCAAGCTGTAGTCGTTTCTCACATCGCAGGTGGGCACCCATGAACTAGCGATTCCGGATGCAGCCCTATGTTGAATTTAACAAGAGAATCGAAAGTGAAGGTGCTGGAAACAGGCTGGAAAACCACTTCTTCATTTTATACATGCGGTGGACCTTCGGAAATTGCACTTGGTGGAATAAATCTTCCCTGGCTCCAAATAACGGTGCTCTAGTGAATAACCGACAAAGGTTTCAGGCAGTTATTAGGCTTGAACAATGTCAGATTGTGAAGCTGGCGCTATCAGCTTATATTTGATTGACCAAGATTGCTTTTATTACAACGCTTTTATGTTACTGAAGCATAGCCGCGAGTGCACACGTTTCTCTGGTGTGCATCAGCCAAGAGCACACCCCGAGCAAAACATCCTGCATTGTTTCACAGAAACTTCTGTGAAAAATCATTACTTTTTTGAACGGTAAAATTGACACTGGTTATGACAATTCAGTTGCTAGACCAATGACTTGGGGGTACGAGGTGCGTGAGAAAAAAAGTCCAGCATGCCTAAATGAATGATTCACGTCAGTGATTACTGCTGAGCGATTTCAGTAGGCATGGTAATGAGAGAGTTAAGAACATTGAAGTTGTCTGGGCCACAATTCTGTTAATGAAACTGTTTCTTTCATTAGGTTATAATGGACTTCACACTCTTGCAGAGTTATTGTATTTTATTTCAGAACGTTATCAAAAGCTTTTCAAGACAGAACACTTGCTTTTTGCTGTGTAATATTTCAAAACAAGTCTCGCTCGTCAGTCAGGTCACATTGAACTTGGGCATTATTCAAAATATTGCAGTGTAATTTTCCAGCAGATCTTAGACCTGCAGCCTCACACATATTTGGCGATTGCTTGTAAAACCACACCGTTCAAAAATTTGTCTCTTAACAGAGCGTTGCAATACTTTTATCGGTCTGAAGAAAATGTGGGCACCAGAGACAAGCTGTGCATAGTCATGCGTGAGCAAGGCGGCCATATCCTTGGCTTCAGAGACGTCGTTGTGAACCTGTGGCCTAACGGCAGCCGCTCTGAGGACCAGAGTGAAGTGGAGTATGAAGAATACGTCTTGCAGATAGGTGAGTGCTGTTCTGTTTCGCTGCTCCGTGCGGTTAGAGCTTTTGTGTTGCGCTGCGATGTCTCATCTTCAGTTGATTTTTGACGCATTGAGATACATGAAGTTATCTTTTTTGTGGTCCATAGGAGCTAGTACGTAATAGGCACCCACGGCGGGCACCGTGAAATAGGACAAGTAGCTGGGTGCAAGGTTGGGAGATATGAAGCTATATACACTGCCTAAATTCTGGTGCACCAGCGAGCCCCCGCAGTGCATCGTTGTACGCTATAGAAAATAGACTGGACGTATCGACTGGCCAGCTCGAGCTAGGTTGTATGTTCATAGTACGTTCCACAAAGCCCGTGATTAGTTGTGAAGCAACAGTAACGTAGCCAATATTACTTTTAGAAGGAGACTTGACTCAAGTTTTTAGTCGGCGTGAATTTCGAAACGCAGTCTTTCCAGAAACCTCGTTGTTATTGTTTTGTGCCAGGGAAATGCTTAGCTTGAGAGAAAAATATGTTTTTGCGCCGCGCATACTAACAATGCAGTTCAAGCCACCCACTTCCGAAGAATTTCCAAGAACCCAAAGCAGCCTTTATTGGGCGCTGCGCAAGCGCTTCATACTAAGGCGAATTTGCGCTTTCACTAAAATCACAAGTGAGAAGGCTTCCTGTTTTGCTTGTAGTCATATACTTTTCTCGGTGCTGTTGCTTGTATTGTGTTGCAATATTTTCTACGGATGAAATAATTCAACAGTGGTCGATACTTCAGCAATGTTGTGTTATGTTGAAAAGTCGCCTGCAATTTCGACGCCAGTGCTGGAGTGAGGGTGCCTACCAGTGAGTTTGTGTATGCACGCGCGTGAATTTGTGCTGTCACCCTATGGGAATCCCTTGTTTGTGCTGCTGGCAAGCCGCGCTGCCGATATAAGGCACATTCCATTTATGTAAACCGAAGTTATCGCTTGTGTGATCTACATCGAATCAACGGTTATCCGCTATAATGTACGAGGCGGCTCGGTTGGATTTAAGGAACGTAGAAGGAGGATTTGTTCACGAACACAGACGCGAGGATGATATGTAGCCCCTGTTGTGAAAACAAACTTAAAACCTTTGAACCATTTCTATGTTCTGACAAGATTGAAGGAGTAGCATTGCGCCGAAGCAGTACTTTGATGGGTGCGTTGTATGACTTGCCTATTTGTGGATGCCTTTGTATTCCTCCGCACGAATTGCGACGATCACACGAGTTGAAAATTCTTTGTTTGCACCACCTCTATTCATCGGGCGAGGCCGGAGCACACGACCGAATTGACCTGTCTGATGTCAATATTCTCAAAAGCGATTGAAGTTCGGTATACAGCGTGAACTTTCATCCGTGAAACCTCTTTAGGCCAAACATTATCGCCAGGGCTTCCTTCTCGCCTCGTGCGTAGTTGCGCTTCACCGCATTCAGTATTCCGGAGGCAAAGACGGTAGGTCCTTTTGAACAATCGGGCATAATGTGAAAAAAAAGGGCGTCCGCACCATAGGACGGCAACTTACAACTAAACCCGTTTGGCATTTTCAAGGAAACGGTCGGAACTTCGCTACTGATTAAGCTCTGTTTACATTCGAGGAATGATCTTCCGCATGCGTGCGTTCGCACCCAACACTTGTTCTTCTTGAGCAAGCCGTACAATGGCGCAGCAACGGTAGTGAAGTCTTCAATAAATTTAGCGTAGAAGTTCTAGAGGCCCAAGAAGGCTCACATTTGAGTCGTGTTGCTTGCCATAGGTGCTTCTATGATGACTTTTACCTTTTCCATGGTTGGAAAAATGCCATATGCTGTCAAATTGTGCCCAAGATAAAAACAACGAATTGCTTGAAAAAATTCACACGCCTGTTATAATACAGTGAAGTCTTAGTGTGGTAATCACTGCAGCACCTTTTGTAAGGTTTCCCAACAGTCGTCTATTTTGTCCCCCGCAACGATGATGTCATCATAATAGCAGTGCCCTTTTGGGGTATCTTTTACAGCGTGGCCCACTAATGACTGGAAAATGGCGGAAACCCTTGCGATTCCGTATGGTAGCCGCAAAAAATGAAATAAACTAAGAGGCGTGTTCTCCGTCAACAGCGACTTATTTATTCAGTGAGTGGCAGCGGCACATGTTGATAGGCTTGCACGAGATTCCAAAACACAGAAATTCTCTCCAGCACGCAAGGATTACCAATATTCCATCAGTGGCAACCGGTAGTGCTCTGTCTGCAGAACCTGATGAACCGTGACTGCATTGTCACTGCATAATGTTAACCCAGACCCACCTTTTTTTGTGACTACCACAAAAGACATGACCCAGTCATTGCTTGCGACTGTCTTTGGCATGCTGGCTTGCTGGGGCTTTTAAATATATTTAGGTATCTCTCCTATCATATGGTAATGGCCGTGCTTTTGAGAACACTGGTTGGGCTCCTTCCTTCAAACGAGTCCCAACTTCCAGGTTTTTCAAAATTGCCGGGGCGCTGTTGAAGACATCGCTGTACTTTTTTCTTTGAGCTGTCGTCCTTCACTCTTCCGGGTAGACTGTATATTGCTTTTCAATTTACCTGCAGTTTTTCCTACCAGTCTTTTCCCGTGAGCGCGGGCATCGGCATCCCGTTCTTTTGAACTACCACGACGAGGAAGGAAACCATTTTGGTCCATCAAATTGTTTGCTTTTTCAAGTACATTCAGCTTTTCGCTTGGTGTACCTATGCCTCGACTCATAAGCTTACACGTACTGGACATGCGGAAAATGCTTCTTGTGCCATAATTCTGGTACCGTTGTGACCGCTGCACCCTTATCAATTAACACAAAAACAGTCTTCCCTTCAATGTCTGGATCTGTGCCTGAACCACTTCAAGTTTTGTTCAAAAAAACACCATGTGACAAAAGAAGTCTTCAGATTCGTCATGGGTAGCGGTGAGGTGACATATTTGACACACATTGTTTTAGGACCTTCCTTGCAGACAGCTTTCACACATTCCTTTTTTCACTGTTTCGGCAAGGGTGATTTCAATACCGACACCTTGACAGCTGTCTTTTAGGCCATTAGACTTACTGTCTGACCGCTTCAACAGCGAAAGCTGATTATGAGATCTCAACTCGCGTTTCGCGCAGCACCGTAGTTGTCCGCCGCCGCCGCCACCGCCTGTGTCCGTAAACACATCGCGCAAAATTATAAAGACAAAAACCTAGCACCAATGAACCTAGCACCAACTGTGGGGCTTGAAGTCGTGTACGCTGGGTGCCAGCCCAGTATTCAACCACTAAGCCACGCTGATGCTTGGGACTTGTTGGCGAACTTGCCTCAGGCAGGCTCGATGCCGGAAAAGCAATCACGTTATTACGACTAATAAAGTGTATTAAAACAGTGAAAGAACAACCAGTCATCGCACAATGCAAATAGCGTAACATGTGGGTCGTGCCACAGTAGAACCCCTTAACAAAACCTTGTTATTGTTCAGATATTAACTGTGGTGAATACCCACTTCAGCCATGATTCCTCATCGTTTTCAGTCACTGCATGAACAATGGACACAAAATTTCTCGCAATACTTTTGAGGACCGTGCTTCTCAGAAGGATGGCAAAAAATAGCATACCAAAGTTCGGCCTTCTACCCGAAAATCTTTATTTATATAATTCCGTAGTGGGCATCAAGCAAGTGTGCTTGCAGCAGTTACCCAGTGAGTGTTTAGAAATATTTCTGAAAGGTTGCTCTTCTAGCTTTTACTGCGACTATGCTGCGCCTTTCTCGCAGGCCTGACGTTTTTTTTCTTTTTTTTCCGCAATGCTGACAGGTTATTCGCAACTTTTTTTCTTGAAGATCTTGCAATCTCGCAACTGGGCTTTATTTATTTTCCCTATCATTACCCCGCTTACTGCGATAGATGTTCACGCTTCATGGTTTTCCGTCATTCGTGCATTTGCTTCACTTGTTACGCTGCTAGCTCTTTGTCTAGTGACATTCGTCATGCCAGTTTGAACGCATGTGTAAAACAGTGACTAGTATTTTCCTTAGGACATGTATTTGAAATATTTCGAAATTAGTCTCTTGCTAGGTGCATCAGTGCGGTAATAAAGTCTCACACTTTCATTTTCTTATTCCATTCGACGGCTAGATTAACAACATTCAGCGACATTTGAAAGAGCTTAGCCTAATTGAGTTGTTATAAGCTGGTTAATGTTTTCATGGGTTTTTTGAGTACGTCATATCAAGAAATCAGATATGTGGGCAAAACTTGCGGAGCTCACGCGGACTTACTCATGAAATACATTTTGAGCTTTGAACTCACCCGGACTTACACTCACATAAATTTTCCTGAGCCGGACTCTGTCACACTGACACTCACCAAAATTTTGTTCAGCTGGACTCACTCAGACAGAAACCTACCAAAACATTACTTACCCTGACTTACTCAGACTTGGTTTCACAGTTTGATCTCAGTCTGAGTGAGTCCGAGTGAGTTGACTCATGGACTCAAGTGTTCGGCAGCCTAGAGTGAGCATATTCAATGGTGGTGTGAATGCTCTTTAACACCAATATCTGTAGTAATTGGTGCTCTTGTTGGTGTCTTTTGACATAGTATCCCTGAAAATGAGTTCTGAGTGCTTGAAAGCCAGAAAGGTCCTTTTTCTTAAAAGAGATCACAGCTAATAAGCTATAATCATCAAGAAGTTTCCTGGAAGGGTTGGTGGGGGTTGTCAGCGTAATTCACGCCTATAATTATTGAATAGCGAAACGATGTATGAACGGCGTTATTTCGGAATACGTGTGAGTATATGTGAGTATAAACGTGAATTAAAGAAAGGCTGATAGTAATGCTAAAGAGGACTAGATAATATTAGGATACGTATCTTTTTTTAGTTCGTCATAACTTTTTGTGCCGACAACGTTAGGAGATAACTTCAGTTTATTCTTTGGTGGGACGTCATTTATGTCGACGACGTTCTCTAATCGCTATAATATAAGCTTATATAGTCACCTATTTGGTTGAACTCTGAAATACAACTGAATTCGAGACCGGGACATGCTTGAGCCATTAGGAATTAACTTCAATAATCTGTAGGTCCAACTCTTTGTTGCGTGTTGCACGTATTTGCCGTTTTTGTACGACCACTCTGACCAGCGCTGAAATCTATGCAAGGACTCTGCTACGCCCCACTTCCTCGGTATCTAGTACTTTCTGTGTTGATCCAAGCAGTCCGTAAAGACCTGGCGGCAAGGGCTCTGTGTCAGCTTGCACCATGTGTAGCACAGTGTCACGCCTAGTCAGGCGCGGTGATATCAATGACATGTGGATGCCATCTTCGTCGCCAATTGTTCTATTTAAAACAGCACGCAGATGCTTCACTAGCAGCATTGAAAAAATAACTGTTATTGCATGCAGCAACACGCTTTTGTAGATAACGCTGCTCGTCGGGCAAGCATGCATCATCAATGGTCGCATTTTATCTGGAAACGGCCTTGACACAAAAGAGAAACATTTATGGAAACGAACGTTAACAAATTGAAAATATGTCATGAAATTGTAGTTCACTTTGTGTACAATTGGTATGACAACACACCATCACCACAACCCATGCTAACCTGTAGCACGTCATCCAAGGGAAATGGTCATTCACGTTAGAAATTTCTGTATTCAATAATGGGCCAAGTTAAGGCCGCCCAACATTCTGTTGTTTAATTCACCTGCACACGCTAAAAAATGAGTAGGTGTGACTCTTTCAGGGGGTTCTTACTTGCCACGCAGACGACTCTCTTTAAAAAGGCATGGTGATGCTCTGGTGGCTCAAAGTCTGCGCGCTGTAAGAAAGTGTCCGAACCCTCCTGGGAAGAATAAAACGACGCTTTTGCGAAAGCTCACACTATCAGTTATGAGGGAGCCTAGCGACTCTTGCCGGTGACGCTCCTGCAAGGGTCAAATGACAGCCACGGAAGCGTTGAGCGACTCTACAGCTAACTTGAGCTACAAAATGGACCTCATCTACTTCTTTGTGACCACTGTAAGAGATAGTGAACTATTCATAAAAAAAACTTCGATGATGCTTGACATTCTGTCGAGTGACTGCTGAAAATTAGTTCAGTTTTAGTAATATTTTAGAAAAACCCACACAAAAACATGCCATTTCTAGCAGAGTACTATAAAAAGCGCGAAAAGATGGTATGTATTTCTGATGAAGCCGTTGAGATGTTCGTCATCTATATGATTGTATATTACAGCGAGCCAAAGTTTTTGACTGTAATGCGCATAGTTTCTTGTTCAAGATAAAGTGCAGATATCGGCATCATCTTTCCATATTTATTCCTTATGGTCATGAATAAATCAAAAATGTCCTGATTGCTCAAAAAATAGAGCCTTGTGACTTGCTACGTTGGCTTCTCCTGTTCAGCGCTAGCAGCCTTGAGAAATGGTACCTGAAAATAAGAACTTGATGCCATGAGATAGTAGAATTGAAGCAAAAGTTGTTAAAGTGAACAAATAAATAATTAAAGCATTCATTATGAAGACTTCAAGCAAAACATGTGCAAAGAAGCATGGTAGGGAACTGTATTTTTTGCCGTTGTCTTTCAAAACACTCCTTCCAACTAGTATAGTTCAACGAACTGTTACTGTAGAAACTTCTGACACAAGTGTTTTGTTTTAAACGGTTTTGCGACAACAAACTATCCCGTACAAAAAAAAAGCTAGCTCGTTTTGAAAATAGGCAGTGTTTATACACGAATTAAAGCTCTTTTATGTGAGGAATTGTTTCAAGACACAACGATGATGGTATCAACTCGTTAGGAGTGAACATTTAGGCACCCATTGGAAGAGAATTAAAGTATATTCGTGCTAAGGGTAGTTTATTACAGCGGAAGCATACAGAAGACTACCTATCGCTTTAAAATTTGCTGGTACCATTCTGTAGCTGTGGAGGGGACGGGCAGATGTCTTTCTTGGAACAAGCTTTCAAGCTAGCAGTGAAAGTGGAGAAAACACTTGCATGGGCAGGGGCATGTGCTCGAAATTTCGCCGTATATGCGAGTAGTCCCGTAATCACTAAATTATTTCAAGCACAAGCTATTCTGACTTGAAAATTTAAAACTGAGACAGACGTTGAGATTTGCACTACTCGCAAGCGTTTTTGATGCATGTGTTTGCTTTGTGGGCATTAGTATTCATTTTTTCTGTTGGGGGACAGCTGCTGTCGGCATGAAAAATCTGGCCGCCCTTCTCATCAGAGCGGGATAATAATGCTTCTGTTGTAGCGACTTCTTGCAGAAGGAAAATTTTGTTGCCGCCAGGGCGACTGCATGAAAGAGAAGCAATGATTATCGGTGGTGTGTTTGCAGGTTCCAGCCCTGCACAGTCAGTGCCACAGCAAGGTAGGAGCGAAGACTTGGCCTTATCTGGTCTCAGGCCGCTTCTGCTGTTCTTGGTGGTTGCCTCGGTTGTAGCTCTCCTGTTGCTACTTGAGGGTGCATATAGTGCCAGCCACGAGGCCAAGCTGTTCGCTGCATACGTTCTTGGTAGGTCCATCCCATGTAAAATACGAACTTGGTTGCCTGATCGGCCAACTGGTGCATCGTTTGGTTTGGCTATACTGCTGCCCTGCTGATATTATTCTCATTGTAGCACATTTTTAGAAGCTGCAGTTACAACAAGGTCAAAAAGTGGTTTCTGTTTAACTACTCTGATCAACGTCGGCCTTTAAATCAAACTTCACCATGTTGGCGTCTCTGCCCATGATGCAACGGCGGTGTGGCCGATAATAAAATGAGACGGCTGAGATACGCAGGACATGTGCTTTGTGATCCCACTATGCATTATATGAGAATACAAAGAAAGAATGTTTTTGCACAGTTTGTGAGAACACTGGAACATGAAAAAAATTGTCTAGATAAACACACAAGCAGTCGACGGCTTTTTACCAAAAAATGTGTTATGGTTCTTTATGTTAACAAGTAAACCAAGAATCTTCATCACCAATTTTCGTCTCACCACTTTCATTGTGATCATCCTCACAGCGTTGTCAATGCACAACAGTGGCAGACACTCTTTCCGTCTTACCAGTCCAGAAATATCACAGGCTTGCTGACAAACTTTCAAAATGCCTCACCACCCTAATACTTTTTTGTCTTACCCATGATTCGCGAGTACACATTTATTCAATTTATTTTCAAAAGTAATACCATAACCAAAATCTTTTGCTTAGGTGGTTTTGTTTTGTGACACCTGAACTTTTCACCCCATTTTCCGCACAACGGAGCTTTCTTTGGTGTGCTGTGGTTTTATCATTATCATATAGGAGTCACAAAATGTTGGTTCTGATCGGATGCTTGAAACAGCCGACCCATGTTTTGTAGCCTTTGTTGTTTTATTAGGTCTCTATCTCCAGTTTTCCAAAACTAATTCTCTGCAAGTCTGCAGTGTCGATTCCTCGATTAGGAACACTTAATCAGGAAAACCTATGAGTGAGTGCCCATACTTATAGTGTACAGCAGAGTACCGTGTTGGCAGAGTACTACCTCACTATACCTGAGAACGATTGTAAGCCTCAGTGTATTACGTTGTATTCAAAATAGAGAAAATATGGGAGAGTGAAGTGACCGGGTGTAAAAAATAATGTCCCCGGAATATACATCCCCGGAAGAAACAGCCTCTCTTGCATGGCTGTCTGAGAAAAAAATTTCCCCAGGTAAAAATTTACCGAAAAACAAATAAACTCCAATCTCTATTTTAGTCGACACTTCGCAAATTATCAAAGTGTACTAGGAAACGAATGAAGTTAAAACCGAATTGTGTGTCCAACAGTATTCAGCGAGGTAGAAGTTTCCGTCCTGAAACCAGCTGCTGATCTCTCAAAATAACTTTGAGCATGTTAAGCCTGCAAATACAAGTTGTCTTTTTTTGTTTCTGGGCCAGTACCATAACACAGCTTGCTCTCTGAACGGTCACCCGCAGCGATAGTTTCAGGTGCCGGAATAACATGGTCCCTGAGGCTGACAGCATTCGGCTGCGATATTATGCTCCGCTGCTGGAAAGTGCAGCGTTTCAGGCTCTGCTCGCTGCCTATGCGGCATTTTGTTTCGTTAAGATTTCTCATGGCCTCTGCGAAAAGAACGGCGGGTTTTTCTTTCGAGACAAGTTCAGTCTCTTTCATTTGCTGCCTTGTTCTTGCGATATTTATTATTCGCAGCGTTATCTGAAGGGTGGTTGTGGTGAGCGCTTCAGTGGTATAGTCCGTCACTTGAGGGTTTATGCGTAATTCAAACGCCTTTGCATCCACTGGGCTTCGCGCAACGCCAGCGGATACCCAAGGCAGTACATTTTGTTTTTACATATTAGCCCATGCACAGCTTTCTGTCTCCTGTGTTTAATTTTATTTTCTCCATTCTGCAAATAAAAACCATTAGGTCAACCACAGGGCAAGTATCGATTGAGCAGCCGAAAGCGTTTGTGTAACTAGTGCTGGTTCAGCTAAGAGGCTGCCTCCTGTTAAAATGCGTGGGCGCTGAACTGCCAATCACCGTTTTGTATTCTTCAGGTGCGTGCATAGCTATAGACTGCATCTGAAATGCGCATCGTGAGGTATATTGCGTCTGACATTACACTTATGCATAAAAGTTAGGATAGTTGGTATGTCAATATGGTACTTCGTCAAAAATATTTCAGCAAACTGCCATCTACACGCACATCTTTTTTTTCTTTGAGAAATAGAGAATCAGTGACTGGATGGCGCAGCGTTCGATGGTGTCCGTGTTGTGCATGTTCTTTTTTTTTTGACAACGCGAATGAGGAAATTTTGTCCAGGGACATTTTTTTTTCTGGAGACATTTCTTCCGGGGACGTTTTTCCGGAAACCGAAGTGCCATGCAACCAAGCATATATTTTGGAAGACACAACGAGCGGTCATTGGGCACAGAAATACTTGTTCCTAAATAACACATGCTGGTATTCTCTGTATAACAATGAGTAGCAGTAAAAGCTATAACATATGAAAAGTTGACTGATACTCCTGCGGAGCTGCCTGTGACCTTGCTTAGCCCCAGAGAAACAAAAAATATAACACAAGTTGGTACGTTGCCCATTGTTGTATTGATGAAAAATGTTCGATATCTCAAAAGGAAAGGAATCATACGGTTTCTTTCAGCTTGAATTAGACAGCTTATTATATGTAATAGCGCATTCTAGTTGGAAATTTAAAACAGCGCAAAATACGAGAGAGAAGGAAACAGGCCCAAGTGCTGACTCGCATGGTTTATCTGTCACAATCATGCAATAAATGCAGTGCTCACAGATTGAACTGGGTCTTTATAGGCCTCAGACATTCATAGGTTGATATCTATTGGATCAACAGGAAGTCACGTCGATGTAATTTTGACTCTGACATTTACCGCAGAGCCAATCTAACGTTTATCTACTTGTTGCCTTTTTTTCTATGAAGAAAAAATAATACTGTTTTTTTTTAGTTACTAGTCCCACTTTAAAGGGGCCCTTGAACACTTTTTCAAGCAACAATGAAACGAATTCACTGGAAGAGCTCATTGCTTTACAAACTCAACGCCGAAAAAAGCTTAAGAATTCGTCCAGTGCGAGTCGAGTTACGAAGATTCACCGTGTGCTGCAATCGCATTCTCTCTTCTCTCGTGCCGACGAAAGTGCTGGAAGCTAAGCAGAGAGATATGGCTGGGGCAAAGAAAGACGTCATTCGCGCCTCGTGACTTTGAGGACGTTTTTCCTTTTTTTTTCTTCGACTGCGTGGCTTTTTGTGTGTGATGGCGCGCGCACGCGTAGACAAGTCGCGGCCTCCCTTGGCGATCCTCTGTAACGACAGGGGGCGCAATGTTCAAAGCAGCCAATGGCTGATGGATGGGCTTGCTACGAGTGATTTTTGAGCGTCTTCTGTCATTTGTCGAATGAAGGGAAAGGAATTTTATCTGACTTAGATAATTTATTGCGAATTCCAGGCAGCGTACTGCACTATATTATTTGGCTCGCTTGTTGTCCTGAGCCTCTACTACTGATCGGCAGCGTTTTCTGACCATGCTCAAAAAATGTGGCAGGGCTCTTTAGGTCGTCAAGCGTGTTTTGACAACTCGCTTAGGAATTTGCTGCATGAGGATAATAATAAAATGAAATAAAAATGAAATTAAATTGTTGTCCTGAACTGAAATAAAGTAGCTGCAAATGCCAAATAAATTCGAAATTTTTCATCTGTGAGCACAAAGAAGCACACTGTAAACCAATGACAAATGGTATTTATTGAGTCGAAACAACCTAAAGTATGCAAAATACATATTTCGGTCAGTTTTTAAAACTGCCTAATTTCAGGTCATCCAAAAACTAAAGACTTGTACCATTTGGCTGCAGTGACAATGATAGTAATAATGATTACGTTACAAAAAACTACTTCATTAGTGTAAAAGCAGGCTAGGACTTTCAATACTTGTTGCTGTAACTTTTTTCTATGTGATACTCAATATGGACAATTGTTTCATTTCATTTTGTTTTACCCTCCATAACACACAGTTTTACAAAGGGGTGTGGGGTATATGAAATAAACGATAAAAAAGAGCAAAGTAGCATCACAGTATTAACTTTTGAAGAGTTATGACTATTCTGTGTTAAGGAACACAAATGACCAGAAACTCAAAAATATAGTAAAGTATATATATATATATATATATATATATATATATATCAAGTGAGTGTCTTCTGTGAATCCAGTGATGAATAGAAATTGGCTTGAGCGGACAAGCGTGCGAAACCTTTATTACTCCTACGTTTCGGCCGTCAGGGTCCGGCCTTCGTTCCCTGACGAAGGCCAGACCCTGACGGCCGAAACGTACGAGTAATAAAAGTTTCGCACGTTTGTCCGCTCAAGCCAATTTCTATATATATATAGATTTATATAGTGGGAGTAATAATTCATTGGGCCAGTTAGTCTTCTTGAAGGTATGGGATACGGCACAACGGGAGCGTTGTCAACATGGATAAATATATTTATTTCCGAACAGTTTCGGGAGGGGTCCTCCCTTCATCAGGAGATGAGTTATCTCCTGATGAAGGGAGGACCCCTACCGAAACTGTTGGGAAATAAATATATTTATGCTTGTTGACAACGCTCCCGTTGTGGCATATATATATATATATATATATATATATATATATATATATATATATATATATATATATATATAAGGGAAAGAATTGTATACCTAAGGACTCGTTCTTCCGTGTTTTAACATAATAATAATGAGATATAGCAAACATTATTGCCAAGGAATGTATAGGGGAACTTATTGGAAGCAATGTATATTAAATAAGAAGAAAGAAAAGTGGTGAAAAAATAACTTACCCTGATCAGGAATCGAATATCAGGAATCGAAATCTACGACCTTCGAATAACGCGTTCAATGCCCCCCCAGCCACTTTATTGGGTTTCTATGAGACTATAAACGTGGAAGTTCCTTCCTTGCCATTATTCTGTGTTATACCTCAGAATATATATATATATATATATATATATATATATATATATATATATGCATAATTTTCAACCAGTTTGCATGCTGGAACTCTAGCTTTCATAGTTCATGCATCTAGTTGAATGACAATACTCCGATAGTCAGCTGAGATGCATTTCGGTAAACAACAAAAAAGAAAAGCTATGCATACCAGAGAACTTCAGTGTTAAAGCAGCGAGAATAAACCCGTTAATAATGGTTGTGGGGATTTTTCCAAAGTAACAATCCATGCTTTTTCCATGAGATTTTCTTCCTAGGGCTAAGAAAACACAAGTGAATCAGTGGCTTGAGCTGCTGTACATCCAAGAAAATAACAGTAGCCTATTAGGCAAAATTATTAGTATTTGTTTCTTTGAAGCTTAGTAACATGCAAAAAGCTACAATATCTCTTCATAATAGGTTTGTTCCTGTGTAATAACATGCAGGGGAAAATTATTTTGCTGGAAAGCATATTACAGATTGAAAACCTTGTGATCACTAAGCTAAATGTACCCATTGATGAAATTTGTATGCGCAGGGTTCTTGACTCAACTCATCATTTGTTGGATGGGCAACGTATGCCCAACTGAACAGCCGTAAAGTGGATCAAGTCTGTGTCAAGAAAGGGTCGACATGAAGTTGTGCGACCTGGTTGTCCTGATGACGTTTTTGTTCGTTGAATAAAGCGCGCCTGATTTTGGTTTAGTACAAACTCTCACCTAATCACGAAATCTGACTTCCAAGGTATTTTGCATGTATTTATGCAGGCTCCCAATAAGTCATGGTTACACAAAAGAAACACTGTTACAGTTACCGATTTTCTAAAAGAGAATTTTGTAAAAAAGAGCACCTTGTAAAAAAGTGTTTACATACAAAATGTTGGACATTAATAAAAAAAGTGTGCGAAGAACGACGGAGAGTGAGTAAAAAGACAGCTTCATTAGATCTGTATTTCTTGTATTCTTCAGGGTGTCTTATCCCCCTTTTTTCAGACAGCTTTGCACCCGCTGGGCATACAAAACGTTTTTAATACCATTGTCCCACGGCCAATGAAGAAATAAAATTAACTTATTGTAATTCCATCGGCCTACTGTAGTAAGAAGAAGAAATATCATTAAGCAATAATGGTCATGACCTTAGACTTTCTAAGCTATATCTTTTGGATAAATAAAAACCTATGAATATTCACAAAACACTGATACGGTTTATGAGAAAAATCTATCATTGAAAAAGTGCGACAAGACTATTAACACAACCGTTTCCCATAACTCGTCTCAGCTGCACGACAAAAACGAAGTAAAGGCAAGAGCCAATGAAAAACCACCATGACCGATGATGGGTGGTACAGTAAACTGAAATGTGGGAGCTTGAGTGGCATCCCGGCTGAAGAAAATAGCTGGCGCAAGCTAACTCGTGTAGTCACCACCTTGCTGATCAAAACACATACAATCGGGCAATCAATGACCGCGATAAAAGCAACAACGAAAGCCGAGCATGAATGAACGCGACTGGCATCCAGCCTTAATGGATACTTCAGCCAGTGCAATTACGTCATTAAACAAATAATACGTATTGTAGTAAAAAATCGTATATTTTTGAATGACAAACGTTGACAAGAAAAGGTAATTTTGCTCCGAGGCCGATGTTTCAACATGTCGACTTGTCTTCTCCAGGACTAGAAGTGAGATTAGAGGAAGACAAGTCCGCTTGTCGGAACGCGGGCTTTAGCACAAAACACCTGTTTACAGGTTTTCTGATCGCAAGCTTTCATTTTTACATTCCTGCCATTTTAATAAATGTTGCTAGCCAAGGCCTGTGCTAACGAAATGTCTGGGGTTCGAGTAAAAAAAAACCATGATATGCATCTTTAGAGACGCCGTAGTTTAGGGCTCCATATATTGCGACCGTCTGGTGTTCTTTAGCGTTTTAGAGACACGATCCGGCGTGTCACATCCGGCGTCCCTTCGTCTCGAAAAAATGGCAGCATATCCACGGAGTGAATGATGGAGAGTGAGGTGAAGCATTCGTCCGTCCATGCGTCCGTCTGTGTGACCGTCCATGCGTCTGTTCGTTCGCCCGTCCCTGCGTTCTTTCGTGCATCCGCCCCTGCGTCCGTTCATGCGTCCATCCATGCATCTGTTTGTGTGTCCGTTCGTTCATCTATTCAACACTCCAAGTCCCACCATCTCGCATCTTTTTATCATATATTCCCCATATAAAAGCACCGCCACCCAGCGGACATTCCAAGGACTAAACGAGAGGTGGCACACGCACACTTTCTTACGGCCTGCACTTTGGGTCCACTTCCCACCTTTAACCACCTCGAGTTCATGGTATATTCTAGTTCACTGTATTCTTGGCACTGCGACCAAACGCTCGCTAAACCTTTCGAAAACCAAGGAGGTTACGCCCAGCGAGTATAACGTAGCAACCTTTCCCTGTCAGATAGGGCTCAATTTACATGCCAATGGCTGCTAATGAGAAATGAGAGACAGGAGAATTCGGCTTTTACTTTCTTAGGGCTTGCGCTTCGTATCTACTTCTCATTTTTAACCAAGGAGGATTAAAAAAATTGCTGGAGTGGAAATGATTGCGCAGATGTGAAGCCGTTCCTCTGGCAAGATGGCGGCTGTGGAGGCCATCTTACTAGGGGCATGATAAAGTGTCGCCGTTCAGCGATCAAAAACGAAGCGTTTCCCTCGTACGCCCAACGAGTTTAATGCAACCAACATTTTTGGGGCCTCATAGTGCTCCAAGTGCGTCTTAAAGTCACTAGTTTTCCGTAGTGAGCCTCTAATTGGAGGCAAAGTTCTTTGAAGATTCAGTCATCCATATTTGTTTCTGAGTGTTATTTCGTCAGGAACAACCATCCTTTAATATAGAACTACCGTAGTATTTACATAACGTATCAAAGCCACTTGATCTTTAAGCGGGCAATATCAGAAAAGAGCATGTTTCCGCCATCTTGGCAGTGGCAATAGGTGGCTTCACTTCTGCTGGCAAGGCATCGCAGGAGCTTCCACTCCAGCAACTTTTCTTTAATTCTCCTTGTTTTTAACCACCTTCAGTTCATTCATGGTATATGCAAGTTCATTGTATTCATGGCACTGCGGCTCAACGCTCGCTAAACCTTTCTAAAGCTAAGGAGGTTACACCCAGCGAGTATAATGTAGCATCCCTTTCTTGTCCGATAGTGCTCAATGTACATGCCAATGGCTGCTAATGGGGATCGCAGCGTGCGCGTTGACTAAAAGCCGAAAGCTCATGTCTCTCATTCCCCATTAGCAGCCATTGTCATGTACATTGAGCACTACTTTTTACTGTTAAACAACGCACAGAAGAAATCTCTCACTGGCACCACCTTGGAGGTCAAGTGTTATACCTATTTCGGGTATGTGCCACTGGTGGTTACATACGAGGGACGCCCAAGCCACGCCATAAGGAGCGTCTTAGCGTCTCACGTCGTCGTTAGCGTCTCACGGCGTCCCTGGGCTGGCGGCGCCCGTCATGGCAAGCCAGCCCCCGAAGAAGGCGCTAGCCTTCGACGTAGTCGTCCCCGAGGGGACTAGTTCCGAAGACGTCGTTGACGCGACGTCTTCAATAGTAGGAATCGAAGAAGTGTACTGCGTTCAGCACTTTGGAGGCCGGAACTACCAAGTTACCGTAACAGTGGGGCCACACTGGCCCAAATTGTAGACGCGTCGCACCTTATCATCCGAGGAGAGCGCGTCGCCATCGTTCCCCTGGGACCCCAAGTGACCCAAGTGACCGTCCTGTTCCTGCCGTGCCGCGTACCCAGCGAAGTCCTCACACAAGCACTCTCTCCCTACGGGAAGGTGCTGCACATCACCAGAGGACTCATGGGATCGCGCCCAACCGTGACCACTGGGACGCGATACGTCCGCATGGAAATGAAGGCTTCGTCACCGGTGCCCAACTACCTCAAGGTCGCGGGCCATCGAGTGACCTGTGACTATAAAGGCTGCCAGCGAGTGTGTCGTCGATGTGGAGACAGTGGGCAGTTCCGCATGAACAGCACAGCTCCGTTTTGTGGAAGGTGCGGCGTTTATGGCCACGACGGGAAAGGCTGCTCGCTGCCGTGTCGCCGTTGTGGGGACCCGCATGCCACCGTGGCCTGCACCATCAGGCCATCGTATTCCGAGGTGGCATCCAAGGATTTCCCTCCACTTCAACCAGGAACGCCATCTAAGAACAAGTGCGACGATTCGTCGGCGCGAGCCGTGGTGGCCGACCACGACCAGGGTGTGCCAATCGCGGCGCTGCACCAGACGCCAACTGCGTTCCCAACGATTCCGGGCCTGGTAATCCCTCCAGGTACTGAAAACTTAAGTTCCCCGCGTCCCGTGGCCATTTCTGAAGAATCGCAGGCCAAGCCCTTGTCAGACGAAGCGCCTCGTGAGGACGGCGTCTCGGATGGGAATATTGCATCTGAGGCTCCTCGCGTTGCTGCTCTGTCGACAGCAAGTTCGGGTGTCATCGAGGAGTCTACATCTCAAGACGACGACGCCTGCAACTACGAGGACTCCAACAGCACTGCGAGTGAGGCGCCCCTACAAATTGGCGAAGACACCAGCCCCAGTGACATAAGCCAGGGCAGTGGAGACGTCTTTGTACCATCCTCGCTCAAACACCCGGACACCAAACGCCCCCGTATAACTACTCGTGACTTAGAAGCCCCCACCAGAGACAGAAGTCCCCTGCGGACTTTGACGCGATCCCGGAAGCCCTGAGCCTCCGGTGGATCGCCTGGCCGGAAAAAATGACTCAGCCACTTGCGGGGCATTGGCTCCCGCACCTGATAAAGGTACCCCTGCATTTGCGTGATCCGATACTATGTTTTCATTTTCGCCATGGCTCTTACTCTAAAAGTTATTACTTTTAACGTTCAAGGTTTCCGAAATCCACAAAAACAGGCTGAGGTATTGGCTTTTGCACGTTCAGTGCACTGTGATTTGCTGTTCGTGCAAGAAACAAATTTTTTCAAGCTTTCTGATGTACTCGCTTTCAAGCGCGCGTTCAATTTTGATTGTTTCTTTTCGTACGCCAGCACGCATTCGACTGGCGTCGGAGTCGTTATTTTTAACCGAGGTCTTTTACGTGACCATCATGTTTCCTTCGATGCCTTCGGACGCGTGCTGGCGTTCGACTGCACCTTTTTTTCGTTAAGAATAAGATTTGTTGCCGTGTATGCCCCAGCGGCACGCGAGAACTCAAACGCGTTCTTCCAATCTCTTGATGCGTTCCTTTTAAATTCCCGACATGTGGTACTTTTAGGGGATTTCAATTGTGTCAGACTCACACGCAGACGTTCGAGGTCCGGGTCGCGGCCGGTCAAACTAGAATGCCAGAGAACTCGAACGTCTAGTGCAGCAATTGGCATTGAGTGACATTCATCAAATTGTGCATGGCAGTAATTATGCCTATACTTGGCGTCGAGCAGCGTCGAGCAGCCGAATTGATCGCGTGTATGCATCCCCCAGTCTCATTACCTACGCTCACGAAACCGGGGTAATGTCATTGCCACCGACACCGGTGTACATTAGCGACCATCGGCCGGTTATGTTATCTCTCCGCCTGCCAGCGGGGACGCCGACGGTTCACAGACCATGGCGTCTCGATTGCCGCGTCCTCCAGGACTCTCAGGCTACGGAGAAATAATCCCGAGCGTTACGCGCATCGCTCATTGGGGCCGATGTAGCTGATTGGGATCGCCTCAAAGAACAGTGGCGGCATCATTGCAGTGCTTCGGGCAGAGGACTTTGCACCCGTATGTCGAAAGATGCGTCATTGTTAATCCAGAAGATAGGCATTGCCAATCGAGATCCCAGTCCTTCCACTGTAATGCGGGCATGGCAAGAGGAGCTCGTTGAACGGTACCAGCGTATTATGCGCGCTTCTTCACTCTCGGCTGCAGCTTGGCGCTGTAGACGTGCACCCTGTGCGCACCCTGAGGTGCTAAGATATGCACGCAGAGCTCTGCTTCGTCCACCAGGCTCGCCTGCCCACTCGCTGAACTCTGTCAACCCAGCTGCTGCGGGTACGCGCGACTTTCAGGAATTCACTCAACACTTTGAGTCAATAGCTAAATCTGGTGCTAATGTCTGTTACCCAGGATCCGTTTCTTCGCATCCTCTACTAACAGATTTACCTCATGATTCCAACATGTCAAATGACATCCTCCTATCAGCGCCATCCGATGACGAAATCAAAGGCGCATTAGACGCAATGAAAAAGGGATCGGCCCCAGGGCCTGATGGACTCCCTGCAGAGTTTTATGTACAGTTCTGGCCTATCATTGGTCCAACTATGTCACGCGTCATTCGCAAGTGTTTCCAAGATATTACACTTCCAACTTCTTTCCACAAAGGCCGTATAACACTAGTTCCCAAGAAAGAACCAATGTCCACGCGACCAGAAGATTGGCGCCCTATTACCCTGCTCAATGTAGATTACAAGCTCTTGGCTAACATTTTGGTGCGCCAAATCAGTCCATTTCTTGCAACATTAATCGCTCACCACCAGGTCTGTTCTGTTCCGGGCCGAAAAATACACACCCATACGTGGTTAACGCGTGACATCATTCAATACACCATTAGCCGATGTGCGCAAGGACTGTTGGTTTCATTAGATCAAAAGAAAGCTTTTGATTTCATAGAACATGGCTACATACTAAATGTTTTACATGCATACGGCTTCCCGGATAAGTTCATTGACCTTATCAACGCGATGCACACTAATTTGGAAAGTACCCTTTACTTAGATTCCCGTGAGAGTCGCGCATTTAGAGTCACGCGTGGGGTCCGTCAAGGGTGTCCCCTCTCCCCAGTGTTATTTATACTTGCATTAGAGCCCTTCTTGAGGGCCGTTGAACATCACCCGCAGATTCGTGGCTTACCTCTACCCGGTAACACTCATGTAAAAGTCGCTGCATATGCAGATGATATCACTCTATATGTACATAATGAACAGTCGCTGCAGCATACTCTTGATACATTCCATGATTTCGGTATTATCTCCGGTGCAAGGTTAAACTTTTCTAAAAGCCAGTATTTTTTCATTGGCAACCCCAGCGGTCGTATCAACATCACGTCGCCTTTACAGTGGTCTCCTGAGATTTCAATACTCGGAGTTACTTTCACTGTATTTGGTATACAGGATAGCATCTGGTCATCCGTTGTACAAACTCCTCTAAATGATGTCAAAGCAGCCAGGTACTTCGCATTCCCCCTCTTGGAACGCCGATACTTAACTCAAACGGTGTACCTAGGAAAATTTTGGTACCTTTGCCATTCTGTGAAACCACCGCTCCACGTCTGCAGAAAAGTGCAAAGCTGCATCAGTTCATTTTTTTTGGTCTGGTGGCACAGAATCGTTATCGCGTCCAGCGTTAGCTCAACCACGAGATCAAGGCGATTTTGGATTCCCCGACGTTTCCGTCACGGCTTCTACATTGTGCCTCCGCACTCTATTGCGAATACTAAGCAATGATGACATGCCCGCTCAGACACTGGCTCGTTACCATCTGGGGCCATCACTACGTGTCTTCTTGCCGGATAGCCAAATAAACAAAGGTCCCCAATCAACAGAATTACCATCTTTGTATCGAGCCCTTCTGGCATTTCACCGACGTTTGGAAGCTACGTGCCCAGAGATAGAGGTGGCCGACTCTAAAGTGGTGGACACAATGGCCGCCCTTCTACGACCTTTGGTGCCCCAGCATCGTCAATCTGTATTAAACCGCGCTTGGAAACCAATAACTGCCGCAGTGTTGCCAGGGCATCTCAGAGACTTTGTCTGAAGGTTGGGCTGGGGCTTGCTCCCCACGTGAGATCGGTTGCAGCGATGGCAGGTGGCTCGCACTTCCACTTGCCCCAACTTCGTCATGGTAGAGACCAATCGACATGCGACGTTTGAATGTGTGGTTTCCCGCCTTTTTTGGCGTGCGGTTAAATCTGGTTTTCGGGGACAGGGTGTGCGAACTTTCGTGTCCAACGGCCGATTTCTGCGTAGCCGCTTCTCCGCTCTCTTAATAGTTGCGGGGCTCTTCAGCCTTTGGAGAAACCGATGTGAGGCCGTAGCTGCCAATTGCCGCCGGCGTGCCTTGTGGCCGATACTGGGGAGAATGAGACGAGAGATCCTTGCGTTCCTCTCCGAGGAGCTTTTCTTCCTCGGGGAGCAAGAGTTTCTGCGGCATTGGTCGTGCCCTTTCGTCAAGGTGGAACACGAAAGGATACAGCTAATTTTTCGACCAACTTGGTGCTAAGCAGTGCCCGTTGAGTTGTTATATATGATTTCATTTGTTACAAATTGTATTTCATTTGGATCTGTTGTATCGTTATATCCTTGTATCGTGATATCACAGTGAATTTTTGTGTACATGTATGCCAACATAATCATGTATATTAGAGCAAATGTCTTCACTGTAACGTAGTGATGTTAGTCGTGAAATATAGATGTGCAGAAGTGTATGGCCCTGTTACTGGAATGGTATGAAGCCTTTGTGTTTTGTACATGCTGTAAATAAACTTTTTCTAAACAAGGAGCTTCGCCCCTAATAAGCAGACGCAGTTCTGTCCAGCTAACGAATTGGCGCCAAATGCAGCCGGTCGAATTTCGCGCTGGTTGCCGTCAGGCCGCGACGATGGACGCTGGTCGCACCGGTCGCACATGGCGTCAGACTATAGAGTGCTCGCGTTTTGCTAACGTAAATATAGCGTGGCTGTGCCCAGCATGCCGCGCGTCTACGTTGCGTTGGAGTATATTGGGCCCTCCATTAGGTACTCGGGGCCATTTCGCGAGCTCCATATATACCCAGTTTGGTGTTACGTGACGTCGATGGATGACGAATGTTTGTGACTGGTGGAAACAATCATGAGACGCGGATCCTGTAAGAACCTGACAACATAACACGCTCATAGCAAGCTCGCGGTCGCTTCTTTAGCTCCCCATATACTAAATTTGGCATCACGTTACGTGAATAGATGAAGAACATAAACGACACATCCAAACATGATAAGCATGACACGGAAGTCGTGTACAAAATTATTTAACTCATAACGTTGTGGTGATTTGAAAATGGCATATCAACTTTCCTCATTCGTGCTTCGCATATCGTCGATTGCCACTGTACGTGGGATCTGTCAATTTTTTATGCTAGTGTCTGTCGCTTGTGTTTGCCATTCAATTATGCCATACCATACCAGTTTTGCAACATGCATATGAATGAAATCACTGCAAGAGCTGCAGGACCATGAACTGTAAATCATGACATTCATGACATCCATTTCATGATTTTCATGTTATCGTAAGTCATATATGTTCTTAATACAGTCACGTTATGCCATACCAACCAAGTTTTGTATGGATATCAATATCGAAACGGCGAGAAGAGACAAAAGTCGTAGGTGGCTATATATATATATATATATATATATATATATATATATATATATATATATATATATATATATATATATTGTAATGAATCTGAATAACGGACGCTCTGCTGGTAACGAATAAGACGAGGATGATCGGTGGCTGCAGTAGCAGCTCGCGCACGCCGCTCGCAATTAGCCAGACCTGCCTGATAAAGGACATTTTTGCCAAGCTACGTCTGAACCTTTCTCGACGTACAACACCTCTATTTTAAGTGGTGGAGGAGCCGGGGTTCCCATCAACCTGGAACTTCGCAATCGGACGCTACCCTCACCGTTCACTATGACTGCTCCTGGCCCTTCTCAAGCTGCCTTACCAACGACAGTCTACTGTACTGGCGCGCCTCGGCAACGCGACCCACCAATTTTTCGCGGCAACGACGAACAAGATGTCGAGGACTGGCTCGTCGAGTACGAAATCGTAAGCGCTTCTAACAAGTGGAACGCCTGCGACCAGCTCACAAACGTGCGCTTTTACCTCGCTGATGTGGCCAGCCTCTGGTTCAAGAACCACGAAGGCGAAATTACCAACTGGTCCGCCTTCAAGACCACCATCGCCGCGGTCTTCGGTCGTCCCGCCGTGCGCCGGCTTCGCATGGAACAGCGTCTCCGTAGTCGAGTCCAGCGCAGGGACGAGACCTTTACGAGTTACATTGAAGATGTCTTGTCTCTTTGCAAGCGCGTCGATGAATCTCTAACTGAACGCGACAAAATCAAGCACATCATCAAAGGAGTTGACGACGACACCTTCCAGATGCTCCTCACTAGGAATCCACAGACCGTCACCGATGTTGTCCAGCTCTTCTGCGCAGGGCCGCAGAAGATACGGCTGAAGTTTCCGCCCTCATACACAACGTCGCTGCTGATCACACCGTCTTACTGCCCCAAATCAAACAATTCATTCGTGAGGAAGTTGCGCGTCAGCTTTCTCTTGTGGCCGAAGCATCCACGCCAGTGACCTCGTTAGACCCACGTCTACGCCAGGTCATTGAGACACAGGTACCGCAGACCCAGCCTCCATCGCCATCTGTCCCTACGCCGCTGACCTACGCTGCCGTCGTTGCTAGACCCCCAGCCCCACCTGTCTCAGGCGCATACCGGGGCACCGGGTCCTCCTACCCTACGACGCTGCCTACATACACGGCACCCCATCCCGTTTCGCCCTCTGCACCTTCTGTCGTTAACCCATGGCGCACCTTCGATAATCGACCCATCTGTTTCGCATGCGGTTTCGTGGGACATATAGCACGCTACTGTCGCCGTCGCAACTTCCAGCCTCCAGACCATGGGAATTCTGCAAATTACCAGGCTGCCTGGAATCTCCAGCGACCATCTTCTCCTATCACCGACTCATTGTCCCCACGACGCCCCGTCGATTCTCGCCGGTCATTACCACTCCGTCGCCGATCTGTCTCCCCGATGCTCCGGCGCACGAGCCCTGCTCGAGAGGAAAACTGACAGCCACAGTTCCGCAGGCAAGAACTGCGTCGTCGTCAAACTTTCTAAGACCTTTTTGTCCGACCAACGAAATTGATGTGCTAGTAGAAGGTGTTGCTGTACGTGCACTTGTCGACACAGGCGCCGTCGTTTCTGCAATTAGTGAAAAACTGTGTCGCGATTTGAGAAAAGTTACAACGCCGCTTACGAATCTTACTCTGCGTACAGCCACCTCCCATTTCATCGCGCCGACAGCTCAGTGCACAGCACGCGTTCTTATTCAAGATGTTTGGTACGCCGTCAACTTTGATGTTCTCCCACGTTCATCTTACTACGTCATACTAGGATGAGATTTCCTTTCTACCCATTAGGCCCTCGTCGACTGCGCTCGTGCTGAACTCACGTTGACGAATCCGTGCCTTGATATCGACCACCACAGTCCCTCGAAAGAGTTTGCCGCAGCTGACGTCCGCATCGCGCCGTTGTCCGCCGTCCTAGTGCCTGTGTCTTCCTCTGCTGCCAATAACTCGACGCTCCTGTTCCAACCAACTATTGCTAGTGTGCAACACCGAACCATCGTCCTCCCGTTTGCCGTCATCAACTTTTCCAATGGTTCGGCGCCACTTTATGCGTGCAACGTTTCTGCTTGTCCGTACATCCTGCTACGCGGTAGTGTCTGGGAAGCCTCGAGACCTTAAATTGTATTTTCGAAGACCCAATCTATCCAGACAAGCCATTTTTACCGACTTGTGCCATTACACCCGCAACTGACGCTAATGAACCTATAGATGTATTCCGCAAGTCCATTGATTGTAACCTCACGCCTGGGCAGCAGAAACAGCTGATCAAGCTCCTACAGCGTTTTCGAGCCTCGTTTGACCACAATCAGCCTTCCTTAGGTCGAGCGTCATCTGTTGTTCACCGTATAGATACCGGTCAAGAGACGCCATTACGGCAGCGTCCATATCGTGTATCATCTACCGAACGCCGTGCCATCAATGAACAGGTTGACGACATGCTGACACGTGGCATAATCGAACCGTCAAGCAGTCCATGGGCCTCTCCAGTTGTGTTGGTGAAGAAGAAGGACGGATCCATTATGTTTTGCGTGAACTACCGGCGTCTCAACCGAATCACGCGCAAGGATGTCTATCCGCTGTCACGCATTTACGATGCCTTGGACTGCCTACAGGGAGCCGAATTTTTCTCTTCTTTAGATCTGCGCTCTGGATACTGGCACGTACCCATGGCAGAGGCCGATCGGGAAAAAACTGCTTTCATCACGCCCGACGGGCTTTACGAATTCACAGTCATGCCCTTCGGCCTCTGCAACGCGCCAGCTACCTTCAAGCGGATGATGGACTCTATCCTTCGAGGCCTCAAATGGAACGTTTGCCTTTGTTATTTAGATGATATTGTCGTCTTTTCAACTGATTTCGCCACCCATTTAACCCGCCTCGAGAAAGTCCTCGCGTGTATTCCTGCCGCGGGGCTGCAACTGAATCCGAAGAAGTGCAATTTCGCCGCTCGAAAGCTTACGATCCTTGGCCACGTGGTTTCAAAAGACGGTATTCTTCCTGACCCTGCCAAACTTACAGCCGTTGCAGCGTGTTCCAAACCGACCACCATGAAAGAGCTCCGAAGCTTCATAGGCCTTTGCTATTACTTCCGGCGCTTCATCCGCAATTTCGCGACGATCATCGTTCCTTTGATCAAGCTCCTCGCCGGCTCTAGAGACCTTTCAGCCTGGTCTGCCACCTGTGACGACTCTTTCAATGAACTGCGCCACCTCCTCACGTCGCCGCCTATTCTGGGACACTACGACCCATCGGCACCCACAGAGATCCACACCGACGCTAATGGTGTCGGGCTAGGCGCTATTCTTGCACAGAAGAAAGACGGCTTCCAAGAGTACGTGGTTGCCTACGCAAGCCGAACTCTTAGCAAAGCCGAAACCAACTATTCTGTCACTGAAAAGGAATGCCTCGCCATTATTTGGGCGATAGAAAAATTTCGACCTTACGTGTACGGGCGCCCTTTTGACGTCATGACTGACCACCACGCCTTCTGCTGGTTGTCGTCACTGAAGCATCCAAGCGGTCGCCTCACCCGATGGGCATTACGCCTCCAAGAATATAATATTCGCGTGGTCTATCCCTCCGGCCGGAAACATTCGGACGCAGACGCCCTATCCCGTTCGCCTCTACCCCCTGACCCGGACTGTTGCGAAAGTCTAACCTGTGATGCCACTGCCGTCACCATCGCCGACATGCCATCTGAACAACGCAAGGACCCTTGGGTTGCTTCGATTCTAGACATCCTGGCTGGGCGGACGGCTTCCCCCCTTTCTCGCACGTTGCGTCGGCAAGTCGAGCACTTCGCCACTCGCGACGACGTGCTGTACCGACGCAACTACGTACCCGGTTGACGTCAGTGGCTACTCATGATTCCACGTCATCTGCGATCCGAAATTTGTTCCACGTTTCATGACGACCCACAATGTGGCCACGCAGGTTTCCTGAAGACTTATTCTCGCATACGTCTCTGATAATACTGGCGTGGCATGTACCGTTTTATACGACAATACGTTCGGGCCTACTCGACGTGCCTGAGACGAAAAACTCCCCCTTGTCACGCCAGCGGTACCTTGCTACCCTTACGATGCCCATCCCGACCATTCGACCGCGTCGGCATTGATATCTATGGTACCCTTCCCAACACTGCTGACGGTAACCGCTGGATCATAGTTGCCGTCGACCATCTCACGCGGTATGCCGAAACTTCATCCCTTCGCTTGTCTAAAGCAAAAGACGTTGCGACTTTCGTTCTTCACAACAACGTATTACGTCTTGGAGCACCTCGGGAGTTACTGAGCGATCGTGGTCGCGTATTCTTGTCAGACGTCATCACAGCATTGCTGCATGAGTGCCACGTCGTTCACCGCACTACAAGCGCCTATCATCCCCAGAACAATAGAATGACAGAGCGCTTTAACCGCACTCTTGGTGACATGCTGTCTATGTATATCTCGTCAGACCACTCCAATTGGGACCGAGTGCTCCCGTTTTTCACGTTCGCTTATAATACCGCCATTCAAAGCACTACTGGGTTCTCTCCTTTTTTCCTCCTTTACGGACGCAAACCTTCTTGCACTATGGACACCATTCTTTCGTACGAACCTGACTCCTCATAGTCCACGACTTTGTCTCAAGCCGCTACATACGCTGAAGAATGCCGCCAACTGGCAAGATCATTTACAACCCACGACCAAGGACGCCAAAAGCACCACCATGACGCATCAAATAACACTACTTCTGTAATGATGATTGTAGTGGGTCATGCAAATCTCGACACACACATTGTCAGTGCAAATCACGAGACGCTCGGCCCGGACTGTCGCTGATTTTGATAGCTAGGCCTACGCTCCTACCTGGTCTCGGATAACAGTTTTGACTGTCTCCGTTCTATATTATAGTTGGTGGAGTTTGCTGGGTCTCCTTGCAATCCTGGAGTTGCGAAGCCGGACTCTACCTGCTGTCATGACCACTGCATCTGCCACAAGCCCTCCTCCTATGGCTTCCCAGGCCATCGTGTGCTCCGGCGCGGTCCGTCAGCGCGATCCTCCCATATTCAGCGGCACTGACGACCACGACGTCGACGACTGGCTGGCTACTTACGAACTCGTGAGTGTCTTGAACAAATGGGACGAAGCCACGAGACGGGCCACTGTCGGCATTTACCTCAGTGGCATTGCCCACTTATGGCTTCGGAACCATGAGACCGACGTTCCCACCTGGGCAGCATTCAAAGCAAAGTTCAGCGAAGTCTTTGGTCGTCCTTCTGTACGCAAACTTCGTGCGGAGCAGCGCCTTCAATCGAGATCTCAACTGCCTGGTGAGAACTTTACAAGTTACATAGAAGACGTCATTGACTTGTGCAAGCGCGTCGATGTGAACATGACAGAGGTGGACCGCATCAAGCATATTTTTAAGGGTATTGACGAGGACGCTTTCCAGATGCTCATTTCAAAAAGCCCTGCTAATGTCGCCCAAGTTACCGAGCTCTGCCAAAGCTATGATGAGCTCCGCCGGCAACGTCTCGTCACCCGCCGTGCTGTCCCACATCAGGAATCGATGTCCGGCTTAACTCCCTCGCAAGACCCCGTCCTCCTCTCGCAGATCAAAGATTTTGTGCGCGAAGAAGTTGCCCGCCAACTCTCGCTCATCTCTGGCCTACCGGAGCGCAGTGCACCACTTAGCCCTACTCTACGGACTATTATACGAGATCAAGTGTCTGAGGTCCTTCCTCCACAGCTGGTGCCACCAGTCAATGCACCATTGACGTACGCCGAAGCAGCAGACGACCACGACCACAGACGTTCCAAGCGCCGCCTCCACAGCCTGCTCCTGTTTATTCCGCCCAGCCGCCACGACCTCCACTTCGCCGAGTCCCTAATCCATGGCGCACTGCCGACAACATACCGATCTGCTTTTCGTGTGGTCTACCTGGGCACGTCGCACGCCTGTGCCGCCGCCGCCTACTCCACTCACGTGAAAACCTACGTCCATACGAAAACGATTACACGTACACTCAATACACCCCAGACCCCGAATTGTGCGCTCCTCGTCCAAGCCACCGACCAGCTCCTGATCGCCGATCTCCTTCTCCACGTCGACGCTCGCCCTCCCCGATGCGTCGACGCCCCCCTACAATCGACGCGGAAAACTAAATGACGCAGTTCCCGAGGCAAGAACTGCGTCCTCGTCGCAAAGCACAAGCCCTCTTCATTCGCCGCCGAATGTAATTAATGCCGTTCTTGAAGGTGTACCCGTACTTGCCCTTATTGATACTGGTGCCGCAATTTCTGTCATCGCCGAAAAAGTTTGCCGTTCAATTCGAAAAGTGACAACGCCTTACTTGGGTTCATGTCTTCATACTGCCACTGCACAGCCTGTGCAGCCTGTGGCCGCGTGTACTGCCAGACTTGTAATTCAAGGAGTGCCCTACACAGTCCAGTTCGTAGTACTCCCGCACTGTTCTCATTACATCATTTTAGGTTGGGATTTTCTCTCCCATCACCAAGCCGTCATTGATTGCGCCCGTGCCGAAGTCGCCTTTTGTCCCCTTGGTGATGCGCTACCAGTGCACGATCGCCCTTCCGACGCGAAGTTGGTCATTAGTGACGACACCCAAATCCCTCCACGCGCTACTGTCTTTGCACCTGTGTCGTGTTCCACCGTCGTCGACGCTACCGCATTCTTCACGCCTTCCGCTGCTTTCGTTCATCGCCACCTATCACCGCTCCCAACCGCTCTCGTTACTCTTCAAGGTGGTGCGACCAACGTGCCTGTGAAGAATCCGTTCCCATTCACGATTACGCTACTTCGAGGCGAATGTATTGGTTCGATAGAATCATTCGAAACCATCGCTACACTTGACGTTCCTGATGAATCATCGGAAGTCAGCGCCCACTCCTGTAGTTCTGTGAATGACCCTTCCACTACCGACATTTTCAACCGTGTCATCGACGAAGGCCTAAACCCACAACAGAGGTGTGAGCTTTTGAGCCTCCTTGACAAGTTTCGACCATCCTTTGACAGTCACAGCGCTACTTTAGGTCGCACATCTACCGTATGCCACCAGATCGACACAGGTAATCACCCACCACTACGGCAGCGACCATACCGTGTTTCGCCAACTGAACGCCGTATCATCGATGATTAAGTAGGTGACATGCTAAAGCGAGGCGTCGTTCAACTGTCAAACAGTCCTTGGGCGTCGCCGGTTGTTTTATTTAAAAAGAAGGATGGCAAGATACGCTTTTGCGTAGATTATCGTCGCCTAAACAAAATAACACGAAAGGATGTTTATCGTTTGCCTCGAATTGATGACGCCCTCGACTCTTTACAAGGCGCAGAGTTTTTTCCTCCCTTGATCTACGCTCTGGGTACTGGCAAGTGCCCATGAATCCGGATGATAGGCCAAAAACTGCATTTGTTACACCAGACGGCTTATACGAATTTAACGTGATGCCATTCGGGCTATGCAATGCGCCGGCAACATTTGAGCGCATGATGGACACTATCCTACGAGGCCTCAAATGGAACACGTGTTTGTGCTACTTAGACGATGTAGTGGTCTTCTCACCCGATTTTTCCACGCACCTTCGTCGCTTGGAACAGGTTCTACGCTGCCTCGCTGCAGCCGGCCTCCAACTCAACTTGAATAAGTGTCACTTTGGAGCACGCAAGCTGACCATTCTCGGACACGTCGTGTCGAAGGATGGCGTTCTTCCTGACCCCGCTAAGCTACGTGCTGTTCGCGAGTTCCCGAGGCCCGCGTCTCTCAAGCAGCTGCGTAGTTTCATTGGGCTTTGCTCATACTTACGCCGCTTCGTCCGAGATTTCGCCTCGATCATGGCGCCTCTGACAGACCTACTTCAGGGAGACCGCAATCTATCTGCGTGGTCTCCAGCTTGCGTCAATGCCTTTGCGAAGCTCCGTGAACTGCTTACAACACCACCCATACTGCGTCTTTTCGATTCAAGCGCTCCCACAGAAATCCACACAGATGCTAGCGGTGTCGGTCTTGGCGCTGTACTCGCCCAACGAAAGCCTGGTTACCAAGAATATGTTGTTGCGTACGCGAGCCGCACTCTTACAAGAACAGAAGCAAATTATTCGGTAACTGAGAAAGAATGCCTAGCGATTATCTGGGCCATTACAAAATTTCGGCCTTATCTGTACGGCCGCCCTTTCGATGTTGTTACCGACCACCACGCGCTCTGCTGGTTATCCTCCCTCAAAGATCCCTCAGGACGTTTGGCACGATGGGCTTTACGGCTCCAAGAGTACGACATCCGCGTCATTTATCGCTCAGGCCAGAAGCACGCCGATGCCGACGCTCTTTCGCGTTCGCCTGTTTCTACTTATATTGCGAGTGTCTCCATCCAAGACAACTTCCTTCCACTATCAGGACCCATCAACATGGCTGCGGAGCAGCGCAAAGATTCGTGGATTGCGTCTCTGATGGATTACCTATCTGAAACACTCGTCCACCCGCCATCTCGAGCGCTACACCGACAAGCCTCTCACTTCGCCATCCGTGATGGAATACTTTATCGCCGCAACTACCACCCTGACGGTCGCAAATGGCTACTCGTCATACCCAGGCATCTCCGCGCCAGCATATGTGCTGCTTTCCATGCCGATCCGCAGTGTGCGCACGCCGTTTTGTTTAAAACCTACGCCAGGCTACGTTTTCGGTTTTATTGGCGCGGCATGTACACATTCGTTCAAAAGTACATTCGATCTTGCACAGAGTGCCAACGCCGCAAGCACGATCCTAGCCGTCCTACTGCACCAATGCAGCCGTTACCGTGCCCAGTGCGACCATTCGACCGGGTTGGAATAGACCTTTATGGTCCTCTACCATATACATCAGCTGGGAATCGCTGGATTATTGTAGCGATCGACCATCTCACGAGATATGCAGAAACGGCCACTCTACCAGCCGCGACGGCACGTGACGTTGCGTCTTTCCTGCTGCAACGTTTTGTTCTGCGTCATGGCGCTCCACGTGAACTTTTGAGCGACCGAGGCCGCGTCTTTCTCGCGGATGTTATTCGAGAACTTCTTGCAGAATGCCATGTAATTCACCGCTGTACTACCGCATATCGCCCACAAACAAATGGCTTGACCGAGCGTTTCAACCGTACTCATGGCGACATGATTTCTATGTATGTCGCCTCTGACCACACCAACTGGGATCTTATCCTTCCTTACGTAACGTACACTTACAACACGGCACCTCAAGCGACGACAGGCTTTTCTCCATTCTTTTTACTTTATGGTCGAGAAACATCATCTCCAATTGACACCATTCTCCCCTACCGACCCGACTCATCCGAAGGCACACCACTTTCCGAAGCCGCGCGGTATGCGGAAGAATGTCGGCAATTAGCTCGCACCCTTACAACACAAGAACAAGGACTACAGAAATTTCGTCACGACGATGGACGGTCCAACTACGAATTTTCGCCCAACTCTCTTGTTTGGCTGTGGGTGCCCCCCAGTGCTGCTCCTGGTACCTCTACAAAGTTTGTCAGCAGGTACCATGGACCTTATCGCGTCATAGAACAAACTTCCGCTGTTAACTACCTCATCGAACCCCTCACGGCCACTGTGGATCTGCGACGCCGAGGCCGCGAAATCGTACATGTGGATCGCCTCAAACCATATCACGAACCACTTGTCCTCACGACACCTTAGAACACTTACTTGGAACCATCTTCAGCGAGGGGGAAATATGTAATGATGATTGTAGTGGGTCATGCAAATCTCGGCACACACATTGTCAGTGCAAAGCACGAGACGCTCGGCCCGGACTGTCGCTGATTTTGATAGCTAGGCCTACGCTCCTACCTGGTCTCGGATAACAGTTTTGACTGTCTCCGTTCTATATTATACTTCATACGATCCAGGTTCAATCGCCTGGCTGCATGTCCCTTCTGCTACACCTGGCCTTTCTACCAAGTTGGTCCCCAAGTATCACGGCCCAAATTGTGTGCTACACGATATGGGCCGTGATACTTGGGGACCAACTATATATATAGTTGGTCCCCATATATATATATATATATATATATATATATATATATATATATATATATATATATATATATATATATTGTTACGAGACAATGCCCCACTTAAACAGTGAGATAGGCGCCGAGGAAGACGAGGTGACTTGGGCGCGCGCTCTCTTGTTCGCCATCTTGGCTTGCGCGTTGGCGCTGTGTAAATATATTTTAAAACGCCTAGTTTCCCTTGTGCCTTCACGCAACATTTTGGTGGGAGGTGCTGGGTACAACGCACGACGGAGTTACGCAGCGGACGCCTAGTCTCTGCTCCCAACATGTCCACCGGCAGCGACGCTTCCTCAACTGCTACGCCCAATGCATCAATGGCGCCGACCTCTCCTGTTTATCTCGTGGCCGCTCCACCCCGCGATCCCGGCAACTTTTCGGGAACGGACGGCGAGGACGTGGATGAGTGGCTTAAACTCTACGAGCTCTTCAGCACAAATCACAGGTGGGACCCAACCTTAATGCTGGCAAACATCATCTTTTATTTACAAGGAACGGCCAAGGCGTGGTTTAATAACAATGTGGACGGTATCACAAGCTGGGACGTATGCAAGACCAACTTACGCGAGTTGTTTGGTCAATCTGCCGGCTGCAAGCAGGCCGCTAGGAAAGAACTTGGCACACGTGTTCAGACGTCCACGGAGTCCTACCTGGCGTATATTCAAGATGTGCTGACCCTTTGCCGTAAAGTTGACCGAACCATGGCTGAAGCCGACAAGGTAGCGCACGTGCTCAAGGGCATCGCAGACGATGCATTTAATCTCATTGTGTGCAAAGGCTGTTCCACCGTGCAAGATGTTATCTTGGAGTGCCAACAGTTTCAAGAGGCTAAAAGCCGTCGCATTGCTTACCACTTTACGCGCCTTCCCAACACTGCTGCGACGTCAACATGTGCGGATCTCCGTGTACCGACCTTGCCCAATTCACACTCCAGTGACATCACGAGAATTGTACGCCGTGAAATCGAAGCCATCTCACCCGCCCCCTTGAGAGCACTGGCACCGAGTGATCCTCAGCCGACCATATCGCTAATACAGACCGTTGTTCGCCAGGAACTAGCCAACGCGGGTGTTCACACAGTCTGTTCTGTGCACCGTCCCGGCGCTGTCAGTTCGTCTACCCCGAGCCACCCACAGCAGTATCGCCGCCCTGCTCCACGTAATCGTGACCCAAATGCGTGGAGAACGCCTGATGACAGGCCGATTTGCTTCCGATGTGAACGAGTGGGACACATTTCCCGTCATTGCCGAAGCACGTGGACCTCACCGTATCGGGCAAACCCAAGCTTCTCCAACCCCCATTCACCGGCCCACCTCTATGACCAGGAACCACCACGGCGTGATGGCTCAGCTAATTACGACCCGACCACTACGACCACTGCCCAGTACGGTCGCTCACCTTCACCTCGACGTAGATTTTCCCGATCTCCACCGCCACCTCGTTCCCCGTCCCCGTCCTCTGCCCGGCGGTTTTCTTCGGAAAACTAGCGGCTGCAGCTCCTGGAGGTGACGCTGCTGATACGACTTGCTCTCCAATTCCTCTGTTGACGCTCCCGACCAATCAGAACTTGATCGACGTTGAAGTGGACGGTTTATCTGTTAAAGCCTTAGTAGACACTGGCGCCCATATTTCTGTGATGAGCCTGCACATTCGAGACCGCTTAAAGAAAGTACTTACTCCAGCCCCTTCACGCAGCGTTCGCGTTGCTGATGGTAGTACGGCTGCTGTTATTGGCGTCTGTACTGCACGCGTTACTATTGCCGGCCGTCAAACTTCAGTTCTCTTCACTGTTCTTTCTCACTGCACCAATGATGTGATCCTCGGTCTTGACTTTTTGTCCACTCATTCCGCTCTCATCGACTGTTCAGCCGGTACTGTGCAACTTGACCTACCGTGTCCGATTGATCCGCCCAGTCGACCGCAAGCCCGTATGTGCTCTGCTGAACATGTCCGTTTGTTACCGCAAACTGTGACCTGCATCACCGTTACGCCCTCGCCACCTGTATCCGATGGTGACTATGTGCTCGCGCCCATCACATCCCTTCTCTTGACCCACAGTGTTACCTTACCACACACTGTTATTCAGTTACGTGCAAACCGCGCCTGCATTCCTGTGCTCAACTTTGCTCTGTGTCCGCAAGTGCTTCCGCGCGGAATCGCCCTCGCCATGCTGACTCCTTCTGAAGAATGCGTCATATCAGCTCTGTCTTCGAACGAGACTCGACACTCCAGCTTCACACATGCTCGATCTTCGCAAGGAAGCCCGTCTCCTGATGTTAAAAAAATGATCGCGTCAGACCTTTTGCCGCATCAAGCCGACGAACTCCTTCGCGTTCTTGAGTCATACTGGGACGTATTTGACTTTTGTGATCGTCCACTAGGTCAAACCAGTGCGGTAAAGCACCGCATTGACACCGGCGATGCCTCCCCTGTCCATCGACGGCCATACCGCGTCTCTTCGACCGAGCGTCACATAATTCAAGCAGAAGTCGACAACATGCTCGCCAAAGACATAATTGAACCATCATGTAGTCCATGGGCTTCCCCTGTTGTTCTTGTCAAAAAGAAGGACAACACTTGGCGATTCTGTGTTGACTACCGACATCTGAACAAGATCACTAAAAAAGACGTCTACCCGCTACCGCGCATAGACGACGCCCTAGATTGTCTTCACGGCGCTAAGTATTTTTCTTCTATTGATCTAAGAGCAGGTTACTGGCAAATTGCTGTCGATGACATGGACCGCGAGAAGACCGCTTTTGTCACCCCCGATGGTCTTTACCAATTTAAGGTCATGCCCTTCGGATTATGCAACGCTCCAGCCACCTTCGAGCGGATGATGGACTCTCTTTTGCGTGGGTTCAAATGGTCAATTTGTCTATGCTACCTTGACGACGTTATCGTCTTTTCCCCGACCTTTGAAACCCACCTCGACCGCGTTTCCTCAATACTGGCCGTATTTCGCAATGCCGGTCTCCAACTGAACTCGTCAAAGTGTCACTTCGGACGCCAGCAACTAACAATGTTGGGCCACCTTGTCGACTCCTCTGGTGTACGTCCTGATCCCGATAAAGTGCGAGCCGTGCGTAACTTCCCTGTTCCGACCTGCACTAAAGAAGTACGCAGCTTTCTCGGTCTGTGCTCGTACTTTCGACGTTTTGTGAACAACTTTGCGGAAGTCGCCCGTCCTCTCACAGACTTATTGAGAAAAGATGTCTCCTTCACATGGGGCGCTGCGCAGGCTACGGCGTTCTCTACACTTATTGAATCGCTAACAAAACCACCTGTTCTGGCCCATTTCGACGTTTCTGCCCCTACAGAAGTACACACAGATGCCAGCGGTTACGGAATCGGTGCTGTTTTGGTTCAGCATCAAAGCGGCTGCGCCCGCGTTATCGCCTATGCCAGCCGTCTCCTCTCGCAGGCGGAAAGGAACTACTCCATCACCGAAAGGGAATGCCTTGCTCTCGTTTGGGCAGTAGCAAAATTTCGGCCTTATTTACATGGTCGACATTTCACTGTCATAACCGATCACCACGCACTTTGCTGGCTCTCGTCCTTGAAGGACCCCACTGGGCGCCTTGGTCGATGGGCACTACGGCTTCAAGAGTATACCTACTCGGTGTCCTACAAATCTGGCCGTTTACACCATGACGCTGACTGCTTATCTCGGAATCCAGTGGACCCACCTGAAGCGTTCGATGAATCGCCATGTGTGCTGTCTCTCTCCGCTTTAAGCAACATCCGTGAGGAACAGCGCCGAGATCCTGCCTTACGTAACATCATCGAGAAGCTTCATTCTGCGGCACCCGATCCTTCTACTCGATTGTTCGTGCTTAAGGATGACACATTGTACCGTTGCAACGTCCGCCCTGATGGACACGAACTGCTCCTTGTAGTACCTTCCCACTTACGTGCGAGCGTGATCGGCCAGCTTCATGACGCTCCCACTGCCGGTCACCTCGGACTGTCTCGGACGTATGACCGCGTACAGCGTCGATTTTACTGGCCCAGTCTTTATCGCTCGGTCCGCAGCTACGTCGCCTCATGCGATCAGTGTCAACGCCGAAAAAAAACCTTCCATGAGTCCTGCCGGGTTCCTCCAACCACTTGACGTTCCCTTTGATCCCTTCTTCCGACTTGGTCTTGACCTCCTAGGCCCTTTTCCTGCATCCACTTTGGGGAATAAGTGGATAGCTGTCGCGACGGATCATACAACCCGGTACGCTATCACGCGGGCTTTGCCGACCAGCTGCGCCACAGACGTTGCCGATTTTCTCCTGCACGACGTCATACTTCACCATGGCGCCCCACGCCAACTCCTAACAGATCGTGGGCGCTATTTCCTTTCCCGAGTTATCGACGACCTGCTTCGCTCCTGCGAGACGAAACATAAATTTACGACAGCTTACCACCCGCAAACTAACGGACTCACTGAACGATTCAACCGGACTTTAACTGATATGCTCGCTATGTACGTATCGTCCGACCACCAGGACTGGGACGTTGCATTGCCCTTCGTTACGTTTGCCTATAATTCTTCACGCCATGATGCAGCTGGTTTTTCACCTTTCTATCTGGTGTTTGGCCGTCATCCAACTTTACCTTTCGACACCATCTTTCCGACAGCTGTCGACTTTACGACTGAATACACCCGTGATGCTATCACCAGGGCTCGCAAAGCACGAGAAGTTGCTCGTCAGCGCCTTTTAGCATCGCAAGATCACCAGCGGCATCGTTACGACTCACATCACCGCCAAATTTCCTTTACACCAGGTTCTCTTGTGCTATTGTGGACTCCGACTAGACGCGTCGGACTTTCTGAAAAACTGCTTTCCCGGTACTCGGGACCCTACCGCGTATTGCGCCAGGTGACAGATGTGACCTACGAGATAGCCCCGCTCGAGTCTTCCTCCGCCTCCGCTTCGCTGTCTACAGACATTGTCCACGTATCCCGCCTTAAGCTTTACCACTCGGCAACACAATAGAAAGCACCGAGACGGTGCTTCAGCACCCGGGGGTTATGTTACGAGACAATGCCCCACTTAAACAGTGAGATAGGCGCCGAGGAAGACGAGGTGACTTGGGCGCGCGCTCTCTTGTTCGCCATCTTGGCTTGCGCGTTGGCGCTGTGTAAATATATTTTAAAACGCCTAGTTTCCCTTGTGCCTTCACGCAACAATATATATATATATATATATATATATATAGATAGATAGATAGATAGATAGATAGATAGATAGATAGATAGATAGATACGCTCAAACTCGCTGATGTTTGCAAAGAAATGCTTCACTTAAAACACTATCGTATGCAATTTTTTTTCTTAGGTAAACCCTTGCATTTAGAAGGTGACACTTGGCAGGTAGCCCTATATCTAGCTAGACTACCTATATATTGACTTTTTTCCTGAGTGCCAAAGTTCGTTGCAGTTGGCCTTTAATGTGTCATTCATCGGGTTTGACAATTTTGAGCTGAAAAGCGCAATGCGTAGATGATCCGTTCATAATCACGTCTATGAAAATTGCAACGCTACACGCCGCGGGAACGAGTCAAATATCAGAATGAACGATCCTCCCTCTTCGTTTTGCGGGCGCGCGCTCAGAGAATGAAGGCATGAAGTGCGCGTATGAATGGCCCTACGTACAGAAACAAGCAGTGACGTTGGTCTTCCACGTAGATGATTGTGCTCTGACGTTGCCAGCATGGGCACGTGACATGGCAAAAATTAGTTAACACGACATAGTTATTGTATTTGTTGCTTGAATAGACCAATAAATCTCTAGAAAATAATGAGACGCAATAAATGAATGTAAGAGTTCTTTTTTCATATTTCCCCGTGAACAAAAAATTTGTTGAACAGCGTAATCAAGAACTATTTTCGCAGTTTAAACTATACAGAAATAAACTCAACAAAGAATTACAACAGGCAAGAGATGCGTACTATTACGCTCTGTTTGAATCCTGTCAAGATGACGTTAAAAAAATTTGGACACAAATAAATACGGTAGTTTTGCAGTCGAACAATGTCATAGCTCCCGTTGAGATCGTTGTTGATGGAGCTAGCGTCACGGGCAAAGACATGTGTGATGCCTTTAACGATCATTTTGTTAGCCACAGGACTGAATGTGCTGCACCGCCAAATGAAAATTCCTATTTATATAACAGTAATAGCATGTTTATGAACCCAGTGACATGCTCAGAAGTTTATTCTGCTTTTATGAATATGAAAAATTGGGAGTGCAATATGAAATTGGAAGTGCATCTCAGTAGTCACCTTACTTGGGATGACCACGTTAATTCTGTAATGATAAAATTGTCTCGCATTGCAGGAATTCTTATTCCTGTTCTGTTGTGTGCAGTAGCTGATATGTATACTTTTTATTCTCAGTCTTTCTTTTACCGGTGCATCTTTTTTTTGTAAATTGACACTATTTGCACTTTTGTATGTTTCAGTATTGCCCCGTCGTTTCTCTTTTTCTTGTTTGTAGCGTTCCCATGTTTTTCGAATACAATATCGTTTCTTTGTTTAGTTGTTAGCGTGCATATATTTTTTACTTGCATATTTTTGTTATCGCAATAAAATTGCGATACTTTGGTGTGTTGTGTTTATTACTGTAAATTTCTATAGCATGCATATCTGCCGTCTGCTGCTGACGTTTGATGACGGGCCTGTCAAGCTGCTTGTATGCAGCTTTTGTCGTCAGCCTTTCAATGTATTCACGATAAATAAAGATAACTGACATTTTGAAAAAAATTACAACAAGATGCGGCGCTAATATGCAGGCGTTTTGCATGCGTTTATGTCCTCGCGGTTTTGCGCATCGAGCCGACGACCGCCATGGAACGCTCCTACGCGTTCGCGCACTCAGGCCGCGTTCACACTAAGCAATCCGGCCACCGATAGTGGTCCGAATCCGGTTCGGCGGCGGCGAGATTCACCGAAAGGGCCCTCTTCGCGCCGATCGCTCTCGGACCGATTTTTGCGGCGTCTGCCGCCGAATTGGTCACCACGGACCAATAGGAGCGCTAGTCAAGGAATTTTGAAAAATTGCGGCCAAGCCCTACTCACTTGTAATGCCGCAGTGCACGTAACTGAACGTTGAAAACAATAGGAGTTTAACCTACTCTGTGCATACTTCGCGTCCGTATTTCGTGGAAGAGGTGACCGAACTTGCTGTTGGCGTGACTGAGCTTGTTGCGGTCTTGCAGAGCAAAACGAACCCACCAACGCCGCTGGCGTCGGTGGTTTTTTCTGCTCTTTGTGCATTACAAGACAGCCACTTGCCAGCAAAGTAAGCAGTACTGTCTATCTTGCTTCCTGCGTACGAGAATCATCGAAGTATACACTACCAGATATCGTAGTGACGTTTGCGAGCCGTGACAACAACAGGGTGACAGCGCATCCATCTCGCGCTCGCCCGGTGGTGGATGGCTTATTCGGCGGCTCGGGCGCGTCCAGTGCGAACGACGCTGCGTTTCGGCGGCAGGGGAATTTCGGTCGCTGTAAAAAGCGGATGTTTCAGTGTGAACTAGACTTCATTGTGCTTATCTATTCTACCGCGTCTAAGCCAGTGTCTCCTAACCACCCAGAAAAAAACATAAAGTAGACCTCAAAACATGGCGGAAGGAAAAAAAAATGGCAGCATATCCACGGAGCGAATGATGAGGAGTGGGGCGAAGCATTCGTCCGTCCATTCGTTCTTGCTTCTGTCCGTCCATGCGTACGACTGTGTGACCGACCATGCATCCATCCACCCGTCCGTGCGTGCGTCTGTTCGTGCGTCCGTCCCTGCGTTCGTCCATGCATCGACGCCTGCGTCCGTTCATGCGTCCATCCATGTATCTGTCTGTGTGTCCGTTCGTCCATCTATTCAGCACTCCAAGTACCACCATCTCGCATCTTTTCATCATATATTCTCCATATAGAAGCACCGCCATCCAGCGAACATTTCAAGGACTAAGCTGGAGGTGGCACATGCACACTTTCTTACGGCTTGCGCTTCGGGTTTACTTCCCACCTTTAACCACCTCGAGTTCATGGTATATCCTAGTTCACTGTATTCATGGCTATGCGGCCCAACGCTCGCTAAACCTTTCTAAAACCAAGGAGGTTACACCCAGCGAGTATAATGTAGCAACCCTTTCTTGTCAGATCATGCTCAATGTATATGCCAATAGCTGCTAATGGGGATCGCAGCGTGCGCGTTACCTAAAGGCCGAATGCTCCTGTTTCTTATTCCCCCTTAGCAGCCATAACATGTGCATTGAGCACTATTTTTTATTGTTCAACAACGCACAGAAGAAATCTCTCACCGGAACCACCTTGAAGGTCAAAAATTTCCCACCGGCACCACCTTGCAGGTCACAGCGTATAACTGGTTACATAGTACGACGGGACGGGGGATGAACGGGTGCCGCTATAAGGAGCTTCGCCCCTAAAAATTTCGAAGAGGCCTTGGCGTCTCTCCTTCTGAAGCCGTGGTGAAGCCGGAAGTAGGCCATATTGACTGGGTGAATTCTCTTCTTTCGTTTACATCCGAATGTAAAGCAGAAGGCGCGACTCTCTCTGCGACTCGGAAAGCACGTGGGCCGCGCAGCGCGTGTGTCGTGACAATTCGAAACTAATGAAATGGGGCCCAACACTCTGGGCCAGCGCGACACCTTCGGCGAAATCATTTTGTCCGAGTATTAACAGCAAGTAACGTCTAGCCGGCAACGAACCAAATACAAGAAAACGCACCTTAGATGCGCTGACAACGGTGAGTGTTTTCACGTCATTAATTCAGCAACTGTACAGACATCCCGATCGGTTGTGTGCCTTCTTCTACGGTTGCATTCCAACACGAGGCCGATGCAGCGCCCGGCCACTGTGCCCATGTTGCGCGTGAAACCCACCAGCGTCAGCATTCTGCGACCATGGTGACTTTGAGCACGCTGCGAGTGACACTTGAACGCTGTTGCTCTAACGTTGAAATTCCAATGCTGGGGGCGAGTATAACAACCGGAACAAAAAAGTGTTTTATTAGGCACATACAAGTTCTTACTGTACACATACCGAACACGAAACTACGTATCTGCACAGGGTCCTTATTGCGTCTTGCTGGGGCAACAGTTTCGTCCGTTGCCACAAGCAGGAGCACTGCCCAACCACCACTGACCTGCAAGGCGTTCGTTGTCATTTCGCTTCGCCATGGTGCCCACCGCAATTTCGCTGAATGCTTCAAATGCTTCATCCGCCGCACGACACATGGATATGCGTTCGTTCTACGCACTGTTCAGGCCCCGTGGTTGACGAAAGGTTTTGTAAGCGTTTTTAAGAGTACAGTAACTGCCAGGAAAACACTGAGTAACCAATAACACGGCGCAGAGCCTGGATTGTCCGCCACGGCTCAGCACGAGACCTGCGGAGGCACACATGCCACCGCCAGCCGCGGTCACTCACTGCTAAACCAGCTACACTGCGCAACACGTAACCACATCAACGCCGCCGTTGTGCACAGTGAATAAGGCCACCATGATGTCATTTCCTCCACACTTTTCACGTAGTGCGCCGGCTGGGCATGCCCTCTCCTATCTTTTCTTCCTCCGTGCCTCAAAACAACGCTGGTCAACAACAACAACAAAAAAAAAAACACCGCTCGCGTGCATCGGGGTTGGGCTTGTTCGGGCACGTCATGCGCAGGTGACCTCTTGGTCGGATGCCGGAGAAGATAGGTAAGAGATTTGGCTTGCAAAGGCTGCACGGAGCAGTGGCAAGGAATTCGGGCTTGCCTTCTCTCATTCTCATTTCGCGGCGCCACTTCAAGAAAACAGTTTTCACAGCCAGTATAGAATATTTCAAAAAAAATTATTGCCCGCAGCTTCCCTCAGGGGAACACTGAGGAGGATGCGGAGCATATAATTGGTTAACGGGGTGTTAAAGTGCGACTTACTTGGGTCGATGGCTAAATTGGTTAACGTGGTTGTGAAATGGGGTGTTAAATTGCGACTTACTTGGGTCGATGGCTAAATTGGTTAACGTGGTTGTAGGAGGGGGTGTTAAATGAGTGAACACGTACACACGTATGCGAAAGGGCGGCGCTGGTCGAAGGGACGTCGATCATTGTGTTTGTGGATTCGTTGGAAGTCATTTCACCGCGACCTTGGACGTCGACGCGCCGTACAAACCAACCGACGAGCGGCAACTGAGCGAGCGAGCGCCGACCTTGAGTATATATACAGCGCGACGGCGCATGCACTGTCAGCTGTTGAATGTTCTCGAAGTGCGATGGCGCATGCGCGTCCACTGGAGAATCAGGAGAACTGTAGATGTCGAACGCGGTGTGTAGAGGAGGAAGGGTGCGCAGATGGTGGAGGAGTGAAGCGCGCGCGGTGTGTAGAGGAGGAAGGGATGCACAGATGGTGGAAGAAGGAGGAGGAAGCTTGCGGATGGCGCCGCACTACAAGCCTCGAGTATTAGATGCTCCGCATCTAAAAATTGTGCTGAATTCTCCTCATCGGGCACTCAACAATTTCCACTGTCTAACTAAAATTCGGTATGGGGCCTGGTGAGTGGCCCTTTAAAAGACACTCTTCTAGCTTTCGCTGTGACTGTGCAGCGCCTTCCGTGCAGGCCTGCCGGTTTTTTAAACACCACTTTCACTGCTCGAGAGTCAACGCGTTCCTCTTTGAAGGCTCCACGCACACAGTCTAGGCGCTGGTAGTCATGAACTTTGAACACTTTTGCTCCTGCAGTCACTGCCATTGACTATGGCGTAATTTTTGGCGATGCCGCTTCATCAATTGTAAAGCCCAAGGGCACAATTTCAGCTCTCCCATAGTAGGATACCAAGTACCATGAGTCGTTCACCACTCATTCTAAACGCAATGTCCTACTGTGTCCTTTATAAAAATTTATTTCTCTCTAGTAAATAATTACAGCCTCCATTTTCAATTACGCGTTGGTCTTACTCATTTGCGTATACTGTATTTTGTTTCATGTTCTTTTCTGCCGCGCGGCTAGCAGTGGGCCCATACCGTAGTGTATGACCCCAATGATGCATGGAATTTGCCTGGAACCACTGAACGAAGAAGAAGCTCTTGTCCGAAGCGAGCATAGTTCTGCAGTTCTGGTACGTCGTACATTATTTAATTCAACTTCCGTATTCCTTTACTGGTTGGTGCGGTAACGTACAGCCATGTTTCTTTCGAGTTGTCCTTCAACTTTGCATTTGCAGGAGTATATTTCTTTATGTCTGCTCATGGCGTAACCAGCAGCACGACAAAATGTTGCTGTGCCTAGTACTGGAGTACCGAACGGTGGACTACGCTGCCAAACCATTTCAATTTTAACCTTTAAAAAGCATGATTTGTGCTATGATATTGCATTGCCTGTTTTGAATTCAGTATATGAAAGAATCGAGTAAGCCTCCACTATATATATAAGTCTCTAACACGCTAGACATGATAATAATCATACCTTTTGTGCTTCTACAAATGCTCGCCAGCATAAGGTTTTTCTTTCTTTTTCATTTGTAATATTAGGCACACGGCTCGCAAAACGCACGCTCTTTCGAGCATTGCGCGCCTGTGTCGGTTTGTTGACACGTACTGCACCATCTACGAGAATACTTCCTGGCATATATTGTTGTTTCAGAAGCTGCTGGAAACTTCGCCAGCGCAGGCTATCTTTTCTCTTCATGAGAGTTGAGCGTTTTGATATTTATCACTTGGTACTTAGCCAACAGAAAGCGTTTCTAAATTCATAACTTGAATTCGACCAATACAGTGAAAACTTGTTAATCGCCATTTCACGGGACCTGGATATCAGTTCAAATAACACTTATTTCAAATTATCCAATTTTCCAAGAGAATAATGGACATCCCTGTTACACTAATAAATTTGTATTTTCTTGGCGAATACGTAACTTTTTAGTTCTTTTTCTTAAGAGTCACACAAAAGCCAATATTTTTATTATCTTGTGGATTAATTCACCATGCCACTGCTGCTCCAGAGTACCTGTGCTTGCTTAATATGTCCGTCACTGGCCCTGCATTCACACCTTTTTTGATACATATTACAGCCGTCACAGCGTTGGAGGCATGATACCTTTTTTTGTCCGGAAAAGAAACAATACTTGCCGCAGCCACTGAAGCTTTGATGATCAAGAACACGATAGTGAATGGTAACTACGCCTTCTTGACTGCTCGCGGCCAACTAATGTCGAATTCCATTGACAGAAAAGGAGTAGGGGGGCAGGGTACTGAGGAGTGAGGGGGACAGAGCACTGAGAGCAGGGTCACTCAACATGCCTCTAGAATGTGCCGCGCTCCTGGAGGGCAGGTGAGAAGGTGACGAGTAGGGAGACCATGTGAGTTAAACATTACAAGCCTCGGCATATTCTCGTTGGGGCAGCAGCAAAATATACGTGTAATCGGTCAGCCGCATATTCTTCATTATCCAAATACCTAATATGCTTGTGCAATGACTAATTCGGCAGACGTCCAGCTCTTATCGTAGCCATCCATATGAAACAGCGGTGTTAAACTACACATAGTTGCTACCATTGCCACCGCACTCGCCGGCTGAAGAAAAATTTGGAGACTGTGACGTTTAAGGACCAAGCGACTCGTCGTAATGCACCTACTCCGCTTTTCAGGTGAGAACACTGCAAATGGCTGCTCTCGGCGCAGCAAAAGCAGTCTCGCTCCACCAATGTAAGACAGTGCTCCCGAACCTGTTCGACCACAGAAACACGCCGGCTCTGACGAGAGCACTTTAAGCGGGCTTTTGAGTGCTCCTGCTCTCCCAATGGAATTCGCCATAAGAGTGACATGCGGCCGTAAACGCAAATAGGCATAAATAGCTCTGGCTTTTTTACTTGTTGCACCATGTGTTCGCAGTGAGAATATTGGCGATGCGGATTGCACCACCTCATTATTGTTGTCATCGGACTTCGATTATTCCGCTTCGCGCTTATTGCGCTCCGAGGATCATCCGAGTTGCGTCTGGGTTGTGGCCAAGTATGACCAAATTAACAAGCGCTTGTTATAATAACGAAATAGCGTTAAAGAGCTCGTGTCGCAGAAAAACCGCTGCCTGTATTGGCCCCGTTGGTTGTGGACAAGAAATTGTCTGTGCATCTGTGACCAAAAAAATCAATTTACGGAGATAACCGCGTGAGGTAGCTACTTGTCCACGCGTGCGTACGCGATCTTACTGAAACATGCCGCGCATTCGAAGAAAAAAAATGTGCTCAAGATCACGAGGCACGGTTGTTTTTTTGCCCTGCCAGCCCTCCCTGCTTAGCTTCCAGCGCTTTCGTCGGAACGAGAGAAGAGATAATGCAATTGCAGCATGCGACGAACCTTCGTAACTCCACTCGCACTGAACGGATTCTGAAAGTTTTTTGCGGCGTTGAATTCGCGAGGCAATAAGCTCTTCTAGTGAGTTCATTCTATGGTTATTTGAAAAAGTGTTTCAGGGCCCTTTTAACACATTTCGTTCGATAGTTGTCACGACAAAAATGAGCCCATTCGGTGATAATAGCGTGCGCTGGTCCAATCTACTGCGTCCGTGTTTGTGTGCGTGAGTGTGTGTGTAAGAAAACATATGAATAAGTATGCACTTAGCGGTTGAAGGGTGCACTAGGCACCTGATTTTACTATCGGGTTCAACTCTTGAAATCGAAGCTTAAGGGTCCACCACTTTTTGTATATATAGTCCTGAACTGGAGAAGTTGCCTAAGTTATTAAGTTATTAAGAAGCGTAAGATTGAGGGGATTTTCCTGTATAAGTGTATCAAGCTGGCGATGGTTGAACTCAGTGGCCACCAAGCACTCGGATAGCTCGGCTAGACTAAAGGCTCCCACGCGTCTTTGGATAGTGCTGGTCATGGCACTAAGCTAATTACTAAGCTTTCCCCAAATGAATGACTTGAAAGAATGATAATGAATATTAGGAATGATGACTCTTTAATACAAATAGCATCCTTACAGCAACATAATTGCATTTATAATTTTCGTCATATAGAAACTTCGATTGTCAACAATAACAGAACTGTATACGGTGACCAAATGCTACAGTTTTGTTTACCGACTATTTTAAATTGGTTGAACAAAGAAAACGTTCTCGATGTATCCAGTCCTGTCGCTGAAAAGCCTACGTGACATATTCGTATGATTGCTTATGTTGCTGTAAGTTCACCTGTTCTTTTCTTTTTGTTTTTTGCTGTCTTCAACATTGAGGGTATTTTCCCCCGATTTTTCAAATGTTCACACAATACCCTTGTTCATTATTTCTTACCACATTTGCTTACTGTTTCTGCTGTTCTGTTCACGCAATGGGTATACGGCATGGCTTGAACTGCTGTAACCGCTCAGTGTGTGAGGTAGCCAGGTTCTCCTCAAGCTTCTCAGTGCATCTTTTTCACCTGGTCTCCTCACAACCTTGTGGCGCAATAAGCTCTATTCCATTCATTTCAAAGTTCATTGGCTCAGTCACTCGTCCTTGAACTATTCAGTTACCAGATATTTATCGTAAATTGCCTTACCGATCAGACGCGTGCGACAAGGCGACACTTGTCAACAGGGCAATGGCAAGGCTGGCCATGATGGGAACAGATGTAAATGCCGTGTGGCAACTTGTTGGACGCACTCACTGGTATAAATATCGCTCGCCTTAAGTAGCTTTTGTGTGGCCTTTTTCATGTGATTTGAGCCAGTTAGAGGTTTGTCATCCTTTAAGTACTGCCATTGCGTCTTGATTATTCCGCTGCATCATGCGTGTAGCGTTAGTAGTAGACTATCATGCTGCAGGCACCGGTACTACTTCAGTGTGCTATCGCGTGCCAGCAACGCGCTAAGATTTTAACGTGAGTGTCGTTCAAAAATTTTGAATGAAAAAAGGTCATAGTTTTTTTCTGCAAAGCGAAGCAATGAATGCGATAGCAACAAATTACAATGTCACGCGAAAAACAACAAGCAAATCAAAACGTGCTTCGCATTGCTCACGCACAAATGATGTACAAAACATACTCACAGGTACAGATGAACGCAAGTAAGTGTCTCAGTTGTTACTTCGCTGTGTCTGAAAAACGCGCCTTTTTCGCAAACGAAGATCGTGCAGAGAATGCAGTGACCTTTGTGCGCGTGGTAACTACAACAAAATTGTTCCTGGGAAAGCTCAAAGCGTACGATCCTTCCCGCCACGAGATAAGCGCACACACGCGTGAGCGTCTTCCCCCTCCTCTCTCCGAGTGGGACATGAACGCGTGAGATGTGAACACTTGAGCACGGGTCCGCGCGTCGTGACGATCTGGCAATGCAAGCGACGCGCTAATTGCGCCATCTCTCTGCTAATGCTGAAAACTTGATAGTTACCCCGAGATCGGCATCGCCAGCGGGCAGTAGTGGAAGTAGTATACATAAATAGCTTGCCGTTTCAGAATTGGTGAAAAAAAAAAACGATTTGCTCCTTCATGGCTCCGCGGCTAACGCCATGCACTCACAAGAAAGATGTCAAACCTTCGATTCCACGCGCCGAAGTTTTTTTATTGAAATAATTTGTTTCTTTGCGTTTCCTTATGTAGTAATTCGTATGCATATTCGGTGACCGATGGCGCTTGCTTAAGCCGGCGGTGAAATTGAGCCGAAAGTATTATATTCGCTTTCACAATAACAGAACAAAAAATTGGCCCCGTGTCTGCATGTTACACTACAAATGCCATCGAAAGACGATTGTCTTGTGTCTGGAGAAAAAGAACAAAACGTTTATTTGGTGTTGTGCGCAAGAAAATCGGTGAATGGTATTCTGGAGGCGCTGCGTTAGAGTGCCTCGATCGTGCAGCGGAGGCAAACGAGGGCATCAACTCACGTCACACCTAGATATGAGCGCTATCTGGCATTTATCTGGCATTTATCGCACACTATCAGGCATTTATCGCATGCCTGTCTCGGAGGCGGTGGAATGTAAAGTGCGATGCGACGGGTGGCGCCACCAAAGTGTCGTCTTAGCAAGGCGTTGGAAAACTTGCCTTTTCTTGCAACCGTTACATTGTGAGCGCAGCGTGATAAACGCTGTGGTCCTTAGAATTACTGATCTAGGCAATTTCTAATATAAGGACACACATACAGAATATTGACGTGTTGTTATAGTGCCTCAGATATGAGCAACAATTGCTTTTCAAATTACAATCGCAAAGGTATGAACGCTACAACTTGAGCAATCAATATTGGTGGGCACTGCGGATAGAGTCGGCCGCTTAGGGTATCACTTGGTGCTGTATTGGGTATTGTTACAGCAGACAAACGGACAAATTTACAGACAGACATACCAAAATTTGTGCGTTGTAAGTCCCCAAAAAGGAGCATCGTCGTTGAAATGTGCAAGGCCACCAAACACAGTGACACAATTTCGTGTCACTTTGATACCTGCTATTCTCTTCTATACCCGCCTGTGTTGATTCTGTTGGGTTCATTGAAACGTATGAGAATAAGAAATGTTCTCAAGTTGGAAGAACAACTCGATACTCTGCTGATAGTTGAAGGATGCGAAATTATGCATGACATATATCGAGGAACCATGTTCAATTCACAGCTCGATCAATGCTTATATGGAAAGTGGCTGCAGGTTCTTTTAAAAGCTCGTCCATACTGTTGATTTCGTTGTCCACTTGTCACACTAGCATTGCGAATTCGCCTGAATTTGAAATTTTCGCTTAGTAATCTAGAGTACAGAACAGATAAATTTAATAAGCGGTCTTCGCCAAGATCTTTTAGAGTAATTTCGGAATGAATAACCAGCATGCCAGTACTTTAGGTTCATATATTTGCTGAAAGCATAACATGCTCACGCGCAAAAGAGGAACCTATTGCTCGGGTTATCATCCCTGCTTTCTTTACTAATAGGAAATATATCGACACTGCAGACGCATTCTTGCGATTGCTATCAGGTGCTCTATGAAGTACAAATTGATAACTTCGTACCGCGCGCCTGCGAGCAGTAGGTACTGTATCAGCAGAGCCCTATGGTTCACGTATATCTAGAATCTTCGTGCTGTCAGTCCTCATGGTTTTGTGGAAACATTGGTACGCTAAACGCCTTTTTAAAGCCTTGTATCTAAGACAGCGTTGTTAGCGATAGCTAAGAAACACCATTTGTAGTTCTACATGGTGCTTAAGCTGCTAAGAACCTTGTCTTTTTTGCCCATTGATATACAGATGAGTGAGGAGAGCAGCGAGAATTCACCTAAGGACTCCCAAGAAGGTGATGCAGCAGGTAACACTGAGGAGTCATCTACAGCCACCGATGCCAGTGATTCTCTTACGACTGGACAAAACCTAGTCTCAGCAGATGACCAGGCCGATTCCGTGAGCACCGTCGCAAGTCCAGATGAAAGGGAGGGCACTGCCGCACCCAAACGACTTCGCCATCCACCAGTGGGCAGAGTGCGTTTCAACCTGAACAACGAGAACCAGACTAGGATGATCACGTCTGGTAACAGCTCTGGTACGTTGAGCAGCGGGAGCATTCATCGTATGTCAGAGAAACAAGTTACACGGGAAGAAAAAATTAAGACGTTTAATAAAAAGAAAGGATAGTCATGACAAGCTAGTCGTGAAAGTGCGAAAAAAATGCAGTTTTCAAAAATTATTACGAACGCTTATAGCCCTCATGCACTATGTGATGTGAAACGGGCTTGTGGGTTGCGGTTACGAGTGTTGAATAATTCACACTTTATTACATTTTCATAGAAGTGAATTGTACGCAGCCTGAAAAGCTTTCCGTACAGTGATTGGTAAATGGAATGACATTGTCATAAAGCTGTTTTGAATTTCTGCTTATCTATCTCTAATGCACTGTGTAGCGGTGTATAAAAAACCATCCGCCGTGTGGTCTAACTAAATCGTAAAACAAACTATGCCCCCGAGATTCCATCAGATCACTCCGAGTCATTGATCACTCAAGTTCCTAATTGGATCTTAGAAATTGCAGATAGAGCGTACCTACGCGAGTCACAGATAGTAAAATGCCTATAAAAACTGGTATGCGAACATGCTGCCGACCCTGCCAAGGCTGCCTTCTGGTTTCTAACACGCAAGAGAACCATGTGCACAATCCTTGTATAACGAATTCCCATTTTCAAACTGCGTTATAATATTAGGGATGGTTAGGGCTTTGCCACGGCTGAAAACATCCACGCAACTATGAAGTGCTTAAAGCAGCACACACGTATATAAGTTTTATTGTCAGAATCATGAGTGTGTTGTTCGTTTTGTAGCTAATGAGTCGAACTCTCGAGTACCTTCTAGTGGGGTTACCCGAAAAGACGCCTCTCAGCAAATGCCTCCTCCCGGGCCTCCACCTCGTCGCGGCGTCCTCAGGATCCGCTCCTTTTTGTCTGGTTTACGGCCGTGACGTCACCACGATGCTTGACACCATGCTGCAACCAACTCTGCCGGACATGATCTGCCGGACGCAGATGTATTTGTTCAGCGTGCCGAAGATGCACGGCATCTGGCGCGCTTTCGCATTTTATCGCAGCAAAATCAAGATGCTCGCCGGTACAACACCCACCACAGAGCAGTAATATACAAACCTGGTGACCTAGTCTGGGTTTGGACTCCTATACGTCAACGTGAACGCTCAGAAAAAATGTTATGTCGGTACTTCGGATCCTACCGAGTTCTTCATCGCCTCGGCGAAGTAAACTACGAAGTTGTCCCAGCAGACACGTCACACCGTTCTCGCAGACCACGCTCCTCGGATGTAGTTCACGTCTCCAGGATGAAGCCGTGATATTCACGTTGATTGCAAGTCAAGAACTTTGTGACGTGGCAATAGCCTTCAAGACCATTGTACATTACTTTCTTGCTTCTTTATTTTTCATCTCGTCTTTTTTCTTTTAAATGGACACAGACATTTCTGACTTCCATTCGTTGTTTTTCGGAGCCATGGCATTCATTCGATGCTTCTTCTTTTTTCTCTTTGGGGAGAGGGTAATGCCACGCTGTGTTGGCGGCAGAAGACGAGAGCGAAGAAGTGAATGGCAGCTGTGGCTGAGTAAACAGTCCTCCACTTCGAGTTTCTGCCTATCGTTTCCTCTCGCGACAATATGCTCCGACGCGACGTTATTCGGCCCTCGGACAGTCCCGTTGTTCTTGTTGCGAAGAAAGATGGTCCTGTGCAGTTATGTGTACAGACGGCCCCAAAGGCACCCAGCAATGCAGTTTACGAGATGTGATGGTAGTGCCAGAACACACAGCCTAGCGAGCGGCCGCAAGAAAACCGAGTCTTACTATGCGCAGCCCAGCGAGTAGACGCAGCAAAACCAGACTTGCACTTGAATATTATTTTCTTCTTTATTTATGTTTAGGAGGCCACGGCTGATTTTGTAAGCGCCAAGGGAGCGTTCTCTGAAAACGTGCCAAAAAGGGCATAGACACTTCAGCAACTCAATGGGTTCAGCGAGAGTTTCATTTTCTTGGTATCCCTGATGGTCGGTACCAACAATGCTGAGGCGGCCTAAAAACTTTTTCGTCGCGCCCTCTGGTCCGCGACGAAGTGACGAAGCTTTTTCGACGAAGAAAAAGAATGTTTAACCACTGTCGCGCCAAATTTCGATGTCGTGTCCCTCCATTAAACTTTTACTTGCACAGAGCTGGTCTGGCGATATCCCCCCTGTGTCCATTTTGTGAAGAAACGGAAACAATAGAGCATTACTTTATAACATGTAAAAACTATTCATTAATTAGGAAAAGACTTTTAATTGTTCCGTTTCAAGCAGTAGGATTAAATTTAACTGCAGATAATGTTCTAAGTTTCGGTGCCTTTAGCTTGGGACATTGCCACAGGAGCGTATTCGATGCTGTATGCAATTTCATTCGAGAATCAAAGCGCATGTCATAATAATGCCTGCTTAAATATATTTCTGACGACACTTGTCTAATTTTGAATGAAATTTGCATATTCATTTGATTGTGACCGGGTGAGATAAGCTCGATTGTCTGGTCTACTCAAAATTTCTGTCTTACACTGTAGTATTACCTCACCTTTACTCTTCTTGATTCAATCTTCAATTATTTGTTTAGTTTAATATTCTTTTTCTAGTTAATTATTCTTTTCTATTATATCATTAGTTTTTCATTTAGGATAAACCTTTTAGTAGATCTCATATAGGCTACTTCTAGATTTCATGGCCAATCCCCCATAGTGGGTATGTGCCAGTGCGAAGGGGCAACAACAACAACAACACTGTCGCGCTTCGATGACGCGATAGACAGCCTTCACGGAGCTGATTTTTTTTCTTCTCTTGAACTGCGCTCATGGTACTGGCAAGTACCCATGGTTGACGACGCTCGACCGAAGATCACCTTCATCACACACGAAAGTTTGTACGAATTTAAAGTCATGCCATTTCGTCTATGTGATGCACCAGCGACCTTTGAGCGGATGATGGACACCGTTCTGTGAAACTTGGAATGACACACGTGGTTATGTTACCTCGACGACGTTGTTGTCTTCCCTCCGGATTTCTCCACGCATCTCCAATGTCGGAAAGAAGTTTTCGCACGTGTGAGCAGTGCCAGCTTGCAACTAAATCTGAAGAAGTGCCGCTTTGCAGCACGGCAACTCAGCGTCCTAGAATACGTCGTGTCCAAGGACGGCATGGTTCCTGATCCGGTCAAGGTTGGGGCCTTGACCGAATTCTTCAAACCTGCATTCGTCAAAGAACTGCGCAGTTTCGTAAACCTGTGCTAATACTTTCGACGCTTCATACAAAATTTGCCACGGTGATGTCACCGCTGACTAAGCTCCTTGGAAATAACAGGCCCCTTAATTCGTGGTTGTCCGAGTCCGAGTCCGACGACGCGTTCGCAAAGCTCCACCCGTCGTTGGCGTCTCCTCCTATTCTACGCCACTACGACCCTACGGCGCCAACGGAGGTTCACACGGACGCCAGCGGTGTAGCCCTCGGCGCTGTCCTGGCACAGCGCAAACTCAGATTCCCTGAATATGTCGTGGTATATGTTAGTGTACGCTCACGAGAGCCGAGAAAAACTAGACCATCACGCAAAAAGAGTGCCTGGTCATCGTCTGAGCTCTTACATCGTCCATTCGATGTCGTCACCGACCATCATGCACTATGCTGGCTGTCATAATTGAAGGATCCCTCAGGCCGTCTCACCCGTTGGGCTCTTCGCTTACAAGACTACGACATCCGCGTGCTGTAGCGCAACAGACGCCAGCATGCTGACACCGATGCCCTCTCGCAATGCCCTGAAGACGACGTGCCTTGCTCAGTATTCTGAATTGCTGTTTCTGTCATCGATGCTGACATCATCGCTACCGAATAGCGAAAAGACCAATGGATCACCCCGCTGATCGAGTTTGCCTCTGATTCGTCCGCAACACCATCCACGTGCGCCTTGCGTTGTCGAGCTCATAATTTCGCCATCCATGACGGCCTCCAGCACCGACGCAATTACGACTCCGATGGTCGGCAGTGGTTACTCGTCATACCCCGCTGTCTGTGGTCGAAGATTTGTAAATCTTTTCATTCTGATCCGCAATGCGCGCACTCTGGGGTATCCAAAACCTACCACTGCATTCCACAACGCTGCTTCTGGCGTGGGATGTACCGCTACGTGCAGCATTTTTTTCGCTTCTGCGTCACTCGCCGACGCCAAAAACCCTTAGCACACATGTTGCCAGCTGGTCTGCAATCGATACATTGCCCTGACCGTCCGTTTGGGCACATAGATATCGATTTGTATGAATAATTTCCTTTTACATTGGCTGGTAAGCACCGGGCATTGTAGCCGTAGATTAATTAATGTGATACGCCGAAACCACTACTCTCCCTGTGGCTACTGCACGTAATGTTGCGTCCTTCCTACTGCATCAATCAATACTGCACCACGCGGTTCACCTCACGAGCTTCTCAGCGACTGAGGCCATGTTATCTTGTCGGAATTCGTTGAAGCCATTCTCATGGAGGGCCATGCCTCACTGAACGCTTTAACTCACTGAACGCTTTAACTCAAGTGCCTCACTGAACGCTTTAACCGCACCCTCGGTGTCATGGTTTCGATGTACGTCACCGCCAACCACACAAATTGGGATAATATACTGCCCTTTGGCACCTGCGCCTAGAACACTGCCTCTCAGAGCACGACCGGTTTTTAACTTTTCGTCTTGCTGTGCGGAAGGCACTCATCGCACACCATCGACACAATACTCCCGTACACGCCGGACCCATCGAAGTGGGCACCTATTTCTGAGACAGCCAGGCTTTCCGAAAAGTGTCGAGAGCTTGCCAAGACTTTTACGACGCATGAGCAAGAGCGGCAGAAGAGTATTCGTGATGGCTCCACCACTTCTGAGCCAATGTTCTTTTCTGGTGCGCTTGTATGGCTCTCGATCCCGACTTCTGTAGCTGGCCTCTCCAAAATACTCCCGAAATAGGAAGGCCCCTACCGTGTCATCAAGCGCACATCTCCAGTCAACTATCTGGTTGAGCCCATTGAACAATCGACATAGTCAACGTGGAGCGCCTGAAAGCTTACTATAACCCGCTCATAGTAACAAGCTCTTAGGTCACCAGGTGGCTGCCTTTTCGACTCCAGGGTAATTGTAGCGAAGCCTCCGAACTCTGAAATGGGTCGAACTCTTGAGTACCTTCTAGCGGGGCTACCCAAAAAAGGACAATGCTCGCGCGGTGAGTCCATGCTTGGCCATGACTGTCGCCGTAGCGTATGATCGCTGGTTGCCGTTTAATAAACGCCTTAACAATTTTTATGCTCGCAAGTAAGACTTCGCTGCTGTCCAAGAAGAAAGAATGACAAACACCTTTAAGATGGCATGATGGTTAGACGCACCAGAAGTGATTATGTGTATGATAGAATCTAGTTTTACCTGGACTAGTGAAAACGTTATCTGCATGATCAAATTTTCATATCGTCATATGCAGTACACTGGGTAAACAGGGCATGCCTGTTAATGTTAGATTAACCGATCATCACACGGACACAGCAAAAAATTACTGAAAGCAGTGGCACAGTAGCATGACAAAACTTTGACGATCTCAAACTCTATATACTTCAGTCAAACGTTTAGTACACAAAAGACAAGATATAGAGAGTCGTACCTTATCCACAAGTTCAACACACTTCAGCAGCAGACGTAAACGGCGGCCTGAAAACATCCAATGGCGAGGCATGGTTGCTGCGAGCATGAACCAGCCCTATAGTGCGCAACGCTCAGTTATCGCCATTGACAGGCGCACGCATCCTGTTCGGCAGCTCTGTGCATATATGGGTGCCTCTCTATGTTGATAGGTGGACGGTGTGCACTGTACCATCACGAAGGCTTGCCGAATTCCGGGCGTCATTTGACGAGGATAGTACATTTCTCGGCATCCATTAACGCTAATACGCTTTTTTATTTTTATTTTGAATACCCTCTAGGCAATTGCGCTGAAGAGGGGAGTGGGTGAATACATTACAACAAGTCAGGAAACTGCAGTACAAACAGCAGAACAGAAGTAGCTATAACCTCTACAAAACAAGTTATACGGTTCAGAAAGGTCGCAATATTCCCGTTGCGACGAAAAAAAAATGGGGCTGAGGTTAGCATAGGTGACAATTTTTCGGCATTCATATTAAGGAAAAAAATACATACAATAGACAAGTGAATTTCACAGATATCAATGCAACGTTATACAGAATCAAATAGGTTAAAATTTAATAATAGACGCAGCGGTATGAAATACATCTGGGTTGCAAATTTTAGCAACGTTAGAAGGAAGGTGGTTCTAGTCACTAGAGGTATGGAGAATGAAGAAATGGATAAAGACCTTAGTGTTGCAAGAGAGAACGCCATTTTTATGAACATGATCTAAACGCGAGGATAAGTATGAAGGTGGAGTAAGTAAAGCATGGCGAAGCATATCGTGTAAGAATACTTTATGGAATAAGCACAACAGTGAAATTTTGCGACGTGACGTCAGAGATGTTAGACCCAAGTTACTTTTCATTCCGAATACGCTGGCTGCTCACTGATAGTTAGAAAAAATGAAGCGTTCGGCGTTGTTTTGTATCATTTCGAGTTGGTGAGTAAGAAGTTCAGTACATGGATCCCATATCGGTGATGCATAGTCGAGTTGTGAGCGTACAACAGATTTGAAAAGGAGCAGTTTTATCGATGAAGGGGCGGAATGAAAATTTCGTCTTATGTAGCCAAGCATGCGGTTGGCTTTGTTGGTGATGCTTTCAATGTGAAGATTCCAAGGTAGGTCAGTAGTGATATGAATGCCCAAGTATTTATAAGAAGTAACCGCTTCAAGAATGTTACCATCAAAGTAATACGAGTGTGCGTAAGTAGTGATGCGAACAACTCGCTTTTATTTGCATTTTTTAGGGTTGAGAAGCATCTGCCATGTATTGAACTAATGGGATATCGCAATAATGTCAGATTGGAGTGCGTGTATGTCACTATCATTATTGTATTCCCGAAAAATGACACAATCGTCAGCAAATAAATGTATTGAAGATGAGATACATTTGGGCAGATCATTGATATAGATAAGAAAAAGAAGCGGCCCAAGGACGGTGCCGGGGGTACACCTGAGATAACTGGGTTTAGAGATGAATTGGTGTCATTAGCTGTGACAAATTGCTGGCGATGTACTAGGAAGCACTCAATCCAATTTAATATGCTAGTATTGAGACCAATAATTCCTAGATTGAATAGGAGTAACGCGTGTGGAACTTTCTCGAATGATTTAGGAAAATCGAAATAAATGCTATCAGCAAATGAACGGTTGTCAAGAATAGAGTGAAGTTTGTGAGTAAATAAAATTAACGGGGTTTCACACGAAAAAGACTTCCGGAATTCATGCTGTGCAGGGTCATAAATTGAATTGGATTCGAGAAAGTTGGCAACATGAGAGTAAATGATGTGTTCCAAAATTTTACATGGTATACTAGTGATAGATATTCGCTTGTAATTAAGGGGGACTGTCTGTCTCCAGATTGGTGCGACCAGCTGAGGAAAGACCTGAGCGATCTGTCTCCAGATTTAAAGACTGGCACCACCTTCCCTACTTCCCAATCAGCAGGGATTTTACTTTGTTCTAAGGATTGTTCAAAAAGCTTCGCTAGGATAATAGAACAGTTTTGTTTAGTACTTTTCAGGAATTTGGAATTAATACTATCTACACCGGAACTGGAAGAAATTCTAAGGGAGTCAATTATTAGAATTTTTTCGTTAAGGTCTATCTGCAGAGGGTACATCGGTATGTAGTCGTGGCTTTTAAAACTCGGTGGACAAGAAGTGGGATTGTTGCAGAATGCATCAGAAAACACTTTGTTTAGCACATTAGCACATTCTTTATGAGGTATAGATTCACCGTTTGTGTCAGTCGAAGTAATGCGAGAGCTGTGAGCTCGGTTAACGACGTGCCGAAATTTCCTAGGATTATTTTGCAAGAAACTGGACATCGTATTCGTCAGGAAGTTTTGTTTTGCAGTTTTGATAGCAGTAACATATTCATTGACTGCTGAACGGTACAATGACCACCTAAAACTATTGCGAGACGTTTTGGCGCGGCGGTACAGACATTTTTTCGGTTGAATAGTCGTTTTAGATTGGAGTTATCTGTTCACCTGTTTTCAATGCCTAACAAGTTAAGGAAGGATAACTGTGTGCGCCAACGTTTTATGTTATAGGGATTCGAAGGTTAAATCTGTTGACATGTGTTATGCATTTGCGCAGTGTTAAACAGCCTTTACCTTCGTACCTTGAGTGCCATTGGGATGACAAAACCCATACACCAAATGAACAATCAAATCCAAATGCGTTACGCTGTTATTCGGACAGTTTTTTATTCTCATTCGTTCAATTGTTATTTGTAGGTTTTTCTTGTGAAGAAGACGGAAATCACGATGGGCATGTCCATATACACATTGTGCGCACGGACGTTTTCAACATTTCCAACTACGACGTTGCCACTCTGCCAACTCAGAAGAAGGTATGCCGACGTTTTCGTTGCTGGGCATTTCACTTTATTTTACTGGTTACTATATTAGAAACAATACACCAGCCCAAAACCAATATAGTCTTTTTATAGTACACCTCACAAACACTTATAGTACATCTCACATTTCACCCAATAAATAGTTAGCGCAAGAAATAAACAGCACGTCGTTAGCTTCAACATAATTATGTCCTCAAGAACTCCGAAAAAAAAAACAAAATGTCTCCAATTTTTTTTTAAAAAGAACAGCGGCTAGCCAATATTCACAGTTCAAACACGTGAGAACGGCTGTACATTGAGAGCCAATATGTACTCGACAGAAATAGTTCTTCGTCGACCAGCCACTGGCGGCCGCCGTGAAAATGAGTAGTGAAAGATGTGTGATGGGGTCGTGAGGTCAGTGAAAACCCATGTGAATTGGTTAAAGTACTTTTTTCTTATTGAAAAGTAAGATCGAGTAAAGAGGCTTAAAACATATAAGTGCCCTAAGGAGACGAGAAAGTTAGCTAGCAATGCAAATTTTATTTTTAGCATGAATCAATATTATGCCTCTCATGTTTTTTGACTGCTATAAAAGTCTGCAACGTCTATTTTTATATTGCAGGCAACCTTGCAGTGCAGGTTGTACACTTTTACACCCTGACATACATACGAGCTTACTTGTTGACGCTCACGACGAAACATACACGAAAAAACAGGCAAAAAGGAGACTTCGACGCTAAGTTAAATTTGTGGTTGTGCGCGCTCACTCATAAGTGAGGGGCCTTTGTCAGTGGGGCGCATGTGAGCTATCGGATGCAGGCCTCGTATAAAACCCTCAGAATTCCCAATGTTGTTTAAAATGAGTAGCGGTCCTAGCGGTGGCCGTGACCACAGATCAGTGTGCGCGTCGCATGTCATGGTCGAGTTCCCAGACACAGCTATACGATCGCATAAATTGATTAAAATTTGCTTTATAGTTACTGCGAAATATAAGTGAAAGTCTGACACAAAACAAAGCGGGTGCTAAAAGTGCGAACTATCAACTGAATTAATTGGGAAAATTGTTGATAGTTTGCACTTTTAGTGTCCACTTCTTTTGGCGCCTCCTACTTTCGATTGACACCTGTGGTTAGACGTCCCAAAACCACCATATGAATATGAGAGACGCCGTAGTGGAGGGCTCTAGAAATTTTGACCACCTGGGGTTCTTTAACGTCCACCCAAATCTGAGCACACGGGCCTACAACATTTCAGCCTTCATAGGAAATGCAGCCGCCGCAGCCAGGGTTCGATCCCGCGACCTGCGACGTCTTCTAACTTCGTATTTCACGGTGATTGTAGCGAAGTTTTTAATCTTGAAAAACCAACAAGTCGATGCCCCACTTTGCTCATGGCATAGCTTCCTCAATCGCCAGGGGAGGGGTAAGAGCTTCGAAAAACGGGCAAGGGTTGTTGAAGCGTGAACAGGGCTCAGAGTCACTACAGCAGACGCAGGTGTAGCAGGGGCAGCCAAACATCACTTTCTGTACACCACTTACTGTACAAATAATGTAATCAGTAACATCTCCAGAAATTATTATACATCACCAGGCAATAAACAGTGAAGGACAGAACTACAGCTAAACTGTGTGTACAATCTCAAAGTCGGTGAAATTAGGCTAAGTTTCTTTCGCTCCAGAGCTTCCAGTGATAGGCTCTTAAGCAGCGAGACTAACACGCTCGCCACCGAAAAATGCGAGAATATATTTTACGAACTCAAGTGAGGAACACAATGGCCGTACTTTTGGACCTAGCACTACTCGGTAAATGTGATTGAGGTACAGGTTGGTCCTCGCACGACCCCTCTATATTTGAGAGATCTATGTAAGAAAACTCGAATGGAAGGGTGTTTTTTAGAACCATTGACCTACCCAATGGAAATGTCTGGATGCCGTTCTACATCCACCAATAAGTAAATGTGACTACGCGGTCTACGCCTGAACAATGTTAGGAGCTGCGCGCTGCTACATTTGTCGAACAACGTGATATAAGGTAGCAGGATAATGGCATTGCGCAGTCAGTATTGTTATTGGACGCTTGTGTCAGGAATTGTGATAATTGTGAAAGAAGACACTGTTTACCCAGCTGCCTGCCCAATTCGATCATCCTAAATGCGATCGTTGTCATAGAAGATACCCTGCATGTCTAATTCCAGACTTTAGCTTCCTGAGAAATTCCTTCGTTTTCACCATTGTACAAGATCTCGTCCATATATAGCGCGAAAAGGTGATGCGCAAGTACTTGGGCACAGTCGCAACTGCCGCAGGTAGTTGTTAGATTGGATTCGCGTACTTGGACCTTTCTGCTTCTTCCACTCTGTTGGTAGCGGGGCAGAAAGTTCCCGCATTTGCACTTCGACGTCGACTCACATAGACAGGGGCTCATCGCTATGTCCGATCGTCTGTGCCGTCTTCCTAAACCACGAATGGATAAGTGTGTCCGTCCAATTCACCTGGCCAAGTTCTACTCGATTGCGGAGTGGCTATACCTCTGATACCGTTTATGCAAATTGCGTTATTCAGGCTTCTCTGTAATACATGGCAATATGGCGTCCTCGGGCTGCTGGAGAACGTGCCCGTGGAAACTGATACCATGGTCTCGGCACTAATTCCAAACAGTGAGCACTACGAGCCCACTGTGGTTGTTCTGAACACACCCTAACGGCTATTCACGTGACCGTCGTCTGTGTCGAATGAGGAAAACGTCACAGCAATATTTTGATTATGTACTTGTCATAAGTTTCGTCTTGTCTTGGGCATGAGAAGATGGCATTTGTTTCGATAACCATGATTTTTTCTACCCTTTCTGGAACAGCTTGACGCATACGTCGTACTTTTTCTTCCTCAGAGAAACGCTTCTCCCAGATCAACTGTCATGATCAGCATCACAATAAGTGGCTGCTATCTCATCTATGTTTGTGTGTGCCCGAACAACATTTCTCCTTTTGCTATGTTTCACTCAGAACGGGCAAGTAGCGTCGCAATGTCTTTTAAACTTGTTCCTTTTTAACAGAAGGCTCCTAATTGAGTTTCTGTTGAGAAATTGAGCAAAAAGAAAACATCTTTTGAAATGTTAAATAGTCACCTTTTTTGTGGTGTTGCAGAGACGTGGCTTCAGATTCCAGTTTTCAGTGTTTCTCTCTATGTTTTTAAGTTTTCTATGTTTACGCAGGTTAGTACACTCAATCGACTGTTAAGAAAATCGAAACAGTCCTCACCGGTATTATCAAGCTCCTCGCTAAGCCCAATTAGATATAAGGGTGCATGGGAAAAATTTCGTCGATGTAATATGTCCTCCAAAAGGTAGGAAAATATTCAGGTACAGCATCAGTACTCGGACATTCGAACAGTGTCAGTAGTGGCAACAAGCAACAGACCACAGCCCTATGAAGATTTCTAAGGCACATCTGCTACCGCTGTGTCGCTGCAGGAAATGAAATGTGCAGATCGGTGCTCTGCACAAATTCATAAGCGCTCATCCATGGGCTTCCTTCGGCCATTTCATGTCAAATACTCAGAGATGCGCTCGCATGATGGTACCTTCATGAGTCATGAAACATAGGCCTATGTGTTTCACTTTTTGCAAGCATAGTATTGGCTTGACTTTCATAAAATTCGTTTTGTGATTTCTTTGTGGTATATGGGTATACCAAAGCCTGCTTTTGTATAATTGCGTCCAAAATATTGTTGAGCCTACAAAGAGTTAAGCCTGCCTATTATGGATGCCTTGACACATATAGCCTGTTTTCAGAATATAAAAAGCAACAGCCCTCTCAATTGTGCAGCATATAACTGACTCATAATGTAGTTATTGCATCTTAGTAATTGTTGCTACATTGTAAATGGGCAGAAATAATGATTATGACAAATCGATACGAACAAGCCGACCAAACTGCCCAACTAAATGGCATCTCTGTATTCCCCGCAGTCGTTCGGTCAGTGGCTCACGGACAACCAGCACGTAGAAGATCACATCTTGTTCCTCGTCAGCCTCGTCTTCGCCGGCAGTATGATAATGACGCTTACATTCGCCTGGATCGAGGTTGACATTGCTCTGGCAAATATCTCCTGGCTGTTCGCCACGCCCGTGATCTTTTTGATCGCCACGCAGACCTGCTTCTGGCTCTTGACTGCAATTTATGCCCTTTGGTAGGCGCATCATTTGGTACTATTGTTCAGTTGCGGAGAATGATTAATATCTTTTGGGTCAGGAGCTGTACAAAGTGTGCGCAAACGCTGCCGTGAAAGGTAAATCCCTTTGCTCGAAACGCATATTTGAAACTCACCAGTCAGTGCTCTTGAAAAAAGTGTCTCTGGTCAATTAAGAAACACACTTGTAAGAAGGGTGTGTCTACAAAAATATGATTGATGCAGATCATACACAAATGCTGACGTACACAGGTACGTATCCCTAGTTCGAGGCCTCTCATAGATCGCCATTAATTTCACTTAATATCAACTTAACATTAGCTCTTCATTTAAATGAAGGCGGAGTGAGTGTCGTTTTTTTTACAAAAGTGAGCCCTAAACGCAACTTCATCACCACATTCGTTACTTGATAGCTATCGAGCTTATAGAACAAGTGTTAGTTGTTTCTCACTAAAAAAAAGACCCCTTTGAAGGCGCCTGCTTAATCTGCGCTTCTACTGTAAGGATCCTTCAATAAATACGTTTATATTGCGCGATTTTTCTCAATCAGAGAGAAGCCGGTGCCCAACAATTTTCACCGTTTAATTGCTTTTTGTGCTGTCTTCTGCAGGTACACTTTCTTCTAATCACTCGTTAACAAGGGGACTTTAAACGCTTTATTTAGAAGATTTGTTGATTGGATAATTATAAATGTTGTTTAAAGTCCCGAGAAAACTACATGATTATGAGAAATGCCGTGACGGAGGGTTGCGATAAGTTCGACCACGTGGGGCTCTTTAACGTGTACCCAAATTGTGCACCTGGGCCTACAGCATTTTCGCCTCTATCGAAAATTTACAAGATTTCTCAATGTGCGTTTATTGTAGTATGAATATTTACACTTTTCGTAATTTTGTATTTTTTTGCGTAGGTTCTAACGTTAAATCAGTACGATGAGCACGTTACTTCCATGACAACAGAAAGAATCATTTTGATAATGAAGGACATCTATGAAAGCCCTTTTGGTGTGTATTATTTCTTGCTTCAATTCACTTTTATTCGTACGCTTTCGTCCATGCTAAGCCTGACCTTCAGTTTATTGTTGTTTTATACTGGTTGTAATGCCATATCAGAAAACTAACTCAGTTTCAATAAAACAACCGGATACTGATCGAACTGTCATGCTCGGAAGCTATATACTTTACAATAATAAACGGACCGCAAAAGACACAGACGGGAAAGCACAAAAACGGCGCTATCAATCGAATTTATGGAATTACCTACGCATATATATATATATATATATATATATAATGGAAGGAGGTGTATACCTAAGGGCTCGCTTTTCCGTGTTTGGACATATTATAAATGAGATCGAACAGACAGTAATGCCAAGGAATGTACAGGAGAAGTTATTAGAACCAATGGAATAAAAATAAGAAGAAGGAAAAGTGGGGGAGAAAATAACCACGCATGAGCAGGAAACGACCCTACGAACTTCGAACAACGCGTTCGGTGGTTATTTTCTCACCCACTTTTCTTTATTCTTATTTACATTTCATTGGTTCTAATAAGTTCCCTTGTACATTTCTTGGCATTACTGTCTGTCGGGTCTTATATATATATATATATATATATATATATATATATATATATATATATATATATATATATATATATATTGAAGGTATGGGATATGGCACAACGGGAGCGTTGTCAACAAGGATAAATATATTTCCACACAGTTTCGGGAGGGGTCCTCCCTTCGTCAGGGGAAGAGTTATACTAACATGGACTTCTAAACTTCGTTGCTGCCGCGTCCCTCTCGCCTTGAAAGATGTTTACGAGAGTGAGAGGGAACTAAAAAAAGGGGAAAAAACGAAAAAGGGGGAGAAAAAAGACGAAACAGAAAAAGAAAGAAAGTAAAAAAGAGGAAGAACCACTGTCAACACTGAGAACGAAACCAACTGTCCGTGTACGTCCACATACGGTTCATATCACGTGCTGTTCAGTTCTCGACGTGTGTCGGGCAACCCAAGATTGTCGCCGCGGTGCCGGGAGGGTCCGTGACGGCGTGCGTAAAGAAAGGGTTTCCCCGTAATGGGTTGGTCGGCGTGCGGCGTGCGTAAAGGAAGGATTTTTCGTTAATGGGTCGCTCGGCTTTTTACCTTTAATCTTCGTCCGTTTCCCTTCAATGGTCATCAAGTGGTAGGCGAACGTAAACACTTTGTATGTGCATGTAGAAAAAGAAAAAAAGGAAGAAAAAAAAACAAAAAACGAGAAAAGACAGTGTACACGTAAGAGTCAGTCAGAAAAAAGCATGGTCTCCAGCTATCAATCTTTGTCACCAATTTCCTCCTGGCTTACTTCTCGGAGGCAGTTCAGTTCTCCGGGGTCCTCGTTGATGCCGGCTACTAGTGTTCGAAATTTGAAACTAAAATATGCCTCACGCTGTTCGCGCTCGCGTCTGTTTGAGAAACCGGGCTGCATAAAAGTTACGCTGATATTTTCAAAACTGTGGTTTGGCAGGCGCAGATGTTTAGATAAAGGTAGCATCGGCAGTGAAGTGGCGTGGTACCGGTGATTATTGAACCGCAGCCGAAATGGCGTTTCAGTTTGGCCGATATATTCTTGTCCGCAGATGTTGCAATGTAGCATCTATATTACGTTACTAGAGTCACAATTAAGGCTTTCAGTCATGCAGAATTTGAAATCCGAGAAGTTCGCTTTGGATTCACGTGTTGTGACCATCTGTGGGCATACCTTGCATCGAGCTTTCCCGCAGGGATGGCACCCTGATTGAAATTTGGGGGTGTTTGTTTTTGCTCTGACAAGAATGTCCTTCAGATTTTTAACCCGGCGGTACACCACGTGAGGTGGCTTCGCGAAAATAGAAGTTAGTCGTTTGCTTTGCCTGATTATGTTGAAATGGCGGGAAAGTATGTTTTGATTCGTGGCGCTGATGAGGAGTAAGTTAGTACAAGGTTTGTTTGGGAAGTCGTTTTACATACTCTGTTTGGTCCCTTAATTATATCATTCCTGTTCACGTTGCGAGCACGTCAATAATGTCTTCCGGATAATTTTGTTTCAATAAGGTATGCTTTAGGTGTTCCGCGTGTCTGTCGAATTCCCGCATATCGGTGCATATTCTTCGGTACCGGTAGGCCATAAAGGAAGCCTTTATGAAGGAAGCCATAAAGGAAGCCTTTATGGCTTCACTTGTAATCCCATTCATTGAGGGACGCACCTTGAAACCTTTCTACTACAGAAGATACTTAGACGATATTTTTATGATATGGAACCTTGGGCCTACCGGTGCCGAAGAATATGCACCGATATGCGGGAATTTGACAGACACGCGGAACACCTAAAGCATTCCTTATTGAAACAAAATTATCCGGAAGACATTATTGACGATGCCATACTACGTGCTCGCAACATGAACAGGAATGATATAATTAAGGGACCAAACAGAGTATCTAAAACGACTTCCCAAACGAACCTTGTACTTACTTCCTCCTCATCAGCGCCACGAATCAACAACATACTTTCCCGCCATTTCAACATAATCAGGCAAAGCAAACGACTAACTTCTATTTTCGCGAAGCCACCTCACGTGGTGTATCGCTGGGATAAAAATCTTAAGGACATTCTTGTCAGAGCAAAAACAAACACCCCCAAATTTCAATCAGGGTGCCATCCCTGGGGAAAAGCTCGATGCAAGGTATGCCCACAGATGGTCACAACACGTGAATCCAAAGCGAACTTCTCGGATTTCAAATTCTGCATAACTGAAAGCCTTAATTGTGACTCCAGTAACGTAATATACATGCTACATTGCAACTTCTGCGGACAAGAATATATCGGCCAAACCAACACGCCATTTCGGCTGCGGTTCATTAAACACCGGTACCACGCCACTTCACTGCCGAAGCTACCTTTATCTAGACATCTGCGCCTTCCAAACCACAGTTTTGAAAATATCAGCGTAACTTTTTTGCAGTCCGGTTTTCCAAACACACGCGAGCGCGTACAGGTGAGGCATATTTTATTTTCAAATTTCGAACACTAGTAGTCGGCATCAACGAGGACCCCGGAAAACTCGAATGCCTCCGAGAAGTAAGCCAGGAGGAAATTGGTGACAAAGATTGATAGCTGGAGACCATGCTTTTTTCTGACTGACTCGTACGTGTACACTGTCACTTCTTTTTTTTGGTTTTCTTTTTTCCCCTTTTCTTCTTTCTTTTTTTTCTTTTTTCCACATGCACATGCAAAGTGTTTACGTTCGCCTACCACTTGATGACCATTGAAGGGAAACGGACGAAGATTAAAGGTAAAAAGCCGACTGACCCATTATCGGAAAACCCTTCCTTTACGCACACCGCACGCCGACCGACCCATTACGGGGAAACCCTTTCTTTACGCACGCCGTCACGGACTCTCCCGGCACCGCGGCGACAATCTTGGGTGGCCCGACACACGTCGAGAACTGAACAGCACGTCATATGAATCGTATGTGGACGTACACGGACAGTTGGTTTCGTTCTCCGTGTTGACAGTGATTCTTCCTCTTTTTTACTTTCTTTCTTTTTTTCGTCTTTTTTCTCCCCCTTTTTTGTTTTTTCCCCTTTTTTAGTTCGCTCTCACTCTCGCAAACATCTTTCAAGGCGAGAGGGACGCGGCAGCAACGAAGTTTGGAAGTCCATATCAGTATAACTCATCCCCCGATGAAGGGACGACCCCTCCCGAAACTGTTGGGAAATAAATATATTTATCCTTGTTGACAATGCTCCCGTTGTGCCATATCCCATACCTTCACGAAGACTAACTGGCCGATTGAATTATTACTCCCACTATATATACACACACATATATATATATATATATATATATATATATATATATATATATATATATATATATATATATATATATAGTTCGCTTCCTGATGAAGGCCAGACTCTAGGCCGAAACGTCGAAATAAACCACGTTGTGACCGCTCACGGAGGATCTACTAGACTATATATATATAGACTATACGAGAAAACACGTATTGAGAAGCACTAAGCCACTAAGCCATATACTTGGTGCATTCTTGAGGTGCAGAGACGGTTTCGACAGCGCATGCTGTGCTCTAGCGACACAGTGGATCCACCGGAAACGCAGCCTGGAAATTTTCGTTTACCTTGATTTAGCATGGTTTCAGCCTACGTTGTGGCCGCAGCTGCTTGTTTTTTATGTTTTCTGCTTGAATATTTATTCTGATGAAGCACTCGTGGCTCTGGTACTGTTCTGCGGTGCATGGATGAAGTCTGTGATCCGGATCTAGTTCGCTATCGTATGACAAATCAGTCTGTTTACCTACTGATAAAGGCAGAAAAAATGCCGGACAATGGGCCCAGGCGAGAAAAATGGAGTACCAAAAAAAGCGCGTAGATTTGTTCGGTCCACTTCATCAAAGTAAAGCAAAGCCCAACGCATACTCTAATAATCCAGACGTCATGCTCTCGGTGTAGTCGAAAAACGCCTATTGCAAGAAATACGTCGGACACCGTCGTCTTCTACTTGTGTAGATAAATGCGCTGACGCCTGAAGTAGATAGCAAAACGTGAGAGTTGGCTAAGGCTAAACTCCACCGTGCAGGCGGTTCTTTGTAGTTGTAGCTTCTTCAGTGGTGTGTACTCTTCGACACAACACACGGGACAACAATATAGCCGCACTTAGCATAAATTGCCGCACAATAAACGCTGCATTGCCGATGTTTTGTTGCCGTTATTTGCATTTCCTTTTTATAAAAATGGCTCCTGCGAGCAGGCTCGTGTAGGCGCGAAAAAATACGGTACTGGAAAATAAAGCGTTACCTGCCGTGGCCTATACCATTACATAATGGGTACGTTTTTGTATTGTCTCAGCCATACTGAACACACCGAGTTGTGAATGATTCCGGCCAGCACCGAACTCTATTATAGTGCCTGGTGTGACACATGCACAGTATACTGAGTTTTTTTTTGTGCTTTTGTGGGCCTAATCGAATACATTTAAAAATGGCGGCTGCTGGGACGTGGGGCCACTTTTTAGCTCTAGTTTAGGAGCTGAATTGTACAGCTTCCCTATACGGCAAATCAGCTACGGCTGTTCTCCTCGCCAGTGCAGTTTACGCGTGTACCTCTCCCGTGCGACATTGTCGAGTCCAATATTGAGGTCACTAGAAGTCGCTCTAAATACATTTGAAGAAATCAGCCAAAAATAATAGAGCAACAAACAGAAACACGCGAGCCAAACACTGGAGGAAGTATTGGTGCAATATTACCAGAATTACGAAGCATAAATCTACTTAGGCGGACCATTCGGCGCGCACCAGTTTACAAACAGCGTAACCATTTATGGTGACTTAAGACGCCGTCCGTTGTCGGTTATATTGTTACAGCTGGCTTATGATATAGACACAACGCCAAATACAATGTGGTTATATGAATGTGTATTAAATCACCTGATGCAAGCTTAAAAGTTTCGTGAATATAATGCATATATCTACAAAAAAGAAGGTGGAATGCTACCACTCGGACATGCACATGTTCGTACATGATGAAAACAACTCGCATCTTTTCGGTCCTCAGGCTGTACCCAAAGGCGTACTACCGATGGAAAGCGGAACCAACACGCCCGCTTTTGCCCCACGGTGGCGGGAGGCGCAGGGGACGGCGCAGAAGTCACAGGCGGCATAGGCACAGGCACAGTGAGGAGGGCAGCCCTTCGTCTCCTTCAGGGCTACACTGGAGAGCGAGTTCAAGGAACTTTGACGCAGATCACACTGTGTAAATTGACCCTGCAGCGTGGGTTCGCCCACAGTTCCGAGTAGCATCTGTGATAACAATATATCATCAAGATTCTTGAATATGTGTTACGGAATCTGTCCAAGAAAGATGCCCGGAATACACGATATCGTACCTAGAAATTTACGTAAAAGCTTCAACGCTATTGTACAGAGTGATGATGCTAAGCTCATTTAAAATTAAACACTTTCAGCAACGCGTCACATCGACACGTGCTTCTCAGTTCGCCTTTTTGGAGACAACTATTTGTTATTTAGCCGTGTTAAGAGCGCACATGACCAATCATAAACAAAATTTACAATCAGTGTGTAGCATATGACATGTAAATTAACCTAGAAAAATTAGTATGCAAGAGCGTCATAACAAAGCAAGCAGAATTTACTTTAAAAATCTGGAGTATGAAAATGGAGTACTTAGGTGTTACTATCACGAATAACTCAAGGTGGAGTGAGCGTGCTTCTAACATTTGTGGGTCAGCTCAGTGAAAGCTGGCAATGCTAAGACGCAAACTAAAACAGGCATATGCTGATGTAAAGCCTAAGGCTTACACTACGGTTGTTCGACCCACCGTGGAGTACGCGGGTATATGTGGAACTTGTACCGACTATCTCTAATAAATCAGATCCAGTGAGTGCAGCGTCTTGCAGCACGCTTTATTTTTTCCAAGTACAAAAGGACTGAATCCGCCACTGCATTGATTAATAAGGCAATTCTTCTAAGTTTAGCTTCACGCATAGAAAGAACCAGACTAAATTTGTTCGACCATCTGTATCATGCTATGCTAAACAACGACCCCGGACTGCACTTGTAGCCTCCAGACAAAATAGCACATAGATCCTCAAACGCTTATGTTGCTAGACCCCACGTATCCAGAGTTCATGTTTGCAAGCATTTTTTTCATCAAAACGAATAAATACTAGAACAAGCTAAGCCCGGAAAAATTGAATAATGTGATTTCGCTCGAGAGTTTTGACAAAAAACTTCAGTCACTAGGTCCATATTATAAACATTCTTGTTATGCATATTTGTAGTGCTGTTGTTTATTATAAACTTTTACGTGCTGTATACCAGTTTTTAATTAGCATTTCACTGTTTGAGCTATGCTGTTTGCATTTACTTTTTTGTATTGTAAGCTGTCCCACCCAGTAACAGCCCGATGGTATGATGTAATGTGCGCCGCATTGGAGGCTTGTCTTATATTTTGACCTCCTCGGACCCATTGGCGTCCACGTAAATTTAGGTATACATTTAGAGCTTGATGTAACACCTCGGTCACTGATTTTCGAAAAGCTGAAGCAGTTTCTACTCATACGCAATACGAGAAAACAAGATTGAGAGCCTTATTTTAATGGAAGATGAAACAGAGAATAATAAAATCCCAGCATATCTACGGAGTGAATGATAACTAGTGGGGCGAAGCGCTGGAGGGTTTCTTAGCTAAACCGTGAAAAACTCATGAATATCACCCTCTACATCATATAAGACGTGACAAACAGTGTATATATAGTACAAGACATTTTATTATTCGTAAGTGGTAGCTATACGTCGCTTCCGTTCCTCATTCATTATAAGGTCGTTATGGTCGGTGAAGTGGTGAATCGGTGATGAGGCGTAGTGTTATGTTTGCAAGGGCGAAGTAGTGGGCAGTTTGCAGAGGTTAAACTATAGGTGGTAACTTACAAAGGATGAACACAGTGGGACTATCCATAGTTCTTTAACGCGCACCTGTATACAAGTACACGACCATCTTGCATTTCATAATGGCTACTTCTCAACAATATTTGCTTTATGCTCGGTGAAGGCTTGGATCAGTGAGCGGGCATAGTGGCATGTTTGCAGGACGAAGTAGTGGGTAGATGGCAAAGGTTAAACTATAGGTGGTCACGTACATACGTACAAGGAATGGACAGACTAACGCCTTTAGGAGCTTCGACCCTAAAACACAGGCACGTAGCGGTAAATCATATTTATATTACAACACGTATGCATGCATATTGACGTCTTATGCGGCTACGCACGTGTCTGCCCGACGAAGATGAAGGTCTGCCTCCACTCGGCCGCATCTCAAGATATCGTGTTCTATTTTAAGATAGAATACGATATCTCAAGATGCGTCTGAGTGGAGACATGAAATACGATGATATTTTCCCCTCAAAGCCCAAACTACAATCATACAAGTCTTGATCAGCCAACTTGAAATTATCTGGCAAGCGTAGAATCAACTAATTTAAAAACCATGGATGCTTCAGTGATGCAAGAAAAGACAGGTGTGAGAATGTACTCCCGTTTGCTTGGCTGGTCTAGTTCATGAAGACTATTGGCATCCCCCCCCTCTTTTTGGAGCAGAACTCTATGCCGTTATTCTAGCACTCCGGAACATAAAATTGAGTGTCCATAATTCCATACATTTACCGACTCCGTGTCTTTTTGTACGTCACTTTCAGCGTGATCAAAAATCAATGGAATTTACGACCTTACTCCTCCCCCCCCTCCCCTGTCTAGTTGAAGCTAATAAAATTAGCATGGGTACATTGTCATTGTGGATTACAGTTAAATGAAACAGTTCACTCATTAGCACAACAAGCACTGAATGGTACAGTGCATTCAGTCCTTTCCGTAGAGGCCACAATAACTGCGATAAGGTACACAAATTTTTCGCTTCGCGCAGATGTCGTGTAATCGATAACATCATGAACAGAGTTGAGTCACTTGAAATTTCCGTCGAAAATTCAGAGGTGTCCTGACAGGCAACTGGAAGTCGCATTACCTAGATTATGTTGTCATATTTCCTCGTTAATTTTGTATTTTTACCGGGCTGAACTGGTGATGTTTGCAACTTTTACAACTTTCGCAGCCTCTACGCAACTATTCATTAGAACCCAAAACAATAGAACGTTATTTTTTATCATGTCACTGGGACGGAATGCTAAAAAAAAAAACTTCCTGTTATCCCGTTCTCTAACCCTTTTTGCCCTGTCGTGCTATGAAAAACAAAGTGAGAAATTTCGCTACGAAATGTGGTATATTGAAGTCAAAAATTGAAAAGGGTATCCGAACTATCCTCAAAACATCTGCGCAAGCATAGGTATTGTTTTTTGTTGTCATCTTCTTTGGAACTCTGCAAAGTAGAAAACAAAATGACGGATTGCAATAAGAATGATACTCTCTACAACTAAATTATAAATGACCTCTTAGTTGTTAATCATTAGATCAGAATCTATCGCTTTTTTATGTTGTTTCTAATAGGTTTGACTAGCTCTTCACAAAGTGGGTCTTCCCTAAAACTAACGTATCGCCCACAGCAGTAGACAATCTGCACGTTCTAAAAAGAGGACAGCAGGGCTCCTTGGTTTTCAGACCTCTGAATGCATTCAGGCAAATCAAGATGTGTAGCTGATGTATAGCTGCCAATTTCTTGCTATTATAGACTCGAAACTTGCCCCCATCACCTAGACAATGTGCGAGGGGTGTCTAATATCTAGATAGTACGTAATAAATGTTGATTCCTTTCTTTCAAATATAATAATATTGCGTTATGTAGGTAGAAGTAGACGATGCTTAAGTGTAGTTTAATCAACTTGCCTTTTGAAACATGGGTCGAATGAATTCCAGCACTGCTAAGCAGGATTAGGCAGTTTTTTATGATGTTGGGTCTTCCAAAGTGTTCAATAGGTAGACGGTGGCTATACAAGTGCAATGAGTAGCTGTGTATCACGAGCTCAAAGACTTGCCATTGAACAGCTTAGGGGCTGTAACTCAAACATAGTTGCTATACGTTAATTTCACAGCAACTTTCACTAACATGGTTATATAAGTAGACTTGTATATACTCATCATATTTCAATTTACAACCAGCAAGCTGTTGTGTATTATGTAGGACTACAAGTAACACAGAACGTTGAGTCAACGTGGTTTGAATGCAACAAATGTGAGGCAACGCTAGACAGTAAAATATAACATTGCACTGACGTTTATAGTATTATGTTGCCATAACACAGTGTTTTGAATGTTCCAGCAACATTCAAATAATCACGTTGTCCTAACGTGATGTTTTAATAAGGCGACAACAATCAAATTATCACGTTTTTCTGACGGGATGGTTTTAATGTGGCAACAACAATCAAATAATCACATTGCATCAACATTATATACAGACATCAAGCCCATGCCTAACAGCGAACGTAAAGATCACATGGGGAACACAATCACTGAAACATTCAATAACACACATGGGAAATTTTTGAACTTCGTGTATTCATTTGAAATATGGCTAACACTGGCTAGTTACTGTGGTAGAGTAAGCAATAGAAGAAGCATGAAAAATACAGTCAACAGTTCAGCCTATGTTCATAATACACTACTCACTAATCCTTTTATGAATCTGATTTTTTACTTAGCTGACCGCTATGTTTTTATTTATCTATTTGTTTGACAAAACACGATGGCCGTAGTGCAGGAGACGAAAAACTACATCATGAGTCACCTGACTAGGCCTCTATAGCTCCGCACCATACATTCTTTACACAGAGTGTCTGCAGTGGCAAAAAAACACAAGAACACAATCACATGATGGAGAACATACACTAAACACTGTAAATTCATATGTGGGAAAGAGATGTGCAAAATCAAGCTTTTAAGGACCCCACTAAAGGGGTTCTGATTCCAAATTCCAGGCTACACAAAGCCTGCTGTAGGCAGGCTTCATCTCAACATGTATGCATGCAGACTTGAAAAATAAAAATACTGTATATTCTAATACTTCTGTGTGGTTGTAAAAAGACCATGGGAACCATTACATTATGAAGTTAGCAAGCAGTTGTTAAATCAAACTGTGCCTGAATTTTGATTCTTCACCACAATCATGTTTCAAAGAGTACTTTCAGATTAAACAGGCAACAAAAGATCTACTAAAACGAGACCTACATGCTTGCAAGATCCAAAGCAACGGCCACAGCCAACCATACGAATGGCACGAACTATGAAAGAGAAAGGAATAGGAACCATGGACCTAGCAAGACTTCTGTTTTACAGAGCCCTTACTCTTGGGGAACATAAAAGGCGATGGAATGATTTGAGCGAAAGATACAAACAAAAAAATCTGTGACTAGAAATAGTAATAAAGTAAAATCACGGTCGAAAGACAGGGAGATATGGTATCAAGAAAGGCAGGAATGTTTACAGGAAAGCAAGAATCTGGTTTGCTACCCTGCACTGGGGAAGGGGGATGGGAGACAGAAAAGTAAGCAAAACGGAATGAGAGAGAAAAAGAGCGGGAGGAAGCGAAAACACTCTCATACTAGAATACCACAAACGTTCGATGAGGCGGGTGGATCGCAGAAACTACAGGAAGATGGTCGTATACTCACAATAAATGCATAGACATGCTGCGCTTTCGGAGAAAAAAGGATGCCCATTCCGGTTCGAAACTGACTTGACAACTGTTTACCATACTCAAGTATCTGATAGCATCTGTGACTGGTGAAAATGCAATATAACAGCTATTCCAGGTGTTCTGCACTTACACATTTGTTGGGAACTCGCATCAAGAAAGCATTTCATATCTTCTTCAGAACTGTTTGTAAGGGAAAAACAGCCAAAATAAACCATCGTAAAAAAGTGCGTTAATCTGTTACTACCAAAGCTATCCCTCACGGCACACACAGAAAACACCAGGCCTGCAGAACACACTGTCTGCAAGCATATATAGGCATCGAATTGCACCTCAATGAAAGGTCGCACTAACACACAAGGACGATCTGTCACTATGCACACAGGAGACACCAACATGGAGAAAGCAGGCCTGTGAACACACTGTGTTGCTGGTAAGAAAACCTCAACCACAAATTGTAGTATCGTGAAAGGGCAGAGTGATCTGCACGCAATATCTACCACAGCAAATCTGGGAGACGCCATCAAGGAGACTCCAAGTCTGCACAACACACCATGCAGAACACAAATAACATCAGACCTCTGCAGTCCTCTTGCCATTTGTACAAGGCCTGGCTTCAGCTTCACTGTGACTGTAAGGCTTATGTGAGAACGCAAAAATGCAGCTACTGATTGTGATTCCCTTGCTAAAAGTAGGTCAAACGAAAACACACACAACTGAGGTAAAGCTGCTAATAAGATGCCATTCTGTATTCACATAACTTCATGCAGCTTTCTATGTAGTAGATGTAGCAATAGCAGCACGCTTATGCAGCTGTCTGGCCGACTGATGCATTTGGTCAACTGCAGTGTTTTTCTCGTTGGTCACAGCACCAACGACTGAGGCACATGTAACAGGTGTGCTCCTTTCTCCTTATTATGCCACTGTGCACTTCAATGCTGTAAGATCTGGCCATTACTGATCCCACAACAACGCCTTTTTACTATGACACTCGAGGCGTGAACGGTTGCAGTCTTAATGGACTCTTCTTTCTTCAGTAAATGCGGCTCCCATGCTTTTTCTCTGTGGTAGTTTCTCTGTAAGTCTGCTACTGCAGGGTAGGTTTTTAAACAGCACGTTTGTTGTCGACAGCGTAGGTATGGTAGCCTGTCAGCAGTTAGGTGGGCTTCCCGTTCTGTTACAGCATGATGTATATCTGTTGTCCAAAATGCATAAGTGCAGCTCACGAACAACTTTCAATGCTTTCTTGAATGAACACTTAGCTGCATTTACCACACAGTGAACTATTCAATTAGACCGAGGGTGATTTGAGCTGAAAGTCGTGTGCGAGCTACCACTGCTTGGTGAACATGGCGAGCTCTGTACATGACAATTGTGGACTATTGTGGTTAGTTCCCACAAATGGTGATTCATACCTGGGGAGTTCTGTTGTCTGATCATCTTGTCGCGCTGCTACTTATTGTTACATTCACGCGCTTTCAGAATTGAGGCAGTGACGGAAGAGCCGAGACGTCATTTAGCTTGCCACTTTAAGCAGCGAAGGGTGTAGCGAGTATACGCTTTGTTGCATGTCGGCGTAAAGTGTGCATGAAGCGTCTTCTACACAATAGAAAGGTCCATTTCTGGTTGCGGAGGCGCTTCAGTTGGAAGAACGAAGGCTAAACTGTTGTAGGTAAGAGCAACACGTGCGCCGGCTACGAAAAGTCGGAGGATCACCGTCCGTTCGATAGAGGCAGTTTTTTGACTTGCAACGGTGAAATAAAGCTGAAATAGCGGTGTGAACACCATCCAGTTTGCCCACAAATCGCCGATCACGCACTTACGTGCTCAGATGACTCTGCTGTGGACGTTATATTGTGTAGGAAGTTCCGTTTCAAGTGAGCTCATTGATGATGCTTAGCGGTTGCATGCAGGTAATCCTCTTTTTTCACTAGTAAGTAGCGTTATAGGTCACACTTGAACGACTGCTCACGCTTGACTAGGACATCGTAACTTGACGTCTTTGACTGAGAATGCAGAGTGGGAATACACGAAAATATGATGCTCTATGCTACTGCGTTATGATGATGACGATAGTGAGTCGAATTCGAAATTGCGCAAATTTCGATGTAAACTTCATTTTGAATGTGGTTTTTTAGCGTCATAGGATGTCTATTGTAAAAAAAGACAGGTAAGGCAGCATAAAAAGTGACGAAAGTTGTTTGCAAAGAATTGAATTCAGTGTATGCACAAAAATATCCTCAGGACAACGCTATGACTTAGTGAGGCCTGTTTACCATGAGCAGATAAGAGGTTGATTATGCAAGCCTGCAATGCATTGTGTCAAGCTCGGCTGATCGAACTTCAACCAGATTGCGCGCCGTTGGTGTCGTTTTTTGTGATAAGTCATCTACCTCACCATAGTCTGATAAAAATTGTGAAGCTCACTTACACTCACTCCTGAAATAAATCTTGCGCGTAGCGTTCATTTCAACTCGGACTCAACAATTTTTTCCTTAGCCGGGCTCACACTCACGAATATTTTCTTCAACCGGACTCACTCAGATTCAAACTTACCAAAATATTACTCACCCGGACTCATTCAGACGCACACTCAATCTTAATCTGAGAGAATCAATCAACTCATGAGTCCACCATGGCGTCGGTGCTCATTAACGCGAATATCTTACGTCATTGGTGTTCTTAAGGGCGCCTTTTGATAATGTACCCTCGATTACTAGTTTGAGTGAACAATACTGTTTAGTATATGTGAGTGTAAACGTTAATCTAGGCAAGGCTGTACCGGTTAGCAAATAGGGGTGGGCAAAAAAGCAATGGAACTCACTTAGACACACTCAGGAAACTCGCGAAAATACCATTCACCCGGACTCACACTCAAAGCACTCGAAGTTCGATCTGAATATCGTCGACTCTCGAATGAGTTCGCCGACCTTTGTACGAACCTCGCTGAGCTCACTCATTGCCTCAATTTTTACAGGGTACTGTTCCGAATACCCCGAAAAGCGATAAAAAGGAAGCTCACAGTGACAAAGCCTGTTTGAAATCGCACCGCAAATAGTTACAATCTTAGCTGGAGCATAGGGTCACATTGTGGCTATGCGTGAACATTCCACAGCAGACCCTGTTTCACAGGGCATGTAGCGGAGTTTGCAGTGCCAAAAGAAACTTTTTTCTGCTAAATTTGTGCTCATCAGTTGATTTGGCTGTTGGGCGAGTTGTTGCTTTGATATAGAAACTATCGTGAGGGCGCAACTACGCACAACACATAGAAAGAAGTGTGGCAGTTTGGGCTAGTTGGTATGACATGACGATAGCTATAGCGCAAGAACAGAACGAAGACAAAGAAGTGTTCTTCTTGTCTAATTGTCGCCGTTCTGTTCTCACGCTATAACTGTCGTCACACAGGAAGAGACACACTAGGACAGGCGCGAACTACTGTCTTTATTCAAGGAACATCCAAACCCTGCGAGGAGGCATCGCCACAACAACCACAAAAATTTTAACCAAACCAGGAAGAAATTGGGATACAGCATTGTACCGCCCAATGGAAGTTTAACTAACGCACTCGTCACCTGCTTTTTTTTGCACCCTCATGATGCACCCTCACTATGTCTTTTATGTTGCGCTCATCAGATGTCACAAAAGTGAAAATGCAGACAAAAAAAGAATACAATTTGTACGTGGAATATTGAAAAGTGCTAGTTATAAAACAAGCGATAGCCTTTAAGATTGACATTGACATTGTATGTCTCGGAGGCTCTACATTGTCAACATCAGGTTTCGCATTGCATCATGAGCAGTTCTAGTCACGTGATAGTGTTTTGTGCCTAAAATAATAGAGGGTTCCGCTGCGGTTCCTTCATCAGTAGTTAAAGATGTGAAATATCAGTTTGTGTAGAGTCTTAGTAGCTGCATTTATCAGCTTTGTGTTCTGCGGTGCCCCCTACTGCCCGTGTAGAACTAAGCAAGGCGTTCGGCGGCAATGGCGTCTACCTGACTATTTCCCACGCTGCATGATCGGGTAATTAGCGGGGCCTGTCATAAAGACCGTTTGCAGTCTTCTCTTTCGTAGCCCTTTTTGCCATCGCATGTTTCATCACACTAATTGTGGCTTAATTAGGTCGCGTTCACTGCCGGTGTCACACGGGCACATTTGATCGCGATCTGGCTGCAAATTGCGGTTTGACTCATCTTGGCCAAACTAGATCCAGATTAGTTTGCACCACTTAGCAACAATTATTGTTGATCGTGATCAAGACATCAAACCCAAATAGGACTTTCTGGTGAGCTCAAGTGCCAGTGTGATACCGATGTGATCTGCTGTATGCAACCAAAAATCATAAAGGTGTCATTTGTGCGCTAATTCACTTTAAATATCTCGTTTTGTGTTGTGTATACGATGTGTACACTAAATAAAGTAAAAGTAACATCAACTATTCTTTTCTTAGAATCATGGTTACGTTGCCCTGTGTGATTATGTCCATAAATAATTCACCTTATGAATGAGTGGCAGCCCCTTGTTCGTCTAAACAATGGTTTCTTCATGTTTACTCGGGCAACCAGTTTTGCCGTAACCTCTTACGTCGCGTCTGTTATTATGGCCTTCTGTGTTTGGATTAAGTCAGCGTTAGTATATTTGTGCACATTTCTTTGTTTTATAGCATGAAAATAATTTTACTTCCATTAGTCTGTGAGGAAAATGAGTATGATTCTATTGTGGCAGTTGAAACAACCGCCACCTGTAAAACGTATCGCTATCGACGTGGTGACGGGCGGCCCAACTATTCATCTGCTTTAACCACTTGCAAATAGTTGAAAACTGGATAAATGAATGCAACTTAGTTAATAGTTTTATATTGATCTTGAAAAACTAGACTTCGTTTACAGGTAACCAATCTTGACACTGGAATGCTAACCACTCAAATGTTGACCATAACCTGAATGATGTAATGTTTGAAAGTTAACAGTGGAATAACCCTGATACTGACTACTTGAAAGTACTACATTTTCTTCGAGGACACCTACAGTCCCGCTTATAGCCTCACAAATACCTTGTCACTGTTGTTTTTTGTGCTGTAAAGGTTTCATGGAGTCCATCATTAGGACAGCGTACCATCTGGCCTATGTACCTCCTGCTGCATGTCAGTGATTGTGTATATTATGCCTTTAACGCTGGTTACATACTTGTGCGTGTGATAAGCGCTGCAGTGTTTCCTACCTTGGATCTGATTAATGTATCTGCATTGGTCAGAAAGTTTCAGGGGCCGTAAACACCACTTCGAGTCCAGCACTTTCTCCCTATTTTCTAGTAGATTTTGTGTGAAACAAGGTGCACGCTAAGTACGACAGCTGTCTTCTTTTCTTGCAGCCCTTCAGATGGCCTGCAGCTTCTTTTTACGCCCAGGATACCTCGCATGCCTAATAAAATCCTCAGCTACAGGCAACTCATCTTGAGTTGAACCTAGACACTTGGAAATTGCTTCAGCCACATTGTGATAAGGTGATCCACACAGAGAATTCTGCAAGGTCATGTGCATGCTAGCCCTCTTGGCCCCATTTAGGTGCCCCAACGTGAAAGGCAGCAGTGGCTTTCATGGACGAGAGTTATACTGCCAACTTGTGCTCCATTTTGTAAAAAGCTGTGTCAAGCCCTGAGATTCGATTGTAAATCATTTGGGAATCTCATGTGTTGCCACAAGATGCTGGAGATTTCTTTACAACTGTAATAATAAGTGCTTGCGTTTAGTTACGACCACCAAGGTATCGTTAACGTGCACTAAAAATTAAATATACGAGAATAAAGCAATTACACCCCCATTCCAAATGCAGCCGCCATGGCCGAGATCCCACGAACGTCAGTCCAGCAGTCGAGCAGCACAACCACTACACCGATACGGCGGGTGAAATAGGTGGCAGTCCGACCACCGGTAGTCATCTAACATACGACAAACACGAATTCCTGGAGAGGAATCCCAATGTATTCATGCAAAACATGCTTCTTGTCAGTTTTTTTTTACAAATCGGGTTTGCGTAAAACAAGGAAAAGCGAGTAACAGGCGCTTAGTCGATTTCGAGCTTCGTATGTTGGGCGCTTCGGACAAGCACATACTGCAACATGCGTGTGGACAAACGGATGACATAGCAGCGCAAAGCCCACCGCGAAAGGCGCATTTTCAGCGCACGAACGTGTCGCTCCGCGAAGTTTTGACGATGGCGGAAGAACAGAACGCACGGAATGCGGCCAGCGTCTCTGATGGACGCATCTAGTGTCTCTTGTAGGAAGGCCAGCATGGGGGGGGGGGGGCAGATAAACTTCGCAACGCGTAGCGCGTTCATTAAAAGTATGTACCGGAGCGTTTACTGCTAAATAAAGCGGCGACCGGATGCACTATTGCTGGCAGGGACGCTGGACGCATCTTAACAGTGGTGGCTGCACCCTCTTCTTTGAGCGTCAAAAACAGGTGCATCTGAGCGTCTAGGCTTCGTCGCCTACGTTCAGTTCATATGCTGTAAATATAAACGTTTCGTTTCTATTTGCTGTCTTTTGCCTTGCCACTGCCTGGATGCTCCCTGCCCGGCGTTGGCCTTCGCGGCACGCTACCCAAGAGACCATTGGGACCTCTCCTTTGGTAACGACACAGTGACATCGCCTGGCACAAAAAACAAACAGCCATGAAAAAAAACTCCCAAGCATTTCCCCGAGGGTGAACATGGTTAAGTGCGAATGCACGGGGTGATGCTGTGAGGGGGAGTAAAGTTAAAATCCGTTGGCGACGCTGATATCGGTGTTAGTAACGCGCCTTATATCCAGATGGTAGCGTTGCCTCCGGGACATCCATCGCACGACCCGCTCTCGACGGGAGACTGAGAGAGAAGGCGGGCGCGCGAGAGAGAGGGGTGCGCGCACAGCTGCAGCGAGCGAGGAGAGCGGAGGAGCGAGCAAAGGGGGAGGGAGACTATCAACGTCACGCCCGTGGCTTATTCGGTAGAGCGTTGCGCGGCGGCCCGCCAAGTCCTCTTTCTTTTAAAGATAGAGAGAAGACTGCGGACGCCGCCGACGGTGGTGGGTGGTTTGGGGTCGCTTATAAAGTGTATTCACACTTAAAAGAAAAATGGAACACTTGACTGGAACCAACACCACCTAGACTATTGACAAGGCCCCTCCAGGGAGAGCGTGACGTCACGCTAGTTGCCCACCTGCACCCCGGCCGTCGTCGCCACTCGTTCTCGTTATATCTGCTGTAAGCACTTATTGAAAGCCGGTGTTTCTTTTTTTGTTCTTTTTTGTTCCTGTGCGGTCTGCATTTGTTTACGCCTGCCTTTACACTTTAGTGATCAAACTGTAATAGTCAGAAATGTATTTGTAGAAGTGGTTTTATTAGGACGAAAGGCTAAAACCATCCTACCTCTTTTCTTGCTCAAGGTTTTGATTTTTCTGTCAGCTGCCTTTTTGTGTGGTGCTTTGGATGGCGTCATTTCCAAGTCTACAAAAGTTGTTCAGAGCGACATTTGTTGTACACGCACTACATGCCGCAAGATAGGGAGACGCTCTAGGTGCCGACCAGTGCGGACGCGCGAAGATCGGCTCCTGCTTTCAAGAATGCTTTCCTGTGGTATTCACGAATTTGTCGCCGAGTTTTTACTCTCATCGTGTGCCTAAGTTCTCAAGAGGTCAGCAGATACCACCTTTGTGCCGGTGAGTGGACTTTTAAACCGTTTTTTGGGACATTTTTACACGGCAACGCCACCGGGGGATTTAGGCCTAACCAAGGAGGTGATTGTCGCCGATGCGCCGGCCCGGCGCCAACGCGACTCAATGCTCTGCGCGTTCCAGTATCTGCAACTGAGAATGGAATACCAAGTAGATGGAGAGGACATCTCTCCAGAGGATTGCACGGAAGAAATGGGCTGGAAGGAAGCCGAAACGAGACGCTCAAGGAATAAGCAAGCCGCGGTTAGCGTTCCTGCTGCCAAGGGTTCGACCGAGGCTGGCGTTGCGGGAGACGCTCGAGCCAGTCGTAGTAGGTATGACACCAAGCATACAATCGTGCGAGCTGGACGCATGCCGCCACTACCTAAGGACTTCAGCAAAATTGTGCTACGACCACGTGGAGGATTAAATATCTCGAGAATCGGCACTGGAGCCGAGGCAGACGCGATAGTACTGGCGGCCGGCGTCAAAGAGGAAGAGGCCATGCAGGACATCATCTGTTCCAACTTGCAGCAGAACATTATGGTGGCAAGCACTCCGGACCAAGACAGAGCTTCAAGATACCTCAAGGTCAAGCAAATTGACATTGGAGGCAAAGTTTTCGAGGTTAGCGCGTACGCCGCGGCACCCCACGACACTTGTAAAGGAGTGATTCGCGGGATCCCCGTAAGCGATACTCAGGACATTTTGACCCGAAAGATTGTGAACGCGAACAACCCGCTCGCGCTGCAGGCGAAGAGAATCAAGGACACCGGGACAATCATCATAGCGTTCGAAGGACACAAGGTGCCCAGATTCGTGAGATATGGACCTTCACTTTTGCAGTGCTCCCTTTACCGCAAGAACAACGATATTTGTTACGTCTGTGGAAAGCTGAAACATCGGTCTGACGTCTGTCCGAACCCAGCTGAAACCATCTGCAGAGGCTGCGAGATCAAGAACCCAGATAGCCTGCACCAGTGCAATCCAAGATGCAGGCTGTGCGACGGTCACCATCCCACGGCAGACAAGGAGTGCAAGAACAGGTTCTTAGTGCCATACGTCGTCAGACGCAGACGTTGGGAAAGATCGCGAGCAGCCGCAGAAGCCCGGGACGCATCAATCACATCGAGTCCAGACATCAATGACAAGCAGCTTATTCCAGCCTACGGGACCCAGAGCATCCCGACTACACAAGAACAGGAAAGGCGGCCCCACTCCAGGGGGAGGTCGCGTTCCAGAAGAGGTTCTAGACCCAAGGCCCACTCCCAATCATGGGGCGCTCGAGTTCTCAAGGTCACCATCAGGGTCGGGATCAGCCTGGGCGGCACCCGAATGGCCAGCTGCCTGGCGTTCAATTCGAGATCACGGCTTCACACCCGGGGAGGACGCCTGCAGTTACTTCGAAAGGCAGCTGGGCTGAGCGAGTGCGCAACGGCGGGGCAGAGGTGATGACAGGTAAGCTGCCAGAGCATGATAGAATTGCACAGCTAGAGCAAGAAAACGCGAGACTTACAAAATCGAATGAGAGGCTATCAGCTGAGTTAAAGGAAATAAAAATTCTTCTCACTAAGCTAACCAGCACGCAATCTTCACAGCCAATGCCTCAGCCAGTTGATGTCCCTGTGGCTGAAAACGTGGGGGACTCGAGAACCGCGAAAAAGAGGGCAGTCATGGCAGAACACGTGGAAGCCAACCAAACGACCATGTCAGATATGAAAGAGGTGTTTGACACGCTCAGCAAAGTAGTAGCCAATCTTAGCGAGCAGATGGGTAGGCTACAATCAAGCGTGGCGGCACTGGAAGAGCATATGACTTTGCGCATTACAAAGCTCGAAGCAGATCTGCACAACACAGCAAGGCCTCCTCATGCACCAAGCTCACCCCTTCGGCCACCAATACTAGTGGTACCAAACCTGTCGACAGGTGCAGCATCAGGCTCTGGCCGCCCATGTAATAACCATGATGGCAGCGCTACGTGAAGCATTTTGTATCTGGCAATGGAACTGTAGAGGTTACCTTAAAAAGAAGGCAACACTGCAGCAGTATATCAGGAGCAGCGAAGAAAAGCCTCATATTATATTATTACAAGAGACCCTTTCACCGCAAGCAATGTTGCCTGAATTCCGGCCTGTAATAGGGGATACTGAAGGGAGGGGAGTCTGCACCTTCGTATGCAACAAACTAACGCACGTAACCCACGACCTCAAGATAGAAGCAGGCCGGTTGGAACACGTCTTGGTAGAGATCGTGCCGGGTACCAGCAACCGTCAGAGCATTTTCATTCTGAATATATAGAGCAGTCCAAAGGAACAAAAGCAAGGGTTCAAGACGGTTCTAAAGAAAGCTGTTAATATCGCCGGGGAATGTCCACTCGTCATAGCAGGTGATTTCAACGCCCCTCATCATACATGGGGTTACAAGTACAACACTGGGAAAGGAAATCGACTTTGGCAAAGTGCCAGTGAACTTGATCTCACCCTAATCACAGACCCAAGCCTACCAACAAGGCTTGGTACATCTTGCTGCAGGGATTCCACCCCGGACCTTACATTTGTAAGGAACATCAAGAAGGCCCAGTGGATGAACCTTGCTGTAGACCTAGGGAGTGACCACTGCATTCTTGCCACTACCTTCTCCGTGGAGCGTAAAAAGCAGAGAGAATTTCACTTCACAGACTGGGATAAGTTCAGGAAGATAAGGATGGAAAGGGAACAAGATGGCCACAGACAGGGCTTGGAGCAGTGGGTCAAACAGATTAAAGATGACATCAAATCCGTCTCCTCCACCATTACCACAGATTTTCCGGTTGAAAGAATGGATAGCCGGCTCGCTCATCTTCTTGAGGCAAAGCAAGCACTACTGAACCGTTGGAAGGGCCAGCGCCTGAAGCGAAGACTGAGGAAGAAGATAGCTGAGGTAAACAGAGCAGTCGAGGAACGTTGTCGCGCACTATCGAGGCAGCAATGGGACGAAATCTGCAACTCCGTCGGTGGTCAGATGCGCAAGGGCAAGACATGGAATATGTTAAAGCATCTCCTCAACGAAAACACCACCAAAACAAATCAAAAGCATGTTATCGCTCGAATTTTGCATAAAGAGATAGGGCGCACTACAGAACAGCAAGTTGTCCAGCAGCTCGTGCATAAGTACCTCCCAATCAAAAGAGGATTGGCACCACCAACTAGACAGTACCAGGGCACGCCAAATCCAGGTCTTGAGGGCGACTTTAACATCGAGGAGATCAGAAGAGCCTTGCATGATCTCAACGGCAGGTCGGCCCCTGGCCCGGACGGTATATCAAACAAGGCCCTGCGTAACCTTGATGACGATTCAATTGAAACCCTGAGGGATATGATCAATTCAGCATGGAAAGAAGGCAGGGTGCCAGAGCAGTGGAAGCTGGCCAGCACGATCCTTATTCCTAACTAAGCCAGGAAAGCCTCCTAACTTGGACAACATGAGGCCAATATCCTTGACATCATGTATCGGCAAGGTCGCAGAACATTCCATACTGCACAGGATAAACACGTACTTGGAAGATAACAACATATATACACACAATATGGTTGGATTCAGGGCAGGGCTATCCACACAAGATGCATTGGAGCTTATCAAACACCAGGTCATTGACAATGAAACCAGAGACGTGAGAGCCATTCTGTGCCTAGATCTAGAAAAAGCGTTTGACAACATCCACCACTCATTAATACTCGAAGCAATTTCCAAGCTTGGTCTAGGGAAAGCCTTCTATGGCTACGTATGGTCCTTTCTTACAGATCGGAAAGCCGTGAGGAAGATTGCAGATATCGAGACCGCAGCAATCGAACTAGAAGCAAGGGGCACGCCACAAGGGGCAGTGATTTCACCAATGCTGTTCAACATTGCCATGATTGGACTGTCAAAGAAATTATCGAGCATTGAAGGATTGAAGCACAGCATCTACGCAGATGACATTACCATCTGGTGCACAGGTGGAAGCGAGGGGCAGATTGAGAGCGCTCTGCAAGAGGCGATTGACACCGTAGAAGACTACCTTCGCCCTTCCGGGCTCAAGTGCTCCTCGAGTAAGTCAGAACTTTTGCTTTATCGGACTGCACGCCGGGGACCGAAGCCCAGGGGATGGAAGCCGTTAAACCAGATAGACATCCATCTCCGTACAAATCAAGGGGATGTCATCCAGAGGGTCGACTCCATCAAAGTCCTGGGAATGCTGATAGAGTCTACCGGCGCCAACAGCAAATCTATAGCCAAGTTAACTCGGAAAGCAGACAGTGCGGTGCACCTCATACGCAGAGTGGCCAACAAAAAAATGGGATCAAGGAAGACAACCTCATCACGTTGATGCATGCGTTTGTTCTAAGTCACTTCACATACGAGGCAGCAATGCAAAACTGGTCAAGAGCAGAGTCCGAGACACTGAATGTGCTCCTCAGGAAAGTTATCAAGAAGATCCTGGGCATACATACCAGCACCGAGCGTCTGCTTGAGCTTGGCATACACAACACGCTCGAAGAAATAGCAGAAGCCCAAGAGAGAGAACAGTTTGCAAGGTTATCTACTACAAGGTCGGGGAGAATGATCCTGAAGGAGCTGGGCCAACACCCAATAGCAATCAGACGCAATTACAATGATATATCTGACAACATCAGGGAGACTATCACGGTATCTCCTATACCGAGAAACATGCATCCAGAACACAACGTCGGAAGAAGAGTAGCGAGGGCCAGGACTATACTTCGTCAAGTCTCAAACGAGGAGCGAGGGGTCGTATTTGTTGACGCGGCTTCCTACGCCAATGGGAAAGCGTTTGTGGCAGTGGTAGTCGATGGGGCTGGCCATGTCGTCAACTCAGCGACGGTCAGGACGAAAGACCCAATCATTGCGGAACAAGTGGCCATCGCCTTAGCACTCAAGATGGATAACATTGAAGTCGTCTACAGTGATTCCATGGCAGCACTACGGGCGTTCGCCAAGGGGACGGTCTGTGAACAACGCTGGAAAATACTGCAAGACAAGAACATAACACACCATCTTCTGAGTTGGTTCTCAGCTCACCTTGGACAAATCAACGATTCCCCTCCCAATCTCAACGAAGCAGCACACGAGGCGGCGCGAGAACTCTCCAACCGCGCCTCCCCGGTGATGCTTTCTACCGGTGAAGGGGATAACCGGGAAATTCTTACAACATATAACGAGCTCACTAAACATTTCTACCTGTCTAGAAGGATTTTCCCTCCACCTCACAAAAATCTAACCCGGCCCCAAGCACTTACATTAAGGCTTTTGCAAACGCGGATGTACCCTACTTTGAAAATGTTACACATCATGTACCCTGACCTATACCCAAGTAATCTTTGTCCACATTGTGGGGAAATAGCTTCATTAGAACACATGCTCTGGCAGTGCACCAAATTCGCTCATTTATCGCACATCCCCTCTGCTGATGGAGGCGGCAATCCGCAGCTCGTCCTTGGCAGATCAGCTCTGGGCTGTCCACCAAGCCCGCGAGGCGGCTGAGGAGCTTCGCATCTCAGTCCCCACGTGAGAGCTGCCCGCAACACAGTGATCTGTGTTTTAGAGGACCAAATAAAAGTTTATCCAATCCAATGCCGCACGATAGTCTCAGAGGTATGGCCATTTTCACAAGTCTCTAGCTCAACATCTCCTAGCAGTGATGTGGTAATGGAGCTTACAATGCCACGTTAGTTGTTCGACGCAAGGAACACCTTTGCATTTTCTCCCTTGGTGGGCTTTTCGACAACAAGCGTAGTCACCAGCAACATGTACACAGTACCATGGCTGCGGAAACTTTAAGCTTCCTCTTGACAAGTTGTCAATCATTGTGTTACCTTCCACATCTAAGTTCCTGCTCTCCAGGACGAGCTTGCTGCTGCAAAATGCGCATGACAGCTTCTTCAGAGCTGAATGAGCACAATATTCAGCGATATAAGCAACGACCTCCATGTCATGCTTTGGGTTGGAAATTTCATCATTTGAGATGTGAACAGAGAAGTTATGTTGCCATACTTCTGTGTCACTTTCGCTGCTGATGTCTGGCTGCGGAAGCATCAGCAGCTTTTGCAGACAAATTTTCTTTTCAGACTCCAGAATCTGCCTCACAGAAACATGATATTGTGCACCAGCAAGCTGACGGTAGCGACCGAAGCGATCTTCAAGAGTGTCAGTTTGAAATTTTCCCAGCAAGACATACTTGAACTTCAGTTCTTCTAAACAGTACCGCGACAGCTCAACAAGGGAGTAGCAAGTGAGTCTCAACGCAGAATGTGTTTTCCTTGTCAAGCAGCCACAGCTCATGTTGACGCTGCTCCAAGCATCCAGCTAGTCTACCATGCCACTAAGGAAAAACCAGCTGTTGATCCACCGTAGAATTCACTGGATTTTGAAGGGTGTAGTTCAGTCGGTGACCTTTCGAAGGGGTCTTCACGTTGACGATTTTCCACCACGTCGATATGGTGTTTATGAAGAGAGCTGTTGAACTGGCACATGTGATTTCAAGGGCATCGCCACGCGTCTCAAGTGCGTATGATACAAACGGATTAATGACATTTAACACCAACTTTACATTTTGTCTCTATCTAGGTGTTGGATTGATTGCCTTGGAATTTAGCTTGTGGCCAAGCTTGAGAAGCGATGTCTGCTCCAGTGCATACAGCTGCCGTACGGCTTCAAATGATGCTGCTTTCATTCTGGGCGGCCCGTCGGGCAATATTCCTGACAGGCTCACTTCAGGAAAGTAAAAGCATATTCTTTCGTTTTTTTGACTCATCCAGTTGTTACTGATGCATTTCAGTGTGTGCACAGGGTCTACGACATAAAACAGAGGCCGATTGTTGTCGGCTGGATGAGGATATACAATGCTTACTTCCTGTTTCTCTGAGAAAAACGACATCATTTTTCGGTTGAGGAAATTGTCGGTAATTACAGCAATGACCCTGAGGCCCATAGATTCCAATTCTAAAATTACTTTCTTGCAGAACTCATGTAGAATGTCGGCGGTCATTTTAGCAACAGGAAGAATGTGAAGCACATTTTTGTTTGATGACAAGAGCGACTGAAGCAGGAAAACATGAGCGGTTGTGGCTGCCTCTTGAGAATTGGCTGCAGATCCAGCTATGCTGCCCCCTTTATACTCAAAGTATGGCTTGATATGAATTTCATCAACCATTAGCGTCACCGTCTTTTCGTGCGGCTGCATGCACTTCACTCTTTCTCGAATGTAGGAGAGGAAGTTCGCTTCGTTTAGCTCCTTCAGTGGATCGCCTCCATACTTGGAACAAACGCGGCGCAGTGTTGAAGGATGGGGTAAAGTCAACGTCGACGCTGATCTGGCAAAGTTATAGGCGTGCGAAGATATGGAATGCAGAATGCTAGAAAACACTAATGTTTCAGCACTGTAGCGACGAATGGGGGCAGCGAGTGCGAGAGCTATTTGCTCATTTATCAAACGAAACAAAGCACTGTGTTCTTCGGTCGTGTCACTGTCTTGGGACAGTTCATTCACTAAGGAGCCGATATGCTGCAACACTGACGCTGTTTTCGACGGACTTGCAACTTCAGGCGTCTCAGTCATGTGGTTTTCCAGCTGCTGGAGCAGTGAGGACAACGCCCGGACGTCGTGCACTGCGTCTGGAACAGTGCCTCCGCAAGGTAATGAAACCAGCTTTATCATACCTGCTGAGACTGAAGTGAGAGATCAGCAAGCACAGTGACGGAAAACCTCACGTGCGGTGAAGGACTATCTTCGATGCGGAGAAACATCACACAACGATCGTTGGCCTTGATGGTCCAGAAATCATACTGCATACAGCAGAAAGCTTGCCTCTTAAGTGTTCGAAAGAGGACACAGCATTTCTCTTCTCTTCGCTTTTTTTTTGCGCATATAGAGTCCTTAATCGCTTTGCTCAAGGCCTCATCTTCCATTAGAGCTCGTTTCGAGACAGGAGATTCTCGACGATTGCGATTCGTGCTCATGTAGGATGGAGAGTTCGGAAACACCGATGGTATAGCATCTGACACTAGGCGCACCCTCTCGCTGTCGACTGTCAATGTCCGTCCCGACACTGCGTCGAAATGTGACAGCTTTGTGATGAAGTCAGCCTCGAGGAAGTGGAGTTCACAGACCTGCGCCAAGCATAACAGTGACTTCATTACTTTCATACGAAACGGGCTAATGGGAACTTTGACACGAGCCTGAGTATTTCTGTTCTATTTTACCACACTGCCCAACCTGAAGCGCGACAAAACTACCATCACCACTCACGATACTCGCTCCGTTCAACAGTAAGAGAGCCAGAACGCCAGTAATGCGATAGAGCCGGTAAGACAACAAACTTCTGCAGTTTCTCACCTTGGAGTGTATGCTTGGTGTGAAATCCTTTCGCGGAATGGCTTTTATCCAAGACTTCTTCCGAGCTTCATCCTTGGGGAATGCGAAAACACGTGCTTTGGGACCACTGTCATAATTGCCGCGGCACCCGGGAACACAACAACGTCCCACGTCGCACTGATCGATGTGTAATCACATACTCACAAATACAACACCAATAAAATAGGACACGTGGGAACGGACGAAGACTCAGAGCAGTGCGATTCAGCACCAAGCCTAACGCAGTCTAACTAGCGAAGCAGGTAGCGATGAAAGGCAAACCTGTCGTGGCTTGTCCGCCGTTCGGGGTAAAAAAGTGCGCGGGGTGACCAACACCACCACCTGAGCGACGCGTCCTCGGCCACTGGACAGTCGGTGATATGTCCGGGGAGGAGTTGAGGCTGCCACCCAGGATCCGGCGAAGGATGACTCTTGCGACGCGTCTCACGAACAAGTAGAAGATGCGTTTAATTTACATATTTGCAAGAGAAGTAAATTGCAACGAGAGCGTACACACGCGCCTTTCCATCACAAGGGCCCAGAGCGCACTCGAGGCGAGCGGGCCAGCGAAGCATAGAGAAATAAAAAAAGGTGAAGAGTGGACACTCCCGTAGACCCCAGCGGCCCAATCGACTCTAGCACACCTAGTGGTTGATGAGAGCAAGTGGCGTGCGCTTCCGGTTTCGGTTTCACTGGCGCAAATTTTGAATTACTTTGCATAACCGACGTTTGGCTATGTCGAAAGTTCATGATTTCAGACCACTATTCATCGCCCAAATGAATAGTTTTTGCAGGTCGTTTTGATTTAGCGATTCCCTGTTTTGTTCAGTGGTTCGTGCGAATCGGTCGTGACGTAATTTTTTATTTCGATTAAGTTATAATAAAAAGAGATGCAGGTAATGATAATTCACTACGGTTTTATTCATCGCGCTTGTGTTTTTCTTTTGGAACAAGTGATCAATGTATATATCAGTCAAAGAAACAGAGCATCCGCAATGTTTTATTCAAAGGCAAGGCAGAGTATGAGAATATAAAAAGCACAATATGACAAAGGTAGACAACAAATGCATCTCGCCTTACAAATAAATTGTAACAAATATTGTAACAAATACATAGAGAACACAGACAACACACACATCGCTAGAGTTGGCAGAAGCCGAGAAGCTGGTGAAGTATGACACACCGGGCCAGTGGGTAAGTAAGGATCTATGGCAAAAACACAGCGCACAATGCTCATGAAGAAGGAAGAAGCGACATATACACAGCAATGAAGTCGCGAATCACGCCTGGGCTTAAGCGAAATAATGCATAGAAAAAAAGAGCGCACAGAAACCACACGACACAATATAGCAGAAAGGCAAAGGTGCAGTGTGCTGGCTGTGCTTAAGAACAGCTAGTCCAAAATGAAAAAAAGCAGACTTGATGCCTGCTTGTCATCAGAAAGGTAGGGCTTTGCAGCTTGCTCACTACGTGAAAGACAAACTTTATGCTACAACACTGGCAGGTCTTTTGGCTTTTGTTATGCGTCGCCTTCATCAAAAACTTAAGATCCCAAGTGATTTGCGTCTGGGTGTTGCTGTGACGCTTGCGAGCTAAAATAGATTGTAGTCATCACTTTATCCAGAATTGTGGACTTTAATTGGTGCTACGAGAGCGGTATTACAGGGCTAATAAATAGCAGAAGGAAACCACTTTGGCTCATTACTTTTCAGAAAGGCTCTACATCATACGTTATCACTCACAAGCTATATAAAAATAAAATGGCAGCGTCCGCAGCCCCATCAAACGCTACAAGTTTGGGTATTCTTTTGAAAATTTTGATGGGCAAGATGAGGAGGTTGATGAGAAGCTAAAATACGAAAAGCGTGATAACATGAACCGTGCCCACTTCATACTGTGTTCCTTACCCGCTTGAAGACATTTCAACAAGCGGTTTTGTTATCGATATATTACTTGAGGTCAAGAGATAAAGCATACACAGTGGCCAAGCGACCCACAGTAAAGTGTACAGTTCGGCCGTATTTGCTACAAAAAATACAGACAGGATACCCAACATTCTTTTTAAGGTTATGCAAATCACTCCGAGCGAATACACAGTGTTCGTACTCCTCATAGCGGCTAACCAAAACAATGAATGCAACGAAGGAGTGGTTAGTCCAGTTGAACTGAATATAAGCATATAAGACCATAATGAAGTCTGCTGTAACGAAGTAATAACATAACAAAGCTATTGCAGGATTCAGCTCAACTCGAATACTTTAGTGTAAACCCGCCGTTAATTGCTAACCTTTGAACTAGTCAAGCTGCATGCCCGAGATTGAAGACTGGAACCTAACCCTGTCTAAGTTTCGGTTCACAAAACGCACATGCCAACATAAACGAACCCGGCAAAACATTTTCAGAAACTTAGCGCGACACCCAGCAGAGCAGAAATGAAAATCGCCAACACTTGACAGATGGTGATACAAAACATCGCACACTTTCAGGTGATGTGCAGTGGCCTCAATTATGGCAAGAAAGTGAGATTCAAGTTGTTGTATGTATGCAAAAGCTGCTTCTGATGGCACAGTGAGATTCCCAAAAAGTTTGCTGGGGACGTGGTATGCTTTGAGCATTGTGAAATACTGGTGGGTACCCTTAAGCGTCTCACTGTCGTCTTTCAGTAACTGTGGGCAACTGCAACCGTCACATGAATTCCGAAGGAAGTGTTTGATGAGAAAACCAGCTACATAATATGCAGCGGAGTCATCGATAATATGGGAGTGAATGTTTGTCGCAAGTTCAGAGAGATCGTCTAGAGCGGGAAAGTCGTCAGGCTGTGGCTGTGCACACTCCTCATTATCCACAAGAGACGCACTGGTGAGGGAGAATGGCGAGAGCTGCTCCTGGAGGAGGTCTCATTCATCATCCTCGACATTTCCGTATTCTGACAGCTTGAAAAGTTTTCTTATGCAGATGTGCTTCAAGGCCACAAATAAATTGTGCTACATTGGGGTTGGTGTTGCAACCCTGTTTTTGCCTAATGTGGCCAAATATGTTCTCCAGAGGATCCTGTTGAAGCCTGCGTGTTAACAGGTATTCAAAATTGTAATTTTTGGAGAGGTCGTCCCATAGTTGACAAATTGCCTGAATTGTAATTTGCCAACCTACGATGGTTTGTGGTTGACGTCTGCCAACAAACTGCCATGATGCAATCCAGGGAAGCTGGCCTCGGAGGAAGTCAATCAGCTCTGAATCATTTTTCATGATTGCATGCCGCAGCTTTTGCGAAGTTCTTTTTTCACTCGAGCTGTTCAAGGTATCGAAAATCCTGTCCATACGATCACAAAATTGAGCTGTAGTGATGGCCGAGGCAGGCAGCACCTTCGCATACACCATTGCCGTGATAGCAATCGAAACTGATGCACTGAGGACCTGAGTTGCTCTGCTGACCTTCATATTAGAAAAAGGTTTCTGATGAACGTGCCGTTCAGTCAACTTTGGAGCCAATCGCAACCGCAACTCATGTGAGGATTGGTAAAGGCTTACAATGTGCGACCAGTTAACGATGTCATCCCCAATGTATAACTTGTGTGCTTGGACATTATTGCGCGTTGTTTTAATTAAATGCGGAACATCAAAAATGTAATATACCCGCTCACCATTAACTTCAAAAAAAGGCTTTGCTACAGTCACTCTTAGTTGGTTAGCGAGACTTACATTTGAACTGCCCTGGTCACAAATGACTGCTTTCACTGTAATATTAATGCTCTTAAGCTGCAAAATGAGTGACACCAGCAAGTTATGCATAACAGATGATGGTGTTGATGTGTGCCCTATAGTAAAAGCAACCGGTTGAACTCACTTTCTCGAAACACCAACAAGAAGAAAAACCAGTGCTCGATCAGCGATGGTTGAAGTGCGATGAGTGCCATCATCTGTAAAACCCTGGACAACGTCTCTTGAAGCATCATAGTACAAATTCTTTTTGAGTGCTATTTCGTCAAAAACTAAAGCGCACACTCGGTCCCGTTCATTCCAAGCTTGAGTATTTGTTGCAATGGAAGAAAGGATTCCTGGAATTATGCCTGGAGTCATCTTTACATTAGCTAGCCACCTCCTTAATGAACGCCGGGAGGGCAAAGAAAAATACGGAGCCAGAAATCGGTATGCTCGCGGACCTCGGAAGTTTAAGTGAAGAGCGAATTTCTTGAACCACACGGGAAACCGCTTGCCCTTGCGTTTGGGCCTCAAGCGAACATGTGCAGAAAGAAGTTTAAAAAACTCTTCGGTGACGTGCGGTCGGATAACTTCAAGGGCCTTCGAAGTCGATGACGGTGCTTGTTGAGGCTGTCTCTGCAGTCTTTTGATAGTTTGCCGCTGCGCTGCTACTTTGGCTTGCAGATGTTTAATGGTTTGCTTGTACTTCATTGATGGAGACATTGTCGCTGGCACACAGGAACGCACTGCAATAAACAAAAAAATGGATGTAAAAGCGAAGAACAACTAATCCCATACGTGCACTTTCCTCGCTCTTTAAGACCCAAGGTGCACAACTTTCTGTGGTACAATGTTTTCGATTCCACTACCTAAAAACAAACCATTCACAATGTTGACAATGCACAAAAAAAATAAAAATCACTGAGAGCCCACCCTTACATTTTGTAAGTGCACACGTAGTGTCCTTTTGCGGATAGTTTCCTCAGAATGCCCTAAACATAAAATAGCACATTAAAAACTGCTGCAATAAAAGCATATTCACCATTTTCTCCAAGGCACTCAGGCGTGGAGATGTTGGCTGAGACGTCTTCTGGAGGGTCTTGTGAAGCTTGTTCAGTGCCTCGGACAGTGCTGTCGGAACAATCTTGCGAGCGGCCTGCGGAAGTCTCTATATCAATCCACTCTGGTGTTGAAGTGAACATACAACTTACCAGCCACACAAGTTCCTTTTGTGACAGCTGAACGACTGGTCAAGGTTTTCTCCGGCAAGACGAAATCGTCAGAAATTCTTTCACCAGCTACAAGGGAGCTGCCACCTGCAGAGGTTTGGTCAACAGTCAATTTGGGTAAAAAAAAGCAATCGCGACACTGAACGCACCCTGTTCATCGGGGCACCTCAATGTGTGGGAGCCGCTTTTTGAAGCCTCTACCGTAGGTCCTAAAGAGATGAAATTACGACAATGTGTCAGTAAGAGGCTTAAAATAACACAAACTGAAGCTCATCCGCACCTTGCAGTGCAGCTTCTGCAGCCATGTCACAGTCACTACTTGAAGCGACGCTCAGAGAACCTGCATATGTGTGCAGTTGGTACAAGTTACAAAGCTTGTAGCATGGGGAAACTTAAACAGCTCTTTCAAACGCATAAATTGGTCGAACGTGGAAGAAAAGAGACGGCACCAACTAGAAAACAAGTAATTTGTGATTTTTGGAATTATCAACAGTGGCAGCTTCCACTGATGAAAGGTATACGTACATGTGCACTCAGGCTTGAACATAACGTGAAATAGCCCTTTAAAGTCTTTCAAAACAAGTTCCGCAGGTCCAGAGCATCAAAAAATGACAGAAATGTAAAGCTGCTGTTAGGAAGGTAATAGCCCACAATTCACAGAATTTAGGACTTTCCAAGTGTTACTTCTGTAGTGAGGTTTCTCCATCGGCTACAAAGATCTTCACGGTTAACTGTCGCCACTGATTCAATACATGAGGCTGCTATTGCACATATTTGAGTTTCAGTCAATCACTTGCATGGTGCAGCTGGTTGCACACTGGGAACAGCCATTCTTATAAGCCTTGTGTGCCCAGGGTCCATGAAACTTTGAGCAGTAAAATGGTCGCTACAAACCCTGTACGTTGCGTACAATAGGCTGGCCGGCTTACTCAGGAGATCATCGCGTCCAGCATACTGCATCCATGCTTTCATCCTGCATTGGCAATGAACTATCAGCTGAAAGGGGAAGTGCCTGAATAGTGATTTTTTATTGTTACTCTCACTTAGCAAGTACGAACAGCCTACAGACATGCAAACCATACAAAAGCTTTAACACACCTGCCGTCCCGTGGTACGCGGAAGAAACTCGTCCCAGGCTTCTTGTGGGTTCCGCCATTGTTGAAGCACCACGATACACAGCAGTAGCTGCCGTAGCTTGGACCGCCGGACGGCATGGCGTCAGCGCGGTCTGAAAATGTTAGTAAGTGGATGCTTCGCTGTCAAATTACGAAAAAGATATGTGCACGTCATAAGTGTACCAGCAAACCCCTTTGAATGATTAGCTAATCGATGCACAATACAAAACCAGTGATACATTTCTGACCCATAAAACTCTGACTTACAAAGATATACGTCAAGACCACGAACAAAGATCTTCAGAAGTTTCCAGGCCGCTATCCCTTGTAATGCAATGGTATCGCGGCCTGGAAACTTTAGAACACCTTCGTGCGTACGCAGTATCAGCAGTACATTGGGAAGAGAAATCGTAGTTGAAATTTGTGCGGTAAAATTATATTAGAAACGTCAAAAAATTTGTGGGCAGCTTGCACTAGTGGCACAAGGCTAGCGAAGAAACGAAGATGATGGCCACTTGGCTAGTCCAGATTTGCTTCCGGCACACCAAGAAATATTCGTGTTCCGAGCCTTCGGGAAATGCGTCGTGAAGCATGCGAGGCCCAGCAAACGCTTCTCAATATTTTGCACCGAGCCTACGACCTAGCTGCCCAGCTATGCTCAGCGCACAGACGCTCGCGTCCGTGGCAGACGCAGCACGCGTCGCCTCGGCTTGACGCCGTGCCGCCTTTGCTATACTGCATACGTTGCACAATGTTCCCGTCTAACCGCCGCATAGAGCCACAAACTTTCTTTTTAGCGAACCTCCCAGTCCTTACAAGCTTCAGAATAAGGTCACAACTGCGTGAATGAGACGCCACGTAAAAAACAAACTCGCACACACGAAGCGCAACGTGTGTGTGTGCATCTTTCTATGTTTGTTGCATGGTGTCTTATTCGCGCAAGTGTAACCGTTTTCTGAAAAAATGACCCAACAAGACCAACAACATGTCATTCAACAAGCTTCGCTTGAAAACGTGCCTCACCTGTTATCTCACGCACGAAAACGCCGACGCAGCCGACGTTGACGAAAGCGACGAAAGCTTCTCGCTGTCAGTCATGCATGGGCTTGTCGCTGGGTAGATGGTGTTTATGACAGTACGGCTGAAGAAAAATAATCGCGTAAGGTGTGTTGAATAAATCGTTTTTGTGTATAAAGAACATACCAAATTTGGGCGTGTAATTATTAATTTGTGAAAACAATTTTGTTGCATTGATTATAACTGTGTTTTTTTTGCGCTTGCGTCCTCTGACGTTTGGTGGGAGCACTAGTTCGTTACGTAGTCGTGACGCACTTCCTGAGGCCAGGTTTTGCGGAGTGTCCGCTCTTGTCTTCTTCTTTCTCTATGAGCGAAGTCCAGAGAGAGAGCACAGCGCACTCCCGACACGCTCCTTTTATAGACACCCGCGCACGCGCTAGACGCCGACTGTGTGTCGCAGCGACGCTGATGTGCATTTCCTACGGCGCACACAGACGCCTACCGCGTTCCTGCAGGACGCGGACAGCGTTTGACCGTTACGCCGATGAGCGTCCCTTGCAAGCCACCTCCTTGCTGTGCCGGTCATAACATCGGACAACTAGCGTGACGTATGCCGTCGGGAGAGAGGGGTATGAACGGGCCTTGTGAATAGTCTAGGTGGTGTTGCTGGAACATTCGTCATGACAGGATCACTGACCGCCAGCAATGGCGCACAAACTACAACCACGGTATGGCAGAGCCTTGATGCATTCATTTCAGAGAGCACACAGCCGCTTTCTCTGTGAAGACGCCTGGCTAACGCATAACGTAGGAACGGCATCTTTGATCACAGCGTGCCCAAAAGCAATCACATATAAGTCAACGAGTCACTTCGTACAAACAAGAATCACAAAATATCGCACGACGCCCCACCATTGCAGGCTCCGAGTAAAAGTGTGCGAAGGCCGTTTCACATCACAAAAGTAATAGCTATTTTCAGCCTGCGAAATCACTCGTAGCGTAAAACAAGGCAGTTCACTCCCGCCACAGCGGTCTGCGGTGAGCTACCAACATGTTGAAAATTTTCGCTCTGATCGCAGTGGCGGGAGCGATGTTTGGTCGGGCTGGTGGTTTTGGGTCGTTAAACCCCACTTATCAATCAAATGTTTGGTCGGGACCTATCGAAATATGGCCGGGCCGGCCAAGCCGTCGAAATAGCCTCGACGTGTTAGTCTTAGTAATGGCCGATGCTGTACATTTTAAAGGTACATTAAATGGGAAACTGTTCCTAAATGACGAAACACAGGTGGTTTTCGTTACCGTTCATGGAAACTTGATTGTACTATAACGCAGAAATTGTTACATCAAATTTGAAAAAATCTTGTGTCTGCCATAACCAACGGTGGCAAGAAACGTTTCTTGCAACTCCATTCGCAGAGGGAATATCGCGGACCACTCGCGGTACATGTGAAACGAAACCTACATTACCGGCGGTTACGAACAGAGCGATTGGAGCGAACAGATTGATTTTTTTCTGCAATCACGGCATGTCAAACAGCCTTAAGTGGCGTTGTTTACGGCTTCCAGATGCTATTCGCTTGACGTTATTCAGCTTGACGTTATAGTGCTCATTTACGGTCTTCCCGGTCGTTTTATTGAAAACGCAGCCTAAGATCCTTGTTGTACGTCCACTTCCACGATTTTTTCGAGAAACAGAACACAGTCTGTGATTTTCACGCTCAGTTCTGACGTTTAAATATTGGTATTTATCTCATCAGCTGGATAGGTAAAAAAGCCGTACGAAGAGACCAAAACCTGTAGAGCATGGGAAAAAAAAGGTCATGTTAAGATGCAAAGCAACATAAATTTCTTTCGCCGGTGCGCACGCTCACCTTGTGCATGATTTTTCTGTTTTCGTAGCCGGCGTCGAATTTTCACATGGGAGGCTGCGCAGCCCGACGTCGGTGAAGTGCTGCAGCTGCCATTGTTGCGACCGGCCTTTGCAGGCACAGGAGATCCGGGATAAAAATGTCGACGCTGAAGGAAGGTGAACCTAACAAAGGGTTGATTTACTTTTTGTACATGGCAAGTGCTCTCTGTCCCAAAGCTCTACGTCGAAAAAGCTCTCTAAGCAGCCCGGGAGGGATGAATATAAACAGTCTCGTTTCCCCAGATCACAATACCGGAGAATGAGTCCAGACGGCACTGCCCAAGAACAGGTCCCACAGCACTCCCCAGGGTCATTACGCCGATACCACCCCCAACATTGCCCCGCCATGGTGGTCTAGTGGCTAACGTACTCGGCTGCTGACCCGCAGGTCGCGGGATCGAATCCCGGCTGCGGTGGCTGCATTTTGGATGGCGGCGGAAATGCAGGCCCATGTGCTCAGATATGGGTGCACGTTAAAGAACCCCAGGTGGTCAAAATTTCAAGAGCCCTCCACTAAGGCGTCTCTCAATATCATATGGTAGTTTTGGGAAGTCAAACCCCACATATCAATCACCCCCAACATACAAAATCCAAACACGCATGTGGTTCCGGTGACGCTGTCTTATCAGGCAAATCTTGCTTTCAACAAATGGGGTGTAATGAGTGCGTCGTCTCATGGTTTGGGCCGACCACTCATGCTGTCGAACAGCGGTCGCAAGTGAGGCGCCTCCGATGGCATGTGCCTGGGCTCCTGGCGCTGATTTCAGCGTCGGTGGCAAATCAGCCATAGACGCGCAGTGTCGTAGTCCGACGTCCGTCTTCGGTGGAAACTTGGCATTGTGGCTTTACCTGGGGTACGAGGCGCCACTTGCCACATTTCAGCCCAGGCTCTTGCTACAGCAGTGCTCAGTCAAGTAATTGCAACAACGCACATCCCAGTACATTAACTAAATTGGCCCCCTATCTGCATTTATACTGCAAATGTCGTCAAAACACGATAGTCTTGTGTGTGGAGAGAGTGAACAAAACACTTATTTGATGTTCTGCTAAAGAAAATCGGGGAATGGTATTCTGGAGGCGCTGCGTTAGAGTGCCTCGAGCGTGCAGCGGAGGCGAATGAGCACATCAAGTAACGTCACACTTGAGACATGACCACCATCTGGCAGTTTTTTTTCCAAGATAAAGCGCGTGGCTTGGAGACGGGTGTGCGCGCCCGCCTCTGAGGTGATAAGGTGTAGAACGCAAGGTAATGGGTAGGTGCTACCACCGCCTCGTTTTAGCAAAGCGTTGGAAACACTCGCCTTTCCGCGCAAGCGTTGGATGCTAAGCGCAGCGTGATGAGTGCTACGGTCCTTATTATTACTCGCGTATGCCTTTTCTAGCAAAAGACGAACTTGCAGAATATATAGTTGCTGTTATGGTGCCTCAGATATACGCAATATATTGCTTTTTAATTGGCAATCGCACACGTATGAACGCTGATCCTTGAGCAACATTGGTGGTGGCTGCAGATGGGGTCGGCCGTTTTGTGTACTGACTGGTGCTGTTTAGAGTACCCAGTTCACGGTATTGGTGGACAAACAGACCATTGTACAGACAGACAGACCAAAGTTTTTGCGTCGAAGGTGTCCAAGAAAGGCAATCGTCTTTAAAAATGACAGCATATCCACTGAGTGAATGATGGTGAGTGGGGCGAAGCGTCCGTCTTCCATCCATGCATGCATTCGTGTGTCTGATCGCGTTCGGGAATGCAGACGGTGCGCGGGTAACACCGACGAAATGTGAGCCAAGGAAGCTGAGCTGAAGCATCTTCAACGCGCCCGCCACTCTGTTTCGTCCATGCCCCACCAACAATCCACCACGTACAGCGACTGTCCAAAGGACTGAAAGAAATTGCAACATATCCACTGGGTAAATAATGGAGAGTGGCGTGAAGCATGCGTCCGTTCATTCGTTCTTGCTTCCGTCCGTTCATGCGTTCGTCTGTGTGACCATCCGTGCCTCCATCCACCCGGCCGTGCGTGCATCTTTTCGTGCGTCCGCACGTCCATCCGTGCGTCCATCCCTGCGTTCTTCCATGCGTCTGTCTGTGTGTCCGTTCGTCCATCTAGTCAACACTCCAAGTACCCCCATCTCGCATCTTTTCACCACATATTCCGCATATAGAACAACCGCCATCCAGCGGACATTCCAAAGACGAAAGGAGAGATGGCACTCGTACACTTTCTTACAGCTTGCGCCTCGTGTCTACATCCCCCATTTAACCACCTCAAGATCATGGTATATATTAGCCCACTGTATTCATGGCACTGCGGCCCAACGCTCGCTAAACCTTTCTAAAACCAAGGAGGTTACGCCCAGCGAGTATAACGTTGCAACTCTTTCTTGTCAGATAGTGCTCAATGTACATGCCAATGGCTGCTAATGAAAAATGAGCAATCAACTGAATACGACCTATAAAGCCTTTTAAAATATTGAAAGAGCAACCTGTCATCGCACAATGTGAAGAGCGTAACGACAATGATCGGACCCAATACAAAACTTGTTTTTTTTTCAGCTATTACCGGTAGAGCATAACCACTTCAGGCAAAATTTCTCATCGTCATCGGCCACTGCATGAACAATCAGCACAAAATTTGTTGCAATATTTTAGCTGATACCACGCTTCTCACAAAAACGGCAAAAAATAGTACAGCGAATGCCGGCCTACTACCTACTACCTACGGCCTACTATTTGTAATAATAATGTTGCAGTGGACATCCAGGAAGTGTCCTTGCAGCAGTTACCTAAAGAGTGTTCAAAAATGGCTTTGAAAGGCCGCTCTTCTAACTTTCCCTGTGATTGTGCTGCGCCTTCAGTGCAGGCCTGGCGTTTTTTGTTGATAACCATTCTGGTGCAATGCTTTTGCAACTACACAAGTTTATCACCACCGGAAGTTTATATTTTAGGATTTGTGTTCCGTAGAAGGTGCGACATAGTGGTACTTTCCTGGTCTCTCGATGGCGAACTGAATAAGCCTGTATTGATCCCCCCTTCTAAGCAAGCTAATTGAGCTAGAGGAAGGCAATTATATTTTATTTCTGATTTGTGTGCAGTAAAGGGACGTTCAAAATACAGGCATGTAATTTGTGATATGCCGTTAACGGGAAAGCAATAATGAGTGATGATCGAAAGCCACGTTACAAATGTTTTTTAACATTTTTTTTTTTCTGAAGTGAATGTAGTATGCACGAACTCGCGAAAGTAGTTGATCGCGAAACGAGATGACAGTATGTTAGTTTTGAGTAAAACTATGAGCCGTAAATGAGAAGCCTAACATACGTGCAGAGACTTTTTTCTATAGGATGTTATTCCTACAATCCTAGATAAGGTTTATGCTACGTAGCTGATATATTCGTCCTAAGACATTGTTTCAGAAAATATTACTCGCAGTATTCTAAATGATTGAATTATGTCTATTTTTGCACCAGTATATACTGGCACTGCATCGGTGACCACATCCCCGGCTTTTGGCCGTAAAATTGCAGGTTTCATTTTGGCGGCATTGACATTTATTGCATTTTGATCAGTCGCTTATCCAGTTGCACTAATGTTTTGTTTACCTTTCGAATATCTTATACATTACTGTACCAGAAAATAGCAAACTCATGTCATCTGCGTAAATTACAGATGCGGTGGTTTATTAATCTTCCCAACGTCATTTATATACACAATAAGTAGAAATGGGCTTAGGATTTGAAAGAGTGGCAATTTATAATTACAAATTGGTACCTACAACCTAAATTGGAGCAGAGAAGGACCAAGACTTTACCGCGAAATACTTTATTTGCGAGTTTTTTTTAATACCATGCTATGATGAAGATAATTGAAGGCTTTTGTAAATTTTACATAAATACCCCAAGCGATGTGTTCATTTTCAAATGCATTCAAAATGAACTATTTCTGTTCTAATAGACCGAGTTCTGTTTATCGCTTTTCTCTGAAACTAAATTGTGTCATATATAATATTATCGTCCTTATTGTAAAAGCTCTAGGATCTTGACAGAATAACTTTTTCCAGGCCTTTCAAAAATATAGGCAAAAAGGACACTGTCCCGTAGTTAGCGATGTTATTTCTTTCTCCTTTTTTATGAAGGCCGACTAATTTTGCTACATTAATTTGTTCCCGAAAATTACCGTCTGATAAACAGAAGTTGAAACACGTGCTATACAAGGTGCTAAATGGTCCATATCGTGTTTGACGGGTTTCATGTTAATAGAGTCTGCATCGCCACTAGCACTATTCTTGTGCCCTACAAAACTAGAAATTATGTCAATCATCGTAACATGGTTAAAAATGTATTGTTGTTACAGCGTTGTATGTGACGCGGGGCAAGGTAGTTAGTTTCTCCGAAATCGAGATTGACAAAATAGTCATTGATCGAATCTGTAATTGTGTCCCACTAAATTCGTCGTCATTCTGGGGCATTTCTTTCAGAATGTCTGAATGCCGTGGTTGACATAGTAAGGTATTAGGATTTTTCCATGTTATGTCTTATCTTGATGCAGACTTAGGAAAAAGAGACAGAAATGAATATCGTTCAATTAAAAAATGAATAATGATTTAAACTGCTCCATGTGGCAGGAAGAGTATTGCTCGTTATCACAGATGCTCTGGCAATGTTTGGTGTTAAAATGACTGGTGGGAGAACACTATAAGCAGCGATGTCTATGAACAACTGAGGGCTCTTCAAAGGCTCCGTGAAGGGTAGGGGCACCATGGTCCACCGGCCCCAACGTGGGCGCAGCCTGCAACTACAACTCTGTAGTTCCTTAGGACCGGAATAAATCTTGATGACTTACTGACTCGTAGGAGATGACGAATGCCAATACACATGACCTTTTTCGCAACGTGGGGTAAAGGTAACATCCAGCCGGAGAATTCCTGCTCCTACAGTTCTCGAGGCTCAGGGTCTCCTAGGGAAGCCAAGACCTTCTCACAGCTTCTCGACCTTCTCATGAGTTCTTTTGTTTGCTTGTAATATTAAGTTTAGTGCCACTAAACGGCAGCTCAACGTGCCTTCAGGATGTGCTTTCTAATGCACTGCCCTTGAGTGGCACTCACATTCCCATCATGTTGCCGCCATAAACTTGAGGAGTTACGATGCTGGGGCACCTCAAATGGGCCACATCTCCTAAAATCTCTGCCTCAAATGTTTGCCTGACGGGACTACGAAAGATTTCTCTTAATGACAACACATAAAGAATGACTAAGATCATAAGTAGGGTCGTGGCCATCTCGGTTTTGAGACGATTCATAATGTTGTTTTTATTCGCTCCTCTTAAATAACTTCCGTTTCTACAACGTACGCACGGCATACATCACGTTTAATTCAACTGTTTTGAAGAAAAAAAGCAGATTTATCTGGAGTGTGGAGACTATAATTCCTAAATACCATTTCCTGCTATCAAGAAAAAGAAACAGTCAAACTTGCCAGAAGATACTAACTGCCACATCCGCTGTCACATGGAATGTGGGATGAACAGACCTCATCCATTTCGTTTACAAAAGTGTGGCCCACATGCGTGCTATGTGCTTTGACCTACTAGGTGTACTTTTACCAATAAAAATAGTTTCCCTTCAAAAGAAAAACTTTGTACGTACACGGACAGTTTTTTTGCTTGGTTTAGTATCGCACGTCTGTGAATCCCCACGTGCTCGTACCAGGCACCTGGTTTAGGTGTACCGGATAATATCGCGTGTGACTATATAAACATTCTACTTTATATACTCAGTTCAAGTTGAAACAGGTTACTTCAAAGACAGCAAATATACTCTTGAGTTCATAACGTACACACTAGTCCGCGGTTGAAAAGGATAGCCCTAGCAATATTCGCTTTTTGCTGCCTACCCTTCCTAATTAACGGAAGCGCAGACATACCATATAACAACCCTGCTCTCGGGACATATCAAAACGAGGAGGCAGTAAGTATGACTTCAATTTCTAGGTGCATTTCAATGTAATTTGAATACAGATCGCACATTCCTGCGCTCGAGTCTCAAGTTATGTGTGCTGGGTTTAAGGAATAATAATTGTACCAGTTTTAAGTCCCGTAACCATAGTATGATTATGATGTACACTGTAGTGTAGGGCGCCGAGATTTTTGACCATCTGGCGTTTTTTATCATTGGGTGCTTACATCTGAGTACATATGAATTTAGCAGTTCGCCTTGATTGAAATGCGCCCACAGCGGCTGGGATTCGATCCTGCCAGCCGCACGTTAGCACTCGAGTGCTGGAACCACTAGACCACCATGGCGTGTAATGGGTTGGTTCTGAATTTCTTCCCTAGAGAAATATCTCAAAAGACTCGAATGAAAGAAATCCAATAACCTCACCTGATTGTATGAGAGCATATATGATTGATATTGGTTATAGTAAGTTATTAGATACAATGCATGCGTGTAAAGACGTTTTCAATGCGGTTCTGGTGATTATGCGCTCATGCTCATCATGTCTGGTAGTTTTAGCTAGCACGCCGACTTGTTTAGATGAGTTAGACCGCAGCATAAAAAGTCACACGAATATATGGTTTGCTAATACATTATACCTTGCAGTATACATTATACATTATACCATAATACATTACGCACGTATGAGCGTCTGCGAAACTTCTTCAAAATAAGGATAGCATGCTTACCCGAAATATTCATTTACAATTTTTGTTTTCATGATGAAAGCATGGTGCCGGCCAAGACCCCCAGTATTAGGCGCTCAGTTGATGATGTGATGATGCGCTCAGTTTCATAGGCCTGGCTTCTTTAAAATATTTATGTGCCCACGCTAAATTTATATGTAGCTTAATGACCATAGATGTGTTTACTATAAAATAATCACCTTACCCTCGCTCTCCAAGCACGCATCAACCTTAGAGAACATGCCCTAATCAACGCACGAGTAATACCATAGACAGGCTACTTGGTAACAAGAGACTTTGCTTATGTGTAAGTGGGTATGTCGTGGAAGCTATGTGCGTGTAGGGCATATCGGCTGTACAAATCACTAGGAATTTTAGTATTTCCCATAGCTCAGCGTCACGGCAGTAAGGTTTTGAACTGAACAGGAATGAAATTACGCACCCGTGTGCTTAGATATAGGAGCGCGAGAAACAACCTCAGACGGGCGAAATTTTAATGCCAGAGCCTTAAGAGCTCGTTTCGCCAAAATTCCGGCGTCAGCGTCGGCGAAGGCGTCAATTGCTGTGATCGAAAATTTGCTTGCCTGGGACCTAAAATTGTAGACAGGTGCAAATAAATGAAAGAATATCATTGTTTGGGTTTCAGTCAGAATCGAACTCAGGCGGTGTGCGAGGCAGGCATGTATTATAACACAGAGCTACCCTATTTATCGAAAATGCCTCAGCGAAAACATTTCATGAATGTCATTTTAAGAAGCGCTCAGAGATACTTAATCGTCAGAAGCAGCAACACTGTCAACAAAGGAAACAGCTGCGTGGGTTTGCGTGTTACTTAACGTACCCGTAGTCAGTCCTCCGCTTGCTCACTCCAGGAGTACTTATGGCGTAGTTGGCCCTCGACAATTGCAGTTGAAGTAGGTATTTTAGAATACTTCTAAACAAGTGGTATAACGTGTGAACTCGTTCTTTTCCTTACGGCATGGTTCTGGCATGAAGCGGGAACAGAAGCTGCCTAACAATTGAGAAGATGCGAAAGAGGCCCACTTACTCTTGAAAGCATACCATACATTATGCGCCCTTGAATTTTTTCCGTTGTTGTTGTGAGCGCCATTGCTCCATAATTTCGCATAGTAGGTACAGAGAATGCCCTATTGGCATAAGATTCCTCGTTTGAAATATAAAACTTGCTGTCATACTAACGGCAATGAGATGTGCTGGTTTCCTTAAATATGCATGCGTCCACCTAATTAAGCTTCTTAAAAAGGATTTTAAACATATTCTTGGACATGCTCGCGAACTGACCGTCTGCCATTATATGTGCAACAACCTGTAGTAGAACTCTAGGTCTTCTAAGATTCACAATAATTCCTTCACTTTGAGTGTTGAATGTGTTGAATGTGCTGTTTATTGTGCGCCTGAATGTGAAACTGATTAGTAGAAAAGAAAAAAAAAACGACAGACCTGCGCGGAAGGTGCAGCACAGTCACAGTGAAAGCAAGAAGAGCAGCCTATCAGAGCCTTTTGAATACACTCATTGGGTAACTACTGCAAGCAGATTTGCTGGATACCCACTAGGGCATTATTGTTATCTTCCGGGTAGTAGGCCAGCACTCTCTCTGCTATTTTTCTTCAATCTTCTGAGAAGCGTGGTATCCGCCAAACACTCGCAAGAAATTTAGTGTCAATTGTTCACGCAGTGGCTCACGACGATGAGGAATTATGGCTGCAGTGGGTATCAGCCACAGTTTATAGGAGAACAAGAACAAGCTTTTGTAATGGGTTAGAACATTGGACGGACCACTCGTTACGTTATTCGCTTTGTGCGACGACTGGTTGTGCGTTCGCTGTTTTAAAACGCTTTATAAATCGTATTACCGCGATTGCTTTCCCGACATAACGCCTGCGTAAGGTAAGTTTGCCAACAAGCCACTAGCACCAGTGTAGCTCAGTGGTAGAGTACTGGACAGACACCCAGAAGAACCGGGTTCGAGTTCCTGTGTGTCTTTGGTGATGTGTTTGCCAACAAGTCACAAGCACCGGCGTCGTTCAGTGGCTGAATACTGGGCTGACACCCAGCAGAAGTAGGTTTTGAGCCACTGTATCTTTGTTGCTCCTTTTTTTTTCAATTTCGTGCGATGTGGTAACGAGCACCGGAGGCAGCGGCGGTGGTGGACAACTGCTCGTGACCTGAGTTGTGACCCGAGTTGTGATCTTGTAAAAAAAAGAACGATAACAATTCTCTAGGCATACCACCATCAACGCATATACCAGCCTTATAAAGGGACACTACCTTTATTATTGTATAGGCATCAGAAATTTTAACGGCAGAGTCGTTGAAACGTAAGCTTTGAAAGGGGCGTGTGGTGAACCTGCTAGAGGCCCGTACATTATCATTAGGCACACATTAACGAATACCTGGAGGTTCGAATTTCGGGAGATCTGCAATATGGTGTACCGCATAATATTATTCACTTTGTGATGCATGTAACGCTAACAATGATTAATATTGGTACTTCTTCCTTTATAGATTCTTTTTTGTTGGGCGCTGTAGGAATTGTCACTGTTTCGTTAAAGAAGTTTTATATGCCTTTACCAGACTTTACCAAGATTGGTAATTTTACCAGACTCATCCTACGGAAAGTGTTCCTGATAGGAAATATTTAATGACTTCCGAAAGCTTGATGCGTATAAACCTGAGTCAGCCATGCCGTTTCATTTCAGTGCTTCCCCTTGCACGAAACATGGTACGTTATGTACAGAAACTACGAACAGGACCCGTATTTTGGAGGAACTGGCAAGTGTATCAAACTCTCTGAGACAGGTTCTTTCAAGCATGACTCTGCTCCTCTTCAAGTCGACATTGGTGACGATGTGCACTTGTAAGTGTTCATTGAAAAATATATTGCTCACACGCGAGAAAAATCTGACGGCGTCTATCTTGGAAATAATGTGGCAAAGGCACATTCACCTGCTAGCTAACAGCCAAGACAAGAGAGCTCAAAAATGGCCGCCGTTTAGGACTTGTTCCGATCACTCAGCTAAGCATTCATATCTTCCTTTATTTTTGTGAGGTATTTGTTCGGTTATTCATCGAAGTGTATTGATATTTCTGTTTGCTCCCATATTATACGTTGCCCCGTCCTAATACTCCTTGCGCAGCTGTTCTATATATAAGAAACCGGTGAAATGATTCAGAAAAATCTGTTTTATTGTGGTGAATCCTTTCCATGTTAGGCTAAGAATGTTACTCTAACCTATTGTATCTTTCGTGTAATGGTTTTACAGCAGTGAGCGAAACTTTGACAGTGACAGCATGGCTTGGCACTCGGTTAGAAGTTCCCGGAAAAATTCAATACACATGGTTGGTGTGGATAATCAAGACAGGCATGTCGGCTTGCGTGGGACGGTGCACGCTAGCCATTTTTTCAGATTGTAGGAGGAACGTCTTGGTAAGCACAAAACACGTCACACAATGTTGTAGGGTTCCTTGATGTGCTCCTTCGGGACAGAGTGGAGACACTGCTTTAGTGGACGCCATTATTGTTCAAACGTTATCGTTCTCTGGCATTGCCTGTCATTTAGCGAGGGATCGATTTCAGTATAATGCGTGGTAATTTAGCTCAGAATTTCTCTTATGGTGGTATGGCTTGTACATAAGATATCGTTAAAAATGGATTAGGCCCTAATTATAACGCACGAAGCTTTCGACGCCGAAATAAAGGCATTCAAAGCTTATCTACTGCTCTGTCTATTGACTGGCTGCGTAGCTTTTCTTGCTCTTGGAGACGATTTATTATTTGACAAGTGCCGAAATTCACGAGGCATAACAAAACAATGTGCAAACATAAATGACTGCTCACAGCATAAAAATCATGACACGCCGTCAAAATATATAATGACATACATGACATGGTCAAGGCGATAGAACGTCCTTAGGTGAACGTGTATACCGAAATTCACATGGCATGATAAAACATTAGGAAAACATACATCGATGACCATAACACGAAAACATTGACATGCATGTTGTATGAGTCATGACATAAATGACGTGATCTTGTAGCCGCTTATGAACGCGATATGTACCAAAACTGACACGGCCTAAAAGGAGCATGTAACTAAGAGGACTGGCTGGTCATAATAAGATAATGATGTCATGCATGTAGTGCGCGCCATGACACACATCACCCGTTCCTAGAGCTCTAATAAGTTTCTTTAGGTTCAGCCTGTTCTGCTTTCAACTGGGTTGACATTATATGGCCCTGCTCAGGTGTACAACAGGCAAGACAACCTCATTCCTATTTAACTTGCTTGTGATTAGCTCAATGCTGATTTGCTGCATTCGGCTTAATCTTCATTGTCTTAACGTGAAAATAATCAGTTAATAAAATTTACTGAGAAGAGACTTTCTCTAAATTAGCTTCATTAAGATTATTTTATTCTGGCATAATCTGAATGGGCTTAACATGACCAGGTTCAGGCATCGAACCGGCTAAACAATCTCAACTCATACCAAATTCAATCAACCAAAGGATCAAGGAGGATTTTGTTCAGGTTTCGCGATTGTTGACCACATTCATACTATCACTCAGGTGAGAGAGGAATGCTCAAAATAATCCCGACTGCTGTACCTAGGCTTAATTGATTACGAGAAGACATTCGATTCAGTGGAGATATCAGCAGTCATGCAGACACTGCAAAATCAGGGCGTCCGCGAAGTAATATAAACGTCCTGCAAGAAATTTACTGTGGATCGCTGTAACCAATGTGCTTCATAGAGAGAGCGACAGAAAACCAATAAACAAGGGTGTAAGACAAGGGGACACGATCTCCTTATTGCTATTTACTGTGCATTAACCGGTTCTCAGGGGCATAGAGTGGGAACAGTTAGCGATAAGAGTTGAAACCTAGTGACAACATTGACATGTTAGGGTTGTCCACAAGACACCCCTACATGGATATCGGATATCGACAGCTTTTTTAAAACAGCAGCGGCGGACATCCCTCGTAGGTGAATTTGGCCGCACTCTCCTGAACTCAGGGCTAGCCATTGCAGGTGCCAAACAAGTCCCGAAGGACACGCTGTGTACATGAGAGGGAGATTAAGGGATGTCTCTTATTTAGGGTGTCTTCTAAAAGCAGTCTTCTATACTCTTTTTTACTCACTGAATTTGCAATGAATAAGTTTGAATGAAGGCATGAATAAGTTTTCCTGTGCTTTCAGATGCTAAATTATTTATTTCTTCTGGTCATACTATGAAGTCTTGGTTTGGAAGACCTTTATTAGGCCCGAGGAACCGGCAGCCGACAGCGGAGATGCACGAACCGAGATGATGATGATACGTGACAACGATGAGGATGCATGAGCAATACATGATAATGATGATAATGTACAGATGAAGAGGATTGGTATACTAAATGCCCACACTGATTCCCCCCACGTGAAAGCGGCCAGCCTGGCCGCGGCAAGTCAAGGGGACAAAGAACGTCGCATGAAGGGCTTCATACGGGAGACATGGACGACTTTAGTAGTTCGATAACGGCGATCTGCTGGGGCTACAAGTGGCGTCACGCAATAATTTACTGGTGAAGTTTCTTCAAGGACTGTGTACGGCCCGATGAATCGTGGCTGGAACTTGTCGCACAAACCAGGTGTGCGAATAGGCGTCAAAAGGAGCACTTCGTTTCCAGGTTGAAAGGATACAGCACGATGCGATTCATCATTAACCAGCTTTCTGTCTTGCTGTCGGGCTTAAGTGTTTATACGAGCACGTTGGCGGCTCTCTGCGAGCCGCAAAATGTATTCCTCTGAAGAGGATGGAGATGAATCCGCATGGCAAGTAAAGAAAGAGAGGTCCATCAAAGAAGTAGGGGAGCGTCCATAAACTAGGTAAAATGGTGAGTAGCCGGTTGTCCGCTGAATAGCCGTAGTGTAAGCGAAAGTGACGAATGGTAGAACTACATCCCAGTTCTTGTGGTCTGGTTGAATGTAGGCGGCGATCATGTCAGCAAGAGTGCGGTGGAATCGCTCAGTGAGGCCGTTAGTTTGGGGATGATAACTAGAGGCAGTCTTGTGAGTTGTGCCAGAGGCGCGAAGAAGTTCGTTCACTAGTTGTGAAAGGAAGGCCCTTCCACGGTCGCTGAGCAATACACGTGGAGCACCATGACGCAGTATAATGGTTCGGAGGATGAAATCGGCAATTTCAGAAGCTGAACCGGTAGTGACAGATGCCGTCTCAGCGTAGCGTGTCAAATGGTCAACGGCTGTTACTATCCATCTGTTTCCAGCATAACTGACTGGAAGGGGGCCATAAAGATCGATGCCTACAACTTCGAATGGTGCGGCTGGGCATGGAAGAGGCTGTAGTGTACCGGCTGGAGCAGATGTGGGTAGTTTTCTACATTGGCGGGTAGTGCAGGACCCAACGTACCGAGCTACACTAGTGGTAATACCTGGCCAATAAAACCGACTTCGAAGGCGATCGTAGGTTTGGTAATAACCAAGGTGACCAGCCGTCGGATGGTCATGAAGTGCTCTGAGGACTTCAGACCGAAGCGATCGGGGTAGAACGGGAACCCAGCGCTGACCATCAGGATGGTAAATTTTGCGGTACAGCACCGAGTTGTCCAGCTTAAACTGCGAGAGTTGGCGACGGAGCCTTGCATTAGGTGGATGGGAACTGCCAGTGAGGTAGCCTATAATACGTCGACAGTATGGGTCAGCCAGCTGTCGAGAAGAAAAATCGTGCGGGTCATCCGAAGGCAGCTGGTCCATCGAGGCGAGAGAGGAAACAGCCGTAGACGTGGACTCCGAGGGCGTGTTGTGCAATTTCATTGCGGAAACCCCGAGTGGAGTCGCTGGTAGTGGGTAGCGAGAAAGAGCGTCGGCGTCACTATGCTTCCTGCCACACTTGTATACGATGGCAAAATCATACTCTTGTAGGCGTAGAATCCAGCGGCCGAGGCGTCCCGACAAGTTCTTGAGTGTCGAAAGCCAACATAAAGCGTGGTGGTCGGTCACAATGGTGAAATGGCGGCCGTGAAGATAGGGAAGAAATTTCTGCACAGACCAAACGATGGCGAGGCACTCCTTCTCGGTGATCGTGTAGTTCCTCTCGGCTGCGGAGAGGACGCGGCTGGCGTACGCAATGACTCGCTCTCTCGAAGAGTTGTCGCGCTGGAGGAGGATGGCTCCTAAACTGTGCCCGCTAGCGTCTGTATGGAGGAAGGTCGGTGCACCATCGTGAAAAGGGAAAGTACAGGATCGGTCGTGAGGGCACTCTTTAACCTGTCGAAAGCCGATTCACATTCCTGAGACTACTGAAAGGGCGTACCAGAAGCAAGTAGCTTATGGAGTGGTGCGGCTATGGAGGCAAAGTTTGGTATGAATCGCGGAAAGTAAGAGGCGAGACCAAGAAAACTTCGCAAATCTTTCGGCTTCTCAGGGCGAGGAAAGCGAAGCACCGCAGCAGTTTTCTCAGGGTCTGGACGAATTCCGTCCTTGCTCACAACATGACCGAGGACCTTGATAGATCTGCTGGCGAAGTGGCACTTCTTGGTGTTAATTTGAAGACCAGCGCCCGCAAGGCAAGTCAGGATCTCGTCCAAGCGTTGCAGATGTTGAGGAAACGTCGATGTAAAGACAACAATGTCATCGAGGTAACATAGGCAAGTCTTCCATTTCAGGCCACGCAGCACGGTGTCAATCAAGCGCTCAAAAATTGCGGGCGCATTGCATAGACCAAACGGCATAACATTGAATTCGTATAGGCCGTCCGGGGTTGCAAACGCCATTTTTTTGTCATCTTCGTGCATGGGGATTTGCCAATAGCCGGAACGCTAGTCGAGGCTTGAAAAGAACTCAGCACCTTGTAAGGAATCGAGGGCGTCGTCGATACGTGGCATGGGGTATACGTCCTTCCTAGTGATCTTATTGAGTGCTCGGTAATCGACGCAAAATCGTACGGAACCGTTTTTTTTCGCACCAGAACCACTGGAGACGATCAAGGACTGGTTGAGGGTCGGATTATCTCCCGTTGCAGCATATCGTCTACGTTTTCCTCAATGATTTTCCGTTCGGCTAGGGAGACGCGGTACGGACGACGATGCACAATGGATGTTTTTTCGGTCCGAATACGATGTGCTGTAGCAGTTGTCTGACCCAGGCTGGATGAATGAACGTCAAAAGAGTTTGCATGTTTTTGCAACAAACCAAGCAGCTGCTGCTTCTGTGAGTCTATCAAGTCCTTGTTGATGGCTGCTGTAAAGGCCGAGGAAGCTGCATGATCTCCAGGATAGCCTTTAGGGGAGGCAGGGGTAAGAGGCACGACGCACACAGGCTCCAGATCGGCAACGGAGGCGACAGTAGTGCCCCGCGGCAGTAAAATTTTATCTGGTGTGGTGTTCGTAGCAGCGAGGACAGCTTATCCATTGTTGAAGCGAGCCACACCTGATGCGAGATCTATGCCTTTATTAAGGCAACGGGGCGATGGAGTGACCAAAATGTCACCAGAGTCAATGTCGTTGGACAAAACAGTGACTAATTGATGTTCATTTGGGGGTAACTCGATGTCTACAGCAGATACGAGTCGATGTGGCCTGTAGGTTTCGTCACTAAGCAAGTGGTCTGTGTCAGTAAGATGGACGACACGTTGTGCACAACAAATAGCCGCGGAAGCAGATGAAAGAAAGTCCCAGCCTAAAATGAGTTCGTGGGAGCACGGGGATAGCACAGCGAATTGTATATTATGAAGAATGTCGTCGATTAGCACACGGGCAGTACAGAGAGCGGAAGGGCGAAACATTGTTCCCTGGGCTGTATCCAGTGTTGGTCCATCATAAGGCGTCCTGACTTTTCGAAGACGGGTACACAAATCAGCACGAATAATAGAAAACCCAGCCCCAGTGCCCACCAAAGCATCAACGTCCACTCCCTCAACTGAGACTGCAATCATATTGTAAGGGCGCGCTGGAGGAATTGGAGTACGGTGTTGGAATGCAGTTTGTCCTCCAAAAACTGCATCGCTTAGTTTTCCGGACACCGATCAGAAGCGAGGGAAGCAGGCTGAAGAGGAGAAGAGGAGCGACGGTAGTGCGACGGTAGTGCGATGGTGAACGGCGTCTGGTTGATCGATGACTACTGCGCAGTTCGCCGGATGCTGGCGGAGATGGAGACCGACGCGGCGGTGACGAATAACGACGGCCCTGGTACAAGGCTCTTGCGGTATAGTCTCGTTCGCGTATGTCGTACCCTCGGCGCTCACCTTGCTGGCGCTTGCAGCAAAAGCGTGAAATGTGACCACGATAGCCGCAATAATAGCACGTAGGGCGAGTCGATCGATAAGGAGGGTAGTAGCTTGTATTAGATGCGCCGGGAGAGAGAGCAGTGAGAGGGACAGATGATGGCTCAGGCGGTGGTGATGGAAAGCTCGTGGGAAAGCTTCTGGGAGGTGCGGCAGCAACCGACACGTACGTTGATGGCGGCGACGTCGAGCTGACGGTGCCTGATGGTGCGGCGACGGCATGCGAGAACGATGGGAGAGTACGAGCGACCGTGGGCTGCAGGTGGGCCATGTGGGTCATGGAAGCGAGCTCCTCCCTGATGACATCCCGCAATGACGTTGAAAAAGACTGAATGGGACACACTGAAGGTAGTCTGAATCCAATTGATTCTAACTCTTCGCGTATAATCACCCTTATTGTGTCTCGTAGGTTTGGATCTGCCGTAATACGGGCCGCGTCACTGTCCGGTTGTAGGCGCATAGACTCGAGTTCTTCGAGGCGCTGACAGGTTGTCGCAACGTCAGCAACAGGCAACAGTAGCTGAATTCTGGATTGCAAGGGCATTGAATGCGACGGGTGCAATCCCCTTAAGAAGCTGGCGTACCTTGTCTGACTCTGTCATCGGGGTTTCAACCCGGCGGCAAAGTGAAAGGACATCCTCGATGTAGGATGTATACGACTCCCCGATGTGCTGTTTCCGAGCCGCGAGAGCTTTATTTGCGAGAGCCGAACAAACAGTCGGTGTGCCAAAAACATGGCGAAGCTGATCTTTGAAGGCTGACCAGTCGGGGATGTCGATGAAGTGGTTGAGGAACCACGTCTTCGCGAACACCCGTGATGTAGAATGACACGTAAGCGAGTTTGTAGGTGTTATCCCACCAATTAGCAGCGCCGACACTTTCGAAATCGTCCAGCCATTCCTCTACATCTTCCCCGCGCACACCGGCGAAGGGATGGGGCTCACGCTGGAGGCTGTTAATGACGTGAAAAGGCGCGGCACGCGGTGGCGGAGTGGGTATGGTTGCAGCACCGACCTCTTCTTGGTGCGACATATTTCCGGACACCTGGCCCAAGCGGCGACCTGAACGTAGCTCCAGGGGGTAGAGTGGTCGAGAGGATGACGAGGGATCTAACAGCACGCTCCACCACGTATGGAGTCTTGGTTTGGAAGACCTTTATTAGGCCCGAGGAACCGGCAGCCGACAGCGGAGATGCACGAACCAAGATCATGATGATACGTGACAACGATGAGGATGCATGAGCAATACATGATAATGATGATAATGTACAGATGAAGAGGATTGGTATACTAAATGCCCACAATACACTTAAATAATTGACATTACACTAAAGCACAGACCAATTTTTTACCAGGGTGCATTTTTGAAAAGAACTAATCAAATTAGCACCTCGAAGCATAGAAAGACTTCTGTGTGATTTGAACTTTTGAAATCGCAACATTTTCATGAAAATAAATTTGACAGACGGCAACATATAATGCTAAACGTCCGCTTGCACTAAAAAAAACATTGAGTCAAGTGAATTGCATACACACCTTTATTTAAGCACATAGCACAAAATCGCGTGCATTGCGTACTGTGACTTAAATGTTCCATACATACGTGTTTAGGTTAAGTGCTTGCTGGAATTGAACATTGAATAATTATGTATTGACAAGTACAGCACACACTACAAACGAGAGACAAAGAAGCTGTAATATAACAAAACAGCACAAGACACGCGCCTAGGGAATGTCATATTCAGTAAGGTCGTCCTCATTCCATGTCTTCAACTGGTGCCCCAACATTTTCATATTTCCGTGAGGTGACCTGTTAAATTAGGAGGTTTCCTTTAGGGATATGCAAAGAAAGCAAGCGCATCTTTAAAATGCTCTTTTCCCGCTACATGCACGCCATTCACAGGAAAACTGTCAGAGAAAGCAAACAATATTGAAAGTAACTCATAAAAACAATATTCAAGCTTGCCGTCACTCCCACACATTGAGAAAGTGAAGTTTTCTACACAACAACGAGAATACTTTGAAGGTGCGAAGATGAATTTTTGCGCAATCTGCACAAAAAAAAGGCTAACAAAGACCATCAGCTCATTACGACGCCATTAAAAGGTGGCTACAACGTCATTAAACCTGTTTTCATTGCGTTGCCGTAAAAGCACCAAATTGAAGCTCACTACCAGAACACCTGTTCTTTCCTTTGTTTTTCAGGTATATGTACAAAGTAAAAGACGTGACATCTTAGGTTGTTATTGTAGGTTGGCTCCATTAGTTCAAATAACGACATTGCACATTGTAAAGGAACGCTGCAGGTTGGTGTCTTATCTGCAATAACCGTTCTCCATAGGAAAGAGTGGTGTGCTCATTGGCTCTTTTCAATGCCGTACACAACGGAAACGGGTTAATCTCGCCTACTGAGCGTAAGAGTTCCTGTGTCATTATATGTGACTCCCAGAAAAGAATTGGAGACAAAGGGCACTTCACGCCATGACACTCGGTCATGAAACACTAGGAGTGCTTCAGGCATTGTAGAAAGATGAATTGAACAGTTCACCTTACTTTGCTATCAAATGTGCTGTAGCCGTACCTGCGAGTTTGGAATAAAGCGAAGAAAGAATGAAAGAGCAAATGGAAGCAAAGGCAGGAAGGTCGACCAGACGCGCTTTCGGTTTGCTCTGCTACACTGGGGGAAGGGGAGCAGGAATAAAAGATATGGTGAGAGAAAGAAGAGAGCATGACAAGAACACTCCTGCATTGCATAGTACAGAACACAGGATCTCAGCCACGTCACTTTGCACTTTGGATAGTCGAGTAATGATGCCTACTGAAGACTTGCAAGTACTGGACACAGAGCGTCCAGCAAATGTTGCTTAGGACGAGCGTACAGTAGGTTGAGCTTGCCAATAAACACGCGAAGCGGGTGTAGAAGTCACTGAAAATTTATAATGATAGCTTTGGCTTATCGAATAAAGTGAATTGTTGTTGATTCAGTGTTCACTGTTGCCGATGTGCACTGTGACTCAGCACATCACTGCGACTTCCGCAATGAAGGCAAGCTGCATCACATGAGTACATGCCTTCTTTGGCCCTGTCGCTTACGCTGGCTCTCATCCATGCGTGGAACGACGACTCTGGTAATGTAGGCTATTTGCAATCTGCACCAACCGTAAAGTGTCCGTTTGACGAAGTAGCCAGTGAAGCAGAGTGTTTTAGGGGCGCTGTAGAGGCAGAGACATTGTTTTTCCTAGTAGAACTTCGGTGCCGATGTCGCCGCTTTCTTATGGTTGTGGCAGTTTCGCGATGTGTTATATAGTCGCTTTCCATTTGTTCCAATAAATTATTAACCATTTTGTTTTCGGGCACTATTTTGAAGAAGCTTCGTGTGTGCATTACACCTGGAATACTTCCAGACATCGGCTAAGCAATGGTAGGCGCAATGCCCTTCAATCATTAAACATCCCATCACAACTCTCGCGATACCAAAACGAAGCTTTACAATTTTTATACGGAATTAATAACTCCTCCTCCGGCCTTGGTCATGGTAACCTCATCACATTTACTGATGATAGTTGTACCCGCAGTTTCCACGCTTTGAATGTAACACCTTTCTTTGCTCGTACTAATACCTCTAAATACCGTTTTTTTCCGCGTGCAATAGAACTGTGAAATTCTTTGCCTGGTAGCATTCGCTCCTTACCACTAACCGACTTCATAGTTGCTGACGATTACTGACGCGTAATTAACTTCGATTTTACTTTTGCTTTGTTACGAGTGTACTTGCTTCACAATTTGTATTATTTGATTGTATTTTTTCTCTATTACCTACTATTATATAGCGTCTCATTCCTGCGATAGCCCTGAATAGGGCTGCAATATGCATAAAAAATAAAATAAATAAATAAAATAATTGGGCTTCAGGAAAACGAAAACATACTCGGCAATTTTCACAATATGATTCTGACGTCACCTCCTTTCTTGCATGTTGCGAAATCGCAGTGGTTTCGGCACAAAGATGTAACCGAATGTATGGAGTATTTTGTTCTGGCAAAGAAAACTTTCACAAGTGTTCGGAGAAGCCACAAACCACAATTTGAACGAATGTGCAGTTACAACGGCAGATTATAGACGCGCCTGAAGTTTTTTTTATGTGGGGCGTTCTGTTCACTAGCAAAGAAAGGCGCTAGGATATTACCCGAAACAAATACAAAACATTCCTAAATATGTATCATGTAAGGAGATAACCTGAAATTATGTTCAATGCAGAACTAATCCATTGCTTTTTTTCAACATTCATCGATCGATGAACCTGCTACAGAGATGTGAAAGTAACACTCATGTCATCTCCTGGGTATACAGTGAAGAACGTTCTCCACGCGGATACAACTAAAGGTATGTTTTGTACTCTCTAGGCTTATAGCAGGTTATCCATGCGATAGCTGGAATGAAGCCAAATTTTCTGACTTTCGAGCATTAAGCGCAGTTAGAAAGCTCTGGTGTGATGAACTTGTCAGTTGCGTTGTGAGAAACGAAGGCTTACAACATGTGTATAATCTTGCCGCGCATATTCGGAGGATCAGTATGCACCATCGCAGAATTACGCGTAGTTCGTGCTTTGTTTGCATTAAAAAATATTCACAGTATGTTTAGAATCAATGCTTCGCGTAAAACCAAATCATCTTGACCTCAACAAAGAGCTGAACAATTTTCTAAATTATCCCTATACGTGACAGAAGGTTACCTATAGGTGACACGGTGCAGAGAAACTGCCGCATATCAATACATAGTTCTAACTAATAAAAAGTAGACAACTTTCATCGTCCTAAGAAAATAAATTAAAAAGTGAACTGTTGGGTGGAGAAGAATGCAAGCCGTCAGCCGCACAACTTTACCTTGTTCTTTTTTTGCGGCTAAGCAGCCAGCATACAGCTTCAGTGAATAAATTTAGAAACCGAAAGAATATAACGCGGCCCTGATTCTCCTGTCTCATAGGGAGGGGACTTTCTAAATAATTAGGTTATGAAACAACTCAAGCCGTTCAAGCAGCCACTAATCTTTCTTTTTGTGCCGGCCATTTGTAGTAAAAAGACCTAATAGTGGCTAATTATTTATTAGGCACCACATAAAACTAGTGAAACTCGCCCTGTGCTGCGCCCTATTGCCTTTCCAGCCAAAAAAGAGACAAAGCTATAGCCTATAGTTGCCATGAAGAGCTAGTTCTATCTTGTTGGTCGGAAACTTAGATGCGCAGAATGTTTCATACCGTACCACAAAGTTCAGGGCTATCACATGCCTTCGGCAGGCCGGTAATAGATCCGTTAAATTCCAGGAATCATACGAGTGCACAGGTGAAAAGAAAACACGCATCAATTTTATTTACAGGAAAATATTCATCGATTACATCCTTTTTGCAAATCTCATTACAGGACCTAAAATAAGCTTCAACTTGACTGCAATTTACGCAGACTGCAACCGATGCAAAGTGCTTCGTCATGACTACATAGACGGAGGTATTGTGTCAAATTTCAAATTGTACAGTTTGACGTGCTTAAACAAGCCTATTTAGTGAATTTGAGAATTGTTGACTAGGATGTGCGTACGGACTACCAAGCTACGCGGCAGCCAATAATGTCAGTAAAAGCAGCGACGCGCATAAAACCGGGTATTTGTTATTTATCATTCATAAGAGTATAATAAGTAATGCGGCATCTCGAATGTCTGAAATATGCCATGTCAAGTAAAATATTTCTGAAGCGCTGAAACCATTCAAATAAACTGCCCAAACAAAACCAGAAGAGGCAAGCTTATAAAAAGTTGATGCTTTGATGAAAACTGCGAAGTTTTCTCGCCTTTTTTTGCACCAAACGTTCAGCTGTTGTGTAATTTCAACCGCTTTAAAATGCATTAGGGGCACGCAGGAATGCGGCGACGTTTGGGATAGAATGCTACCTTGTTTTCGAAATTCATTTACATGGTGAGATAGTTTAGCTGTATGAGTTGCTCATTCCATACAACAAAATGCGATTATTCTAGAGCTTAATAAAGGCTCCATGGATTCAAAATTGTGATGTACTGGGCAAAAGAGTGCTCTATTGCCAAACTTACCCACGCCGAACCGTCACCACGAAGACTATAAACTTTGCATGAGATTTATATCAGGGCTAACTAAAGAACTCTAAATTGAAGTTTGTGAGATCGTAGGGCTGCCATTTCACGAGTTGCTGGACGTCGTTTTGCTCATGCACTAACGCAGACCTCTTGTTTCTGCAGGATGCAGCTTCTGGTTGCCTGAGAGCGCCCTTGGCCAAGATGTGCAATGCTGTAGTTTCATTTACGACTTGGTGTGTGGACCGAAATATCCACTTTGCGAAGAGATTTAATTATAAATGGTTCAACGCAATCCACATTAGTTGTATCCTCAAAATTGTTTGCCCAAATGACTAATAATAGAAGTAGGATCAGGTTTTTGATTATGTCTTTATAGTGCGCAATAGACGCAGCGCTTGGGCAAAGGCATGAACCACAGACAAGAGGAAGGTTCCCATCAGCGTTGCAGTCTTAATAGTGGCAAAAAGCTAGGAACGCATGACACCCTTCAGAAGACCTGGATTTCAATGTTAATGAAAGCGACAAATGTTCATGCACATGCGAAGTGGTAGTGTGGAAACTTTCAGTTCTTGTCTGATAAGTATCTCAGAAATGAATGGCCTAAGCAACCATGTGTGAACAGGGCAAAACTAGCCTTCTTTCAAGTCATAAACATATGGTCCTAAATCAAGGACAGACGCAGAGGCTATACAGGAAGTAATGACATCACAATACGTAAGGCTTGAGGGACGCTATAAAATATGAAGTTTTTGTTAGATCGATTCTTCACATGCTTTGAAGTATCTTACCGCTTTTTGCACGTGAATAGAATAATTTTCGTGTCGAAAATCGCTGAACGTTTCTGAATGAAGTGCTCTACTGCAGTCACCTGCGCCGCATAGAAGTCATGAATTCATCCCCTCGGCTTATGCTTTCTCCGAATGCATGGGCGTAGAATCCAGATAAATAAACAAGTAAACAAATAAAGAAATAAAAAATAATTATTATGTTTATAAATAAATAAACGTTGCATTATTCCGTGGTGAGCACAGCGCACAAACCTGCGCAGCCTCTGTCTCTTCACTCGTTAGCCAAGCGTGAAACGGCCACTTGCTGCGGCAGGCTTTCGACAAGGGGCAGCGCCACCGCAGATTAGTTGGAGGCTTACGTCCCCACTCGTGGCTATGAACCCCCAGCTCCTAGATCGGTTTTCTCTTTTGCTTCTCCAGTGGTTTGGCCGCAGCGTCGGCATGCTCGCCTCGCAGATCTTAACATGGTAATATACAGTCATTATGTTTTATGTTGAGGTATGTCCTTTTATTGACACGAAATCCCGCAGCTCTATGCAGGTTGAGACGGTCGCGTACCGCGATAGGAACTGTAGTCTTCTCCCCGCATTGCTTGTGGTTAGGGGAACGGTGGGACGATGAGATGGTCGTAGACCGCGATAGCAACCATAGTCTTATCTCCACATTGCGTATGGCATGTTATACCTAGAGATTCGAGGATGCGCCTGTCCGCCTGGGACTTGAACAATTGCTCCTACTGCGCAATGTTTTGCGCCTCAATCAGTTCGTCCAGGGTGTTGTGCAGGTCCAGCTCGAAGAGAGAGAGAGAGAAAGAATATCAGAAACGTAGGGAGGTTAGCTTGACTAAGGCCAGTTTGCCACTCTAAACAGGGAGGAGAGAAATGAGAGAGAAAAAGAGATAGCAGGAGATGATACACATTGCACTTCACAGACACACACACACCACACACAGAGTAGGTATCACAGGTGGTCGCACAGTGATGTTGTCCTCAACACTTGTGGAAGTGCTCGTGTGGCTCTCTGGGCTGAAGTACTCGAACGCTACGTACCCAAAGTTTTCTCCCAAGGGTCGATTATCCAGCCTCCAGGCGCACTGGAGAGTCCCGCGATTGGTTCAAAGTACAAAAAAAGTCACACGACATGGCCGAGAGTTTCAACGCAATTGCAGTTAACTTATGAGAGTTGTGGGAGTCAGCCATACCTATGCGATAACTGAGTGAATAGGTAAAAGAAACGCTGACCCACTACTGACATTGCAATGTATATAGCGCCCTGTCGCGAAGTTTCTGATGGCAGCTGTAATTGGAGTTATGAATTGAGGTTCTGTGGGCGTCGAGTGGAGTTTAGTGGAAGATTCTAATGCATAGGCGTGGCATTATGAGCGAAGCGGCGAAGTTCTATTGTAGAGTGAACCCTCTGCAGAAGTATAAGCAGTGTGGGCACGCCGTCGTGCACACATCGAGCAGCGTAGTAGGCGAGGTGGTTACCATGAATCCCACAATGACCCGGCAGCCATTAAAGGATTGTCATGTCCTTGGTTATCAGTCAATCGTAAACCAACCAATATACGCAATATGCACAAAGTGGCTCGTAGACTGACGAGTAAGCTAAAAAACTCAGCGAACGTACGTGGTCTTTTTTTTAGTTTTCGTCTTTACCTGGATTGCATCGCAGGTGCGACTGGGGTGACGTTTGTGCAAGAAAATACAGTATCATTGTGGACAACACCTTAAGATGTTCTGTTTCACCGGTGTGTTTTGATTGAGCGCCCGAAACTTCTAATCGACCGGGGCCGTAATATCGACCTTGTTTGTCAATATTGTTACGTTTGAAAGAGACTGGTTGAGGTTGAAAAGGGTCGTTTATTAGATCGTGAGGGGCAGCTCAGAAGCGGCCGACTGGTTAGAGATCCTCCTGATCCTTTTCTTCCTTTCTCGCTCCGGGCGACAAGTGCATTCAACGTATACGCTTCGTTGTTTTCGTGCATGTGCGCAACATTTTTCTTCGCGCAGATGAAGGCCGCCGGACGAGTCGGTCGAGTTGTCGTGGCGTGTACAGTTTCAGGCGGGCAACATGAATGACTTGAGTTTTGGCAGCTCGTTGACCACTCGCCGTGAGACGAGCTACTATATAGTTAACCTCTGTAACTCTGTGGACAATGATAAAAGGTCCATCGTAAGTGGCCAAAAACTTTTGGCATAACCCGCGCTTGCGCATTGGAGTCCACAACAACACGAGATCGCCACGGCGATAAATCACTGGTCGATGGTGAATGTCATTGCGTGCCTTCGCTTTGTCTTGCGGTGCCAATGTGCGTCGTCGCGCTATGCGACGCGCCTCTTCGGCGAGGCAGAGAGTCTCGGCCACAGTGACGTTTTCGTGATCACTGAAAGGTAATGTTGTGTCGATTGTGTGCCGGGGCGGACGTGCATACGGCAAAAAGAAAGGGCAATAACCTGTAATCTCATACTTCGCAGTATTGAACGCGTAAGTAATTAACGGGAGTACGTCATACTAGTTCTTGTGGTTGCATGAGACATATATAGACAACATGTTGATGATGGTGTGGTTCGCTCCGTCAGACCATTATTTCGGGGCTGGTATGGTGTCGAGTGACGCAGGCGGGCTTCACACAAACGAAGTAGCTCCTCTATGGCAACCACTGTGAATTGTCGTCTAATTATTCTTCTCAGCGGCAACTGTTCGCTTAAAAATTGCAGCCGCGTACTTGTAATCACTACAGTTTTTAGGGCACTCATTATAGAGCAGTTTTCGCTACGCTGATTTTCTTAGCCTGTAATGACGTGAACAATCAGAGTTCCATCAATGATTCGAAGTACGTTGTTTAGAGACCTGAACTGTGAATTTAGCTTTATTTAAAGATTGTTTTATAACATCCTCAAAGTTGATAACATTTCATTCTTCAATTACTTCGGTTCGTATTGACAAATCCACACGTAGTGTCTGTTGAAATGTATTGAAATTGATTTGAGAAAGAGGCTGTCTGATTACTCAAGTCACGGGACATACAAGCTCAAACAATATAGAATATTGGTTGCTATTTGTATCCTAGTTTAAAGTAGACCATGTAGAAATACAGAGACTAGGACTACAGAAAGTCAGATCAATCGCAGAATTATACTGCTTGCATACAAACATGGGGGTTGCTGGTTAATGCATGTTAAATTGTTTTAGCAACAATATACCACAAGCGCTTTCCACTCATATTTGTTCTGAATCCCCACAAACTCTGAAGAGAATTGAAGTCTCCTATATTAATATGTCTTTTCTGCAAGACAAAATTACGGTATCTAAAACACGAGAATTTTGAACACCTGACGGAAAATAAGTGCTTACTAACGAAAAGGGAAGGTGTCCCAGCAGAGAGATGTCTATTGTTAAAATTTCACTTTCTAAATTCAATATTTTACATGTAACTTTTACCCGATGTGCAATTTTCTGAGAGATAAACGCTGCTAAACCACCTCCTTGAGAGGGGTGGTCTAAGCGAAATTTTCGGTAGTTTTTAACATGAAATGTTTTTTTTTTCTTTAGAAAGCCAAGTTTCTTGCAACACTATAACATCACGGGAATGCTGACTACAAACTCAAAATAAATCAGTATTTGCGGAAAAAATTGACCGGCAATTTCATTGTAAGATTCTTAATCCACCAATTTCGAGAATATGTCGGCAGCATTCACTGCCTCCTGCAATAAGCTATCTTTAAAAAAATTCTGTTTTGATGCTATTTCTTTCTGATATTTTTACTTTTTCCTTTAGGACTCACTGGAGATCCATGTTTTTGTGGCGTTTCCTGCCGCTTCATTTTTTTTTGCTGAATTCCATTTGTGAGTCCTGTGAACCGGAATGTGAGATGCAATCCAGATGTTCAATGGGGAATATTTTACAGCCGCAGTCCGACGAACCAGCTCTTGATGAATATAACTCTTCAACAGGTGTTGCTATCCGGGGGCTGGGTTTAGAAGTCCCCGTTTTTACAAATCCTGCATTCACCTCTTTAGCTGAAGAAAGCATAAAGGATGCATGTGGATGATTAACATTCATGAGGACTTGAGCGATTTGTGCATTACCTATTTCAGTAAAAGACTCAGTCAGCGTCACAGAAAGGTTCTCCAATAGCTTTGGTATTGTTTTCTCAACGATCGAGGCAATCACGTCTCAGAGTGACGAGTCTTTGACATGGTTATTATGGATCGCAGCAACTGCGTACCCACGAGAGCGCTATGCGATGGCGATTTGAGCTTCGCGTCTTGAACAACGTTTTTTGCTCAATAATTTCCATAATTTAAGTCTCCTGAGCTCTCGCAAGGCATGTGTCATCATCAGATGGGCGAGGGACACCGCAGAGACAGCGAGAGCTTTCCTGAGCTGTGCATTCTTTAGAGTTGTGTTGTCCTGCACACAGTTGACACCGCTATACTGATCGGCAACCCTTTATGCTATGCCCAAAATGCCAGCATCTATGGCACTGCAGTGAACGAGGAGATAGCACTTCTACCCAATGTATCAGTCGCCACGTTTTGATCTCTGTTCGTCTAATAGTTCCAGCAAGGTAACTATCACCGACTCTGTTGGCATGTTATTTTTGTTAGCGCTACGTGAACAGCGAAAAACTGCCGCGCCTGCAGCAGAAAACATCTCTAGAATTTCGGGTGGAGACAGGCTCAAGTCTACCCCACGTACCAAACCTTTCACACAGGCCAAGTGAGGAGGAACAAAAGGGCTCACCGGCAGAGAGGCAAATGATGTGCATTTTAGCAGATCTCATACACAGGCCTGATCTGGAGAACAGCACAGAATACCTCCACGACAAAATTGTCGCACCTCGGCGATGAGTTGGAAGGGTTCGGTCACCTTACGTAGCTCCTCTTGGATGCTTGTGGGGTTTTTTATGTGAATAGAAGCTCCATTTGTTGGGACCAGAGCCACCAGAATGCTGCTGAGGCCGCTGCGCAAGAAAATATCAATATGTAAATGATTACTAGTGAGGCATGCCGACAATGCAGTTTGACTGGCCGGAAGACACGACATCAGTCAGCTGAGCTTAAGTCAGCACCGTCCGCAATTACCGCAAACCCCGGAAGGGTGCACTCAGACGCCGAAGACAGCTGAACAGGAACTCGAAAAGGTCTGAAGGTACAGAACGACGACCCAGCGTCCGGCATGATGGTGCGCTGCGTGGCACCCGCGCTGCGTCTTGAAATTATAAGGATGTGTTGCTCAGTGTTTCGTCGTCGTCTCTGAGGAATATGCGCCTCGGTAATCTCGGACATCTATCCACAATGGAAGCACAGGTGGACTGGAATAGCTCGGAACACGCCGCTGCCATGAGACGCGTGCAGGTCGAGGCAGAAATACCGAAAATAGCTCCATGGCACACGCCCATAGAATGCACACATGTCCGGTCATCTGAAGATACTTGTTGTCACACTGGTATCCACAAATTTCTAGTGAGTGAAACAATGTAGATGTATGGAGAAGTGCTCAAGTGAGCAGTTAGCACACGTTGACCATTTGTCTGGCGCCATGACCAGATGAGGCGAATAGTTCGAACCCAAAGGTGTTCACCGTGGCCTGCTTGACACCCTTCAGTTTATGCAGTGGCCTTCCATAAGAACTGATACATGCCACTGCCACGTGAACGAAAATTTGAACTGCCGCGGGCGTGCAAGTGGCCACATTGGACATATAAATCTCCGTGATCTACCAGGCAAGCAAGTGGTGGCGCTGTGGCGTAATGGTTATCGTGTTTGCTTTCAGTGTGTGAGGTCCCAAGCTTGATTCCTGTGTCATGCGTCCCTGATGCAAACATTATGTTTGAGCATGAATGCATGAATGTAAATATTCTAATATGTTCTTGCGAAGAGCAGTAGAAATAAATGTGTCCAAAACGTCAATTTTATGCCTGCAATACCTTTTTTTTCTCGGCCGCATATTAAAGGGTGTTTTAAGGGTCTCAAGAAAAACGGAAAAACTTCCACTCCGCTCCACTGAAACCCCCCAATTGAGTTAAATAAAAACATCAATGTTGCCTCCTAAGTTTCCATTTGACCCAATTTACATCGTACAAAATCCTGGTTAAGCTTTCTGCCAACACAAATCGGCCATGTATCTAAAAAACGGAGCTATTTTATCTCGAGGAAAACGAAACAAGGAAAACGATGAAAACAAAACCAGGAAAACGAAACTATTCAGAAACTCTACAAAAACACCAAAAGGTACCTCGCAGTGCTGGTGTCCAAATGAGAAAAACACAATTCCCCAGAGACCCCACAAAACACCGCACTCGAGGGTGTTAGTGAAAACCTTATTTTGAAGGGTGTTTCACTAATTACTTTTGGTATGCATGCTGGAACACGATCCAAAAACTCCCTAAAAGGCTAAAACGTGTTTAGAGTGTATTTAGGAATAACGTAGCATATGCCGCCATTTCCACAAGTGCGGGTGACGATCACCACTTCTCCAGATGAAAATGCTTTCCGCTATATACGAATGTAACCACGGCGCCCGAGGTGCACTAAAGAGTGAGGTTTCTGACGTGCTCCTTTACTGTGCATGTACTTCAGCATACAGCGGAGCACTAAGAAACAGTTGTCACGAGGAAAAAAAAATAGAATCAGCAATACGCGGGTTATCTCAAGTCTTCCTGTTCAAGCAAGTTTCGCGCAGATATAACTAGGCTGATTGACATGTTGAACGAGACCCCTGGTTCACCTTCTAGTTCGTAGTGGCCAAATGGGCGCATTCGCATACATCCCATCTATCCGAGATCACTTTTCTTCTAGTAGTAGTAGTAGTTGTAGTAGTAGTAGTAGTAGTAGTAGAAGTAGTAGTAGTAGTAGTAGTAGTAGTAGTAGTAGTAGTAGTAGTAGTAGACCTTTATTCAGCCACAATTTACAGGCCGAACATTTCGACCGCCTGTGCGATCAGACGACGCTGTTCTTCTTCCCCTTCGGCGCCGATCCAGTCGAGCCTGGAGGTGATGGAAAGGGATGGGGGAGGGTAATAGCTGGATTGCTGAGCAGTTGGGCAATAAAACAGGCTATGTGACAGCTTGGCATATGGGGAGGGACAATTGGGACAGGAGCGGTTAGACCTATATTCATAAAGAAAAAGGTGAGAGGGGGTTATCAGGCAATTCGTTTGGATGTGCCGTAGAGTTCGAGCCTCGAGCGAAGTGAGTGATGGATGATGGGGAGGGTAAAGACACTTGTCGAGTGGGAGCTGGAGATATACCTCCTTGATAGTGTGACGAAAGGAGATCTGCCTATCGTTATTCGCGGAGCTCTCACTGTCTTCCGAAGGTATGGACCAGGGAATGAATGGTGCCCGGTGCAATATATCACGGGCAAGCTGATGAGCCTGCTCATTTCCATTACTACCTGAATGCCCAGGAACCCAGCGGAGGAAGACAGTGGAGGGTTAAAGAGCATAGAGCACTCGCTCGACCTCCTGATGAAGAGCAGGGGGCAACGTGTTTTTCTGGATGTGGCGGATGGCGGCGTGAGAGTCAGAGCAAATTGTGTACTCGGGGAGAGAAGGGAGGGAGTAAAATGACTGCATGGCGTGGAGAATGGAAAGGACCTCGAGCGAAAGAACATTTGGCGAGTGCAACTATGGCCCGCTGGTGTGCGTGTAAGGGGCCGAAAGGTGCGGATGGTAGATAACGTAGCCACACGAGCCACGTGGCGCAACTTCCACTTTCGTGCAACTCGCAATATTTAGAGTGCTGGACAATCAAAGAAAAAGTTATGGTTTTAGCCCTTATACCCCCCCCTTTGGTAGTTTTTATTTCGGGCTTGGGTGGTGAAACTGCATGGAGTCTGCAAAAACAGCCGCATAGTAATACGCGACAAAACTGCAGTTGACCTCGAAATCTGCTGTGCTTTATTTATTTATTTGTTTATTCAATACTGCAGACTCGAGGGCCAAGCAGGGTGGTAATACATATACAAATATAGATAAAATAATTGCAAAACAAAATAATAAAGGGCGAAGAAGGTTGTTTGGTAGGTTTGTTCATTCATCACATGTATTAGTAAGGCAGTTCCATTCACATATGGTTCTTGGGAAGTACGAATACTTCAGTAGGTCTGTGCGAGCAAATTATTGGATCAAGGCCTTTGGGTGGTGGTGTCGGGTGGGCCTGCTACTAAGGGGTGTCAAATACGGGGATGGATCTAGAACTATTTTTTTGTTCAAACATTGATCAAGGAATTCTAATATAGCTTTTTGTCTTCGCATCTGCAGTAAGGGAATGTTGCTGGCAGGCATTAAATCTGAGGGTGAGTTTAACTTGTTGAAGTACTTGTTGAATAAAAATCTAACAGCTTTTGTGTGAATACATTCAAGAGTGTATATATTACGTTTTGTATAAGGATCCCATACTATGCTCGCGTACTATCGTTTTGGTCACGAAAGGGCTGTGTAACAAAGTACTTTAACATTATTTTATGTTTCGCTCTCATGTTTGCTTCGACTACCAACGTGACGCATTTTATGCTGCCAATTGGTTATGTTCCAAGACCGTTCTGGCAGGCAAGTTGAAGTACTAAGAAAAAAACTTTGAAAAAATTGGCGGTTTTTAACCTTCGACTCTGAGAGTAGAACGTGGTAGTGGTATATTGTCCCTAGTAAGGACTTTAACCACTCAGTGGATGCATTTAAATTTCTCATGTTATTCAATAAGTGTATATTGTCGATCACTACAGTGTGAATGATAAGTGGCTTGTGTCTGTGAAACTTTTGCATATGACTATATTCTGTGTTGTGAGTACTATGCCTCGTTGGTTTAAAACACGAGCTTAATTTACGTAAAACCTTTTCCATCTTGCTATGCACCCACTATGTTGCCTCAAAGATTTGAGCAAAGTAATGTGCGCGTCCTTTGTATTTAGTGGCCGGCTTTAAACCCCAAAGCCGTTTTTGTAATCACTTGTTCTGACTTCTGACGGCAGTGTACGTACGCTTATAAACACACATTATTACTGCGATGTTCATGCTGTATTTTGAAGCCTGTGGACCAGACACCTGGGTTCGTAGAGCAGCAACGTTATTTTTACTGCATTTGCAAGCACACCGAGTTATTAAAATTCTACTTCCAAGTGTGCGAGTGGATCTGCAGGCGAACACCTGCTTGCCGTGCAACGACCCGGGTTCATTTCTACCTCGAACTCGAACGTTTTCATAATGTATTTGATTCACACTTTTCTAGATTTTTCGGTCACGCACAAGATGATAATTTTTCGCTCGCAACCAACGACGCCGATGCCGACACCAACGCCAATGCCAGAATTTTTGCGAAAAGAGCTCGTTACTCCCCTACATAAAGTGATGAGCCAACACTGCTGTGCCTTAAGCAGTTTTAGTTTTGTGACTAAGTGTGAAATGAGTATTCCTTACGTCGCTTTCGTGCGTTGGCTTCAAATAGTTTTCGCTTCCGCAGAGTGTCCACAATTTATCTCAAGGTAAAGGCGACGTCACAGGTATCATCATCAGGGCCAATTTCTTTCACGTGTTGCGCCAATCAACCCGGTCTTGTGCTCTCTGTTGGCACATTTTACTTGCAAATTGCACAATCTCGTCTGTCCGCCTAATTATCGGTCTTCTTCTCACACGTAGGCCTTCTCTAGAACAACGTGCCTGGCCCACGTTCATTTGTTCCTGTATCAACTATGATATTCCTAAACCGCAATTTATCCTGACTGACTGAAGTGAACTTCATTTTGTCCGGAGAAGACAAGTCCCCCGAAGGGGGCTCGTCCGCGGGCCGCCTCCACGAAGGGACCGGGAGGTGAAAGTCGAAGGCCAGGTCGTGGGCTCTCTGGACAGACCGAACATGGAGGTCACGGGGGTCACCGGAGGAGTTTACTCAGAGCCAATCTCTCATGACCTACCTATACTTGTTGTTTTAGATTCCCTTACGGGCACCATGACAACAAAAAGTGACTTCGTAACCAAGATAGATTACAAGATATTAGGCCAAGAAATTCGTGGCATTAAATACAACGAAATACAAAATGAGGACATAGACATCGAAACTGATAATCTAATCAAATACCTACAAAACGCTATAGAAAGGAGTATTCACAAGGTAAAGAAAAGCCACCATGAAAAACCTATGTGCCCTTGGATGACTGAAAAGATATTTCAAACACTCAAACCCAAAAAATACTGGCACAACAAATGGCACCATAACAAATACAATCCCTACTACTTACAGCAATTCAAAGCTCAGCGGGATAAGTCTGTCGCTAAGATTCGATCACGCAAAAGGCAGTGTTATTCTCACCTAATTAGACAGCAACACGAAAAAACTGTCGGAAATTATAAACGAAATCATAGGTAAACAACGTAAGCAAACGGTGCTTCTCGAAACCATTGATGAAGACGTTGTAGAAAATTTCAACGCATATTTCGCAGGTATTGGTCCGTGACTGGCCAAAAAATTTAATGACTCGGACAACATTTCTATATCGCAGAGCCCTCTGCCAAACACCTTCGTTATGTGTAACATTGAGCCTCAAGAAATGCTATCAGCAATTCATAAAATGTCTACCTTTAAAGCTTCTGGACTAGACGGCATTACTATTCGTATGATCAAAGCATATATCGATGTATTAGGAGCAGTATTATGCCACTTCTTCAATCACTCCATCAGCTGCTCCAGATATCCATCTCAGCTGAAGATTGCTAAGGTAGTTCCTATCTACAAAAACGGAGACCGCAATAAACCTTCTTATTACAGGCCAATATCTGTGCTCAGTACCATTATTATTATATTTGAAAAAATTCTGATCAGCTGGTTCCACAAATTCATTCAAAAATATCAGGTTATGTGCGCGCTGCAACATGCTTTCCGCCCAAATCACTCTATTTCATCAGTAGTGTTAACGCTAACAGAAAAAAATTAATGTGTCTTTGCAAAGTAATATACTTGTGGTTGTCATATTTTTGGACCTGAAAAAAGTCTTCGGTACGGTTGATCACAATATACTTTTACATAAGCTAAAGCATTATGGTTACCGTGGTAGCCATTAGATCTTCTCACTAGCTACCTTGATGAGCGAGTGCAGGTAGCTAGAATGAATGATATTACGTCATTAACAAAGTATATGCGCACTAGAGTCCCTCGACGATCCGTCCTTGGGCCACTTTTATATTATTATATATTATTGACCTCCCACAAATTTTAGACACTAGTGAAGTTATTATGTACGCCGATGACACTTGTATTGTTATAACAGCGGACAACATTCAATATCTGCAAACTAAAGCAAACAAAGACCTGAATAAAGCAAGTGAATGGTTCGTGAAAAACAAACTTACTATAAACGTCAAAAAAACCTAAATATGTAGTGTTTCGGTCACGCAACAATATCATGCCTCCTATTTCACTGGATTTGCGAATAAACGAATTTCAACTTGACGAAGCCAGCTCACTTAAATATCTTTGCGTGATATTTCATAAAAATCTGCGCTGGCAAGAGCAAATAAATGCAGTTTGTACAAAGCTTTCCTCGAGATGCTACGCACTTTCGCAAGCACGTCATCATCTTGATACCAATACTCTGTGTAATTTATATTTTTCACTTAATCACAGCCACTTCTCATACTGCAATGAATCATGGGGTATGACATATAAAACGTTTCTTGAACCTGTTCGCAAACTTCAGAAACGAGCCGTGAGAATAATCACCCAATCTGGCTAGAATTAGCCGAGTACGCCTGTGTATATGAAAATGAATATTTTGCCTTATGATAAGGTACACGAACTAAAAATTGCCACGTGTGTTTTCAGTGTTGTCAAAAAGAACCTGACTTTTCATGTTTGTTCATTTTTGCACATCCTCTCGTGTAAGCAGAAATCAAGCATAAAGAAATTTCAATCTTCTTTGAACGAAGAATACTTACGGAAAACGTTTGCTGCAGTTTTCAGGGCCAAAATACGGAATAAACTACCAGCAGAAATAAAACAGTCGAATAATTTTTCATCAGTTCTAAAAAAATACTTACTCACACAGAACAATGTTTATCAATGAAAACAATTATGATGTCATTTGTGTGTGTGTGTATGTATGTATGCATGTGTGTTTGCCAGAAACTTGTGAAATTGTATAAAAATACCATTTTCACCCAATAATTAGGTTTTTGTTTTCGGTATTAGCCATGCATATATTAACCTTCATAATAATGCAACAATCTGCTTTGTTTACTTGTATTTTCGTAAGTTAGAACTGTTTAAAGCAATCGTGCATTTACGGACACTTTCGCTCTCCCTTTGGTTCACTCGTGCAAATTAAGGATGCACGAAAACTATCTGTATTCGTGTGATACATCTTTTTTTCGTACATGGAACCCTCAGTTATTTTTTATTTTTGCACATGGAACCCTTAGAACTAGCCTTCGGCTATGGGTCCAACCAGTCGTGATTTTTCTGTATGTTTCACAGTTTGCAAATACAGAATTGTATTGAAAAAAGTTGATTTTTCTCTTTTGGACTTGTGAAGAAAGCTGTCCACTGTTCCTCCGCGGCTGGAGACCCAGCAGCCGCGCGCAGCATGGGTTCATTGCCACAGCATTTGTTGCAAATTGCATCTCGGGAGCCCACATCAAAGGCAGCCGGGCATTATTTCACCAATAAAACGTGAATAATAGATAGGTGAAGGGTAAGCACCTGTTCGTAACAGACGTAAAGTGAGAGTTTGTGGTCTCGTTATATGAGGATGAGGTAGAGGAAACTTTCTGCGCTCAAGGCGGTAATGCTGACACATTTCGTTGTACGTTAGGAGCGGGTCCCGCTGCCATGGCTCGCCCTTGGTCCTTGGGCCGCCCTCTCTCCTGGCGCGGCGAGTAAGGTCTCGCGTCTTGGAGTGAGCTAGCTCGTTGGCGTTAGGGATGAGGGGGTGAGCATCTTGGCCTACGTGGCCGGGGAACCAGATCAAGTGTTTAGTATCGGCCCACATTGCACGCGAGAGCACGCGGGCTTCCTCTTTACAAACCGAGGCGGCGCGAAAGGCCCTAGCTCCGGCTTTGGAGTCTGTGTAGACTGTTGTGCGATCCATGGTCGCCAAAGCTAATGCTATAGCTACCTGTTCCGCGTGGTCTGCATCCCAGTTGGTGGGTGTTAGAGAAAGGAGGTGTTCACCTTGTAGTGACGTAACGGCTGCTACGAAGTGCTTGAAATTAACGTATTGAGCGTCGTCCACGAAAGATAATGAATCGGGCATTGCTGTAGCCGTTTTGAGAAGGGCGGCTGATCTAGCCTTACGTCGTCCGGGGTTGTATTGCGGGTGTATATTACGAGGGAGCGGGGAAACGAGGAGGCGTTTCCTACTCTGCTATCTTCCTGTCTGTGATTGTTACACCAATCAGTATTCTTTTCGTTGCTCACTGCGTCGTCTTCAATTTAGGTTGACCCGTCTTTGTAAGCCTCCAAGATTCTGCTCCTCAGGTAAGTACTGGCGAGATGGAGCTGTTATATAATTTCCTTTTGAGGGAAAATGGTAAACTTCTATTCACAATTTGATAATGCTTGCAAATGTGCCCCATCCCATCCTTATATTTCTGAATATTTCATTCCAATGGGGCACCTCCAAGAGTATTGGTCCCGAGTAGGCCTATTCTCTTGCAACTTCTAATTTCTCGCAACGTGTCGCAAAACGCTGTTTTCTGCTGAGACTGTTGCCTATTATTTTAGATATATGCACAATAATTCAAACCTATTGTTCTGCTTAAGTTGTCCAGTTCAGTAATCATCAGCTGTGATTTGTTCCCTGACTTTCCCATCAATGCAACGGCATCAGCGTATTGAAAGTTGCTAAGATAACCTTCATTAACTCTTATCCCTGACCCATCTCAATCTAGGGTCCTTAACACCTCCTGTAGACACGTGGGGAATAGGATCGGAGAGATCGTGTCTCTCTGCATAACGTCCCTCTCTATTGGAGTTTTATGGCTTCCTTTATGGGGGAATATGGCTAGGAATAATATATGCGCAATGTAAGAGCGTGTTGTTTCACTACAGAACACTCTTTTTGCTCCGCCGAATAAATCCTGTCGAAGTAATCAGAAGCAAATACAATACCACGAAAACAGGAAACCACATCCGCTGTAACAATACAACAGTGAAAGGACAGTCACCCATTTAGCTAACGCAAAAGTACTCAGCACGTGTGTGCAACGAGTTGAGATTCAAAAAGGTTGATAGTATTTCTCACTGAACCCTGAGCGGATATTTCTTTCGTTGTTTCTTTTTAGCGCTGTGCGTACGATACGTCCACGCGCTCGTGCCAGTGACCCCGTTTATGCTTTGTGCGTATGATTTATAAAACGCGAGCATATAATAGTACTATAGGGGCACTCTTCATCTGAAACAAGAGTGGTTAACATCAGAGGGAGAAAGAAGACACCCGATTTCAGGACAGTAAGCAACGATGCGACGTTGGGAACTCACACTCGTAGTGATACTCGCTTTCGTCTCTCTACCCCTTCTCATCAACGGAAGGTCAGACGTACGCTATAACAACCCTCTTCTTGGAGTCTATCAAAACGAGGAAGAGGTAAGTATGAATTTACATGCACTTTCCGGTTACATTCTTCATGTAATACAATTAATAGTGTTGGGATAATACATTGTTGTAGTTTCGCGTGCTAAGTTGAGAATTAGATCATAAACAGTCACATGAATTTAACGTACAACTAAGGAAAGCGAAGCCTACGGAACATTATTTGTTGACTTTAACTATAGTGCAGTTAATATTACATAAACTTCCAACAAATATAGCCGAAAGAAAACCTTTTTGTCAGTGCAATCTGAACTAGCAAAATTTGATTTAAGTTCCTGATTCACCACAAACTGAACAACGACCGAGCTCATTGGTGTAGCAACTTTCACCCGTCCACTTCCTTTTGGCGTTTCTCTATGCGTAATCAATGGGAGTTTTAGCCAAACCACCTCACAGTAAACTCGCTGTCATAGCCGCGAGTAGCATTGGCTAACACATCTGGGTTGTGGAACCAGCATTGACAGTCAATGCTCACACACTGTGGAGGAGCTTTTTTTTCGATTTCGTCGTGGATAGTAGATCGTGTGGCTGTGTGCCTAGTCTGAACATAACATTCACGAAAAATAACGCGTGGATAAACACACCAGAGACACGTGCTGAAGCCCTGAACACAAGTTCAAACAATTAATGTATCAATCTATCATAGTCATAGTGTCTGATAAAGATTATGATTATTTTTCTGCAAATACTCGTTTAGGCTGTTTCATGTTCCTTCTTTGACACATGTGTATGAAAATCATTCTTCCAGTTTGAGTGTGTACACTTTTTCATTCTACTTGAAATAAGTCAACTCACGAGTCGGTGCTTCTGTCATTTATTTTGTGTCTCAACTGTTGCATTGTCTTTATTACATGAACAATAGAAATTGACTGGGATGCTGTTTTATGCTATATTTTTGCCACCAATATTAAACAAAAGGCCGTCTTTAGCTCAAGGCATTAACTATTTGAGATTATCCTGCAAATACTGGTAGGTCATCTATGAAATTCAACACAGAAGATATTATTTAATTGTCTCTTGTATGTCTCTTGTAACAATTGTCTCTTGTAATTGTCTCTTGTAACAGTTTGTATGTTACCTTTGTTTATGCTTTGGTATGTCTCAATGAGTCAAGTATAGTACATATCCAACCCTCATCGGTCGCTTGAGGGTCTATGCAGGAGGATGATATTGAAATATAGTTTTGTTTCTCTGTTAATTACGCAGTGGTTATGCATCAACATACTGGCCACAAAGGGTGCCTCTCAAAAACAAAAAAGTCGAGAATTTTGTCATGCTTGTGTAGCGCAAAATACATACTTATATAAATAATTAAAAAATTAAGGCAATCACGTGCGGCCAGCATGTATGACACCCCGGCGGTGTATATGTCGAGTGCCTGGTGGTACCGCCGAAACGCATCGAAATATGCATCGGTAGCATAGGCTAATTAAAAAAAAATGTGGGGAGATGTGTACGCACATTCCAAAATATCTACTTTAAAAACAATATAACGGACATATTGCGACAAGTGATGCCCCGTTACCTTGAATAATATGCATCTAATCAGTAAAAGTCGAGAAGCTTATTAACACCTTTAATAGGAACCTAGAAATAACCCCGAAATTAGGTTTAAATAGTTTCGTCCACCTTCTAGCAGTCCTACCCGCGTAGTCCAATGGTTACCTTCTATTGGTGCAATACCGTGAGGAGCACATATACCGTTGTAATGTGATTAGCTAACCTAGTATATAATTTTTATCGGGAATATTGTATTTAGAACAAAGGCAAGAAACTAGGCATTTAGCCTATAATTATTCGTCCAAGAATGCTACTAGTATGCTGAACACGAGTGCTGCATAACCTGAAAGATGCACGATTAAGCTTTATTGTTGGAGCATAGTAGCTAAAAAACGAAGTGAGCAGAACGTTCTGTTTTTTGTCTCTCATATTCTTGATTTGCTCATCATGTAAACTTATCTAAATACTGCAAATAATTATCCTTTCTACAACACTTGCCACAAAACATCCTTGAATATACTCATGGTCTTTGCAGAAAAAAGCGTGTTGTATACTATGGCAGAATAAAATGTCATCTTAGACAGAATGGCCACTCTACTATTTCCATTATGAACATATTTCAGCAACAAATTATCGTAGAATAAGGTTTAATTCTTAGCAAAGCATGCAAGCTTTTGCCTCTTAAAGCGCCTTGCTTTCAATTTCATAGTCGGGTGTTACAAGCTGCCACTCTAACGTCGCCTGCGCGAAGTCGGCGACGGGATTGACAGCAGGTTAGTTCGTTCCGTGCGCAAGCAGAGACAGTGTAGAGATCAGAGACGTGAGAAAACAAAACAAACTTTACTTTAGTGATATTTCAGCACACGGGATCTAGTACAACACTACAATACAACTAACAAAATACATCAGCACTTGATACAACAAAAATACATACAAAAACAATAAATCAGCTTACGAGAGAGAACTATTACAAACTACACAAACTAACAACAATAGAACTACGGAGGAGAAAGTTCGAAGATATAAACAGGTGAAGGCATATGTGTGATCACCGGCAGCGTTGGGTCCCCGATGATCGGATGCGAGAAGACGAAGAGAGTTCTGGCGCGACTGCGATGTCGGTGGGGTTGCAACGCTGGTGGCTCCGGGAGGCTAGTGCTTGCAGGTGACTTAGGGCAGGTTGAGCTAACTCGAGTCGAAGTCCCGATGTCTACGTTGCAGACGTTAATATCGCGTCACAACTAGACGAACGGCAAGGGTTAGGTGGCCAGCCCATACAGAGCCACACTAAAACTTCTAGAAGAGATACTTGTTGATCTGTTTTTACACCATGTCGGTCAGCGACTAGTCTGCCTAGCAGGGCAAAATCCTGCGCTTAAACCCTCTCGTGTCTCCTCACTTTCTTCCTTGGGGACAAGAGACCTCTACATGGGTCCAATCATGCGCGTTCATTGATAGAAACTCCACCCCAAAAATATATTGTTCCCACCTTTTTTTTAATTAGGAGAGGGCCCTCAACTAGCGAGAGTGACAACCTGTTGGGGTGTTGTCATACGACTTGGCCACCAGAGGTTTTCCCACGGTTTCCCCCGTGTGAACGGTCCGACTGTTTGGCTCTCAGCCGGCGCGTCCCGTAGTCTAATACTTGTTCGGGGTACATCGCGGCCTTCCACGACCCTGCAGATGCCGCCGGAGTTACAAAGGATCAAACGTCGGCGGCGACGTTCAACGAAGAACACCCCATTCTGCACTTCCCGGCTCTCTTTCATGCACCCGCCGTTCCAACGGTCAGTGGGGGAGTACGGCGCCCGTTAATTGCCGTGACGCAGGGTGGCCAAAATTGGCCGTCCGTGACATCGGGGAACACCACCAAGACCTGATTTGTGGTCTGACCATGCTGCGCTTGTTAGCTGCAATTTTAGATGCGGAAGCATCTTATACTCGCGCATTGTAGTGCGCCGTCCGCACCGCTTCTCGAACATTCGACAGCTGACGCGCGCGCATGCGCCGTCGCGCCGTCGCCCACCATCTGTGCCGCGCGCGCTTTTTCTTCGAGAACATTCGACAGCTGACAGCGCATGCGCCGTCGCGCCGTCGCCATCTGTGCCGCGCGCGCGCTTCTCCTTCGAGAACATTCGACAGCTGACAGCGCATGCGCCGTCGCGCTGTATATATACTCAAGGTCGGCGCTCGCTCGCTCAGTTGCCGCTCGTCCGTTGGTTTGTACGGCGCGTCGACGTACGAAGTCGCCGTGAAATGAATGCTAACGAATCCACAAACAGAATGATCGACGTCCCTAAGCCATCGTCCTCAAAGTTCGTCGCAATAAATAAAACACCGCCCTTTCGCATACGTGCCGTACGTGTTCACTCATTTAACACCCCATTTCACAACCACGTTCACCAATTTAGCCATCGACCCAAGTAAGTCGCAATTTAACACCCGTTAACCAATTTCCGCATCCTCCTCAGTGTTCCCCCGAGGGAAGCTGCGGGCAATTTTTTTTCTCTTTTTCTCGGGTTGGGGCCATGCCCACGTCTGGCTTGGAGTCCGCGGGCTGGGTTCCCGTGGGCAAAGTGGTTCGAGGTAGTGCCAGGGCCGAGAGTCACGCTCCGTACAGTATTATAGTCTCGATGGCTTTAGCTGCCTCTGCGAGAGGACCATGTCACGCTGAGTGCGGCGCCCAATTTAAGTGGCATCTTATTTGGAAGGCTGAATAAATGAGCAACCGTGCGTAGCGTCAACGCAAGTGTTTTACTATCTGCGAGTAGTGGCTTCAGCAGGACACTTTTTGCTGGCGCGAGAACGACTGCAAGGACTTCTGCGGCTTTTGCTTCAGCCACGCCTTTGAATCGGAGCGGCATGTTGCCAATTTCGTCGCAGGAAAGCGCAGTCATCTTATAGCGGACCGTGTTAAACTAATGCAATTACGCAAGCCACATCACTTAGTAAATGGGCGTACAGTTTATAAAGTTCATTGCATCAAATGGGTTGGGGCGAAAGAACACGCTTTGAGAGTGTGTTAGAGAGATAACGGCACTTCTTAACGCCTTCGTAGGTCTCATATAACGTTGAATGTCTTTTTTTAAGTGTCGTAAACAACAGAATTACCTTCCTCGCATTTCGTTAGTGGTATTTTTTTTCTGAGGCGAAAGGAAAAGTCACCCCTCGCGTTACAATCAGATAACCCGCCCGAGTGGTGTAGGGGGTATAGTGCTCGACTTCTGACCCACAGGTCACGAGATCAAATGCCGGTAATAGCAGCCGCATTCATATGGAGTTGATAATGCTTGGGCCCGTCTGCTTGGATTTAGGTGCCGTTCTATGAACCCCAGGTGATCAAGCCTTTCCTAAAGTTTACCTCATAATCACATCTTGGTTTTGGGACGGTAAACAGAACAATAATTATTTTGACAATTTTGATCGTGTAGCAGTCGAAAAATTACGGCATGATGAAATAGGCGTTTCTACCACACATTGATTTCATGTTATGATGTCAGCAGCGTTAGCTTGAATACCATGAAAGATGAAATGAGGAAGAACATTTATTTCTTCCAACTGCTTAGTTTTCATGCAGCACTGATTAATTCTTCCACGTAAATTTTCTCATGGCACCAGAAAATGATCACTGTAAACTTTATTTTAGGTTTATTTTCTAAACACTTGTCATTAGCGTTCGTATTTTGAAAGCAGTTATTTTCACAATCAAGCTCACTATTCGAAACGGGTTCATTTATTAGCTTCCAGTTTTCACAGCACAGCATATGAAAGTACTCTAATGCAGCGGGCTTAGATTTTATAAATTCACTTGGTGCATTGGCTCTGAGCATATTTCTTGATGGTCTGAAAATATCTTTCGAACTAGCAATAATTTAGTGAGAACACTGTTGCGCTAACCGAATTGTATATTTGCAGTGCTTCCCTTTGGAAGAAAAATGGTACATCATGTACAGGAACTACAAAGATGACCCCTATTTTGGAAGTGCCGGACAGTGTATCAAGATCTTCGCGACAGGTCCTTTTGTGGACAACTCTGGACCTTTCGAAGTGGATGTTGGAGATAGCGTCAAGATGTAAGTCAGAGTTAAGAGAAGAAACTTTCCGGAACGAATGAAGTTGCATGCGTGACATTTATATTCAACAGTGATAGAGAACTTGAAGTGGACCCTATATATATACGAGCATATCATTCCTGTCTTACACGTTGGCGCAGCCATTGTTCCTCACACAATGCTTTTCCAGTTTCAATTGTGTCACTGTTCTTGTTTTTTTGTCATCACAATTCGTGCTTGATAGTTTAACACTACGTATAAATGATGAAATAGTTTTGAAGAGTTCTGATGCACTAAGCTTTCTGAAAAAAAAAGGTTGCTGTGCAATTGTGTGGCACCCTATGTCACTTCAAATGAAAACAAATTCAGCGCTGACAACGAAATTATGGTCTAGTATGGCACTCTGACTGTACCCACAAGACGATTTACACGAAGTTTTCTAGAACGGCGTACATCATGAACGCAGGTGTGAAAACCGTGTTACATTAATACTTTTTGGCTAGTTTATTCCTGAAAGTTCAGCGCTCAAAGATTTAAATGAGCTGAAATTTTCGGCCGCCAAAATTTGTGTACTCACGCATAATCTAATTAAATTACCCATGTCATTATAGCTTTAAGTCTATAAAAAACATTCTCTCATTGAATCGTGTCATATCATTTTTACCTTTCATCTTGTCACAATATTTGTTAAAATGTTTCCAGCAAACCGATTTGACTAACCTACCTACCTATATTTCTGACATAAGTAATGAACACGAGTATAAAGCCACTAAAAAAGTTCTGTATGAAGTTTTTTTTTCTCGCTGACTCTATGCTTAACAATTTTTTTTATCTAGCCCTTTCTCAAGAGCACTCAAGCCTGTATACTATATAGTAAATAATGAGTGAATAAATTTCTATTGTTTCTTTCAGGAACCAAAAAACGTTCAGAACTTCTCTGTAAAACTATCACCTTCAAAAGATATTAACCCTACGTTTCCTAAAGCCAATTTCGAAAAGCATCTGGTACTATACTGGGTCTGGGCTGTGACATTTGCAAGAATAATATTCCTAAAAACAATGCCATCTTAATACATTGGCTTTTTGCTCACAGAATTTTTCGCTGTGTGAAGAACAAGTTTTAAACTTCGTTATTGATGGTATTTACCTTTTTCTTTGTTTTTCTCAACTTTACAAACGAATTAATCAACAAACAGAAAAGTGGAAGCGTCACTTCTGTCATCTCCTGGATACACCGTGAAGAACGTCATTCATGTGGATGTGACTGAGGGTATGTTTCGATCTGGAATACCTTAGCATTTCTTCCGTATGATAACATTGATGGGCTACTCGACCTCGTTCTGCGCTTTGGGGAAGTTCTCATCTAGTAATTGTGTCGTCTGCGTATAGAGGCATCAGGGGCTCACGACTTGTACGAGTTGCGCCGTATTTCTGCTGAACGAAGCAGGGATTGAAGTCTTAGCACGTGCTGCTTGGGTTTTGGTTTCTGTTCATAAAAAGTTCCCGAACAAAACTTTGAGCATTGTTGGTTAGAAAAAGTATTGCCGTTACCTCGATGAAGACTACATAAATTTCGTAAGCAAATTGTATATATACAGCCAAATTCTACTATGCAACCTGCCTAACCAGTCACCGAGGCACTGAAGAATTGAGAATAAATGGTCCCCGTAAAGTAAAAGTCGACAATGTTTTTTTCCGGTATGAAACGATGTAACTTGTTGCATGGTAAAATAAAGAGTAAACACTTGGTTAGGTCGAGACGAGTACTGGTTTATTATTTTCTCACGTCTGCGTGAAGTATTTGTTCAATAATTTCATTTCACATATAAAAGTTATGTGAATCTATTCTGATGGTTTATTCACGTGACAGAAGACCTTATTCAACAGAAAAAGTAGCTAGATAAATCTGCGTGAGCAAGCAGCTGTTATTACTATAAAGCTCTGGCTAAGTATTTTTATATTCTCATAATACTTGTTTTTTTATTTATCAATCAATCAGCAATAAAGCCTGCAATAAATTTGAAACTACTTGATATTTTGTGGTACAGTTTTCTTTACATGATCAAAACACAAAGAAAATCAAAGGTACAACTTTAACTTGTCTAGTCATGCCATGGATTGAAAGAACATGCAGACACGAGAAAAATTCACTATAGATGGCAAAATTAAGAGCAGCCATAGTCTGCGGCAGGCCATGGGCAAGGTTACCTGGTCGAAGTGACTAAAATAGCTTCAAATTATGTTGGACTAACGAATAAGAAGCCATGTTTAGCCATGAGTAGCCAAAGTAACCAATATTTCCGCGGATGTGTTAAAACAAACGTGACATTTTTGCATTTGAATAAGTAAATGCATTAGGCCATCAGTGAAAATATGAACAATGAGAGCAAAAACCTTACGAAATCATAATCTACGAGATTAATCATGATGGATCTCGTCCCAAATAACGAAGTGTATTGAAAAGTTGCAAAAATAGACACTCTTTACACACCTCTAGGAGTTTGTTCTGAAAGAACTTGAAGCAACGCTCATATAGTGACTTTATTGCATTAATAATGGGGTTAGATTCAGTGTAGGAGATTTCAAGCGTAAGTCATAGTGATGTTCGCAAACGTTTTTTTCGCGTGATACCGCAGTACAGTCAGTGTCCATTTATAAGATCAATGCCAAGGTCTACGGGAACCGGGAAAGCTTGTTGCTCTCCCACAGTAGAGTACAGTGTACTGTGAATTGTTAAGATTTTGCTCTAAACACATCAACTTATATTTATGTGAAGTAGCCCATGCTTACACTCTGAGAAACGTGCAACAAAGAGTATTATCCAGGTTATTTTTTATAGGAGTAGCTGATTTGGCACACCCACTCCTCCATTTTGAGCGCAGCTGCTAAGAAGAGATGTGTATTACGCCTTATGGTACTCTTTGGAGGACAACTACAGTCACTCCTTTCCACTTGTTTTCAAGGAAGCAACGAATGCTCCTTTCTCACACTTCTGAAAAGAGCAATAGTTATAGGCTTCGCGCAAAAAAGTAAGATTGCTGGTATTGGTTGAACAATCCGACACTTTATGGCCTATTTAAACATATGATCGCATGCGCAATTGACATGCAAACATCACAGGGAGAAATAATTTCAAGAGAATGAGTAACAAACAGAATTCAAACGCGTACGTGACGCAGTTTTTGAATATGGGCCCTAAAGGAATAGTGTCCAGCTCACCGCACGTGCCCGAGATCATAACAGGCTTGGAATACTGGATCGGGGACGTTATTTCTTGAGTTCAGCAGAAGCCCCGAAGCCTGCTCGAAAAGCTTTGCGTCAGACAAACGTGACAGCACCTACTGAAATAAAGTAACCTCGAATACAGGGAGTGTCGAAATCACCGAAACCGTAATCGAAAACTTTCAGCCCCTGCTTTTCCGAAAGCGAGCACATGCGAAAAGCTTTGGGACCCCTATACAAAAACTACCCATTACCTACTACACCACACCACGCTATCGTGCCAACTGAAGGAAAAAAATGGGTTTAATTTACAGCAATGACTCCTGGCAAGTCCAATATACGAGACCTTGCACTTTGTCATTTGTATTTTGTCGGAGTCTTCGCAGAAGTTGCAAGTTGTTGCCTCCTTCGTCATGAAACTTTGCCAACATGTCCAGTCGGTCAACGTTGTCTGTGAATTGAGGATAAATCAAACAGTTTTCTTACTCCCTACTCATCCCCTACTCACCCAATCCCCACATTCAAAATTGTTCTTTTATGTTTTATTTCATGCAGAAGATGGATGTAAAAGTCTGCGAGTGAGAGAAAAGACTTGATGCCTTGTTTTCGCAACCCATACTGGAATGACAGGGGCGGTGAGGTGACAGGTTATTCATATCTTTTTTTACATAGAGTTAAGAAGAAGGTACTCAGAGAGCAGCCAAATATCCGAGGTGTTCCCCCCCCCAGCCTAAACGTAGCTGAATTTGCTCGCAAAGTGTCAAAACTTAGCAACTCCGGTCCTTTAGTTGTGAGCTGTTGAGACTGGAGGCATTCTGCTGGCGTGCGTACTAAAACCAGATGCAATCACTACTGACGTGTTGCAGCCTCTTCGACCACATTCATGTTGCATATTTCTTTGCAGTGCCTGGATTAAGCTTGAACTTGACCGCTATATACACAGACTGTAGCAACTGTAAAGTGATACATCATGACTACGTCAATGAACAAGGTACTGTTGCCATTTCGCATTTGTCCACTGTTCATTAGAGGAACATGTTTGTCTAATGATTCAAGAAAACCAATACGCATGGGAAAAGTGGCTGTAAACGTTTTTAAAGCAGCGCTATGCATAGTGCCAAATAATTGTGAACCGTGAACTGATAGAACGCATTCCATTGTGTTGTATCTTTATGACACGCAAACTGTGCAACTAGAAACATACCTAAGCTATTCTATTGATTGAATAAAGTGAATATAGAAGTATTTTTCTGCGCGTCACCTAAATAGTTGATGAAAGCTCATTAAGTGTGCATTGTTCTGCAGTGAGTTGTAAAATTTTTCACATGAATAGTTGAAATTCTTTCAGGCGTCCGGAAAGTCTTAGGTCAGCAATTCACTATTCGTTAGAAACGGCAGTGATGTCTCGCAAACCAACTGACTAGCCTTAGTTAAAAACTCTAGAGCTCGCTAGGAGTCCTTCACTGCCTACTTGCTGGCTATCGTTTGTCTAAACAATCCGCAGTCTCAGTTTCTGTTTTGTTTCATTCTCGTTCTGCTTCTGTGAACATTACCATTGCCGAATTCATCTCAGCTTCTCAAAACGCAAGAATGCGTCTAGGAACGCAAGCGAAAAGCAGCAGCGAGCTGCTGGTGCGACTTATTTCGTTCTCGCGTCACCCTAAAACTAGCAGATAACTAAATCCAGTAGGTTTTATATTTAGTGCGCATAACTATAGGGACGTGCTAATGCCAAATAAAATAACGCTTATGACAAGGTCGACAGACCGCACTCTATATTTTGAAAATATGTAGTTCTTACTTCGCAAGAACATTTCTTTCACTTCTATCGCAACACGCAATGCCGTACAAAGTTCTTTTGTGCAGTGCTCTACAGAATTCAACAGCTATTTTATTGTACTAGTTGCACTGTGCTTGTTACTTCAACGTTTTCTATTGCATAAAAACAATGAAGTCCTTTCCACAACTCTTTTAGCCCAGCAGTTTTTATTTGAGAAAATAAAACATACGCCTACATGAGGTACCTGGCAGGGTAGAGAGAAAATACGAGAAATATTAACCCCCAAAAAGCCAACCGGCACTTCACAACTGTCTTCGAGTCGAGATGCTCCACCACTAACGTTAGCACTTCGATGGTGCACATCATTATCGTCATCATCATGATCTGTAGCAGTCCGAGAATAACGTCGCCAATGGCTTCATTGTGCTAAAGGTACTTTGTAGTTGTGATCACGGTAGAATTACTGCACAGACATCGTTGAAGTGATAAGTGTGCTTGTGGTGTAAACTCATGAACAGCTGGATATCTCATTGTAAATACACTAACACAGATTTTTCGTTTATGCAGCATGCAGCTTGTGGCAGCCCCAGAGCACACTTGGCCAAGATGTGAAATGCTGCCATTTCATTTACGACTTGCTTTGCGGACCAAAATATCCAGTTTGCGAGGATGTCTAAATAAAGCCGATACATTGTGTTCTTCATTTCAATATTTCATCTGATTCATAAATTTCTCCAAAAGTAGCACCGTGCAAGAAGGTTCAGACTTTGATTGATATGTGGGGTTTAACGTTCCAAAACCACCATATGATTATGAGAGACGCCGTAGTGGAGGGCTTCGGAAATTTCGACCACCTGGGGTTTGTTAACGTGCACCCAAATCTGAGTACACGGGCCTACAACATTTCCGCCTCCATCGGAAGTGCAGCCGCCGCAGCCGGAATTGGAACCCGCGACCTGCGGGTCAGCAGCCGAGTACCTTAGCCACTAGACCACCGCGGCGGGGCAAAGTTCACACTTTGATCAATGCCAGAATGCCCGCAACTCATACAGTACTGAGACCACTGGGTGCACCTGAAACGAGAAGTCTTCACTTACTTCGCACATACAGTAGACACTTGAAGCTATCCTCAATGAATTAGTCTCTTTTTAAGAGGAGTTCGTATTTGAAGATCCTATGTAGCAAATGTTTAAAAACCCATGACGCGGATTTCAACTAAATGATTGTGTGCATCTACCACGCCTTTTCTCACCAAAAGTTCATGTAGAAATGGTCAAAGTCTTATTATATGAATAAGACAAAAAATATCTTGAGGATGGTCGTTTAGTATACCTTAAACTTCGAAAGAAATGCAGACGTTTTACACGCTGCAACGATCCCAGTAGGTAAAGCTGGATAACGATAAACCAGCAGTGAGCGAAAAGGTTGAGTCATTTTTTTTACATTTTCATAGCTGTAAGAGGGATGGGGGGAGTCGCCTACATTACCCCCAAAACTTTTTATTTTCTATGTGAATACATGCATGCGCACATGCATACAAGCCCATTGAAAGCTTTGTAAAAAAGAACAAATACGACCTTCCAAAAAGGCAATGGGGCAGAGAAATCGCCAGCCAAGCCTGCCAGAAGAAACGCACGTGAAGCAACATGAAGGAAAAAAATTGGCAGATTTCACGCACAACGGGAATCGATGATATGCGAAACGCGAATAAGAATGGTTCATATGTCGCTTTAAAACCAGCGCTACGTTACGAGGTGGAGGTAAATGATGCCGTACATGACTTCAGTGTCATGACTATCATGTGTCGTTTACCTTCGTCATCTATTCACGTCACGTGATGCCAAGTTGAGTATATGTCCAGCTAGCGAAACGACCGCTAACACGCTGTGAGCGCGGTATGTTGCCATGTTCTTACATGACACGCGTGTCAGGATTATCATGTTTGCAACAGTCATATGCTTTCGTAATTTATTGACGTCACATAACACTAAATTTGGTATATTCGGAGCTAGCGAAACAGCCGTGAGCGCATCACGAAGGGCTAAATATACTGCAATGTAGCGTATCAAACGTGAGCATTCTATAATCTGACGCCAGGCGCGACCGGCGTTCGTTGGCGCGGCCTGACGGCAACCGGCGCGAAATGCGACATGCTGCATTTCGCCCCGATGCGTTACCCCAGACAACACAGCGCCTCCTGCTTTTTGTGACAGAGGGACGCCGAACGCGCTGAAACGCGCATGCGCCAAAGCAACGCAGCGCAGCGCGCGCCTGCGAGTATAAGGCAGGACCGGTGCCTGGCGTGGCAACGCTGGCGTGACCCGATGAAATGAACACCGGTGAGCGCACGCACCGCGTCACGTCGAAATGTATTGGCGCATTGACTGTGGCATGCAGTCACGTTCTCACATGACACGCATTTCATGATTATCATGTCATTTGCACCAGTCACATACCTTCATCATCCATTGACGTCATGTAATACCAAATTTGCCATACGTAAAGCTAGTAAAACGGCCACGGGCGCATCATAAATTTGGCAAGTGGTCTTGTTGTTTCATGACACGCATGTCGTCATTATCATGTTTGTATGTGTCATTTACCTATGTCGTCCGTGCGCGTCGCGTAAAACCGGGTTTGGTATATGTGAGGCTATCGAAACGGCCACATGCGCATCATGAGCGTAACATGTAGTCAGGTTTTTACATGACATGCATGTCATGGTTTTTGTGTTAGGGTCTGTCGCTTGTGTTCGCCATGCTATCATGTCATACCATACCAGTTTTGCAACATGTCATGTGAACGAAACCACGGCAAGAGCCGCAGGACCATGAAATGTAAATCACGACATTCATGACATTCATAACATAATTTTCAAGTTATGACTAGTCAAATATGTTCTTCATACAGTCATATTATGCCATACCAAGTTTGGTATCGATACCGTAATTGAAACGGCCAGGAGAGCTAAATGTCCTGGATAGCTATCTAGCTTGTTAGATAGATAGATAGAAAGATAGATAGATAGATAGATAGATAGATAGATGCGCGCAAGGTCGCCGATGTTCGCTAATTGTTCGCTTTGCAATTAAAAAGCACGTGAATCACGGGAAGAAACTAAGAATGCCACAGTGCAGCCAATGAGACAAACTGGGCTGAACAATATTAAGGCTCGGACGAAAGCGTACAGATAGGCGCATAATACGAAACTCAAGAAGCTTTCGCAAGCTATTATGCCTTACAAAACGGCAAAAACTTGGTTTTCATGAAAGGACGCAAACTGGAAGTACTGCAGTGTGAGGGTGATAACAGCCAAAAGGCGTAGAGAATGGGGATAAGATGTAGCAGTGCATATATGGTGGTTCCACAAGAATTGTAAAACATAAAAGTGCACCAAGAAAGGTCATCTAACTGATGGAACAACTGTCACAATCGATTTCCTGAATACCGCTGCCATGGTGCAGTCGCTATTGTTTAGTTTTTGGCATGAAAGAAAGGGCGTTTCCACATGAAAAAAGGGCTTTTCTCTATGTCATATATGGATCACTTCTGAAGACGTTTCAGCCTGAGAATTCCTTCCAGAAGCTTATCGGCACTGACTTCCATAAGTACTGAAATTTGTGCACCGATGGTGAACCATTTAAACTTTTTTCCATGGCTGCGTTTGAAACTATCTAATGACCTCACAGATGGAATGCCTCATGTAAAGAAAAGACAAAAAATAAAAAAAAGCTTCAGACCAGTAGTATACGTGTAGCTCAACCGAACTAAACATTATTATGTGTGTACCTTTTAAATAAGTTATAACCACTTTATTCCTTTTGAAGCCGCGGGGCCGTCAGTAAAACGTCTACGGGCCACCACCATGCCACCAGCCACGCGTTTCAGACCTCTTCATAAATCATGAATATAGCTTAGAGTTGTTTTTATACTGCAGCATAGTTTATAATACACGCTCGAGGTCTTTAGCAGGGGCCTTTAACCTGAAGCGACTACACTTCACAGACACCATACGGAACGTCGGGGGCGGAGTAGTGAAATCGCAGAATCACGGAAGGAAGAAGAGCATGTCTTATAGCTTCAATAATCACTTCTGACAATGGGGCTGTTTTAGGCTTGAAGCAATTCAGCGTAGAATACGCAGAAAGTACGGATTACGTAATCATATAATTGGGTAAGCCTCACTACGAAGTACAGCAGGAGTGAGGGACACTAAGAATACTAGAGGGCAGAGCGGAGCGTTACAAAGCGGAGCAGAAGGAGGTTTAAGCCGGTGGTTAGCGAGTGCTGAGGCAATGACCCGGCCAGGAGGAAGGAGGCAGGGCAAGATGAAAAGGTGGGCATCGAAAGCGGGTAATGAGGGACCGAAGGCGAGCGTTGCTGCTGCTTGTCCACCCAGGTGCGGTAGCTGAACAAGCATTTATGGGAGCCTTATGATTGCGTTGCTGTGACCAAGAAAACGAAAAAGCACACAAATAGAAAGACGGGAAAAATCATTGAACGAAAGAGAAGCATAGAGAAAGAACGACAGAGAAGGGAAGAATATCATTGTCATGTATTGTATTGTGCAACAAGGGGGTGTGGCTGCCAGGTTAACTGACCACGACTATGAGCCAGTTTTTGGCTGAAAGAGGGACCAAACAACATCCCAGCGCCGGCTGGATGACGAAACATAGGGACCCCATTTAAAAAAAGACATATCTCGCCTAAAACTGGACGTCTGGTCCCTCTAACCACGGATCTGCTTTTATCCTAGTGATGTTTGCGAATAGCCCTTTTCCTTACCAAAACCTGCAGTGAAAAATTCTAGGAATGTTAAAATATGTACAATATATGTATGCAATATATAAAGTAGGCGGCAGCACTTATGATAATCATAGCACTTTGTATTCCATTCCACCAGATGACAACCCACCATGGTTACTGAGCAATGGAAATTCTTCAGGGCGGCAAGCTTTTTAATGAATTTTTCGTGCTAAGTCCAGTTGTCCAGGCCTGAGCCCCATCAACTCGCGTACTTCAAATGACAGGAAAATATTCATCTTGGTAACAAAGGTGCAGAGTGAGGTGGCCGCACCCTAGTTAAAGGTATTGTCCTGGGTGGTTAAGGGCTGCACCATCAGAAGTGGCCCGTGTCTTGTGATCGGACATACCTGTTTGAAGCTGCTATCTTATTTACGCATCTTGGGAAAAAGCGTATCATTATAATCAGTTCTCGCGGGCTTATTCCAGGCGAGATCAAAGTCATAGATAGAGTGACATTGTCGTGACCTAGTGAAATCTTTGCCACATATCACGAGGCGTTTGTCATGCAACGAAGCGCTCACCATGTACCTGCTATAATGAAACCTGTGTAAATATTTCATTAAGTCTCTTCATTTTACCTCAGCATCTTCATCTCTAAACAACACTACAACGCAAAGCGTGTGGTGCACCGAGCTCAATCATATGATTGGGGTTTGTCGGACAGCTACTCGTCCAAAAACAGAGCACGAACAGTATATTCACAACCACAGCCGTGCAGTGGGTGGCTATGCTCTTCAGGGCGTGCCATGAATTGTTGTGTGAAACTATTGAAAAATGGACATTTCATAACAATAAAAGTTTCTTTTGAAATACTGATAGTGCTAGGAAACTGTCGAAAGCACTGCTATCCATACTGTTTTTGATAGTGTAATCGATAGTACTATCGGTAGTATTATTACAGGCATTGCTATCTATAGTACACCAAATAAATATGCCGTCGGTGGCCGGTGATATTGCCCTTAACATTTGTTCCGGGCTACTGTCGGCAATACTGAATTAACTAAATTCATGAGTAATCATTCAGTGAAGACAAAAGTATTGTATTGCAACGAGAATGTCATGGTGTGTCTATAAACATTTGTCACAATGTGTCCATAAACATTGTCATGGTGTCCATAAAAGTATGCTTTCATAACTTTCAAATTAGAAAAAACTATACAATAATTTCACTTGAAATTTACCATGTGCAAAATGAATGTGTAGCTGCTCACTACACCCATGATAAATGTCTCATTTCCTGTACACCTTAATAATTAAGTAGTTTCTTATGTGTCAGCCAAGAATCCTGGGGAAGGATAAAGCATTCTTTCTCCTCAGCATTCTCCTGTTGCTCCAACCACTCGGCGAATAAAATTTATGCTACAATAAGTTCACGCAACTGTTCTTCTACGCATGGTAGTGCTAGCATACTCACTGTCAAAGGCACACGCACTCAACAGTTTCTTTTACTATCAGTACTTCGATGATACATAACTGACTGACTGAGAGATTCGTGTGGGGAAACTCTAATCTTAAAATAATTAAAACAACCCCCCAAAAATGGCATGCTTGCTGCACCGAAGTACTGCAGGCTACCGAGTAAAAAATGAATAGCAAAAGTGTGAAATGCCAATTTCTAAGAAGAGAGAGAGAAAAAAGTAAAGTAACGAGAACCAATGTCATCGCCAACCACCTTTGGGGAAAGAGCGAGGAACTCGGTGACATATAGTAAAAGATAGCACGAAACTAATGACACCGGCATTGTTGCATCACAAGCCCGGAGGTGAACTATGTAAGGCATTTTCGGCAGTCCAGCTGGCCGAAGAAGCCACCAGGAGTCAAGGCCTGGTTGCCATCTGAGGGAGAAGGGTTATGGAGACGCCCATCCCTGCCGGCCACTCTTTTTGACCTCAAAAGGATACTTAAATAAAGTCTCTCACTCACTGTAGTGATTGTATCCTGCAGATATGTTAAGCACATATCTGGCGATATATTGAAAAATAGGCTAAATAAGTGTCATTACCAAAGATTAGAGCATGCTGTCACAATGTGCGGATATTTTTGTATGCCCAAGCATAGCTAACAATCCGGCTGAAAGCCTAGTAGGTCCCAAAAATGCCCTGAAGAACTTTTACAAATAGCAGCTCCTTGTTATCGCAACAGTAGTTTGACTGGTTAAATAACCCATCGTCATTCCTACATCAAATAATAAGGTGTATACGCTCACAGTCTGCATCAAAGCCAGCATTATAGGCTTTTTAAGCGCAAAATGTGAATGGTCACACGAGCTGGTTTTGCGAACGGTATCACGGCTGCACAGCGCGTTGAAATAAATCTATTCCGCTGGTTTGGAATTACTGTGGCTCAAGTGTCCTGCAGGTTTCGTGGTTTTCAATGCCGGATACAGTGGTGTGTCGTGATTCTTCTGATGCAAACAATAAAGAGTTCACACTACTCAGTCAGAACACCATGCATCTTGTTTCACAGAAGCTTTCACGAGTTTTAGGCCAGTGCCCCAGCTCAAACTTAATTTTTTCTCGATGAATATACCTAACGAGAACTTGCAAAAAACTATGCTAATTTGCATGGCTAGTCTATTACAATCAATGGGTCTTCATGCGCTGCAAGCTGTGCCCCTTCTTTAATTTTATTTTTCATGAAATTTTTATTTTTTGTCCTGATTCAATAATTTACACCTTTGGACATGTCTTTATTATATCCCACGTGTAACAAGACTGAGTGTATTGACAAAAACAAGTTTTTTTACAAATGTATAGCCTCTCCTTTTAGACCGGTTTCAATCCGTTTCACATAGAAAAAAACGTAACACACATTTTCAAATAGAGACAATTATTCCCGCTGTACATGGCGAGTGCTACAAAAATAAATGCGTGCATGACGGTGCACATTGAACGACATGTGCGTGCAACATTTTTCGCTTAGATTATTATGTTTCGGACGAAGCGCGCGAACCGGATGCTTTTGCGTTGTTTCGCTTCAGCTCGGCATTTGTGATGCAGCCACGTGCTAATGCCAATCGTGTGGTTCAGGTGTTCGTATGTTATAATATATATAAAGATAATTCACCTGGAAGCATTCTTTCGATAGTGAAAGTGGCAGAATTAAAAACCTGTGCTTAGACTCTCGAGGTCACAATATAAGTAGAAGTCGCAAACAATTCACCATTGCGAAGCGATACACGTAGCCATATTCACTTTCGTTCATGTAACAGTCATAAGCAGAAGCATAGACATACCTTATAATAACCCTACCCTCAGAATATATCAAAACGAGGGTGAGTAAGTACGATTCTGTTTCTTCCTGCTGTTCATATTTCACCTGAGTACAGATCGCACTCTTCTAGTCCGGGATCCCAATGAAAAAAAAATCTTTTTTTAATACGTCACGTTGACCGTCAACTCGCACTTGTCCTTTTTTGCAATTCCCAGAAACACTCACCTGGGCGACATCATTCAGACTAATGTAGTGCATCGGAAAACGCCCTAATATATTTGGATCTGGAGATATTACACCGTTACACACTCTTGGAACGATGTTCATATAGAACAGTGAAAAACGCATGGTTATTCAAAAAATCTGTTCCCTATTTCCTGCTAATTATCACCATGGTGTTGGGTGGAACCCACGTACGAAAAAATTGCGTTCGTCGTTTATATTCCCAAATATTAAATTATGGTTCATTTGTTTCAACATTAGCCTGCCTCCTACATTAAAGAAACTAGGTGTTTTAGTTACGTCTCCTGCGAAATTTTCGCCTGGTTCTTTATAAGCACACTACTAGCTATAGGCAACCTGTCTTATCGGCCGCGCACATCTCATTGCCCCCAGGCGACTTCCTGTTAACCGACGAAGGTGGTAGTATACGAGCTGGTCATCATCGGCCTGACTATGCCAACTGCAGCTCAATGACCTTCGGAAACTTATACTGCTTACTCTCTGTTGCATAACGTCTCATATTTGACAAGATCTGACACTGCAATAGTGTTTCATATAGCTATGCGCAATAAATATAAAAATGTGCTACCATCTCTGCAGTGGTGCGAAAAGCTCTGGTGAAATTGGTTTAAGAGAACATGTGCAGGTTTGCTATGCGACCAACAGCAATTTCTATGTTTTCCTCGCAGCCTTTTACTCATCAAAGAAGCATGGATAAATACTGTGACATATTGTGCCCTTAAAAAAGCCGTTCTCGTTAAAGCTTTTCCCACATTTTTTTTCCACTGTGCTATACAGCAGGAAATTGGTGCGTACAATTTTTCGCCCAATATACATCTCAGTGAAGGAATGCACAATATGCGGCCACGTATGTTTTGCTGCCCATCACAAGCATGAATAAAGCACACACCATGAGTTCACGGAGCACTGCTCTGTTGCAGACGTTCAGCTTGTGGCCTTAGGTTTTGAGATGGTTTGAAACGGTATTAGGTACCAGGAACAGTACCCGGACCATTTTATAGTGTTGGCCTGAGTACCTGAAAAAACTATGTGAGGCCTGCCAAATGGAAGTCACTATTTAAGTTTTTCGGCTTTTTCGGCAACTGACGTACCGAACCGAAAGTCAGTGGTTGGTGATTCGGGTGTAAGGTTTAGCGAGGCGGCACGGTACACGAACCGAAAAGCCTGTAAGCCACAAATTTGCACATAAATGTCGGGAGTCAGAAACACCAAGTGAAAAGTTCAGTGATGACTGAAAACGGAAAACTATTGTTTTGCTTCATTGACGCCACAAGACTGGCAGTCCACTAACACTAAGATTCTGTTTTTGAACCATCACAGCAATATCTGCCTGCTTTTATCATAGCGTGTAATTTTAGAACAAGCCTGTTTTTTATCAACAACCTCAAAATTGATTTAAAAACATTTCCCTATGCTATGCATACGTTTGGAACCAATGATATGCAAAGCATGCATTAAGAAGTCACACTTTTAAAACAAGTGTACTGTCACAAGGCGCATGACTGTAGTAATCAGGAAACATAAAAATTTCAAGAGATTTACGTAACTTAAACCATTGAAATGTGATAACGTGTTTTTGATAACCCCGTTATGATGCCACCGCTAACGCGTGCACTGCAGCACGAGCAGTGGTAGGCTGAAATGCTTGGTTGTTAGTCTGTGAGGTTGCTGATAGGATGCGTACTGCTGAAGCGTATGCCTGATTTTGGGGGCTTTGAAGCGAGTGTTACTAGGTGGATTGACGTTAATGCAGTAGTTGATAATGATGATGATGATGATGATGATAATTGTGAGGTTTAACGTCCGAAAACCAACATATGAATATAAGAGGCGTTGTAGTGGAGGGCTCCAGTAGTTTTGACCACCTGGGATTATTTAACATGCGCCAAATCTGGGCACACGGGCATACATAATTTTTGCCTGTATCGAACATGCAGCCGCCGCAGCCAGGACTCAATCCCGTGAGTCTTCCCTGACATGCGGTTCAGCAGCCGAGCACTTTAGCGACAAGACCATCACGGTGGGGCTAAGTGCAGTAGTTGTGTGCACAAAATGGGCTTATCGGGAACGTGCACTTCCCTGGCGTATACGGGTGACCACACCAGCAAACTTGTGTTGCAGTGTGCGTTTCAAAATTCAGTTGCAGTGTGCTGTTTCAGTATTCTAAAAACAAAGCGCTCTTTATGGTGGAATGATATCTTTTGGAACTTTCGTTTTAGATGCGGAGCATCTAATACTCGAGGCTTATAGTGAGGCGCCGTCCGCAAGCTTCCTCCTCCTTCTTCCACCTTCTGTGCATCCCTTCCTCCTCTACACACCGCGCGCGCTTCACTCCTCCTCCATCTGTGCACCCTTCCTCCTCTACACACCGCGTGCGCTTCTTCTCTTCACGAACATTCGCTAGCTGTATAATGTAGCGCGCATGCGCCGTCACGCTTCGAGAACATCAGCAGCTGACGCGCGCGCATGCGCCGTCGCGCTTCGAGAACATCGGCTGCTGACGCGCGCGCATGCGCCGTTGCGCTTCTCCCTCTTCTCGAACATTCGACAGCTGACGCGCGCATGCACCGTCACCCACCATCTGTGCCGCGCGCGCTTCTCCCCTTCGAGAACAATCTACAATTCTCCTGATTCTCCAGTGGACGCGCATGCGCCGTCGCGCTTCGAGAACATTCAACAGCTGACAGTGCATGCGCCGTCGCGCTGTATATATACTCAAGGTCGGCGCTCGCTCGCTCAGTTACCGCTCGTCGGTTGGTTTGTACGGCGCGTCGACGTCCAAGGTCGCGATGAAACGAATTCCAACGAATCCACAAACACAATGATCGACGTCCCTTCGACCAGCGCCACCCTTTCGCATACGTGTGTACGTGTTCACTCATTTAATACCCCATCCTACAACCACGTTAACCAATTTAGCCATCGACCCAAGTAAGTCGCAATTTAACACCCCATTTCACAACCACGTTAACCAATTTAGCCATCGACCCAAGTAAGTCGCAATTTAACACCCCATTTCACAACCACGTTAACCAATTTAGCCATCGACCCAAGTAAGTCGCACTTTAACACCCCGTTAACCAATTATATGCTCCGCATCCTCCTCAGTGTTCCCCCGAGGGAAGCTGCGGGCAATTTTTTTTATTGCCCCGTAGTCGAGCAACGCTTTAGTATAGGTTACTGAATCAATACAACTGTAATGTTTATTTTACTGCTATAAAAGTGGAGTGAAGGTTAGAACAATTGACACTAACCCAAATTTCTTCTGTCATAGGTGTACATATGCAATGTTTATTGCGTCGCTACTAAATTATACAGCCAGCACTGCAACCAAACTTGAAGTTGCACTGGCGTTAAGTTTGCATGGTGTCTTTTTACAAAGCAGTTTCAAGACCTCGCATGAATTTCTGATAGAATGCCTGATTATTATGCAGGACGCTTGACTTCGATTCCTGCTGGGGCGCCGGCATTGGTATTCTTTAATGCGAAGCATGTCTTAGCGAACTTAGGCGACTTTGAACGTATCTATCTATCTATCTATCTATCTATCTATCTATCTATCTATCTATCTAGCCGCTTATGACCTTTAGCTCTCCTGGCCGTTTCGACAATGGTGTTGATACCAAACTTGGTATGGCATAACATCTCTGTATAAATAACATATTTGCCAAGTCATAACATGAAATTCAAAAAGTGTATGTCATGAATGTGATGATTTACACTTCATGGTCCTGCAGCTTTTGCGGTGGTTTCATTCACATGGCATGTTGCAAAACTTGAATGGTATTACATGATTGCGTGGCGAACACAAGCGACAGAACCTAACATGAAAATCATGACACGCGTGTCATGTAACAACATGACTACATGCCACGCTCATGATGCGCTTGCGGCCGTTTCGCTAGCGTCACATATACCATAATTGGTATTACGGTACGTGAATGGATGACGGAGGTATGTTACTGGTGCAAACATGATAAGTATAAGACGTGTGTCATGTAACAACATGACTACATGCTATGCTCATGGTGCGCTTGCGGCCATTTCACTAGCTTCATCATCATCATTATTATCAGCCTGACTACGTCCACTGCAGGACAAAGGCCTATCCCATGTTCCGCCAGTTAACCCGGTCCTGTGCTTGCTGCTGCCAATTTATACCCGCGAACGTCTTAATCTCATCTGCCCACCTAACCTTCTGTCTCACCCTAACCCGCTTGCCTTCTCTGGGAATCCAGTTGGTTACCCTTAACGACCAGCAGTTATCCTGTCTAGCTTCCCATGAACCTAACTCGCTATTACGCGACGCGAATGGGAAACATAGGTAAATGACGCATGCAAACATGATATTTACTACATTTGTGTCATGTAACAACCTGACTACATGTCGCTCTCATGTTGCGGTCATGCTCGTTTCACTAGCTTCACTTATGTCAAATTTGGTACTACGTGACGCCAATGAAGGACGAAGGTATGTGACTGGTACAAACATGATAATCATGATATGCGTGTCGTGTGAAGACCTGACTACATGCCACAGTCATGGCGCCCGTACATTTTGACGTGATGCGGTGTGCGTGCTCACCGGCGTTCATTTCGTCACGTCACGCTGGTTTTGCCACGCCAGGTGCCCGTCCTGCCATATACTCGCAGGCGCGCGCCGCGCTGCCTTGCTTTGACACATGCGCGTTTCAGCTCGTCCAGCGTCCCTCTGTCACGAAAATAGGTAAACGCAGTGTTGTCTGGGTAACGCATCGGTGCAAAATGCAGCGTGTCGCATTTCGCGCGGGTGGCTGTCGGGCCGCGCTGACGGACGCTGGTCGCTCCTGGCGTCAGACGAAAGAGTGCTCGCGTTTTACTTACGTAGTGCCGCTGAGCCCAGCATGCGCGCCCGCAAAGCTCTACATTGGAGTATATTGGGCCCTTCATAATGCGCTCGCGGCCGTTTTGCTAGCTCCACGTATACCAAATTTGGTGTTTCATGACGTCAATGGATGATGAAATATATGACTGGTGCAAATACGATAATCGTGACAGACGTATCATGTAAGAACATGACAACATACCAGGCTGATAGTGTGCTCGCGACCGTTTTGCTAGCTCCACATATACTAAATTAGGTATCACGTGACGTGTATAGATGACGAAGTAAAAGACCCTCCAAAACATAATAATCATGACACAAAAGTCATGTACCATATCTTTTACCTCCAGCTCGTAAAGTTTTGCTGATTTTAAAGTGACACATAAGCTTTTCTCATTCATGCCTCACAGATAATCGATTCCCACTGCTCGTGGGATCTGCCGTTTTTTTGCATTTGTCAAATGTACACTCCCATGAACGCCATTTCATTCAAGTTAGTTATTGCTGTCATTGCCTTTCTGGTGTAGGTATATGAACTGCGGCGCATAACCACGTACCACAGCCCGTGGCAATTGGGTATGTGCCACACATGTCTGGAAGAGAAGGTTTTATGACGCGAGTGGGAGAACTTTCACGTTGTTCATTTCGTGATGAGATATTAATATTTCTAGATCTCTCTTACTCTCCCGAATCCATTTTGGTCTAAGCGAAGTTAAAGACTTTCATAAGAACGCCTTGACGTAGGCGGCTAGACATACATACATACATACATACATACATACATACATACATACATACATACATACATACATACATACATACATACATACATACATACATACATACATACATACATACAGACAGACAGACAGACAGACAGACAGACAGACAGGCAGGCTGGCAGACAGACAGATAGATAGGTAGATAGATAGATAGATAGATAGATAGATAGATAGATAGATACCGTATTTCAGTAGATCTGATGTCATCTGATTCTCATTAGTGACTTTGCCTCTTTTTTCATACTCGCTCAAGCGTTCTCTGCTTCCTCTGTTGTTAGAATAAGCGCGATGCATGATTTCTCGTGGTTACCACCGGTTATTTCATTGTCATTCTTAATTTTACGTTTGTTGTACACATGTCTGATAAGCTACTTAGCTGATCTCTGCGCATATTGACAGTGACATAGCGTTTCTTCTTTTAATGTGCCTCAGATTGTGAGCTGTAATTGCTGGAGCATGTTTTTACACTCAGGCTGTACTTAGGCCCAAGTCATAAACAATGACAACACTGCCACGAAATACTTCGACAGCGTCGGCGCAGGGATAGTCACCGCATTTTGTATACGCCACATAGTAAAGCCATTATTGCCACAAGCTAGATTATTGCAGGTGTTACCCCTGCAAGTTATTTACGTACTGCTCGCTTGATTCGCGTTAACATGTCTTCCTAAACAAGTAAGGAACTATTAACCGGTGTTTAAGTTGCACCATCTATCTAGCATAAAAATTGCAATTGTGTATTCTATGTCATCCAATATTCCGGAAGCGGCCATCGACATTCGCTAAAATCAATCATTTCATTATGGTATTCGCAACAGCACCGCATTGACACGGCTATATGCCGACGAAGCTTCAATACATGAATCTGTAACTAACAGAATATTGATTCAGAGATAATGAGCTGGTTATCAGGCAAAGCCCACTTGGTGGATTTCAGGTAGACGATTACTGTCGTCGGTGATACGTCGATATTTTTCTCAGGTGTTTTTAGGCGTATTGGACGTGTCCACTAAGCCACGTGCTTGCTTAGTTTCTCCGCTATGCATTATTTCTTTCGCGTATGGGGCAATACCGGGCAGACTAAAACGCTCTCATTGCGCATTACAATGCATTGTGTGTCTTCCTATGGGTATCTTGGAATATTAACATTTAAACTGTTTTTCTTGAATTCCAGGTTTCTCTAAAGTTCACAAGAAATTTACGCCATAGGTGGAAATGTTTGACCGAATTCAGATTACAACACTATGCCGCCGCTCAAGTTTGCGTGGTATCCGGTGCAGCATACAGCGTATGAAGTCATTTCCGTGTCCTACAGGCGTGGTGTTTTCTTCTAAGGTTAGCGTACAAAGACAGTGTTGTCCCATGACAAATTATATCAAGCGCATGGAGAGTCACTACGTTCACTAGGATTCACTATTATAAACACAAACTTCAATATTTTATACAGCGAAAGCTATTAGGCAATCCCCACTGCATACTTAGGTGAAGTTGTTAGCGCTGCCTATGGCACGTGTAGCCCTTGCCCTAATCCCAAACCACTGTCACACACAAAGAAAAAAGAAATATCAAGCATGGAGCCGTACTTCAACTAAAGACCCTGCTTGCCAAAGCGAATGATTTGTTCAAAGTTTCCCGCCCAACCATTACGAGAGGTTTAGAAATAATTCTTCATCGGTAGCTGCCACACCACCAATACAGGGCATATATGGCTTTCGATGTGTCTTGCAGATACCTTTTTCATACACGAATAATATCATCGCGGAAACTTCACTGTACTTCAGAAAGCTATGATAATTTGAGACGTAATTGTTTCCACGCAAGTGAACGCCTTTAGTCGCCTCGAGAGACCTTAAAACGTGATAGAAAATGCGCTCCTTCGGCTGTCGTTGTGTCTTTGATGCGTGTTCCCCGTAAGTTTGGTGTTTCTTTTTATTTACATAAAGTTACGCAAGATAAAGTTACTTAAGGGGGGATTTACTGGGCCCTGAGTCCACGATCACATTAGGATGATGATGATCATTTCACAGCCAGGCCTCGCACCCACTCAGGGGGATCGCAGTAGGAGCAACGTCGTCTTCCTTCTCTACCTGTGCTTCCCTTGTTTTGCCTGGTAGTGACACTTCGTATCATTCCTGCTGTCTCAGACGAAGCCCTCTGGGTGAGTCATTCCTGTATTCTTCGTGTAAATGGCTTCAGGCGGGCAACATGCGTCGCCTCTGTCTTGCATGAACGTCGGCCACTGGTGGTGATACGTGCAATTTCATAGTTGACCTCACTGAGACGATAGAAGGAGGAGGAGGAGGAAGGAACAAAAAAATGAAAGGTCGGGAGGTCAGTCAGACGCACGTCTGGTTTGCTACCCTGCACTGGGGGAAGGAGTGAGGGGATTAAAGGAGAAGAGAGAGAGAAGTGAAGGGCAACGTGTGCGTAGATGTTACCTAGTCCATTGCACGCGTATAAGCGGCCGCGTAGGCCAGTCGTCTTTAGAAAACCCAGCAATGCCCACGTCGCTTTGCTGGCCAGCGACGCATAGAGCCATGAGCCAAGGATCTTCTCTTCGGAAAAAGGTCTACTGTCTAGTGTCTCTAACGTTTCGCGTAGCAAGTTGCGTTTGCTCGCCAACGTTCACATGAACACAGTAGATGCTCTTTTGTCTCGTCAGTGTCGCACGATTCACATCGGGAGCTCTCCGCCATTCCTATGCGAAATGAGTACGCCTTTGTAAAAGCTACTCCTAACCACAGGTGGTACACTAATGTTGCATCCTGGCGGGAGAGGTCCGATAGAACTTGAAGATTTCTCGATGGGTCCAATTTGTGTAGGCAGCGATTCCTGACACTGGGGTCACCCAGCCGAGTTTCCGACATGGTGTTAGGGAACGAGTGAAGGCCCCCTGCAGTGTCGGTTCTCGACAATGGAATTGGGGCTGTCTGGGCGTCCGCGTGAACGGATCGGGCAGCATTATCAGCAAGGTCATTACCGACAATACCACAATGTCCTGGTAATCACTGGAACACCACTTCATGTCCTTTCGATAAAATTTCGTGAAGCACTTCTCTTATTTCATTCACTAGTTGTTGATGCTCCCTTCGTCGTAAAGCTGACTGCAAGCTCTGAAGGGATGCCTTCGAGTCGCGGAACACAGCCCATTTTTGAGGTCGGGCTTCCGCTATATAAAGTATAGCAGCACGTAAGGCGGCAAGCTCAGCTGCTGTAGATGTTGTCCTACGCGACAGTTTGAACTTTATAGTGACCTGGTTCGTCGGAATGACAACAGCACCTGTGGAGCTGTCAGCCGAGACCGATCCATCGGTGTGAGTGTGGGTCCTCTGGCCGTATTTTTCGTTGAGTAGCGACAATGTCGCCTGTCGTAGGACCACTGTTGAATGACGGCTCTTGTTCGTTATTCCCGGAATAGTGAGGCACACCTGTGGTTGTTGTAGGTACCACCAAGGTGACGCTGGTCTTGTTGCTGGAGTGAAGCCAAAAGAAAGGCATTCTGTATGGGCAGAAATAATCTTTGAAAACATCGCTTGTGGTCTTTGAAGTGGCAACACTGCAACATGGTGACCAGGAACTCAGCAAAGGTGTCTTATGTGGGCTCTCAAATTGTCAGTGGTGATGTATGTTTGAATTGGATGCTTTCTTGGATCATAATTGCCCCGTAGGTTGAGGTGCATCGCGGCAATCCTAAGCACACGTGTAGTGCTTGTCCTTGCAGAATTTCGAGGGTGCGGATGTTAGTCTTGCACGTACTTGCCAGTAACGGCAACCTGTAGCGCTAAAATCCCAGAAACAGTGGCCTGTATAGCCGCATCATTGACCTTATCGATGTGCCTTAAGATTTTCCGCAGAGGAACCACATTATATGGACGATGCAAGTTAGCCTTCTATTCAGGTAATTGCAGAGGGCACTCCACGAAAGGTCCCTGTCAATAATCACACCCAGGAAGCGATGGTTTTTCTGGTATGGAATATTTTGTCCATTGATGGTAACGGGGTATTGTGTCATGGCTCTGCGAGTAAACGCCACCAATGCATATTTCTTCGTTGAGACGGAAAGACCTTGCTTGCGGAGATATGAGCAGGTCAGGGTGGCAGCCTGCTCGACTCTTGCACGTACCTGTAGACGAGTTACAGCCGAAGTCCATAGACAAATATCGTCAGCATATATGGATATGAGGATAGTACTTGGCAAAGTTTCACGAAGTCTTACCATCATAAGGTTAAATAAAGTGGGACTTAATACGGCGCCCTGAGGGACGCCACGGAACGTATAATAATTGGTGGTAGGTCTATCTGAGGTTTGTACAAAGAAGGACCTTCTCGTCAAATAATTCTGGATTCATTGGAGCATCCGACCACCGATTTAGACAGCTTCCAACGAGTCTAGGATGGCTTTATGTGTTACGTTATCATAAGCCCCTTTGACGACGAGGAAGAGCGCCAGTGGTATGCGCTTGAGGCTCTTCTATTGCTGGATAAATGTTGTGAGATCAATCACGTTGTCAAGAGATGACCTACCTCGCCGAAAACCCGTCATGCAGTTTCGGTATACGTTGTAGCGCTCGAGGTACCATTCTAGGCGTGTAAGTGTCATCCTTTCCATGACTTTTCTTACGCAACTTGCGAGGGCAACAGGGCGAAATGATGTCAAATTAAATGGTGACTTTCCTGCTTTGAGTAGTGGCACAAGTCGACTTATCTTCCAATTCTGGGGAACAATCCCCGCCTGCCATGAGTGGTTAATAGCTTAACAACTGTCCCGTTGCCTCCTGTTGAAAGTTGGCTAGAGCTGCGTTGGTGATGCCATCAGGTCCTGGTGAAGATGATCATCGGGAAGCCGCCAAAGATGCGTCAAGTTCTTCTATAGTGAAAAGATTGTCCATTTCGGAGATGCGGGGTTCAGGAATAACACTCCTAATGGTGCTAGCGGACAAGGCGAACACACCAGCGATTCGCGTACAAAACTGATTAGCCACTTCAAGTTGGGTGCGGCCTAAATGTAGGGCTAAAGCCGTGAAAGGATGTCTTTGTTAGGGAGTCGAGCGCAGGCCACGAATAGTGCTCCAGATGCGTGACAACGGCTTTCGGGGATCCAATAATTCGCAGAATGATTTCCAGCGTTCCTGTTCAAGCTTGTCTATACGTCGTTAGACTTTTTTCTGTATGCGTCGTGCCAGCCTCAAGTCGCATACTGCTTTCGTCCGCCTGTATCTCCTTTCCGCCCTTCAGCGAAGCGCGCACAGTTTTTCCTGTTCAACGTCGAAATCTGAACGCTTGCCGGTGAACGGGAGGAGACAGGAAGCTTCCCTCATTGCCTTTTTGATGACATCCTCCAAGTTCTAGTCAGGGTTTCACGGCATGTATTTTCCACGAGTCGCTGAAATTTGGATCAACCAATTCTTCGTATTGTGGTCTTAGGAGAGGAGTTAGTAAGACCCCTTATTCGCATATAAGTTGGAATGTGGTCCCTCCCATGCGTTTTGATGTCTGAAAACCAGTGCACTTGCGACCGGAAGTTTCTGGATACCGGAGTCAAATCGAGGCAACTGCTGTACGTAAGGCCCCGCAGGTATGTAGGACTGCCATCATTTAAGAAACATAGGTCATGCTTGGAGGTGAATGACACGAGGTTTCTTCCTTTAGCGTTGATCGTCGAAATACCCCAGATTAAGTGATGTGCGTTGAAGTCTCCAGTTATAACCCACGGGCCCGTAGTAGTTGTCATTATGTCTCGTAGTCGGTCTTGTTCAAATCGTCCGGATGGTGATATGCAGACACCAATGAGTGTGAATGACACTTTTTCCTTTTAACACATAAGCAGACATATTGATTATCATCATGCGGTTGAACTTCGTGATGCACATATGTAAAAACTGTGCGAATGTAGCAACCACCTTGCTGCGTTCCTCGCACGTTGAAGAAACGAAATATTCATACCCTGATAGTTTAGGAGGTTGTTGCACGTTTGGTTCACATATAAATATTATTGGAAAACGATTCATGAATATATACTGACGGAATTAAGAGATGCGGGACCTCAGGCCTCTCGCCTTCCACTGCATTGTCGACGCTTGTCGGACCTCGTTGCGGAAGGAGAAAATTGGTCGAGCCTTAGTTTCTACTGGAGAGTTGCAAATACTGGACTTAGAGCATTCAGTACTTGTAGTGCACTATGAGCGAGTGGATACTTCAGGCTGCTGCACAGCTTTTGCATGGCATCCAGCAGTGTTCGGAACATTCTAATGACTTCTGTGTCCTCCTCAGGCAGCTTGTCAGCGGCTGGCTTGAGTGCTGTAATTGTCGATGTGCACTAGAAATTTGCAAGTGGCTATGATTTCGGCAATGAAAGCTAAACTTATTCATCTGCAACAGTGCTGCTCGTTGGTTTGTTGACCGCGCTGGCCGCCTTCGGTCTGGGTGGCAAGGGCGGTGGAAGAGAAGGGTGGTGGAGTGGCGCTTTCGACGCAGCGTCTGCGGCATTCTTTGATGAACTGCAGCAGCGATGACGCCTCTTTTGGACGGTCCTGGCAGTCTCTCAATACAACGAATTGTCTCTGGCCAGTTGTTTCAATACCGCTATTTCTCTTTGGATTTTGGGGCATTCTTTTGACGAAGCTGCATGTGACCCATGATAATTCAAGCATTTGAGGGTAGTTGCTTCACAGTCATCCGCAGAATATGCTTCTGCGCAACGAGGACACACCGTCCTATTTTCGCATACGCTTCTCACGTGGCCCATCTTCACGCACTTATAACACTGTAAGGGCTTTGGTACGAAAGGTCGCACAGAATGCCGAAAATAGCCCACCTTTACGTGTGAAGGAAAAAAGTCGCCCTTGAACATGATCTTCAAGCAGTGTGAGTTGCCCAAACGGACAACTTTTGCGATGACGCTGGCTTCATTTGCCGCTTTGACCAGAACATCAAAGTCGGAGCTGGGAATGGCAGTATCCACATCGTAGATGACTCCAATGACGACGTAAGAGCTCACAGGAATGTAGGAGCGAACTTTTATTCCCCCCCGCTCGTTGACGTTGCGCAGTATATTAAGTGCCGCAGCATGTAAAACTTCGATGGCCAATACGTTCTTGCGCGTGTTCACTCTGATGTCTGTGATCTCGTTTGGCACGAGTCCACGAGTCCTTCCAGCATCACCGAAACAGAATGCCTGTTGAGGCGCTTCATGTTACCATCCGGTACCTCAGGGACATAAAGGATAGTGTTTGTCACGGGGCTCCTTGGCATACTGTCGTTCAACGTACTCGATGACGAAGATGTTCTGGCGTTCCGCCTCTTCACTTTACGGCTCAGCACCAGCTTAAAATCGTCGTCGTCAGAAGGCTCTTCGCTGCTCATTCAGTAAACAAGAGTGCCCTTGCTGTTGTAGTCGCTGTAGAGTCCCGTACGCTTCCTGGATGTGGCCACCGCCGACGCCGCCGTAACTGGCGGACGTCCGTGGGGGTACACGTCCATCACCGACAGACATGGAAGTGATATTCGCGAAGTTCACTTATAATTAGGTGAAAAAAGAGAGCACCTACTGAAACAGCAATCTGCTAAGCAATCACTTCGTCGTCGTTCAGGCTGAGGCAATAGAGTATCACGAATTGATCGGCGTAGTGTGCCAGTAGCTTTTGGCTCAAGCCATGTGTGCGTATTGGGGTCCACACCCACACTAGATCACTGGGGACATAGGTTACATGCCGCTTTTGAATGTCGTAGTGAGTTTTGAGTAACTCTTGCGCTGCCAATGTACGTGAGTAGGCAACTCGACCTGTCTCTTCCGCATGACACAATGTTTCCGCAATTGTTAAATCGTCATTGACGACAAAAGGAAATATAGGGTCCAGCGTATTTCGAGGTGATCGAGCGTAGAACAAATAGAAAGGGCTGCAGCCTGTCATTTCGTGTTTCACCATGCTGAAGGCGTACGTGACGAACAGTGATACTTCCTTCCAGTTTTTGGGGTCAGAGGCGACATACATTGACAACATGTTAATGAACGTTCGGTTTGTGGACTTGGTGAGACCGTTAATTTGTGGATGATAAGCAGTTGAGTGTCAGAATTCGGAGGCACACAAACGAAGTAATGATTTTACAATATCAGCGGTAAATTGTCATCCATGGTCACATATTATCACGTGAGGTGGCCCGTGTCAGAGGATGACTGAATGCAACAGGAACTCCGAAACCTGCACTGCCATTGCGGAGGATAAGGCAGCCGTCTCGCAGTACCGCATCAAGTAGTCAGCGCATACAATTATCCAGCGGTTACCTTTTGAGGAGCGTGAAAATGGTCCCATTAGATCAATCCCGACATTTTCAAAAGGGGACCCGGGAGCCTTCACGGGTTGCAGGTGACCAAGTGGACCCGAGGTGGGCCGCTTGTGGCTCTGACACTGTGTATAGCTGGCCACGTAGTTTTGAATTGTCTTGCTCATTCTCGGCCAATAGAACCGCTTTTTCGTGCGACTAAGTGTTCATGCGGTTCCTAGTTGGCCAGAGGTAGGGTCACCATGAGACGCAGAAAAAACGTTTGGGAGGGACGCAGGAACAACCAGCAGAAAGTGGGCGCCTGTTGTGGACACGTTTCTCTGGTAAAGAAGACCATTTCTGACGCAGAATCGGCCTTCGCTTAATGACTTTTTTGCTCCAGGGAAGAGAGCTTTCAAGCTTGGGTCACTGCGCGGCACAGTGGCGAAAGTCACGGCATCAGGAAAGCCGGATGACAAAGAAGAGATAAGGTGGTCAAAGTTATCGGCTTCACAATCTGTCGTCGGTAGCGGCATCCTGAAGAGGCAGTCCGCATCAGCGTACAGACGGCCAGTCTTGTAGGAAATGGTGAAGACATATTCTCGCAAACGAATGGCCTTCGTGCGAGGTGTCCGGATGGGTCACGAAGGTTGACCGGCCAAGACAGGGAATGGTGATCTCTGACGATAGTGAATGGGCGACCATAGATGTATGAGCGAAACCGTTGCACGGCAAAAACTACCGCTAGGCATTCCTGTTCGGTCACTGTGTAGTTGCGTTCAGGCTTGCTTAAAAACGACTTGCGTATGCCGCAACGTGTTCCTTCTTGCCAGAACGCTGAACGAGAATGGCACCGATACTGATGCCACTTGCGCCTGTGTGAATTTTCGTGGGTGACGAAGGATTAAAGTGCCGAAGTATTGGCAACGAACACTTCAGCTGCTCAAAAGCGGTATCATACTCCGAGGTCAACTGAAACGGGCTGTTCTTGCGTAGAGGGCTCGTCAGGGGGTGAACGACATCCGCAAACCTGTGTACGAACCGGTGGAAATAGAGCCGAGCGCGATGAAGCTACGCAGTCGTTTCACAAATTTAGTAAGCTCGAACGATTCAACGGCCGCTGTCTTTTGTAACTCAGGTCTAATGCCATGTTTGTCGACGAGACGCCCCAACAGCAATGTCTGTCGCTCGGCAAAGTGGCACTTTTTTAATTTATTAAAAGGCCAGCTTTTTCATTGCAGTTGAGCACGAGGTCCAGGCGAGTGTTGTGCTCCTCAAACGTACGTCCAAAAATTACGGCATTGTCAAGGTAACACATGTATATATGCCATTTTAAACGACGCAATATAGAGTCCATAAATCTTTCGAATGTCGCAGAAGCATTACATAATCCGAGTGGCATAACGTTGAACTCGTAAAGTTCGTTGGTCGTAACCAATGCCATCTTTTCTTTGTCAGCTGCATGCATAAAAATTTGCCAGTAACCTGATCTCAGGTCAACAGGTGAAAAGTAGGACGCGGATCGCAGGCAGTCTAAAGTGTCATTGATGCGCGGCAGTGAATAGACGTCTTCCTTGGTAACAGAATTCAGTCGGCGGTAGTCAACGCAAAATCTCCCCGTACCGTCCTTCTTCCTCACAAGAATGACGGGAGCAGCCCACAGACTTGCTGATTCTTGTATTATTCCATTTTCCAGCATTTCTTGGACTTGCTCGTCGATGATCTTGCGCTCTGATGGTGCCACTCGGTAAGATTTTTGCTTAATGGGATGCGCCGACTCGGTGTGGATCTGATGACGTATCCTGGACGCTGGGAAAAGAGGCCTTTGGCTGTTTTTTTTTAAATCTAACACTTTCAAGTGCTTAGTTTGAACGTCGAGCAGTGTATGACGTTCGCTTTGGTCAAGTGACTTGCTAACCATATGCAGCAATTGGGCATTCTCAGACCTTGTGAGTCTAGATGTTCATTTTGGCTTGTAGCATCGGCAAGCGCAACCAGCGTCATAGATGATTCGGGTCTAAATACTGCGAGTTTCATGCCGCCTGGCAAAACTGACGGCTCCATGGAACTGTTCATTGTCCACACCTGCCCGTCCATCTGACACTATACAATGGGGAATGAGGATGTTCTTTTCCAGGCATGCCAAGGGAATATATTATCTTTCACACATGCTTTCGAAAATATCAGTTTCTTTACTGAATCGATGCTGTGGGATAGCTGTGTAATAAGCTGCGTTATACCTCTGTAATCGTTCTGATTAAATTTGGAAATGCTTAAGACACCAGGACAACTTTAAATAGATTACACAATGGTATACGCAACTGAAGGCTTATTATTAGATTAGTGAACTGCCACAACTTTATTAAGCTGTTTCATTCACTTTTAATTTAACTTCAAAGGAGATACTTTATGTTTTCTTGGATTCACTGTACGCCTATAGCGCAAGTCATATGCATATCATTGCCATATTAGAAATAAGGATTAGCAGAGCCTGAGTGCATGAATGCCGTTAGTTTGTGTTTGCGTGTATTCGCAGTTATGAAGAAGACTCGACTGAAGACGACCACTGTTATTTCAACCTAATTTTATTTAGGTTCTCTGCACAGCGAACCCAAGTCAGCCCTCACTTTTCCCCGAAGAGAACGTGAACGTACGTTCTGAATGAAAAAGGAACAAGGGTATGCAGGTTGCGCCCTTGGAAGGGTGACCAACCTGACCCAGACATTCCTACCTTTTGGCAGTTACTGCGAAATAACTAACTGTTACCCCCTGCCCTTACGGTTACTTCTCAAGGGGGTAGCGTTTTTTTGCGCAAAAATTGGTCCTTGGTTGACTTGACCAACATTTTGAATCTTGTGCGAGAATTCTACAGTATGTAGGTCTACAATCGATGTATAAGCATCACATGCGGGATTAAATTTAGCAAAAATCACATCGAGTACACTGCCAACCCAACACAATACCAGGCTACGCCATCATTTGGAAGCAAACGGGTGTATGTGGACACCGATGCGTCGTGTGCACATGGCTGAAAAATTTCCTCAGTTAGTACAACAACAATAACAACAACAACCACAAGAAATAAGATACCTTCCTACCCCGGAGATGAAAATGCCCTTTTTTGGCGACAGTTCTGCGGACAGTTTGACCCTTCGAGAAGCAAAGCGCCCTTTTCGGGTGCTTTTTAGAGCGTAGACGCTTAGTGGCTGCCTTTTAAGGGCACTTGCTACTGCCGACAAGTACCGGGACACCTAATGCGCTGACAAGCATAATTAGTGCTCATTTCCTCATCTACCGATGATACAATAAAAATGAAAAGGAGCGTCATATCTTCAAACTTCCTTCGAACTTTAGGCAATAATAGTGTGCTTTATTGTGTCGTAACCTATGCAAGCAATTTGAGCAATGCTCCTGATAACTCATTTGTTTATGGCCCCTGTGGGAAGTTTATCTGATGAACTTTGAGATATTATATAAGCATTGATGTATCGGAAAGAAGTGAGGAAACATAAATGTTTCAGACAGAAAGTTTAACTTGCGTGTTAAGACACCTGTGTTAAGACTAAGTTTAACTTTGCGTGTTAAGACACCTGCCGTTAATGGCAGTTGTCTCCACAATTCTCCGCGCTCAAGAAGATCATTGGAGAACGTGGACTGGCCTCGTACCTCTTGGACGATGGGCATGTGTGGAACGCATCCAAGTTAGGTGCAGTTCACCCCGGAGCAGTCAACAAAATTAAATTAGGCACCTTTGTTGTTATGAACTGCACACCTCCATTTAATCAGTCATCTACCCTATTGAAAAGATGTCCACCATGGGAATCGTGGATTCCACCATCCACCATTTTGGTGGATTATGGCGGTGGAAGTGTTGGTGGCACATGGTGTATGGTGGCGTATGGTGGAGCGGACGGTGGATGGCGCGCTCGAGCCTGCAGTGCTGGAGCGCGAAGCAGTGTCCGAACCACCGTGACAAGCTGGCACTAAAGAAATAATAAAAATAATTGTATGAAAATACATATAAAAAGCACCCGCAAAAAAAAGGTGCGGCGGCGCGGAATCGAACCTGCCACCTTCGAATTTCTAACCGAGCACAGCAACCACAGCGCCACGGCGACAGATGGTGGTTGTGGTGTTGAAGAAGTAGTCAACTCACAAGCTCACTCTTGCACTTCAATTTTGTTTGTCGCTTACTCAAGACTGACGGGACCAGCACCGGCTACTAACATTTGCACATTTGATAAACATGAACAAGTGCTGCCTGTAACGACTTCCACTGTGATAATGGCAACAGCGCTATGTTTTGTAACAATTTACAACCGCAATAAAATTAACAACTCAGTGGACTGAGGAGCAGGCAGAGTTTATCAGCGGTTACTGCCAAGTTTATTATCCGCTTCTCGCTCCTTCCAAGGGGCCATATCTGTTCAGGCTTTATGACGCTTCTATGCTCATTCCACAGATACGCCCACACAATTGATTTTGATGTTTTTCGCGCAAGGCAGAGCGCAGTCGTGCCAGCGCACCGCTGTTGCTCTGTCGTTTGGAAGAACTACATAACGGCTTAGCCAAAACGAATTCAGTGCACCAGAAACATTATGCTATCATATTCGTTCGGTAAGCATACGAATTGACGAGACTGTGTTCTCGGTGTTCTCGCATAAGAGCCAGTGAAGTGGCGGTGAGCCCGACCGGTGGCCGTCGGTGAGGAGAGGCGTACATTTGGTGGAGTGCTGCATGCGCATCACCTCAATATTTTTCGCTTCTTGCGCGGACACCGTACACTATAGAAAAAGCTTCATTCAGGTTGAATGATGCCACAGCTGTGCTGTATTCTCATTTTCACTCGTCAAAGTTGTGCATTATGAAACTCAGAAGCGCCGATAACACTTGTACGGGCTGGGTCGGTAGGATTTGCCTTTGGTGGAAATCATGGTGGTAGAACAAAAGGGTGAAAGTCGAATTCACTAGGGCTCGTATTGACGCATGTCGAAAGGGCAAGTTTACGCATATTTTCATGCACTTTGTTAACTTAAAAGTACGGCTCAAGCAATAGGGTGTGCGATAATTGCCAGGATTGCGTTTCTAGGGTGGTGACATCAAGTCACCGCTGTGTTTTGCTCTAAGATTGAAAGTGGCAATTGCGAACTGGAGCTCATTTATTTCTCGACAACTGTGCGCCGATGTAAAACATTTATTGTCTCTGTTCACAATGACACCTCTAGTCTTCTAAACATAACAACAAAGAAACACATCGCGGATATCAAACATAAGTGAGTGCGTGCGCGAAATGTTCTACGCCCCACAATAATTGAAGCGTTGTTGACACCACTAGGAATAAAAAATTTAACGTGCCAGTAGCATGATGAGCAGCGTTGGTTTCTTTTGACTCTAAACATATACCTCTGCGCATGCAAGAATGAAACGCTAGAAATAGGTGATTCCACACACTGTCATGTGCTTTTTCATCATGCCACCATCACTCACCAAGCTTCCATCACGCCACCGTCATCCACTTCGCTCACCAAACCTTCCACTAAAGACGTTTTGCCTCGCCACCATCAGCCAGCATTTCCGACTGTCACCACCATTGGTTCGCCACCACCACCACCACCACCATCTGTCACCATTTTTCCCCTCTAGCCGTCGTCAGCCGGCGTTTTCCACCGTCACCACCATTGGCATACCACCACCACCATCTGCCATCATTTTTTTTCTCTCTCGCCGTCATCAGCCATTATGCCACCTACAGTTTCCTCCATATGCACTATTATTTCCATCATATCCACCAATGATTCCAGCACCACCAACCCAGGATTTTCAATAGGATAGTGCGCCACAACCTAACACATCAAGAGCCGATGGTAATGAAACTTTAGACCCTGGCACGCAAGCTTCAACATGTCTAGGACTTTATGCGCTGTAATAAAAAGCAAGCGTAAAAAAAGACCCCGAAGAAATCGAAGGACTTTGTTAGAGACTAAAAAAAACTGGTCTTGTGTGACTTTTGGTTTTTTTATTTTTGTTCTTTTTTGAAAAGGGGGCAAGTTAATTTTCTCCTCGAATAGCTTCTACACTAGCTAAGGGGGGAAGATGTTTAAGGCTCGGAATGGATCCCCTCGATGACTCGAGTGCATGGTGGCAGCGAAAAGGAAGATCCGTCGTCCGGTGAAGAGACGCTTTACTGCAGCCTCATGCGTCTGCCCGACTGCAAGCCCGAAACTCCACTTGTGAACCATGTGAACGGAGTCTCCTTCATTTCACGTGCACAGGTCCCCCGTGTTCACCTTCGCGGAACCGATCAGCTTCGTTAGTTGACGTGTCGGGGACTGGCTCCAAGCTCTGTATCAGCCGCCGTTATTACGCTACACACGACGCGCTGGCAATTGTCACCTCACACTAAGAGGGTATATGATATAAGGCGTCGCTACCGACTACAGCGCTGCGCGATGGCACGCGCTCAGCGGGCGCAACAGGGGGGAAGGAGATGGAATGAACAAGAAGTCTCCGTTTATGATTTGACTTTCCTTATGTACGATGTAACAGTATGTACCCTAGGTCAGTCTAGGAGGCAAAGCTGTGAACAACTGGCGGTATCCTTGCCCATACACCAATGCAGCCATTTTGTTTCTGCAGGATGCAACCTTTGGCAGCCTGAAAAAGCCCTTTCCGAGGATTTCAAATGCTGCCGATTTATTTAAGATTTCGTTTGTGGACCAAGATATTAACTTTGTGAGAACGTTTGAATGAAAAAGAAATATTGTTTTTTTACGCCGGTTGTTTCATTCAGCTACTTGCTGCGTTAAAGAAGATAACCTTTCTTAGGGTACTGCGACAGAAAAATACCCCAAGACCATACCCTAAACGGCCAACCCCATCCGCAGTTCCCCCCCCCCCCAAGATTGCTCAAGTTTAAGCGTTGATACTTCTGCGATGGTCAAATATAAAGCAATTATTGCGCATATCTGAGGCACCATAACATTAGCCTGATATTTTGTATGTATGTATTCATACTAGGGAAGACATACATATGTAATTCTAAGAACCGTAGCGTTTATCCCGCTGCGCTAAAAATGCAACGCTATGCTCAAAAAGGCAAACGTTTCCAACGCATTGCTAAGACAACATGGTGGTGGCACCTGCTCCTCCCTTCGCGGTCTACACCTTATCACCTCCTAAACAGACGTGCATGCCTTCCTTCGTTTTCGGGGTAGAGGAAGATGAAGCGATTCTTTGTAGAACACATCTCGCTCGTCTCAGTGCTTTTCTGGACTTTTCACTGCAGTTGTGGGGTGTATTGCCCCGTAGGTTGCAATATTAGATGTACAACCTAACGAGGTGACGTACGCCTCCGGTTCGACCGTGGCCACTACCTCGAGGAAGCGAGGAAACACATCCAATGAGAATGATGACACTGAGCTGTGCTCCGCATCTTGCGACCAGTCCTCAGACGACGGCTTTCAACCTGTTCTGCACCGCGAGGCCAAGCGACGGATCATCAATCCATCGCCGGTGTCAAGTACAGCCACCGTGAAAACGGCGCCCCAGCGATGGCCCCATTCCATCCTGTTCCTGCCAAAGAACGCTACCGAAAGTCTGCGTATTCTGAACAGACAGGCGCTTTCACTCTATTTTGAGAACACTGTGCCGAACGAAATCAAAGACGTACGATTTAATACAAGGAGAAACATCCTGGCTTTCGATGTGTGGCACCCGAGTGCACTGAGCACACTGAAACAAGTAACACAACTGGGAAACATTGCAGTTAGGTACATCATATCAGCCGATGGTGCGACCACATCAGGAGTCATTTACGACATTAACACGGAAATCGCTATAGCAGACCTTCTAATACTTATAAAACCAGCGAGTCAAGACAACGTCGTTGTCAGCGTTGGACGGTTTGGTAACACACGCTGTGTGAGAGTACCGTTCAAAAGCGACTGTCTTCCCGCATACGTGAAGGTTGGTCACTTTCGTCAACAAGTTCGACCGTTCATTCCTAAACCCGTGCAATGCTTCAATTGTCAGAAGATCGGCAATGTAAAGGGTGTTTGCAGGAGCTCCGCAGCATGCCCCCGGTGCGCCGAACCACACGCGGAAGAGAGCTGTAGCGCTACCACACTGAAGTGTGCTAACTTTCAGGGTGCTCACAAGGCTTCTTCGAAAGAATGTCCACACATAAAGAAAGAATTTGCTATTCTGAAGCAAATGGTACGAGACAGCTCAACCCACAAAGAAGCTGCCGAGAAACTTCGGCGAAGACGACGTCGCCATCGAAGGTCTTCACGTCGGAGAGCGCCAACTTCAGGCGATAAGTCGATGCATCAGGAAAGATCGCCAGCTGCAGTTTACAGCACGGCAAACACAGACGTTAGAAAAAGAGCAAAGGGACAGGCAAGTCTCTACAGAAGAGTGGCCTCCACTTACGCGTACAAAACGCTCAGCAGAGCCGCAGCAGAAGCCTTCTTCTTCAGAGCAAGCTGCTGCAATGGAGGACTTGCGGAACATAGATCAGCAAGTGATAGCTCTTTTGCGACCCTTAATTAACGCCATTCACTTGTTGTTAGGCAGCATCCACACACCGTCAGCAAGAAGTGCATTGCAATTACTGGACGCTTTGAGTCCAGTACTCGCAGCGCTTGGTTAAATAATGGCTCACCAGCCCCTGTCTTTCAGAGAAGAGGTCCGAAAAGCAGCGATTATTCAATGGAATGCCCGGGGACTGAGGTCACGCATCGCTGATTTTCGTCGGTTCGTGTACACTAATATGTTCCCCATGATTGTCATCTGCGAGCCAAATTTGCAGAAAGAAATCAGACTTGCTGGTTATGAGTCGTTCATGTCGTATACAACTGCGGAGAATAGCAAAGTTATGATGTTTATTCGCTGCGACCTTACCTTCATTCTTCATCCGGTGTCACCCCACGACGACAATCAATATATAAGTATACCAGTGAAAAGGAAACTTACCACCACGGTTGTGGGTGCCTACCTCTCTCCGTCAAGCTGTTTCGAACAAGACTACAAGGTATCCTGTCAGCAACTTCTCACCCATACATTAAAATTGGCGACTTCAACGCCCATCATACAATCTAGGGAAGTTCGAAGACCAATGTTAAAGGTAGAAAGTTGGTATTCTTCACCTCCGACAACTAAATTTTCTTGCTAAATAATGGCAGTCCAACGTTTCTACGTGGTTCAAGGTATAGCAGCTGCCTTGACCTGGCCTTTGTCTCACGAGGTGTCGTCAGGCATGCTAAGTGGTTTCCAGACATAGAAACGGATGGAAGTGACCACTTTCCCACTTACGTCAAAATCGAAGGATTGTCCTATGCTAAGATACGCGATAGTTTTCAGAGAGCGGACTGGTTGAAATTCCAGTCTCGCATAGAAGAGCAATATGAAGCAAACATATCCCTCGACATATAGAAGATAATTAAAAGCACAATACACAATACTACGTGTACCCTCACCTGCTCTCCCAAAGTAACGGAATTTTACATCGAGCTAGAAAGCCTTCGAGCAATCCGACGGCAAGCTGAACGAAGATACCGACGCACGGAGGCAATAGAAGACTTTTGAATTGCTCGACGTATACAAAAGAAGATTCAGCGCCGGATAAATAAACTCGAGTCACAACGTTGGACTGCTTTTTGTGAGTCACTTGACCCACGAAAACCTTTATCCCAATTGTGGAAGACGGTACGAGGTCTCCGCACAAAACCCACTCAGTGGTCATCATTCAGGGCTATCGCACTTTCTGAACAGAGACGCGGCATTGACGTGGCAGAAGACTTCTGTGCCAGAGTGTATGGGCCACTCACAGTGCCAAATAGCCTATTGTCCTCGACTAACTGTCCACAAACACTGGACTCCCGCATAGATATGCCTTTTTTATCATGGAGCTCAGAGCAGCACTAGCTTTGTGTGGACGCACGTCGGCACCAGGGCCCGATAGAATTTCTTATAGGGCCTTGTGTCATTTGGGTGAACGCGCGAGAATTGTTCTTTTGAAGTTGTACAACAAATTCTGGCAAGATGAAACGCTCCCGACAAGCTGAAAGACAAGTAGCCTAGTTCCACTTCTGAAGCCAGGCAAGTCACCGCGGGACCTCTCATCTTATCGTCCGATCGCATTGGCCAGTTGTGTGGGCCAAGGTATGGCGAGGATGATCCTTGGACGACTGGAGTGTTTCTTGGAGTGTAACGACATCTTCCCAGATGCCATGGCAGGATTTCGGCGTGGTCGAGCATCGATTGACAACGTAGTCGACCTGGTCACTTATGTCCTACACGAGAAAGGCCGTTAGCATCTCTGCGCATCTTTGTTCCTAGACGTCAAAGGGGCGTATGACAATGGTACGCATGAAGCTGTTCTCACCGCTCTCGAAAATATAGGAGTAGGTGGTCGGATGTATCGCTGGATACGTAGTTATTTGTCAATGCGATCCTTCTTTGTGAGCACTGAAGACGGTCCAACCTCTCCACATTACAGCCACCACGGCGTACTCCAGGGTGGCGTACTCAGCCCTGTGCGGTTCAATCTTACGTTAGTTGCTTTCACTGAGCATCTGCCATACATGGTCAGGCTATCAATGTACGCAGATGATATCTGCGTTTGGACATCGGCTGCAACACGCCTGCAGTTACGAGGGAGAATTCAAAAAGCTGCCACTGAAACATTACACTACCTCTGAAATCGAGGCTTGGAAATGTCTTCCGAGAAATGCGCCCTCGTAGCTTTTACACGAAAGCCTATGGATAAGCACACTATAAGCATCAATGGTCAAACTGTACCATACGTTCGATCGCACATGTTTTTGGGCGTCATAATTGACATGAATCTATCATGGAGCGATCACGTTTCGTACATGAAGAAACGGTTAATGAACATCTGTAATATACTGAAGTTCTTTGCAGGGAAGACTTGGAGAATGTGTCCCAGTGCAATGCTACAGCTGTACAGAGTACTTTTTCTTGGTTTCATGCGGTACAGTTTACCGGCATTGACCAATGCAAGCAAAAAAAGCCTTCGAACACTACCGAGTGTTTAGTTCCAGGCACTCCGGATTTGCCTCGGCTTGCCTCGTAGTGCGTCAACCATGGCTACTTTAGCTATCGCCGATGACCACCTCATCACGACACATATCGACGTTGAGGCACTCAGGACACATATAAGGCATATTGCTCGGACACCCTGCCACCTCCTAGCCTCTTTACCAGCAGACAGACCACGTTCGTCATTTTGCCAAACGGTCACCTCATACCGCGATTTTTTGCCAACATGCTTCACACCCGCCGCCAGGCCTTCGACTTCTCCCTGGTGCCTGACTTAGGCTAATATCCGGCTAAATATACCTGGCATCAAGAAAAAAGCAGATATGTCGTCACCTGCTCTTAGACAGCTTGATCTGCTCTTGTTATACGAGACGTATCAAGGCTGTATACACGTATACACCAACGGCTCTGTTTTACAGAAGAGTTCAACTGCATCATTTGTTATACCGATAAAAGACACGACGAAAAATTCAAGACCTCCCGCCTCACGACATCAACGAGAGCAGAGCTCACAGCTGTTCGACCCGCATTGGAATTCATCAGCGATCAACAGCCACAAAAATAGCCAATTTTCAGTGACTCAAAGCCGGCACTGCAATCCCTTTTATCACCTTTACGCCACGGCCCGTACGAACAGCTGGTATTTGAGATTGCAGAAAAGACTCACCAATTTATTGAGGAAGCACATGGAATAGCCTTTCAATGGCTTACAAGTCACTGTGGAATAATTGGCAATGAACGGGCCGATCGAGCTGCCTGTTGTGCCCATTCTGAAAGCGATGAAATATCAATTTCGCTTTTCAGAACTGACGCTGCACGGAAACTCCGCATGCTTGCTCGCAAGCGCACCACGTCACAATGGAACGAGTCACATTTCATCCATGCACGGTTCGGTACTTGAGACCCAACCCTCAGTCTTCGAATTCCTCCGGAATTACGCCGACGAGACGCTACTACGCTGTGCAGAATATGGTTGGACGTCGCATTTACCAATGTGTACGTGTTCCGCATAGGAATGGCTGACACTGCTGCATGTGACCATTGTGGCACTGATGAAACAACTTGGCACATTCTGTGTGAATGCCCACAATACTGCTCGCAGAGACAGTCACTCTGCGATGCACTAGATGAACTGGACAACCAGATTCTTTCGGAAAGAAAGACTCCTGCGCTGCCGACAGGACTTTATGTCGCAGAAGAAGGCTGTGAAGGCGCTCCTGCGCTTCTTGCGTTCAACCGGCCTGTCCAAACGACTGTGATCGGAACTCCCTAAATGTGTGCGTATGTGGTTTTTTTCATAATTTATTTTATATCTCTCTATATCTAGTCTCTTTCCGACCATTTTCCCCTCCCCCGTACAGGGTAGCAAACCAGTACGTCTAGGTTAAGCTCCCTGTCTCTTCCTTTTAATTATTTCTCTCTCTCTTCGTTCATTTTTGAACCTAACTGCCAGATAGCGCTTGTGTCTAACGTGCCTCGATGCGCTCGTTCGCATTTGCTGCACGGATCAAGACACTCTAACGCAGCGCCTACAGAACATAATTGACCGGCTTTCTCGCGCTGAACATCAAATAAACGTTTTGTTCACTCTCTCTAGGCACAATAGCAAGACAATCGTCTTTTGACGACATTCGCAGTAAAGCATGCAGATACGGGGCCAATTGTTTTCTATAAGACGCATTAGAAGTAGGCTCAGATTTTGCTAGACATTGGCAACGTTAAGTGATAAACTCATTGATCTGTAGACCACATAGCACTAAAACGAGAGGAAGTTTTTAATCTTCTACTCTAACTCAGTGGGAACGAAAATGAAGACTGGTTTCAAGAGCCACCTCATCACCGGAACTAATAAACGTCCAAAGAGTTCCAGTACAGCAAAGATTTTTAACTAACATCTATAGACGACAAGAAACATTGTGTAGTAACACGAGTAAGTGCCATGACAAGATAACAAAGTTGGTAAATGAAACTTTTGCAACCATTTCAGACCATTTCAGAAACCATTTCAGAAAAGATGGTGGTCATAGAAGCGACTAGAAATCGTTTATCAGGGGATGTCTCAGACTACAGCGATATTGCATTTGGAAGATTTGAAATAAAAGAGCAGCATGCTTAGACGTAGAACAAAGTAGAAGAATAAGCAGGATACAAGTGCCCTTTCTCATAATAATGCATTCATTCTACAATGAGTGCTGCTTTTTGTGCCGTTTTTAAATACGAAGCATTTCTTAGCGAACTTCGGCGACGTTGAGCATATATATATTTATCTATCTATCTAGCTGCCTACGACTTTTAGCTCTCCTGGCTGTTTGTATAATGGTAACGATACCAAACTTGGCATGGCATACCATGACTGTATGACGAGCATATTTGACAAGTCATAACATGAAAATTATGACATGTATGTCATAAATATCATAATTTATATTTCATAGTCTTGCTGCTGTTGCGGTGGTCTTGCTCACATGACATGTTACAAAACTGGTATGCTATGACATGATTGCATGGCGAACACAGGCGACAGACCCTAACGTGGAAATCATGGCATGCATGTCATGTAAGTCATGAGTCATGACTACACGCCACGCTCATGATGCGCTTGCAGCCATCTCGCTAGCTCCATATATACCAAATTGGGCTTTAAGTGATGTGAATGGATGACGAAGGTAGGTGACTGGTGCAAACAGGATAATAATGTGATGCGTGTGAAAATAATATGATGCGTGTGAACATAATGTGATCATGACTACATGCTACGCTCATGATGAGTTCGCGACTGTTTCACTAGCTTCAAATGTACCAAATTCAGTCGTACGTGACACGAACATATGTAAATGACATGTCAAAATATGATAACAATGACATGCATGTCATGTAAAAACATGACTACATGCCGCACTTATGATGCGCTCGGGGCTTTTCGCTTGATTCATATACGCGAAATTCGGTATTACGTCACATGAATGGCCGACAAAAGTATATGACTGGTGCAAACAAAATAATTATGAGATGCGGGTCATGTAAGAGCATAACTACATGCCACACTCAAAGCGTCAATACAGTTAGACGTGACCCATTGCACGTGTGCTCCAGCGTTCGTTTCGTCGCGTCATGCCAGTGATGCTATACCAGGCCCCGATCTGCCTGGCATATACTCGCGGGCATGTGCCGCGCTGCGTTGCTTTGACGCATGCGCGTTTGAGCACGCCCGGCGTCCCTTCCTTCGTCACGAAGCTAGGCACACGCGGTGCATTCTAGGTAACGTGGTTGGTGCAAAATGCAGCATGTCTCATTTCGCACCGGTTGCCGCCGTGCTGCGATGACAGACGCTAGTCGCGTCTGGCATCAGACAATAGAGCGTTCACGTATTGCTAGCGTAGCATCACTGCGCCCAGCGTGCAATCGTCGACGTTACTTAAAACTGTTACGTCGCAGTATATTGGGTCCTTCATAATCTTCTCCCCACCGTTCCGCTAGCTCCGCATTTCTATGTTTGGTATTATGGGACGTGAATGAATTAAAAACGTATCTGACTGGTGAAAACATGGCAATCATGAGATGCGTGTCATGTAACAACACGATCATATGCCACGCTCATGATGCGCTCGCGGTCGTTTCTCTAGGTTCAAGTATACCACATTGGTATTGTATGACGTCAACAGACGGCGATGTTGAATGACACGTCCGAACATGATAATCATTACACTCGTGTAATGTAAAACATGTTTACATGCTACGCTCACAGCACGCTCGCAGCCGTGTCGCTCGCTCCACATATACCAAATTTGGTATCAGGGGGCGAGAATAGATAGATGATAAAGGTAATTAACACGTCCAAACATAATAATTCTGACATAAAAGTTATGTATGAAATAATTTATTTCCACCCCGTAATGTTCTTCTGATTTTAAACTGACATATAAACCTTCCTCATTCGTGCTTCGCATATCGTCCATTCTGGCTGTACGTGGTATCTGCCAATATTTCTGTATGCAGAAATGTCTTTGGGTGTTGTTCTTATTACAAGCTTGGACCGAAGAAATGAAAAGCACACATATTATTCTTAATTGTTAACTTGCAACTTATCTATGTGTGTGAACGAAGATGATAACACTTATTCGCAGACACATGCAATTCGCAGCTCATCCAAAGCGGTGTAATGATGTAGAAAGAGCGCTAACGTGTATTTTGAAAGAAATTTTTATATGTGAAAATTCTGCGAACACCAAAACAATAGGAGTGCTCTTTCTTCCTAAGAGTTAGGCGGGGTTGTCGTAACAACCAAATTACCTCAATTCCTTTGTTTCTCTTTATTACGTTGAAGTAAAAATCACGGAGGTGCTGCATTGGTTTCGGAGGGCGCGGGAGAACATGTAAACGCAAGCCCTCACTAGAGAGGGTGCGTTAAAGAGGTGTTAGCACGGGTTCTTCTCTGTTATGTTTTATATGTTTATTCAAGCCGGACACATCGGCAGCGATTATCGAAACAGAAGTAGCTAGGACATAACCAGAACGTAAACTACGGGTACAAGCCAGCTGATGCCGCTGGTCTTTCTAGCCACCTGAAATTGAGAAAGAGTAGAAGTGTTGCGACGATGGCGTATATTGTTCTTTGCGTTTTTTTTTTCGAAGCTCTCGGGACGGCTCTGTGCTCTCCCATAGTAGAGTACCAAGTACTCTAAATCGTTGCCCCTTTTTTCTAAACAGTGTTATGAAGCATAGTGTAGAACAGCCTTTCCTGCCACTTACCTCTAAGGTGTTGCCTGGCGTTGAAAACTCAACAATACTTGATTCTATATTCAAATATATTCATGTGTATAAGGTACGCCTCTTAGTATTTTAAACGATCACAGAAAGTGGTATCGGTGACATCACTCAGAGCTCAAAAGCCGCCGTGAAGAAGCTGCGTGGCTGTTGTATTAGGACATGCAGAAAAGATGCATCCGATGCCTTAACATCATGCTCTTTATTCTCCGATCCAAGCGCTCATCATCATCTTCTTCCCTATATACAATATTTTCCTGGCTAATAAAAAAAAGACTATCGCTTGCGTAGCAATTAGTCCCTGGGCTTTGATGGAGTTTTTTTTTTTCACTCGTCGGCTCTTCCGTGATGGCTGGCAGGACATGTTATTTTGCAGTGAAGATGGTTCCGACTGCAGTAAAGATGACTCTGTCTGCAGTGAAAGTGGCTCGCTGGATTCGGATGCTGTTCGTTGCACTGGCGTAGGTGGACAGTCGTCGTGTTGTTCATTCGAAAGAGCGCTGCCTTCAAAAGGTTCGTCCGAGGAGGGCAGACTACAATTTAGAATTCCAGGATGACTGCATATCAGCTTCCCCACAGCTTCTTGGTGTACTGCTTGATATTTGGAAGAGTTCCATGCGCGACCATCTTCCGAAAGAAACAAGGCTGGCCCTCGTTGCTTGATGATTTTCTTCGGTTCCGAAAAGTGCGAGAATAATTTCCCGTGAACGGATGGCTTTCTCACACGGACGCAGTCACCGACGGCAATGTTTCTAGTCCGAGCTCCACGATGGAAGTGAATGTCTTGTTTGAAAGAAGCTTGTTATTGTTTTACGCGCTGACGCAGCCGTTTCATCGACTCTGCTGGATTTTCGTGAAATGAATAATCCGGTGATTCGACAAAGCTTAAGCGAGTTAGTGACTGTCCTCCGTGCAAGAGAATGGCGGGTACCACTCCCGTTGTGGCGTGAGGTGTGCAGCGGTAGACGCTCAAATAGTCCGTCACGGTAACAAGGATATTATGCCACTTGTATACTGCTGTCTGAACCACGAACTTGAGTACTCTGTTGAAACTTTCTGCAAGACCGTTTGCTTGTGGGTGGTAGACAGAAGAAAAGCAATGGCGTATGCCGCGTTCTCGAATGAAATCCTTTATTTCAGCTTAGTTGAATTGGAGTTCGTGATTCGAAACTATTCCATTCGAGTAGCCATAGCGATCAAACACTTGTAAAAAGAAGTTTTTGACTGTCGCCGCAGAAACTTGTCTCAAAAAAAAAACTTCTGGCCATTTGTTGTGATGATCAATAAGCGTCTCCGCATAAGGGCAATCGATAGGAGCTTGCTCAAAGGGGCCAATATATCAATGGCTATTTTCTCCCAAGTCTTCTCAGGGAAAGATACTGGCTGCATAGGGGCTGCTGTAGGCCGTGCATATTTGTGAAGAGAATGGCAAACAAGACTTATTTTAACCAGTTCTTTTACACGGTCATCCATTCTAGGCCACCAGTACATCTCTCGCAGTCTACTTCTCGTACGACTGAACCCCGGATGCGATTCATGTGCGACCTCCATCAAACGACGAGTAAGGGTACTTGAAACTATGATCCTTTCACCATGGTAAAGCAAGTTGAGCAAAATGAATAGTTCAGCACGCACATGGAAATATGGCATTATCACCGTTTCCCGGGTTTTTTTTTTAGGCCAAGATGACTTAATGAAGTTCACGACTTTTGTGATTATCCTGTGAGATGCACTCGCTGCTTCTAATTCTGCCAGGATTAGCTTTGGAGAAAGCCGGCAAACAAATCGATTGTCAGTGACCTGACTCGCTTCTCCGGGTAAAGTCTGTCGAGAGAGTGCATCAGTGACCACGTTAATGTTCCTCTTACGGCACTCTACAATGTAGTTGTAGCGTAGCAGCAGCGCTGACTAACGTGAATGAGCAATGGCCGATGTACAACACTCTTAGTAGACAACAAGGTAACAAGGGCACTATCATCAGTTATCAGAATGACGGGGCGACCCCAAAGGTACACGTGTCAGTGTTCACAAACCCAAACACATGCTAAGCCTTCGCGTTCACCTGCAGAATAATTCTGTTCTTGTGGGCTCAAAGTCCGGGAGGCAAAGTCAACCGTGTGTAGGATTCCCTTGCTGACTTGTTGTAGCACAGCGCCCAGCCCATATCCAGAAGCATCGGTCGTGAGAATGACGGGAATGCTCGGATCAAAGAAATGTAGAACCTTGCAAGTTGGCAGCTGTGATTTCCAACGGACAAAACTCTCTCCGGTAGCTGATGTCCGAGCAAATGGTTCGTTGCCTCGAAGCGATGCCCGTAGAGGTTCTACGACATCTGAAAAGTTGGGAACTATCTTGACGTAAAATCCCGCCAAGCCAAGCAGGAAACAAAGTTCATTTATTTTTGAAGGCGCTGGAGCTTCTTTCATCACTTGGATAGATGACACTAGCGGAATGACTCAATTGCCATTTCCAACTTGTCCCACGAACGTGATTGCCGTGACGTCGAAAACGCACTTCTGATTTAAATTCAGGCCTGCTTTAGAAATTCGCTGCAAAAAGTTGCGAAGGTTTGCAAAATGGTCTTCTCAAGAATGGCCATAGATGATAATGCCATCTACGTAAGAAAGTGCACCTTGCACCCTTTCAGTATAAAATGCATCATTTTCTGATACTCCGACGTCGCTGAAGCCCAGCCAAAGGCTATTCTTTTGAAGCGAAAAAAGCCCGTCGTGCGTAATGAAAGTAGTCAGGTTACGACTTTCAGGATCTAGTTGAAGTTGATGGTAAGCAGACGCCAACTATAACTTCTAAAATCGCTTGGCGCTAGCTAAGCTGTGGAACAGCTCATCTGTCTGTGGTAGTGGTGAGCTATGCACAATTATAGCTTTATTAGGCTCTCGCAGATGCACACATTCGTATTGAGCGATCCTTTTTTCGAACAACCACTATATGAGAAACCCACTTAAAAGCATCAACGCGCTCGATCGTCTTGAGCTTCATGTTTGTGCAGCTCAGCCGACACCTGCTCACGTAGGGTAAGCCGCAGCCGTCGTCATTTGCTGGCAACGAGTGGAATGGACTCACGAACCTTATTTTCGTGTTCGAACCCTTTGGCAAGTCCTAGCTGTTGGTCAAAAACATGTTCATACTCTGAACGTAACTCAGTAGGCAATACACGAGTTCTGGAGGACAATGCAAGACACTGAAGTAATTTACTTGGAATGTTCATCTGTAGTGCCGCATTGGCGTCTAATCCCAATGCAGCAGTGCCTTCAGATACAACATACATAATAATGCAAGCAGTTCTGTCTTGAAACACAGCTGAAGCGACAAAACATCCTCGAACTGTTATCTTTGACTTGGAGAAGTTGAAAAGCTGCACTGAGGTCGACTTCAAAGGGCAAGTGCTCACAAAAAACTGACGATAGAGTTCTTCTGACAAAATAGTGACAGAAAATTTCATCTGAACTATAAACAAGATTGTGTGACCTTCCACTGTGATGGAAGCGTAAATGTCATGCTTGTGTCCCTTGACAAAACAAACTGTTTTGCACTACACTGGGAGCTAGTGTCGTAATCGTCAGCAACTTGTCGAACTTTAGCAGAGTATCCAGACGACCTGCACAAAACGTCTAAGGGCCTAATATGCTCACAAAGACGACATCTGCGCTGGCGGGCCTTACATGCAGGATTATTTGCAAGATGTTCAGCAGCCCTACAACAATAACAAGCTCGAAAGTTTGCGATGCCTTGTACAGGATACCTCAATGATTTGGCTTTGCACTTAGCACAACATGTACATTCGTTGCTTAGATTTGGAGGCAGAGAAGAGTATTGCGCCTCTATAACGTGGCAAACTGAAGCGTCGTCGCAAAATTCTTGAGCTTGGCTCACAGCTTCTTCGTACTGGTTAGCGAGTATAATAGCTCGTGAGAGCGTCAGTGAGGAGTCTTCAAAAAGAAAACGATCACGTAACTGATGATTCTTAGTCTTCTAGACAAGCTGGTCACGTAACATCTCATCAGCGAGTCCTCAAAAACTAGAGTCAGCGATGAGAATGTGCAAAGCAGTGACGTATTTTTCCACTGTGCCACCTGCAGGACGAGTATGGTGACTGTACTTTTGTCGAGCCACGACGACGTTGACTGAACGCTTCAAATGGTCCAAAAGCGAGGTAATCGCATTTTTTGTCCAGCCGGTGTCGCCTTTACCTGAATACATGGAAAGAGCGGTGGTAGCAGAGCCAGAGTGCAAGTCCGCCAGCTTCAAATGTGAAGAACCGCTGCCCCTCTATTTCAAGGCAGGTGAGCAGGATCGCTCTCTAGCGTTCATGTTGAAGATCTGGCGCTCGATAAGCCACCATGTACGTCTGAGAAGCCTGTTTCTACTGGTCTCATGGGACAGCTGGACGACCAAGCGAAGGAAGGAAAGGCAGTGGTGGTTGTTATCCCGGAACGCTCATTGTGATGATGGAGAAGAAATAAGCAGGAACGTTGCTCTTGCACCGGTTCAAATCTCGTCGCCCATAAGTTGTATTTAGGACATACAGAAACGATGCATCTGATGCCTTAACATAATTATCTTTATTCTCCGATCTTGTTCTTGTTCTTGTTGCCCTGCACTTGTGGCACATACCCACTGTGGAAGATCGGCCAATATTTGAGTGGTCTTATAAAGCATTATTCTATTTTGGAATAAAAGAACTTACAAATTGAAAACGTTACAACTTTTAGAATGAAATCTTGAAAATCACTGATCTGTACTTACTATGAAGTTTTTGTATAAGTAATAGTTAGCAACCTAGATCAGAACCTAGCCTAAAAAAGAAATAAAAAGGAGAAGGTATGCGTATGTCGACACAGAAGAATAATATTACTTTGTTAGTATTTTCGTTTCATTTGAATAATGCCACACTGCCTCGCAAATTTTCGCACTTGCGAACCCAGAAATAGTGGCTCCAAAAAATAGAATTATGTGCATGGATAAATTCATTCCAATAGCACGAAGAGGATTTTCTAACTTGGATTTTCGAGCTGTAGTAAATCGTCTACACGTCAAAAAGTAATGATCCATCGTTTTTTGCTCACCACAGAAAGCGCACAACGGAGAAAGAGCCTGCCCAGACCTGATTTGGTAGAAATTTAGTTTCGGCACCCTACAGCACAGCCTGGTGATTGCGACTTCTAGTTTACGTGTGTTACAAGAGGATCGGCGCCTGGGATATAATAAGTGCCGATATTCAGAGAAATTCGTGAGTGATGTACCTGTGGAGCTTTCCATAATGGTACGCCTGTGAAATCGCGCAGCCGTTACGTGATCGGATGGTGGAAAACACACTAAAATTGGCCCAGTTATTGCTTACTTCGCTAAAGAATCGGCCATTTCATTTAAGAGCAACCCTTTATGGCCCGGCACTCAAACTAATCCAACTAATTATACCAATAGCTGACTTCTCGTCACTCTGTGATGGATTTGTAACAATAATTACACTTTGTTTTGATGCTCTGCAAGCGTTATTGCAATAAATCATCTAGAGTGTGATGGGGGAGGAAGTTTGCATTATTAGGAAAAATGTCGTCAGATTGAATATCCACCTGGGTTGAATTATCGCTAGTCGGCCTTTTATCACCGATATGTACATTGAGCGGGTCCAGTAAACATTGTACAAATGTAATTTCTGGGGTGTGGCCATCTAACACCAAAAAATACTTCCGAAGAGGATATGAATACTATTTGCGATGGCTTGACTGGTGACTCATAAATATTTAAAAGTGTCTGAACGGTCAAGATACGAGATCTGCACGAAGCACAAAAAACTCTCGATTCTAGGGGAAGCGTGTGTCTCTGACACATCTGAACATCGATCGCTCTCGCTCAGCCGATCTGCTCTGATGATGTCGACCGTACACAGTCGTCGGTGCTCCCGCTGCCACGTTCGCTTCGATTCTAGGTATAAAACAAAGTTAGAAACTGTTTTAGGGAGACCAAGGCTTAATCGTAGCGATTCTCTATCTAAAAAATCAAAGGCGTGATTTTTGTAGGGTGGAGCACCAGAGAAAAGCACGCATCCAAATTCCAGAATTGGACGAACATACATTCGATATATCATTACTAAAGTATGTCTTCTCATACCTCTTCGGTAGTTACTTATCCTACGTAACATGCCGACAGCTCGTACGCCCTTTCCAGCTATGTATTCAATGTGCTGGCGCCAGTTCAGAGGGGTATTATAAATTAGCCCAGGATAGTTATTAGATTCCACCTACGGTATGACCTCACGATGCTAACATAATGAGATCTGCATGGGATATTTCAAGGGAAAGACAAGAAGAGCACATTTACTCGGATTTAGTAAAAAAGAGATTGTCATCAAGCCAGTTTTCCAGGATGTTAGGATAAAACTGCAGGCGGTCATATAACGTCTGAATGGTATCGGGCGTGGCAAAGAAGGCGATATCGTTTGCATAAGCATAGGTTGTTATGTCCTGGTTATGTGGAATGGTGCTCATTAGCAATATAAATAACACCGGGAACAGCATTGAGCCTTGCGGTACTCCTCTTGTTTGTGTGTGCACAGTCAATGAAAAACTGCCTTTGAAGCAATAGAACTTTGTGTCCAAAAGAAATTTGTGAATCCACGTCACTATGTATGCCGTAAAATTGAAATATTCCAGTTGATCTATCAGAATACTATGCTCCACAGTATCGTATGCTTTAGCGATAACCAAAGTAACTAAAGCTGCATATTTGTTGTCCCGTCGGGATAACTGTATACGACTTTCTGAATCAACATGAGCATTTCATATGAAACACCCAGCCCTGAACCCGATTTTACATGGGCTTCAAATTCACCTTTTGCCAATAAATCTATTGATTCGAGTATAGATAATTCCCTCAATCAATTTCTCCAGATTTTATGTCAAGGCAATCGGCCTTATGTTGTCCAGTGTGTATCTGCCGTATTGTTTCTTCAGCAACACCATATTTTTAGCTAGTTTTCATTCTTGCGGTATCCAAGAGTTCCTAAACGAATAGTTCACAATATTTAAAAGAACATTAGACGATTCTTGAAGTAAAATTTTAACATAAAATTTGTATGTCCACCCGGTCCAGGGCAGTTTACCTTAGCGCTGCTCAAGTAAACAAAGTACAGTCTCAGTCAATTCCGATATGGAAATTTCTGTAAATCCATGCATAGATACCTGCATGTTGCCAATGGTCGCGAGATCTGTCCTAAAGCTACGTTCTAAACCATTATCTATCTCGTCCAGAAAGGCGGTCATCTCTTACAGCGTCAACATACATGATTCTAAAGTTAAAGGTGTTGGCAGTACCTTCCTTGACCGCAGATACGCAAATAGAGCACGCTCATTGTTTTATTTGGAAAGATAATCAAAATATCGACTGACATATTCTTCTTTCGCACGTTGAACAATGCGCCTAAATACGCGACAAAAAACTGGTGGTTTTTCTAATGTGCTGGGCATTGATTATGCAGAAGCTTCTTCCATGCGGCTTTCCGTCTTCTGTAATCGCGTGTACATTCATCAGTATACTAACGAGAGGATAGCCGTTTACTCAATAGAATAATGAAATCAGAATTTTTCCGACATCCCTCTAGTATGGAGCCTTTCTTAGATGCAATTTACTGATCATTGTCATTCTGAAGTTTTGCAATTGCTGAACGCAGACAGGTTTGAAATTTTTTATGGTAGATATATACTCGAGGTTGTTGCTATAAGGTTGTCTTTGGACACACAATGTCAAAAACTACTGGGAGATAGTCGCTGTTAGTTGCAGAGTCAACCACTGACCATGACGAAACATTAATCAGACTCGTACAAAAAGTCAAAACTAACAGTGATTGAGACTGACCACAAACAAATGTTACTTGTCCTTTATTTATACACGAGAAATTTCGTTCAATGGTCCACTCCCGCAGCCCTCTACCACCCAGGTCTGTCTTTCTGCCCCAAGACAAACGATGAGAATTAAAGTCAACTGTGAGCCCCATTTCCTTTTGACCGCCTGCCAAAGCGCTGCTAAGGTGACTTCTACTTTGTACACCAGTTGGGAAATAACAATTTATAATTGAAAAAGGGTGGTATGCTGTAAGGTACTAATCCAGTGCTATTATTTAACAATCAGATTCCGACATCCTGAAAGCAATTTTCGCTATATGACATAATCTACTTGATACTAGTATTTTAATACTATGATACTAGTTCGTGGTCTTGACAGTTGTGTCGACATGCGGTATCCCTTCACGCCCTCCGCATTTATTGTGCAGGTGCTCGCTGCTGCATACCATGTCGAGCCCTTCGACGCTGTCGGCAGCAGTCAATCCGGACAACGCCCCGTTTTCCTGCATGACGCTCCAGCACCGTTCAAGCCAGCACCGAAATATGGCCCCTGCATCGACCCCGTCGCCGTAGTTCTGGAATTTTCAACAGCGCCACTCTCAGTGACATCAGCTGCCCGACAGGGCATAAAAGACAGCGCTCCGCAGCTGAAACTTTTTGTGCTTGACAGTTGTGCCAACATGTGGTATCCCTTCACGCCCTTCGCATTGATTGTGCAGGTGCTCGCTGCTACATGCCATGTCAAGTCCTTTGACGCTGTTGGCAGCAGCCAATCCGCACAACGCCCCGTTCTCCTCAGGATCATGACGCTCCAGCACCGTTCCAACCAGCACCGAAAGATGGCCCCTGCATCAACCCCGTCACCGTACTCCTGGAATTTTCAACAGCGCCACCCTCAGCAACACCAGTGGCCCGACCGGGCATAAAAGACAGCGCTCCGCAGCTGACACTTCGTGTGCTTGACAGTTGGGCCAACATGCGGTATCCCTTTCCGCCCTTCGCATTTATTGTGCATCTACGTTCGCCCGACTCCCTTTATGCTAAAAAACTAGCAACCATTTTTTGGTACAACTGCCATGCCCACAGTATTTCTTGTGTTTTGTTATGAATATCTTTACATGTGCGAACATTGTCTTAAAAGGGGCTGTTATCAGGTGACGTAGAGCTCAATCCAGGCCCTACCACGCGTGGCGGAAACAGTCAAACCGACTAAACTATCCAGGCGAGGGCCGGGGTCAAACTCTTTCCGAACTAAAAACGATAAATGAAGGACTAACAGCAACTGAAAAAACATTAATAGGCCTTGCAACTTGTATAACGAAATCTGAAGAAATGTGCGCATCTATCCCGGAACTTCTTTTCAGTGTAGGATCTTTAAAAAATCATCAACCGACGCAACAATCTAGCTGTCCTACATGGAGGGCAGGCTGAACGATGCCGAAGATAGGTCGCGTCTGTGCAATCTTCTTTCCTAAGAAATCCCCTCAAAAAAGAAGAAGAAACTTGGGCAGACAGTGAAGGGTTTGTTGCTGACATTTGCAAGAAGTACATCAAAATTGACCTTGTGCCGAACGATATCAAAAGAGTGCACAGAATCGGGAAACGTCAACCGAAAAAACCACGATCGGTAATTGGTAAGTTCTCCCTGTTCAAAATAAAAGAAGACATCTTATCTAATGGTTTCAAACTGAAAGATACGCCATACAGTGCAGGTCAGGATTATTGATCCACTACCCGATGCCCAGAGAGAGCTTCTACGCTTCGCACGTGAGCACGGCGGCTCTTTCAAGCTTTGTTACAAGAAGGTAGTTATCGGAAAAAATTGTACCACTATAATGCAACCCGAATAGAAGGTGAAGAAATTTTTCCCACGCGAAAGCTAGCGATTTCGCATCCCAGTAAATGTATCACCAGTTACCTCACCCTTTCGCCATATCGAGAATATGGCGAAAGGGTGAGGTAACAAACATAAGAAGTATCATGCCGAAACGCGACGAAATATGTATCATAATTGAATCATCTGATTGTGACGTCGGGATGCTGACAGAAACACGACTTACACCTTCCATCAAAGATTCTGAAGTTCTTTCACGCCTAACCGATTACGCATTGCATCGCCAGAACCGTTTATCCGGTTGAGGTGGTGGCGTGCTCATCGTTGTTCAAAATACAATCCGTCACTTCATTATCCGCATTACCAATTCACGGGAAGCCCTTTGGGTAGCTTGCGATAGTTCCCATGGGCTGATCATACAAGATGTCTGTTACCGCACCCCCCACCCCCAAATCAGAGCCCAAATTTAACATCAACTTTAACGACACCCTCGTGAAACTACAGAAAACGTTTTCCCGTGCGAAGTTTATAATTTGCGGGGACTTCAATTATACGTCCTTAAGTGGTCAAACAACTTTTCCCAGCCCAGCGGTGAATGCGGCAATTTCCTAGCCTGTTTAGAAAACTATACCATTTATCACAAGTAGTAACCATGCCACCAGAGAAACATTGCACAGCTGTAATATATTAAACCTTATTCTAATGTGGGATCGAAGTAGCCTGCATTCTCTCCATTACCTGAAAGAAATGGGTGATCACAAAATTATTCTTTCCTCTTTAAGTTTTACTTTTCCAGAAAATAAGTCTACACCAAAGCAGATAAAACTCTACGGTCGTTGCACATATGAAACAATTAGCACCGAACATGTACAATTTCACATTTCATACGAACTTGGTTCATCAAGCGCACCATAGAAAACAATTGAAATTTATTAGTCGAAAAACTCAACCAACTAACTGATGCATATATACCAAGCATAAAAATTAAAAATAAAACATTCGCGCCTTGGTATAACAACTCGAATAAAGAAACTGATAAACCGAAAAAAACACCTGTTCAGACGTGCCAAAAAACAGAACCAACTGTCCCTATGAAAAGAATAGTCCGACTCCGAGCGATGCCTCTCAATTAACATTAAAAACGCGAAACGCGATTTTCTTCGAACACTACCAGACATGCTCAATAATAACCCCAAGAAATTCTGCAAACCATAAACCCAAGAAACATCTCGCCGATAACCTTATCCGGTACTAATGACGAACCCCTCAGTGACGTAGATTCAGCCAATGCCCTAAACCGTGCCTTTTGTTCTGTTTTCATGTGTGAACATACCTTTTTTGCGAACTCCGCAGAGAACCTTGAGTCTATTATAAGCGAGCCAATGTCACCTATAAATATCTGCAAATGGCATAAGTAACGCAATTAAAAATTAAACTATCATCTACAAGTGGAATTGATAACATCAACAGCAAAATAATAAAGAATACACAATTGATAATTAGCGCAGCATTTAAGCTGCTCTTCTCTCATTCACATTCACAAGGACAGGTGCCAAGTGATTGGAAACTCGGTAAAATCAATACATTGTTTTAAAATGGCAACAAAGCATCTCCATATAACTACCGGGCCATATCGCTTACAAGTGTCCCATCTAAAATTATGAAGCACATTTTATTTACCAACATCATTAATCACCTCGAACAGCACAACTTTATTCAACCTTCCCAACATGGTTTTCGAAAAGGCCTGTCATGTGAAACGCCACTTGCTGCCTTCATCCATGACCTGCACAGAAATCTTGACCGGAACATCCAAACCGACGCCATATTGCTTGATTTTGAGAAGGCTTTTGATAAAGTTCCTCACTACTGCCTTACAACCAAACTGTCTTCGCTTAATCTCGGCCCACTCGTCTTGTCCTGGATTATAAGTTTCTCACTGACAGAAAACAGTTCGTCATCATAAATACAGCTAGGACTCAAATCTCTCCCGTCCAATCCGGTGTTCCCCATGGAACAGTACTTGGCACCCTGCTTTTCCTGATTTACATCAATGACTTTCCACAATGTATTATAAACAACATAAGACTATTCGCCGACGATTCCGTTATTTATGCAACGATCGCTAGTCATAAAGATCAAATAGCTTTACAAGAAGACCTAACAGTCGTTCAAAATTGGTGCCACAAGTGGCAGATGAGTTTAAACATTTCCAAATGTAGATCAGTATCTTTTCAAAGACGAACTAATCCGTTAAAGTACAACTACACTCTAAATAACAGTTTTCTACAACCGACTAGATATGTCACTTGGAATACATATCTCAAGTGACATATCTAGTCGGTTGTAGAAAACTGTTATAGTGTCTTTTCAAAGACGAACTAATCAGTTAAAGTACAACTACACTCTACATAACAGTTTTCTACAACCGACTAGATATGTCACTTGGAATACATATCTCAAGTGACATATCTAGTCGGTTGTAGAAAACTGTTATGTAGAGTGTAGTTGTACTTTAACGGATTAGCCAAGTGACATATCATGGACCCTCCACATCAATCACGTCATTCCAACAGCTAGTAAATCCTTCAGTCATATCCAAAGAACCCTGAAGTTTGCTCTCAGCCACTTAAAAATACTAGCTTTCACCACAATATACGAGCCAAATTGGAGTATGCCACAGCAATTTGGGACCCACACCAGCATTATCTCACCCAAAAACCTAGAAGCCATTCAAAAACGCGCTGCCAGATTCGCCTTTTCCGATTGGTCATCGTTCACCAGTGTAACAGACTTGAAGAAATGGGCCGCATTTATTCCTCTTAGCCAACGCCGAAAAAAATTGCCCGCAGCTTCCCTCGGGGGAACACTGAGGAGGATGCGGAAGCGGTTCCGCCAACAGTTTGGCCGGCGTTGGTCGAAGGGACGTCGATCATTCTGTTTGTGGATTCGTTGGCATTCATTTCACGGCGACTTCGGACGTCGACGCGCCGTACAAACCAAGGACGAGCGGCAACTGAGCGAGCGAGCGCCGACCTTGAGTATATATACAGCGCGACGGCACATGCGCTGTCAGCTGTCGAATGTTCTCGAAGGAGAAGCGCGCGCGCGGCACAGATGGCGACGGCGCGACGGCGCATGCGCTGTCAGCTGTCGAATGTTCTCGAAGGAGAAGCGCGCGCGGCACAGATGGTGGGCGACGGCGCGACGGCGCATGCGCGCGCGTCAGCTGTCAAATGTTCGAGAAGCGGTGCGGACGGCGCGGACGGCGCACTACAAGGCGCAAGTATAAGATGCTTCCGCATCTAAAACTGCGCGGCTCGCATTATTCCACAAATTCTATTCACAAATCCACATCCAGCATTTACGTCAACCAACGCCCCTATTTCTCTGACCTTTGTTGCAACACTAAGCAAGTACATTTCCCTCGTCCAAAAACTACCACATTTTCCGAATCTTTCTTCATTCGGACAGCTAAGAAATTGAACGCCCTACCGGATACCATTGTTAGCATTCAGGATGCAGAAGCCTTTAAAAATTCTCTGTCAACCATCACTGAACCGTAATCAATTTTTTGGGGTGACTTGCCATGCTAATAACTTGTGTAAAGGTTTCTTGTGCCATCTTCCTAGTATGGCGTGTATGTATATTTTGTGTACTTGGCATTGTTTGTTCCTTATAAGTGGTATCTTTTGTCACTGTAAAATGTTTTTATCTAGAGTCCACAAACAAATGTACCTGTTACCCCCGCCCTTTTCTCTTTTTTTGTTTTGTTTGTTTCTGCCGCTTCAGTTATATCCCAAAATTCAGTTTTTTGTTTTGTTGCGCATTCAACTTTGCTTTTACCCGTGTCTTCTATGCCCGCCCCTCATGTAATGTCCCTTCTGTTAGGGACCACTGAGGAAAATAAATAAATAAATAAACAACCTTCACGTGTTTGGTAATCTAATCGAAAAGACCAAAATCCTGTAAAATAATAACTTTGAATAGCTGTAAGCCAAGTTTCTTGTAGAATAATCATATCGGGTGTAGTTTGGTTAAAGAGGAAATGTGTGTCGGTTGAGGCTGAAAATATAGAACGGCTGTTCCATTGAAGTACCTTTCGTTGACCCATGGTAGTGAGCGCACCGCAGAGGCGCATGCCTTGTCCTTGTTGGTATCTTTTCTCACAATCGACAACTCATTCTTTTTGATTTTTGACTTTAAGTCCTAAGAGATATGCGATCGTATACGTTTGTTAGCTCGGATCTCAATTCCCATGTCTGCTGCAATACTTGTGCTTGGCTGATGCGTACGACGGCCTGGCTGCCCCTGTGGAACAGGCTGCTCAGCATTATGAACACATTCAGACAATTTATCCGGCACCATGCTATGTAGTTCAGTGGTGTCAATGGAGGCTGCTTGTTGAGGACCTGTTGGAGCCTGAGCTTGCACTCCTTGCATCATCTGAGTAGAAAAGATTTGCATTAAACAACCACTGAGGTTAGATATGAACTTATCCATTGCCTTAGCCATTGCATTTTCGACGACAGATTCAGTGGCTTGTGAAAGGTTGGAGTCTAGTCTAGACATGTTTTGTACTGCTGCACCACAATAGCCGAAGGCCCTGTCTTTAGCTCTATCAATAACTTCCCTGCGCGAACAGCAGCGGCGGTGTATAATCTCTAGCAATAGTATTTTTCGTGAGTGAGCAGTGCATTCGGATTGATCTGCGGAGTGACTTCTTCCACAAAGGCAGCACCTTTCTTATGTCACTGAGCATTCGCCTGAAGAGTGGCTTTCGCCGCAGATGCGGCCACGAAGATTCGACTTGCATCCTTCGCACTATGGGCGAATTTCCAGCAGTTTTTACATCGTACGGGACAAGAAGCGAGGAGCTCCATGCGGAAAATAAGAGGTCATAGCTTTATTTCTGACGGGAAAGTTGTGCCCACAAATGTAGGAATGACGAATTCGGTAGGTGTCCTCTCTTTATTATTTAGGCGTCTGCCACAGTAAATGGAAGTTACGCCTGCTCTAGAAAGCCTGTCTTGGGTCTCTTCTGGACTTACGAGGCATTTAGTGCACGCAAGGTGAGGCGGGATGAAAGCACTCACCGGGGTTTACGCGAACGAAGTACACTTAAGCAAATCCTGCTCACAGGTCTGGTCGGTGACCTACACACTATGCCACCTCGTCCATATTGGTACACGTCGATGGTGGTCTGAAAGTGGTTCGACGTGGCTTTCAGTTCCTTTTGGACAGCCTGGGGGTTCGTGAGCCTGATGAAACCTTCATTTGAAGGCACCAGTGCGACAGGAATGTTGCTGATCCTACTGCGAAATAATAACTCTAACGGCAATTCATGAAGTCACAGTGACGCTAACTAGGCACTTGGCGTCTGGCCAGGAAAATTAGAGACTGTAAAAACAAAACAAAAAAGTAACCTCAGCACTAAGACTACTCAATACTTATCCAACAACCGCACAATTGAACCCGGCAACCGCAAGAACAAGAAGCAATCACTGTGACTTTTCGGAGAAGATTGTGATGATGGTGGTGATGATGGTGAAGATCCTTGTTACTCTCGCGCACACCCACAAAGGGGGATCGGCCAAGAACCGGGTGGCAGGATCTTTGTCTAAAAGGCTTATGGTTGTACAAACACTAAGTGAATTCGGACTGAAAAAATTTGTATAGAAAGGAAAGCCAAAATTTGAAAAGGAGTATATCTGAGCAGGGATCGATGCAGGCTATCAGATGCGATTTGAGACAGAGGTAATGGTGGCTCTTAAACGAGTGATATATATATATATATATATATCAACCTTATTTTCTTTCCTACAGACGTCAATGACACGGGCAGGTGTATCCATTCCTTGAGGGCCTTGACGGCGAACGTTTGGTTTTAATTAGAAAAAAAAAACGCCACCAATGCATGGAAGGAGCAGCACAGACTCAGTGAAAGCTAGAAGAGCGGCCTTTCGGGCCTTTTTTGAACACTCATTGAGCAACTACTGCAAGCGCAGTAGCTGGGTAGCCACTACGGCATCATTAACAATAATATCCATGTACTAGACCAGCATTCGCTATTCTATCCTTCGTCATTTTACTCATAAGCGTGGTATCCGATAAAAACATGCAAAGAATTGTGTGCCAATCGTTCATGGTATGGCTGACAACGATCAGGAATCATGCTTGAAGCGGGTATGTGCCAAAGTTAATAGGTGGTCGAAAACATTGATTGATTGATTTGTGGGGTTTAACGTCCCAAAACCACCATATGATTATGAGACACGCCGTGGTGGAGGGCTCCGGAAATTTCGACCACCTGGGGTTCTTTAACGTGCACCCAAATCTGAGCACACGGGCCTACAACATTTCCGCCTCCATCGGAAATGCAGGCGCCGCAGCCGGGAATCGAACCCGTGACCTGCGGGTCAGTAACCGAGTACCTTAGCCACTAGACCACCGCGGCGGGGCTAGGTGGTCGAAAACAAGCTGTTGTATTGAGTTGGAGCAATGGACGACCCACTCCTTACACTATTCGCATTATGCGACACCTCGTTGTTTTGTTGCTGTTATCAAACGCTTTATTATTATATTAACGAGATGCCTTCCCCGACATCAAGCCGGCCTAAGCAAGTTAGCGAACAATTCCTAAGCAATGGCGTGGTTCAGTGCACATGGTAGACTGTTGGGCTTTTCCGCAGCGCGCCCACGTTCGAGCCCCGTTGTGTCCTTGGTACAATGTTTTTTTCCTTAGTTCGCGATAGCGGTTACGGACACCGGCGGCGGCGGCTGACACCTACGGTGCCACGCGTGACCAGAGTATTGATTTCTTAGCAGCTTTCGCTGTAAAAGGCAGATAATGAACTCTTTTTGCTTCATGCAGAATGTGTCAGAAATGGTATGGGCGTCCGTAAACACTTACTGTCCACCAACTATAGTTGCTACTAAAACAGCAGTAATGAAGCATCTTTCGCTATGTGGCTGAAAATAATGCGCAAAAGACATTCCGTGAATCCATTACAAATCAAATATTAGAGACCCCTATATTGATGTACCAAACATGGGGTACCCTAACCTAACACTATTCCGTTCTACCTGGAGCCGCATTTGTGTCACAGCCGCTAAAAACTGCATGAACCAGGAAGATTTCCTGTGAAGTCTATGATAATTACTCATTACCGGAGGTCCCTTGTTAAGGATTCACAACTTTTGACATTACGCTATCCGACACCAATTTGTGAATCTCCCAAGCTAGCATGAGTCGGTGAAGGCGCTGAAGAAAAATTGTATTTATTTGAACTACCCTATAGTGATCAAGGCTGGCAGCAGTGGCGGACAACTATACAGTGCACGTGACCGGTATGGTGATCTCATACCAGCTTTTGATGTAATAGGCGTTTCACCTGAAATGTATGGCAGCTCATTTTATTAGTGTAGCGCGATAATGGAACGGTGACGTTGCTCAATGATTGACCCTAAGGAAATGACATCGGTTTCGTGGAGGTGGTACTATTTTTCCTCTACCCTCCATTACAGCGTTCGTGATGCTCATATCTTGGTTTTAAAAAATAAACCACGACATGTAATATTAAAGCCACCTCACTTATCCGCTGGAGTTTCCTCTCCCGCCTCGATTTCTTTGCGCTTCCTACTCTTAATATTAAAGTGGTTTATGCCGGACCCCGTCAATACTTTAGAGACACGTTTTCACCACGGAACAATTTGCATTATAGAATTGTAGCGTTTACTTTAGATATACAAAACTCACCGAAAGATTTCTCGGGATTACTGGGATGAAGCACATAGCGCTTTTTTTCATGTTACGGTCATTTGATGGATAACTTTTGCAATGGGAAGAAAATGACGTTGGATTTTTAAAGGTTCATGTATTGAGTGGGCACACTATACAGTGCGAGTTAGCATCCCATCAGCTTAAGATCATACATGTCAGACAGAAAATAATCATTCTGAACTTCATGGCATTTAACTGTTTTAAATGTCTCAGCTAGATGAAAGCTCTGCACGACACATTGGCCATAGAGATTCCTGTGTGTACATTAAGGTAGACTCTGGCACTAGTTCTATAGAAGCGCCAACGCACGGTGCTTCATCCAGCATGGGTATTATGAGTAGTTCAGTAATTTTTCTAATCTTTGTACTTTAGGCTCCATTTGGCTTCGCTTGGCTTGGAGCTGATATTTCACGAAACGACATCGAGCAAATGTGCAGCAGTTGCGCTTCACTAACTTACCCTTTTATGCTAACCAGTTCATATCGGGAGATCAAGTTCAAAATGTCTCGTTTTTAATTGTAACCGAAACCAAGAGCCTGAAATAAACAAAGCCACAAGTTCGTTGGACACCTGCAAGCACAAACACTAGGCAAATTCGTGTGCTACCCATCATTCATATGGTGGCTGAAAGATCGCAGTGAGAGATTGCTCCAAGTTAGTTTTTTTACAAACTATGAGATGGGCTACCCAGCATTCAGCATAGACGAAAAAAAAAGAAATTGATAAGTGCTACGCGCTGAAAACCGTACTTTCCTTGGCAGGCTGCGCGTGCAATTTGAATGCGATAAAAATGAAAAGGACTAACAGACTATAAGAAAATGACGTCGTGGTGCGATCTATACTACCAATGTTTTCGGGAGCAGCTATAAACTGCACATGATGCATATTTAAAAATATATAGCCCTTTTGAAAAATATATTTATTTCAAAGTACGGGCAGAAAATGTGTGCCGAAACTTACTTCACGCAAAGCTAACGTGCTAACGTATAGGAGGCACAGGCAAATGGCAAATAATAATAATAAGAAATGTTCTACATTATTGTTATGTATTCACAAATCTATACAAAAAATAGCACATTTTATACCGTGCTGAGTCTCAAGATACTGCCATGGTATCCCTTGAGAGTTGAGAAACGGCGCGAAAAATGTTATAACTAGGCTTTCTCACACCAAAGGTGTTTCTTAATTTTTTCGCAAATAAACACGAACGAATGACTTGATGAGTGCAACGAACCTCATGTACAAGACATATGTACTAGTGGCGTACGATGACGCATTCCTTTCTACCCTAGCGAGCAAGTCACTTTTGTTATTTCAACTTGTCATTTGCCACTGTGCTTGACTTCATGTTAGTGTCACCATTCGACGATGCTGGGTGTCTTCAACTCAGTGGGTGTCAGTGGGGACAACTTGCTTAGATAAACTCTTCAGTGCTGTGAGTGCTCTTCATTACTAATCTGTGAAATGCCAGATAAGTGAGATGAACACGAGAGAGTACCGTGCTTCATTTCTTCGGTGAAAATTTATTTAGCCTTTTTATCGAATATAGCAGACTTTTAAATTGCTGTCGCACCGTTAAACATGTCAAAGCAGAAAACTTCTTGACTCCATACAACACGAAATATGTACTCTGAATCTAGTTTACGCCACAAAATTTTCGTGTTTGGAAAGGTGAAAGAGAAGGCAGTCTGGCTGTTAAAATTGAAACTCTGGTAGGCAAACTTGTGTCCAAGACGCGGAAAAAAGTCAAAGGGCAAGCAATGCACGTTTCACACAGGTATAGCGGGAATTACCGCCGTCTGGCGTCGGTAAGCTGATCCTCGGCGGAACACACCGTCCTTTATACATCAGTAGTCGAACCTTGCTGTACTATCACTAGTTCTCGTGTAAGCTCCTCAATAACCTTCACTAGTCGCATCCTGCGCGTATTCATTACAAGACTCTGAAACAATAGCGAAGCCTATAAAAACAGTGGCATGACCTGCATTGAGGGGTACTCACACTGTACTTTATTTTCACAGCCGATCATATGAAAATAGAGTATTAAGGATGCTGGACAATAGGACATCAATGACAAATGGACCCAGTGGTGCAAAATCACATTTTTTTTCGCCACTGGACAGAACACAACGAGTAATTGTTTCAACCAAAAAAAACCTTACAATAACACGCACTCCAATCAAATTTTCAGACAGGTGTGGCCAGGGCTCTGATCAGCTGCAATAGTTCTGGAACATAAAGAACAAGCAAGACAAGTTCATGCCACTAGTCTTTGTCGCTACGTCAAGATATAAATTACTGTTTGACGTCATGAATCTGGAGGCGTCAGCAGATGTCAGCAGCTGTCGGCTTCCTACGCTCTTGAAGCGCAGAGCTGGAGTTTCTCATCTTATAAAATCGAGAAGTGCTTCCACGATGGTCAACCGTATACCCTCACGGAAATACCCTTTACGTTATAGGAAAACTGAAGTGTGGTCACTTGCGCGGTATCTACAATTTGTCAAACATAGCAGCCATGCCGTCACTCTAAGTTTGCAGGTTTTCACTCGACCAGCAGTACGTTGACTTTTCGTAAAGTTTACTTTCTTCACATCTATATAGTAACTATTGCCATACAACTAACTCAGTACAATCAACGTTTTATATATCTCCTTTGAAGTCACCTTTTGCTGGTTTGCGTTAATGTGGTGTCAACAACAACGACAAAAAAATGAGCCCCGAAAATTCCTTTCCTTCACTAATAACCAGTATAACCTAAGGCGAAAACTGATATGCGTAATTTATTTTCGAATTTCTGCTTTCCTTGATAAGCTGTTAGCAAATCGCTGTTTCACTGGTTAGCCCCTAACTATGGAAAATCTCTGCAATCTGCGAATGAGTGTGTGCGCATGTTGCCTAGAGAAACCAAGAAAAGTACGATTGGAGGTATTTCAAAAGCCAGGACAAACAAACTTGTCGTAGCAACCTTTCAGATGAGTGACAGTGGTGACATCCCGATTTCGAAACCCCAGGCCAAAAGCGAGTATTGTTCGTAGCAGTCTAACAGTAGAAATAATAGTGACATTGGCAGGGACGATGACATTGTAAATGTCAAAGAGTAAGTTCGCAGACGAAGATGAAAAACTATAGCAGACATAACATGTGCACAGTCGCCACTTTTCGAGCTGTTTCGCTTAGGTCACGCGTCAAGAGTTTTAATGGTTAGTGCGAGTCAGCTTTCGCTAGAACCGATTGCCTCAGGATTGACCTACCAATTTTATCAGTGCGTGCATCAAATAAGAGGTAGGCAAACGACCAAACAGAAAAGAACATACTAGTGCTTCTTGCAGTGTGCATTGGCAGCATGACATACGCAGATAGAGACGAACGGTGAGTAGCGCAACAATATCTGATGCTTTTTGCTGTGACTAAATGAGTGAAAAAAGGTCTCAATATTGATCCCTGCACACAGAAAAACATTGGTATAACAGTAAAACGTGTCTTAAAATATGTAGTGGTAGGTTTGCTAGACGTTATGTGCAGAAATTGCACAGCGTGTTTCATTACATTGGTGCATGTCAGTTCATTGTTGGCTCTGTGGTGAAGGAAAAACGACGAAAAAAAGCACGAGCAAGCAAGCAAGCAGCAGCGTCAGTAGCAGCACAAGACTCGTGCTCGCGCTTGCCCGGACTCTGGCTGCTTGACACCTGCCACTTGTCGACGCTTCACAGTTAACGTTTGCGGGCTTTCCTCCCGTCCAGCGCCAATAAACCACGTCAGAACGTGGTTTATTGGCGCTGGACGGGAGGAAAGGCGCTATTAGTTAAAGTTAATAACAATGCCGCTACTATATACAGGTGCGCGTTACTCTCTTATGACCGATTACTAGGGAAACTGATCGGTTTTTCGCAAACAAATGTTCCTTGTGAGAATTTAACACACAGCCACACGAGTATAATTATCAGGTAATAACTTTGCGTTGCAATCACATCCCCACGTGTGGTTCTCAATGCCTATACAGCCACTGTGTTCACTCGGGAACTCAACAGCATGCTGGTCATAGTTTTCATATGTGGCTCGTATGAATTCCTCTACAGAAGTGCGCACGATGTGAAGCCTAATAGAACGGCAGATTAGTATATGTAAGAGGCAGTTGGGCATGAGCGACTTTACCAGTCTTTTAATCTGTTTGGATGAGGAAACACTTCAAACAGAAATATATAAAAGAAAACTAAAATGCATTGACGAGTAAGCTGCGCATTTCTAATAGCCCACGAAGCAGTGTTGTAAGAGTATACTTTGTAACTGAGAATGGTAAGCAAATAAATAATGAGGGTAACAAAGCAGCCGTGAAAATGCCACTTCATTTTTCTATGTGTTTCTCCATAGTAAAAGCAGGTAATTTTATATGTCTTTATATTAACTAATTATTATTTAACAATTTTAATGCTATAAGAAAGAACTAACACTTTACTCAGGAAGTAATTCTAACATCTTTGGGCAAATCAAAGTAAACTATTCAAACAGTTTAGAATGCCCCACTTACACCGATGAAGCTAAAGAATAATACTCTCTGGCAACTGCACCTATGTTTAGCTCATACATATCACTTTGAAATGAGATATCGTGCATATTTTTAGTCTGACACGAGGGAAAGTTATTTTAGAGGCTGAATGCAGTTTTCGAAAAAGTGAGATTCGCATTTTTTTCATATGGTCTGCTACGCCCTGAGCACCTGAATTGCTTTGATTTGTAGCATGTCGGGCGGGGTGCCTGCGCATATTGTGTTTGTGCTCGGTGAGCTTGCCATGATCCTGGAGAAAATATGGGATTTGAGAAATTCTTGCATTTTGCTTGTGTGAAGGGCCCTAGAAGAATTGATATACATGGATAAGTCGTTACTTTCATCACTTCCTTGCCTTGCCGTAAATACCATTTTATCGATTGCATTCTTGAAAAATCTACCGCAGTGGCGCCTGCGCAAGTAGGCGTTTGGTGTGTAGCGACACCACGAACCCGAGCTAACGGGGGAGTTTCGACTCCCTCCCACGCCAAGCCGTGCGTCGCTTTGCCGTGTCCGAGGAAAAGGGGATCCTGGGGGTTGAGCCGACGCTGGGTGATTGGACCGTTAAGGCCCCCCGGCAGAGGCAACACACCCCTTTGGCCCCGGCTTCACGTAGACGGCACCCCTGAGCTGACCCACCCAGGCGAATCGGCAGTCGCCTTTTCTTATCTCTCTCTCCCTACATCTTCGTCTTTATCTCTTACTATTTATCTGTCCTGTCTTCTACTCTCTTCCGTTTACTTCCAAACTTCCTGGCGGCTAGGGTTAACCCTGTGCAAATAGCCTACCTTGGTCTAGGAGCATTGGGTTATAGTGGCGTTGTACGGCTGGCGTCTGCAGGTTTCAGCATTTGTAACCTTGTAGCGTTTCTCGTTGGGCTCCGTGGTGGGTGGCCGCCAACGCTGCTGAACAACAATAAGGAAGACATGCATGGAGCATTCCCACTACTCCCTGATCGTACCGGCTTAAAGCCGGTACGCACCGATGATCTCACCAGAGAAGGATTGGCCACCCTGGTGCAGTATCTGGCCACCCCCTCCCCTGTAGGCATTCGTCAATTAACTCACGGCCCTCAGTCCCCACAGCTGCGGAGCAACTGACCACGGCGGCGGTCAGATCTGCAAAGCAGCAGAGGGTGCTAGGAATCTCTGGATACGGACAGGCCACCATTGGAACTTGAACTTAGCAACGTTTAACGTTAGAATGTTATCTGGTGAGGGAAGTCTAGCTGTATTATTCGAGGAGCTAGAAGGCATTAAATGGGATATAATAGGGCTGAGTGAGGTTAGGAGGACAGATGAGGCCTATACTGTGCTACAGAATGGGCACGTCATTTGCTATCGGGGCTTGGCAGACAGAAGAGAACTGGGAGTAGGGTTCCTACTTCACAGAAACATAGCTGGCAACATAGAGGATTACTATCGCATTAATGAAAGGGTGGTAGGCATTGTAATTAAACTGAATAAAAGATACAAAATGAAGGTAGTACAGGCTTACGCGCCTACATCCAGCCATGATGACGCTTCAGTTGAAAGCTTCTATGAAGACGTGGAATCGGCAATGAGTAACGTGAAAACACAGTATACTATAGTAATGGGCGACTTTAATGCAAAGGTAGGGAAGAAGCAGGCTGGAGACCAGGCAGTAGGAGATTATGGCATCGGCACTAGAAACGCCAGAGGAGAGCTACTAGTAGAATTCGCAGAACGCAATAATCTGCGTATTTTGAATACCTTCTACCGAAAACGAGAAAATCGCAAGTGGACATGGAGGAGCCCTAATGGCGTAAATAAGAACGAAATAGACTTTATAATGACTGCACACCCAGGAGTCGTGCAGGATGTGGAAGTGGTTGGCAAGGTAAGATGCAGTGACCATAGAATGGTACGGGCTCGAATCCGCCTAGACTTGAAGAAGGAACGACAGAAACTGATACGCAAAAAGCAAATCAATGAGCTAGCACTGAGAGGGAAAGTACAGGAATTCAGAGTGTCACTGCAGAACAGGTACTCTGGTCTTAGCGAGGAAACCAACCTTAGCGTAGATACAATGAATGATAATCTGACGAGTATCCTCACGGAGTGTGCAGTGGAAGTTGGAGGCAGGGTAGCTAGACAGGACACCGGCAAGCTTTCCCAGGAAACGAAGAACCTGATTAAGAAGCGTCAAATCATGAAAGTGTCAAGTACAACAGATAAAATAGAACTGGCAGAGCTTTCGAAGTTGATTAATAGACGTAAGGTATGCGATGTAAGAAGGTATAACATGGAGAGAATTGAACACGCTCTGAAAAACGGAGGAAGTGTCAAAGCAGTGAAGACGAAACTTGGGATAGGCAAAAGTCGGATGTATGCACTAAGGGACAAATAAGGCAAAATAACTACCAATATGGATAGGATAGTTAAAATAGCGGAGGAGTTTTACAGAGATCTGTACAGTAGCCGAGACAACCACGACCTTAATACTATAAGAACTAGCAGTAACCCAGACGACACCCCACCGGTAATGATAGAAGAAGTCAGAAAAGCTTTGGAGAGCATGCACAGAGGCAAAGCTGCTGGTGAGGATCAAGTAACATCAGATCTGCTGAAAGATGGAGGACAGATTGTGTTAGAAAAACTAGCCACTCTATTTACGAGGTGTCTCCTGACGGGAAAAGTACCAGAGTCTTGGAAGAACGCTAACATCATCCTAATACATAAGAAAGGAGATGACAAGGACTTGAAGAATTACAGACCGATCAGCTTGCTCTCTGTAGTATACAAGCTATTTACAAAGGTAATTGCTAGCAGAGTAAAGAAAACATTAGAATTCAATCAACCAAAGGAACAAGCAGGATTTAGAACGGGCTACTCAACAATTGACCACATTCATACTATCAGTCAGGTAATAGAGAAATGCTCAGAGTATAACCAACCACTATACATAGCCTTCATAGATTACGAGAAGGCGTTTGATTCAGTAGAAATATCAGCCGTCATGCAGACACTGCGGAATCAGGGCGTAGATGAAATATATAAAAACATTCTGGAAGAAATCTACAGGGGATCAACTGCTACAATAGTGCTTCATAAAAAAAGCAACAGAATACCAATAGAGAAGGCTGTAAGGCAGGGTGACACAATCTCCCCAATGCTATTCACTGCGTGCTTACAGGACGTTTTCAGAAGCCTAGAACGGGAACAGTTAGGGATATGAGTTAATGGAGAGTACCTCAGTAACCTGCGCTTCGCCGATGACATTGCATTGCTGAGTAACTCAGGGAACGAATTGCAACTCATGATTACGGAGTTAGACAAGGAGAGCAGAAAGGTGGGTCTTAAAATAATCTGCAGAAAACGAAAGTAATCTACAACAACCTCGGAAAGGAGCAGCGCTTTGCGATAGGTAATAGTGCACTTGAAGTTGTAAAAGACTATGTCTACTTAGGGCAGGTAATAACCGCAGAGCCTAACCACGAGATTGAAGTAACTAGAAGAATAAGAATGGGGTGGAGCACATTCGGCAGGCACTCTCAAATTATGACAAGTAGATTGCCACTGTCCCTCAAGAGGAAGGTATATAACAGCTGTATCTTGCCGGTACTTAGCTACGGAGCAGAAACCTGGAGACTCACAAAGAGGGTTCAACTTAAATTGAGGACGACGCAGCGAGCACTGGAAAGAAAAATGGTAGGTGTAACCTAAAGAGACAAGAAGAGAGCAGAGTGGATTAGGGGACAAACGGGAGTTAAGGATATCATAGCTGCAATAAAGAAGAGGAAATGGACATGGGCCGGGCATGTAGCACGTAGACAGGATAACCGCTGGTCATTAAGGGTCACCAACTGGATTCCCAGAGAAGGGAAGCGGGGTAGGGGGAGACAGAGGGTTAGGTGGGCAGATGAGATTAAGAAGTTTGCGGGTATAAATTGGCAACAGCAAGCACAGGACCGGGTTAACTGGCGGAACATGGGAGAGGCCTTTGTCCTGCAGTGGACGTAGACAGGCTGATGATGATGATGATGATGATGATGACTTACACCGATTGCAACATTCCTGATGAAAAATTTGTCAACGCGGCATGTCCCTAAAGTCAACGTTCTAACTAGCGAACTTATCTTGTTCACGGCTCTAACTTGTCTACTTTATAGCGTGTATGTATATATTTTTCACACTGTCCTCCCACCCAAACAAAAGTGCCTTTTTTATTTTTCGTGCATGTTGGAGGAGAGCTTGCGAAGCATATGCATGCAGCGCCGAAATGGGTAAATAGCGCGTTGCAGAAGAGAGCTAAGCCCATTAAAAGGTTGATTTATGGAATATGCTTGTTCACAATTTTTTATCTCCTTTGCTACCTTTGCCAAAAATATTGCCTTCCACTATTAACCCGTATGAAGAGGCCCTTAAGGAAATAAACTGACAGGACCTAACTTTAGAATTACGCATCCTAAATATTCCATAAGACATTCTTCGAATTTATTTGTTATTTCCAAAGAATAGCTACAAAGTTCACTGTTTATTCTTGTTTTATCGACCTATTGTGGTATTAAGAATATCGAGGACTACATACGAATCATACAAACTTTGCTTGCAATGACAACTACAAATCGTTTTTTTTTCACACAGGCTGTAATAAATTTTAGTGAAGCACAGTACACATATACTCTTCCGAAATGCTGGTAGCCGATATTTTTCTCATACGAATTATATGGTTAATGCCACTTGCACTGAAATGCCTCGTGGCTTCCGCACGTAAGTAATTCCAGCTTTACTTTTCTCGTTTTTGTGCTTTTTATGAAACAGTACTTGTGCACTGCAGTTTGTTCTTGGATTTCGTAATACATCACCTCAGTAATAATATTTTGTTGTCCTAAATGTAAGCTTGAAAGAAGTTTTCCAATTCATGACACCACTAGAACAAACGAACGAAGACTGCATGGTGTTGTTACCGAAATGAAGTGAAGGAAGAGGAAGGACACAATCAGCTGAGATGTCACTTCGTTTGGTTACTGCCACGGGAATATAAGCTCCACTGTGTTTGACTACATCAATGCAACTAAAAGATTACAGTGCTAATGAACCCTAACCTTTTCATATATTTACATTATAATTCGTGGCGATGTCTATCAAGAACAAGAGATCGTTTAACCACTTGCTGAGCAAATATTTTTGTTTATTGGCAGTATTATCTCTAAACAAATTTTTCAGATTGGCTTTAATTTTATTTCAGGTTCATTTAAGTCTCCTGCCGCCCGGTTCTTGGTCCATCCCCCTCTGTGGGTGAGCGCCATCCATCTGAGGTCATCAGCATCAGCATTAGGCGCGGGAGGGTGCCAATCAGCCATTGTGACGCTTGCCTGTGGCCTTTATTCTGTAAAAGCATTTTGTACAAAAGTCAGTGACCCCGTAACATATTGGTGTGGGGTGCTCGGTAACCATCAGGCAACGGAGCTCCGCAGCGGACGTCGCATCAGTTTTCTAGCCACGGCCAATGCTGAGCCCTACGCATCAACGTCAGCGTCTCCGATGAACACGGCGTCGCAACCATACGTTTTCACGCCACTTAAGGATCCCGGTACATTCTTCGGGAATGATGGCATCGACGTTGACGATTCGCTGGCCATGTTCGAACGGGTAAGTGTGCCGAACAGATAGGATCCCACACTTCAGCTGGCTAATGTGCTGTTTTACTTGAGAGGCATGACCAAGGTATGGTATGAAAACAATGAAGAACTCACAAGCTGGGACCAATGCAAAGAAAAGATGCGAGAGGTGTTTGGAAAAACCGCCAGTCGTAAGATCGCTGCCAAAAAGAAATTGGCCTGCCGCGCCAAATCCCCAACGGAATCACAACTCGCATATATCCAGGGCGCCTTGGCCCTCTGCCGAAAGGCCGAAAGCGACATGACCGAAGGAGACAAGGTCGGGCATGTCTTGAAAGGGATTGCCGACGACAGGTTCAATGTCCTGATGTGCAAGGGCTGTTCCACCGTGGACGCGATCATAAAAGAGTGTCGTCAGTTTGTACGAGTGAAAAATCACTGCGTTCTGCAAACATTCACCCGACTTCCAAACACCGCTGCGACATCGACTTGCGAGGACCAGTCTGCGCCACAACGTCCGTCACCACCTGGAGACCTGACACGCATTGTTCGTCGCGAATTGGAAGCAATGGCGCCCTCGGCGTTCTATTCGCGCAGTACTGATACCACTCCTGTTACTGTTCTTCTTGTCCAATCCATCGTGCGCCAAGAGATAGAAAAGATCGGAGTGCATTGCGTGTGCCATGTCACCTTGCCCAGAGTAGGCGAACGTCCTTTCGCGATGCCCTCCTCCAAGTGACGGTTTTCTCCCCATACCCTCAACCCGGCTGAGTGGCGAACTGCAGATGACCGCCCTATATGTTTCAACTACCACCGCGTTGGACAGATTAGTCGTTACTGCCGCAACACATGGTCCTTAGCACCTCGTGAAACGACCCATATGTTCCAATCCGATGGTATTACCCGCACCTTTTCACCTGCCAATGAGTCCAATGCCTTTGACCAATCTTGGAACACTGGGTACAGCAGCTCACCTTCACCACGTGGGCACCAGTCTCGTTCGCCGCAAATACGCCGTCCGTCATCCCGTTCGCCGTAGCCACGGCGCTTCTTGTTCCCCGTGGCTTCAGGCCGCATCGTCTCGGAAAACTGAGAACTTCAGCCCCCAGAGGTGGTGCTGCATTGACGACTTCCACAGCAAATCCCCTCTTCGTTCCCACCAGACGAAGTGTGATAGACGTTGAAGTAGATGGTGTACCTGTACAAGCACTTGTGGACACCGTCGCAAGCAGTTAGGTCATGAGTTCAAGCGTACGCACACGTTTAAAGAAAGTACTGACACCAGCTGCTACACAAATGCTCCGTGTGGCCGTTGGCGACACGCCGATGATTCTCGGTCTGTGCACTGCCCGCTTAAGTATAAAGGACCACACTACTTCTGACTTCTTGCAGAATCACTCTGCTCTTATTGATTGTGCTACCGGCGTCCTTCAGCTAGAGCTGCCTCAGATAGTCGTTGAAGCTCGAACTGCCCCGCCGCGCCTGTGTTCTTTTCAGGATATGCGACTGTCACCTCAGGCAGCCACGTAGTTTTGACCGCACAGCCACAGGTTACCGATGGTCAATATGTCCTCCTTCTTCTCGCCGACGTACTTTTGGAGCGCAACATCACCTTTCGCCATACGCTTGTGACTGTCACTGACAACTGTACCTCGCTACTTCTGAATTTCAGTTTGAACCCTCAAGTGCTTCCCTGTGGCACAATCTTGGCCAGCGTATCTAATGCTGACGAATTCGAAATAGCTGCTCTCGCCACCAATATTTCTTTACTTCAGTCTCCTGCAGCTAACAGCACCTGTTCTATGCGAAATCGCTCCTCGAAGATGATTGCACCCCACCTCAATCCTGCGCAAGCCAGCGACATCCATCGCCTTCTCTCGTCATATACCGACATTTTTTTTATTTCGACGACATACCTCTAGGGCAAACATCCAGTGTTCAGCACCGTATAAACACTGGTGACGCCAGTCCTATTCGCCGACGCCCCTATCGTGTCTCCCACACTGAGCGCAGAGTTATCCAAGCGGAAGTTGACAAAATGCTAAACAGGGGTGTAAGAGAACCATAAAGTAGTCCTTGGGCCTCCCTGTCGCCCTTGTGAAGAAAAAGAACGGTACCTGGCGCTTCTGCGTGTACTATCGCCACCTCAAAATGATCACGCGAAAATACGTATACCCGCTACCGCGCATTGATGATGCGTTAGACTGCTGGTACGGCGCTACATACTTCTCGTCTATTCATCTTCGGTCCAGCTACTGGCACATTTCTGTCGATGAGATGGACCGCGAGAAGATGGTCTTCACTACACCGGCTGGTTTTTACCAATTTAAGGTCATGCCTTTTGGACTATGTAACGCCCCTGCCACATTTCAACGAATGATGGACCCTCTCCTGCGTGGTTATAAGTGGTCTATTTGTCTCTGTTACCTGGACGATGTGATAGTCTTTTCATCTACTTTTTACAGCCACTTGACTCGTCTTTCTGCGATTCTCACAGTCTTCGGAACAGCTGTGCTACATCGCAACTGCAAGAAATGTCAAGTTGGCCGCTGTCAGATTACCATTCTGGGCCATCTTGTAAGCGCTGATGGGGTCCAACCAGATCCCGAAAAGATCCGCGCCGCCCGTAGCTTTTCAGTGCCCCGTGCCACATCCGACGTCCGGAGCTTCATCGGCTTATGTTCCTAGTTTCGTCATTTTGTGAAAAACTTTGCCGACGCTGCCACGCCACTCACAGATTTGCTGAAAAAAGATACCACATTCTCATGGGGCCCTGAGCAGGCTCACTCGTTCACCGCTTTCATCGGCAACCTAACTACGCCCCTCATACTTGCCCACTTTAATCCTTCTGCTCTCACAGACGTTCACACCGATGCCAGTGGCCACGGTATTGGCGCAGTTCTCGCTCAGCGGCACCACGGGAGACAGTGCGTAATAGCTTACGCCTGTCGCCTGCTTTCTCCCTCTGAAAGGAATTCTTCCATCACCGAGAGAGAGCGTTTAGCTTTAGTTTGGGCCGTCGCAAACATCCGGCCATATTTATATGGTCGCATATTCTCACTCTTTATGGAGCACCACGCCCTTTGCTGGCGTACTTCTCTGAAAGACCCGACTAGACGACTGGGTCGCTGGGCTCTGAGGCTCCAGGAATATTCGTTTAGCGTCAGCTACAAGTCTGGCCGTTTGCACAAGGATGCAGATTGTATTTATCGTCATCCGGTGCATCCTCCTGACGACTTTGCGAATGACCTGTAATGGCGTGTACTGAAATTGGCGATAGGCGCGATAAACGATGACGGGATGAGTCAGTGCGCACTATCATCGCCGCCATTCAGTCTGACAGCCATGACGCTGAATCCCGCATGTTCGTGCTGCATGACGGCACCCTCTAATGCCGCAACGTCTGGACTGAAGGCCCTAAAGTTTTGCTTGTCATTCCTTGTCATCTACGGCCTGCCATACTTGAAAAACTTCACGGCGCACCAACAGCGGGACATCTTGGTGTTCCCTGCACATACGACCACGTGTGACGTCGGTTTTTCTGGCCAAGACTGCACCGCAGCGTGCGTCGATATGTCGCCAGTTGCGATCTCCGCCAGCGCTGGCAAAGACCTTGTTCGCTGCCAGCTGGATATCTTCACAAATCGAAGTCCCCCCTGAACCATTTTATCGCGTGCTACTCGAACTTCTTGGCCTTTTTCTGACGACGACACTGGGAAATCAATTCATCGCCGTCACCACAGATGATACAATCCGTTATGCGATAACAAAGGCTATGCCAACCAGTTGCGCCACTGACATCACGGATTTTATTCTTCATGACGTCACCTTACACCACGGTGCACCCCGACAGCTGCTTACGAACCGCGGCTGCTTTTTCTTGTCTAAAGTTGTCGAAGACCTCCTTCGATCGTGTGCTACAGCACATAAGCTATCTACCGCCTACCATCCACAAGCTAATGGCCTAGCTGAACGTCCCAGCCGCACGCTCACAGAGATGCTTTCGACGTACGTCTCCGAAGATCATCATGACTGGGACACCAAGTTGGCCTATGTGACTCTCGCACATAATTCCTCTCGTCTTTACGCCACGGAATTCTCACATTTTTATCTTTTGTATGGTCGTGACCCCATATTGCCATTTGAAACTACCTTAGCCCTCAAGCCATCTGCTTCCGAGTACGCTCGCGAAGCCATTGATCAGACTCACATGGCTCGTCACGTTGCCCAGTCTCGTCTAACCAGGTGACAGGATATGCAAAAAACCTGCTATGACCACCGGCATCGTAATATAAGGTTTTCCACAAGTGACCGCGTGCTCCTCGGGTCACCGTGTTTCCGTGTACGTCTCTCCGAAAAACTTTTGTCCCGATACGCAGGACTCTACCTATTCTTGCGTCAAGTTAGCGACGTCAACTCCGCGATAGCGCCATTGCACTCCAATATGTCGCCAAGTCCATCACTTGTTGACATTGTCCACGTTTCGCGCATGAAACCCAACCTATGTCGCACTACTCCGGACTCACTCCGAGATGGCGCTCCAGCACCCGGGTGTCCTGTTACTGAAATAAAGTAAAGCAAGAGAAAATACACAATCAGCTGAAAGGCGCGAGAGGGTGTCAATCAGCTATCGTGACTTTTGCCTGTGGCTTTTCCTCTGCAAAAGCATTTTGTACAAAAATCCCTGACACCGTAACAATATAAATGAAGGAAGGAAGGAAGGCAAAACTTTATTTGCAAGGGTGTGGGACAGGGGTCATAAGCTTGATGGGTGGGGCCCTAAGTTCAGGTCTCCACTGGCTGCTGCCGCCTGCCTGACGTGACGCAGAAGTGCAAACTGCACCTCTGGGTCAGAGCTGGCGAGCTGTGCCTCCCATTGCTCCAAAGTATTACAAAGTCTGTACTGACCTAAAAAGGTATCTAAATTTGGGGGTCGTTTTAGGCATCCCCACGAAATGTAGCAGAGCGATGGCGAGCCGCCACACCACGGACACGCATGCCCATACAGCTATGGAAAAATTTTGTGTAATCTTTGGAGGTTGGGAAAAGACTCCCGTTTTAATTCGGCGGAGGTCAATTGCGTCCTCCCCTTCTAATGATTTGTGGGGGGCGCTGTATTTTTGTCGCATGCCTCGCAGGTTAGCAAGAATTTCGCGAAGGGCTATTCTGGATGGGTCATTATCCTCCTCAATAGCCTCCTGCGGGAGTGTTTCAAAGGATCGAATGTGCTGTCGAAGCTCTGCTCGGTTTGTGAGCCCTCGAGCACAAGCGTCGGCACTTTCGTTTTCCTCCAGGCCTGCGTGTCCTGGACACCAGATCAGCCCGTCTTTGTTTTTCAATCTCCCGCCTAAAAATTGGCCTAGTTTTATCGGCAGGCGGCCTCTTAAGAAGAAACGGCACGCTTTCTGCGAGTCGGAAATGATAGTTGTCAGCGCCTCATCTCTCTGTTCCTGCACTTTGATTGCAAGGGCAATGGCAAAGCATCCCGCCTTGGCGATCGAGGACGTGTACAGCGATGCACATGTCACCATGCCGTTGTCTTTGCTAAGTACTGACGCAACTGACCGTTTAAAACTGTACCTCGAAGCGTCCACTTACAAAACATTTGATTTATTTTTTAATGTTTTTCGGAGTCATCGCACTCTCTGCTCTCGGCGCTTTCTGGTTGTTTTTTACGTCCATGTTCTTGGGCAGCGGTGAGATCGAGACATTGCTGCGGCTGGGATTTGGGATTTCTACAAGAACCTCGTCCAGATTCGGGGGGTATGGCGGGAAGCCCACCCTAGCAAGTATCTCTCTCCCCGCTTTCGTTTGACTTAGACGGTTTCTCTGCGCAGTCAGTACCACTGTATTTAGCTCAGGGTATGTATCATATATACCGAGATCCAAAAGCTTTTGGGTTGGTGTGCTTACCGGTAGCCCTATAGCCACTTTGTAGGCGCCCCTAATTATAGAATCGATGGTTTCTTCTTCTGATTTGTTTAACACGTGGAAAGGTAGACTATACGTAACCTTACACCGTACAAGTGCCTGTACTAATCTGTGTCTCCTTCCCTCATTCCCTGTTTGTGGTATGTTATTCTATTTATCATTCGCGCAGCTTGTTTCGTGGCTGATTTTGATATGTTTATTGTAGGGTTCGCTCGTCCATTACTTTGGACCCAGTAACCCGGAATACGTGCGACGGTCACCTCACGTACTTTGACACCTTCAATGTGTATGTCGATGCTTCCGCTTTTTGTATCTTTTTCCATGTACCCTGATAATTTCAGATTTTTCTGGGGCACAGCTGAGCCCGCTTGCCTTCACAAAGTTTTCAACTACTGTTGCAGCCTCTTGAAGTGTCTGCTCTTTGTTAGCCAGACTCTGCGCGTTGCCCATAGGGTGATATCATCCGCAATGAGAGTGTATCCTAATTGCAGAACTTCATCCAGAGCTCACGTGAGTCCTAACATGGTGATATGAAAGAGCAGGGGAAAGAGGATGGCTCCTTAAGGGGTACCTTTGTTTGGCATCTCAAAAGCGTCTGACGTGACTTGTGCTACGCTATCGAAGCCTGCCTTTCTGTGAGGAATGCCTTGATGTAATTGTAGGTTTTTGTCCCACAACCTATGTTGTTTAATTCTGTTAGGATGGCTTTATGCGAGATATTGTCGAATGCTGCTTTTAAATCAAGGGCTAGTATTAGATGTTCTCCTCCTGTAGGTATATAGCTCAAAAGTTCCTCTTGTAATAGGAAAAATGCGTCTTGTGTGGAGAGGCCATTGCGGAAACCCAGCATAGTGGCTGGAAAAAGGCCGTTGTCTTCTATAATGTTTTGGAGCCGATTATGAATAACCCTTTCGAAAAGCTTTCCCATGCATGACGTCAAAGATATGAACCTGGGTGCCTGCAGAGATGGCTTCTTCCCGGGTTTCGGTATCGTAATAATTTTGGCTACTTTCTATTCCTCGGGTATCTTCCCTTTGAGCCAACTGTTGTCATTAAAATGGTTTGTCAGTACCTCTATAACTTTATCGCTGAGGTTCCTTATCATTGCATTAGTGATTTGATCTGAACCAGGGGCAGAATTTCTCTTGGCTGCTTGGGCAGCTGCAAAGACCTCTTCCTTGGTGATTGCGGCGATGAGTCTTTCGTTTTTCGCACCAGTGTACTGCATTTTAATACTGCAACTATCGGTATTCCCTCTTATGTATCTGTCCTTAAGTGCTTGGTTTAACTCCTCCTCTGTGCCCCGAAAATCATGCATTATTCGTTGTAGTATTCTGTTCGTGGCCGATTTTCATTTTTCTGGGTCAAGCATGTTTCGAGAGATTCCCCTAAGGGAACACGTCTCGAACACGCCGTATCCAAACTAGGATTGAGCTTAATTACTCTACCCACAATACCTACGAGGCTGGGTAACAGCGTAAGTCGAGACACAAACACAGATCTGATATTCACGCGTAATATTAACGACCTTAACTGGACAAACCTGGAAGAGAATCTCGGCAGCGATCACTACATAATCAGCATTTCCCTGTCGACTCCAAAACTACGTAGGGTCATAGGAGTCGTGGTGATCACTGACTGGGAAAGGTACAGACGACGTGATCCCCCACCCGACTCTGTACCGGAGTCGATTGGGGAATGGTCAGAGTATATAATCTCAGTTCACAAACAAACATCTAAACGTATCGCAAGAACAGCAGAGACTCCTGCAGTCGACAGGCACCTACTCCACCTGTGGGAGAGCAGGCGGCGTATGCTGAAAAGGTGGAAAAACCGGCGACTCAACCGGAACATTCTCCGCAGAATCGCTGCTTTAGGAGAGAAGGCAAATCAACACGCTAACAAAATTGCAACTGAGGGATGGACCCTGTTCTGCAGTTCACTACAGGACACTTTGAGCACTGCAAAAACTTTGGCCATCCTAAGAAATATAGATGAAGGTTTTTTTGAGTAACAAAGTGTTTGGGTCCCACAGCGAGCGCACCGGCGTAACAAGTGAAGGTTCACCGTCACCGTCACCGTGCAGTCTATAGTATCAGCATTATGTGCGACTAGGTCTCATCTCGCTTCTCCCAGCCCACGATACGGGCCGGTATATTGTGGTCAAGTAAGATATATACATGAAGCGTACTCTCTGTATTTAGTAAAAAAAATGGAGGGTTTGTGGGAAGTCGAGTTCAGAAGAACACACCGTGCCCCGCTGCGATGGTCTAGTGGCTCAGGTACTCGGCTGCTGACCCGCAGGTCGTGGGTTCGAATCTCGGCAACTTCTGCTGCATTTCCGATGGAGGCGGAAATGATATAGACCCATGTACTCACATTTGGGTCTACGTTAAAAGAACCCCAGTTGGTCGGAATTTCCGGAGCCCTACCCTACGGCGCCTATCTTAATCATACGGTGGTTTTGGTGCGAGTGTATTTTTCGCATATGTTTGTGTTCAGACTGACCACCATCTCAAAATTTAAAAGCCCCTACACGCAATGAACGGAGGTGTGAGAACAAAAAAGAAAGCAAAAAGCACCAGCGAAAAAGAAAGAAACTTACAAACCTACCACAAGGATGCTTACGTACTATATTTTATTGTTGCGCTGATTCACACACATGAAAGTGATTTTAATTCGGATCTCTCGAGGCATTTACCGATTGGATATGTCACCCGACTTATTACAATTTAAATGATGAATGACCAGCAAAATGTAGCAATTGTTTACGTCACCGCCCTACTGCCCTGCGGTGGACGGACATTTTCGAAAGTAAACTATAGGTAGGGTTATTACCCTACGGTTCGCAACCCTGGCTTGCCACAACAGCAGACGCACGGCAGCGTGCTTTACGGTGCGCCTTGCTGCGGTGCTGACCCGTCGTGATGGTCTAGTCGCTAAGCCTGCTGATTCGCAGGTCACGGGATTGAATCCCCATTTTGGCGGCTGCATTTTCGTTGGAGGCGGAAATGCTGTTGGGCCATGTGCTCCGATTTCGGTGCACGTTAAACAGACACAGGTGGTGGAAATTTCGCAACCCTTCACTATGGCGTCTTTTATACGGATATGGTAGTTTTGCGAAGTTAAACCGTAGATAGTATTATTAATAATCTTATTATTTTACTTTTATAGTTGCAGTTCTGCGGTGCTTTGCTGAACTTGTCATCTCGCCGCTATCGTTCTCTTCTTTTCAAGCTCTCCTCACGATCACCGTCTTTCATCCTCGACTACTCCCTGCATTCACTTTTTTTTGTACTCGTTCGCTCTGGCGATAACGCCGACCGTGCTGAACACAGAAACAGACGTCCGAAAGCTTCCCTCCAAAATTGAAAAGTACATTTTAATGCACCGTATCAGGCTGACATTCACATGCGGAAATTTGAGCGCGAAGTTCAGGAGTAAAACTTTTAGTTTCATTTCGTCTTTCACTAATGGGGTATGATGGCAAGTGAGCCAGCGCATATATTTTAGAGTAATTATTAGCTTAAAATGGTTCCGTATCAATTTCTTCTTCTTATGGCAGCCAACGTGTCAACCCAGCTAGCAAAAAAAAGTGATAACATATTGCTTCGACGCAGGCTGGCTAATTTGAAAAGAACGTTTTCTAACGTTCACTTTCGGGTACGTAAAATCCGTCTATCTGACAGGAGCGGTCCTGTATATCCGCTTATCTTCGGCCTGGAGAGTAAAGGACAAGCTTTCTAATCTGTTCTTCTAAGTAGATATTCGACAACCACCATAAGTTAAGAAAAACCTATGGATAGAAACCTTTTAAAACCCGGATCGTAATGTCCGTTTTTCTTTTCTATTTATGTTACTCCCGACTCACCTTGTTTCGCGTTTTCAAGCTTCTATCGTTTTCTCGTTATCCTCTACCGAATATGCACTCTCTTCGTTCTACATATTCGGGGTAGGAAAATCAGTAACGGATGCTTCACACCGGTGAATAGCAGCAGTCGCGCGACCCTTTGCATCTGGTCACAAACAGTCGCGAACGGTCGCAAACGGCCGCAAAGTGACTGGTTTAGCAAGTCGCTTCCTCACTAATTTTTCAGTCGCGCGGCTAAAAAATTGGTCAAAAAGCGACTAGCCAAAGCAGTCGCTTTGCGGTCGTTGTGACCATTCGCATATGTGCGCGACTGCAGTCGCATAACTGCTGGAATAAATCAGCGATGCCCAGAAGTAACACCAGCATTTCTTTATATGCAGGCTCACTTTTAATTGCGAAACATTTCTAAGCGAACTTCGGCGACTTTGAGCGTATCTATCTATCTATCTATCTATCTATCTATCTATCTATCTATCTATCTATCTATCTATCTATCTATCTATCTATCTATCTATCAACCTATCTATCTATCTATCTATCTATCTATCTATCTATCTATCTATCTATCTATCTATCTATCTATCTATCTATCTATCTATCTATCTATCTATCTAGCCACCTGCGACATTTAGCTCTCCTCGCCGTTTCGATAATGGTATCGATACCAAACTTGGTATGGCATAACATGAATGTATGAAGAGCATATTTGACTAGTCATAACATTACTTGTATGTCATGAATGTCATGATTTACATTTATGGCCCTGCAGCTCTTGCGGCGGTTTCGTTCGCATTGCATGTTGGAAACCTGGTATGGTATGGCATGATTGCATGGCAAACACAAGTGATGGACCCTAACATGAAAATTATGACATACGTGTCAAGTAACAACATGACTACATGTCACGCTCATGAAGCGCTGGCAGCCGTTTCGCTAGAATCTATATACCAAATTTGGTATTACAGTAGGTAAATGGATTACGAAGGTATGTGCCTTCGTAATCCTTCGTACTTCGTAATTCGAAGGCACATACCTTCGTATGTGCCTTCGAATGGATTACGAAGGTATATGCAGGCTTAATATTCAGGAGATGCGTGTTATGTAACAACATAGTACATGCCAAGCCGATGACGCGCTGGAGGCCGTTTCCCTAGCTGCCCTTATACCAAGTTTGGTATTCCAGGACGTGAATGGATGACAAAGGTATGACGCGAGTGCGAATACAATAATCACGACATGCATGTCATGTAACAACATAACTTAATGATACACTGATGATGCGCTCGCGGCCGTTTCGCTAGCTTCACATCTGCCAAATTTGGAATTACGTGACGCCAATAGATCATAAAGCTATGAGACTGGGGCAAACATGATAATCATGAGATGCCTGTAATGGGAGAACATGACTACAAGCCACAGTGCCAGCACCAATACATTTCATTTCGACGTGAAGCGGAGTGCGTGCTCGCTGGCGTTGAATTCTTCGCGCCACGCGGGCGTGCCATGCCAGGCGCTGGTTCTGCCATATATTTGCAGGCACGCGCCGCGCTGCGTTGTATTGACGCATGCGCGTTTCAGCGTGTCCGGCGTTCCTCCGTCACGAAGTGAGGGAGACGCACTGTTGTCAGGGTAGCGCGTTGGCGTGAAATGCAGCATGTCGCGATTCGCGGTGGTTGCCGTGGAGCCGCGCCGATGGACGCTTGTCGCGCCTGGCGTCAGATTACAGAGTGCGCGCATTTTGCTAACGTAGCGTCGCTGTGCCCAGCGTGCGCGCGCGTCAACGCTACAATGGAGTATGATTCGCTCGCGGCCGTTTTTCTAGCTTTACACATACCAAATTTCGTGTTACGTGACGTCAATGAATGACGATATATATGAATGGTGCAAACAAGACAATTCTGACACGCGTGTCATGTAAAAACATGACAACATACCACACTTATAGCGTGCTCGCGACCATTTGGCTTGCTCCACATATACTAAATTTGGTATCACGTGACGTGAACAGACGAGGAAGGTAAACGACACATCCAAACATGATAATCACGACAAGAATGTCATGTACGGCATCATTTACCTCCTCCTCGTAACGTTGTGCTGAATTTAAAGTCACTTATCAACATTTGTCATTCGTGCTTCGCATATGTGCCATTTTTTGTTTCATTGCGCTTGCCTCTTGCAGTGAGATACAAATGAGTGCGTTCTGGTAGGTCTAGCACCCACTAAAGACACCGCATTCGAGACGCGTTTGTGATGCATATTTGGCTGTGGCAAGTCAAGTTAAATTTAAGGACCGTTTCTGAATACGTACCACTCTCGGAAATACTTCTCCTCATCTCTAAGCAGCTTGGGAGACAGGCCTATAGTAATATATGAGGTAAACGCCTTGCATGGCCAGCCAACTCCCATGGTAAAAAGGACGGTCACACCCACCACCGGCTTTCTTTCTTTAAAGGCACCAGTGCTGCCAGCGCTGACACAATGGCACTGTGCACCCACCAGCACCATGACAATGTCTTGTTCTTCGCTTGAATGAAACTCCTTGACGCTGCTCGGAACGCTGTGCGAGAACGGATGAAAACAGTAAAACTGGCAGCATATCCACGGAGTGAATGATGGAGAGTTGGGCGAAGCATTCATCCGTTCATTCGTTCTTTCTTCCGTCCGTCCATGCGTCCGTCTGTGTGACCATCCATGCGTCCATCCGCCCTCCCGTGCGCGCGTCTGTTCGTGTGTCCATCCCTGCGTTCGTCCATGCATCCGCCCCTGCGTCCATTCAAGCGTCCATCCATGCATCTGTCTGCGTGTCCGTTCGTCCATCTCTTCAACACTCCAAGTACCACCATCTCGCATCTTTTCATCGTATATTCGCCCATATAGAAGCACCGCCATCCAGCGGACATTCCGAGGACTAAACGACAGGTGGCACATGCACACTTTCTAACGGCTTGCGTTTCGGGTCTACTTCCAACCTTTAACCACCTCGAGTTCATGGTATATACTAGCTCACTGTATTCATGGCACTGCGTCCCGCTCCCTAAACCTTTCTATAACCAAGGAGGTTACGCGCAGCGAGTATAACGTAGCAACCCTTTCCTGTCAGGTAGGGCTCAATGTACATGCCAACGGCTGCTATTGGGAAAAGAGGGACAGGAGAATTCGGCTTTTACTTTCTTACGCCCTGCGCTTCGTCGCTGCTTCCCACCTTTAACCACCTCGACTTCATGGTATATACTCGTTCATTGCATTCATGGAACTGCGGCTCAACGTTCGCTAAACCTTTCTAAAACTAAGGAGGTTACATCCAGCGAATATAACGTAGCAACCCTTTCTTGTCAGATAGTGCTCAATGTACATGCCAATGGCTGCTAATGGAGAATGAGAGGCAGGAGCATTCAGCTCTTAGTTAACGCGCACGCCGCAAACTTTTAGGGGCGAAGCTTTTTATAGCGGCACCCGGTCGTGCCTTGAAGCCATTGTAGTGAGTACACAGCATAACATTTTGAGCTCCAAGGTGGTGGCGGTGAGATATTTCTTTTTTGCGTTGTTGAACTTTACAAAATAGTGCTCAATGTACATGCCAATGGCTGCTATTGGGGTATGAGAGACAGGAGCATTCGGCTTTGAGTTACGCGCATGCTGCAATCCCCCTTAGCAGCCATTGGCGAATACATTGAGCACTATCTGTCAAGAAATGGCTGCTACGTTATACACGCTGGGTGTAACCTCTTTAGTTTTAGATCGATTTAGTGAGCGCTTAGCCGCAGTGCCGTGAATACAATGAACAAGTATATATCATGAACTCGAGGTGGTGTAAGGTGGGAAGTAGATACGAAGCACAAGCCGTAAGAGAGTAAAAGCCGATTTCTCCTGTCTCTCATTTCCCATTAGCAGCAGTTGGCATGTACATCGAGCACTCTCTGACAAGAAAAGGTTGCTACGTTATACTCGCTGGGCGTAACCTGCTTGATTTTAAAAAGGTTTAGCGAGCGTTGGTCCGCAGTGCCATGAATACAGTGAACTAGTATATACCATGAAATCGAGGTGGTTAAGGGTGGGAAGTAGCAGTTCCCCGATAAAAGTTTTATAAATAGTAGCAAGGGAAACCTAGCTATGTACAATCAATAAATAATAGAACAATGACATTAGTTCAAATCAGGTGCTAACTTCAGTATAAAATGACTAAATGTATGCCGTAACGACGCAAACAATGACCGTAAAGCGAATTTTCGAACGTTTAACACAATGAATCCTGCACACCTTGAAATCAGATGCCTAATTAACCAAGCATCGCCCTCGCTAGCACCGCTTGCGGATGACGTCTCGTGAAGGCCTCATCGTGGATGGCGCATAGCATTTCCGACGTATTACAAAGGGTACTGGTAATTCGCCAGAACAGTTTACTAGGCCGCTTCGCGATGTGATTTCTCGACCTTAGGAACACACGCAGACGCTAATGATTTCTACAACTGCTTAAAACTGTTATTACAGGCCACACATTATAGTAATACTGTGTCACCTTTTGTGTGTTCAAAGGTCCTCAAGAAGAATACGAAAGAAAATAATGTTTCGGCATCTACCACTATTTACACCAAAATAGCAAGTGACCTCATTATTTTTTATTAATATTATTTTATTTATACTTCCAATTCTCACTTGAGGGTCATTACAGAGACGAAAGCATAGGATATGGAAAGTAATTACAGACTATGATATTTTCATCAACTTTGAACAATAACACAAAACCATATTCATTGCTCGGCAAAGTAAACATCAAGAGCACATTCAAATTTTTTAGCGTCAGAATTTCCAACAATATGTCGCGGCAATTTGTTCCACGCTTCTAACACATCAAGGAAAAAAGATTTGCGAAAGACGTCCGTGCGAGCACCGAAGTGGCGAACTGCCGTGTCATGATTGATCCGGCTGCTGAGCTTATGCGGGGGGTGTACGTAAATTGTTCTATCTATTTTTATTCGACCATGCAATATCTGAAAAAATACTTTTAGGCGCTGCTTTTGTTGTCTAACTTCTAGAGATTCCAAGCCACTTAATTTTAACATCTCGGTAACCGAATCAGTTCTTTTATACTTCGAACATATAAATCGCGCGGAAAGTCTCTGAATTCGTTCCAGTTTATCTATTGAATCCTTTTGGTGGGGGCTCCAGGCAGCACAAGCATATTCTAAAACAGGGCGCACAAATGTTTTATATGCAAGCAGCTTGACGTCTTTCGTAGCATTCGGTAATTTGGCACGCAAGAAACGCAGTTTTCTGTAAGAGGCACAGCAAACATTCTCGATATGGGCACGCCATTTCAAATCATTCGTAATATGCACTTCCAAATATTTAAATGCACACACCTGCGCTAAATAATTAGGTCCACTGCTGTACGTAAATGGTAAAACGTGTTTCTTGGTAGTTATATGCGTATAAGTTGTCTTAGAATAATTTATTTTCATCTCCCATTTATCGCACCATGTTTGAAAATCAGCAAGACAATCATTAATTACAATTTGGTCATTCGCACACGTCACCGGGGCATAGATTAAACAATCATCAGCAAACAATTTAATTTTTACAGGAGGGTTACCAATGTCAACAACATCATTTATATACACCAAGAACAGCAATGGGCCCAACACGGAGCCTTGGGGCACACCGGAATAAACATCAAGTGATTCAGACTCAAACCCATCAATTCGTACCAACTGCTTGCGGTTCGTTAAGTATGCCTCAATCCACTTCAGGATATTTTCGTTTACGCCTGTTCGTTTGAGCTTGAGGAGCAATTTATGGTGGGAGACCTTATCGAAGGCTTTTGCAAAGTCTATGCATATCACGTCGACTTGTTCTCTATTATCTACGGCAGCGGCAAAATTGTGGAGAGTTTCAACCAGTTGGGATAACGTGGAAAGCCCTTGCCTAAACCCGTGCTGTTGCCTACATATCAGCCCATTTGTCTCCAAGAAAATAGCCATCTGTTTGGCAATGGCATGTTCAAAAACCTTACAGCAAACACACGTCAGAGATACTGGCCTGTAGTTGGTAAAAAGCATCCTGTCGCCACTTTTAAATACCGGTTTCACAATGGCGCTCAGCCAGTCTTGTGGAAGCGAATGTGTCAAGAGTGATTTTTCGAAGATAATGACTAAGTAAAACGACATCCACTCAGCATACCGCCTCAAAAACACAGTTGGTATTCCATTCGGTCCATTAGCCTTCTTTTCGTTCAAATTAAGTAGCTGCTGAAACACGCCCGCTTGATCAAATGAAACTGGATCCATGGCGCATATGCAAGTATCGGCCATTTCCTTATCTTCATCCGTGAATGCCATCTTTGTAAATACAGATTGGAAAAAGCAATTGAAACCATTAGGTATATCTTGTTTATGGGTTACAACATCAGAGCCAACCGCGATATGTTCAATCGCTTCTTTCCGACCGCTCAAGTATAGCCAAAATTTTCTAGGTGAAGTGCGCAAGAACCCAGAAAGCGTTTCATTGAAGAACCTTTTTTTGGACTTGGAGATTTGGATTTTCAACGCTGCTCGTAGTTGAGAAATCTGCTCAGAGTGGCCTTGTATTTTGCGTAATCTCTTTATTTTGCGTTTACTGTGGATAACATCTCTAGTGATCCAGGGGTTAGTCTTCCTTGTTTTTTGCAATCGAATGGGAACAAACCTTTCTATACAGCTGTTATTTATTGATTTCAATTTCTGCCACAAACAATCAACTGGCTCACTATTAGAGGCTTGCTTGAAATCATCGAAAGCAGTTTCCAAAAAGTCTATTATTGACGTGTCATCTGCCCGGCCGTAGTCACTAACAGGCACCCGAACGAAGGGTCGTTTTCCAGGTTTTGTACCACATAGAATCTCAATCGAAATCAGTTTGTGGTCAGATATGCCGTCTTCGACCGTAACACTGAAGTCCTCCATATTGCCCGAAAGGAATACCAGGTCCAGCAGTGACTGAGAACCCGATGTTACTCTAGTGTCCTGTTGAACAATTTGGGTCAGGTTATGGCTGATCATTATTTCAAATAACTTTTCGCTGCTAGTAGCATCCTTATTACCGGCCGATAAAAAAATCCAATCTATATTTGGTAGGTTAAAGTCTCCGGCCAGGACTAATTTTGTTGTCTTGTTTACATAAAAACGTCTCAAGGTCTTCCAGGAACTCGGGCGAAGTGGCAGGTGGTCTGTATACGGCTCCAATAAGGTAATTGGTGTTCGCGTACGTAAATTTACACCATACAGATTACGATAAATTGCAATTAATTGGAACTGCTGAGATACATTTTTTATGACAATTGCAACGCCCCCACCACGGGAATTTCTGTCCCAGCGAAACACTCTGTACCCAGGATGAACAACCACATCATTCGGAATATCGTTGTTTAGCAAAGTCTCTGTTACGATCACCACAGGGGGAGATCTCGACAGCAATAAATGTTCGAGTTCAGTTACCCTATTAACAAGACTGATTGATTGATTGATTGATTTGTGGGGTTTAACGTCCCGAAACCACCATTTGACTATGAGAGACGCCGTAGTGGAGGGCTCCGGAAATTTTGACCACCTGGGGTTCTTTAACGTGCACCCAAATCTGAGTACACGGGCCTACAACAATTCCGCCTCTATCGGAAATGCAGCCGCCGCAGCCGGGAATCGAACCCGCGACCTGCGGATCAGCAGCCGAGTACCTTAGCCACTAGACCACCGCGGCGGGGCTATTATTAACAAGACTACGAGCATTGAACAGGAGAAGCACTAGCTACGCATGTGACGGTGCAGCCACTGCGCCTCCCACCGGGGCGCCGCCAACGCTGTCAGAGTTGCGCGTTGCTGCTGGCGATCCTTTAACATACCGCTCCTTACGACATGGTTGGCGTTCATCTCGGTTGTAGTCCCAAGTAAATAAGCTCTCGCCTACCTTCAATTTGTCATAAAGAAGCGATACCTTCTTTCCGCTGCCCCTGTCCGCAGCTGCGCTGTCCCACAACTTTTTCCGCACCGCGACCGTCTCCTTCGAATAATCATTGCTCACGCTAATAGAAGTTCCCTTTAGTTTGCTGCAGTTTCGGAGTATAGTATCTTTTTCTTTGAAATCGTAGAACCTCATTATGAGTGGTCTAATATGCCCCGGCCGTTGCTTCTCAATCTATGAATTCTTTCTATTATTTTAACATGGACGTTCAGTTTTTTGCCAAATATATTGTCGACTACAGAAACTTTCAGGTCTGACTCCGATTCCGGGCTGCCTTCCTTTACGCCAAAAACCAAGGGGTTATTGCGTCTACTTCTGTTTTCAAGTTCACTTAGCCTTTCTGCCTGTGTTTTTACAGTATGTTCCAGAACTTCAATTTTTCGTTCAGTTCTTGGACTGAAGCAACTAATCCAGCCAATTCATCGGTATTTGTCTGTATCTGGGCTAATTGATCATGAATGCCAGTCAACGGACGGTCCAATGCTGCCTGATTTTCCAAAATAGTCTTTAGCTGCTGGGCCGCAGTATGGCCGGGGTTTTCTTCGACATCCCCCGCCATCAACAACCGCAGCAACACAGACCAGCAATCAACAAGAATCAAGGGCATGGCAGGACAATTAAAAATCTATTATCACTACGGTAAGTGACAACAGTACTTTGAAAACCAACCTAGATGACGAACGGCGGCAGTTTAGGCATTTCGTTCGCATGGACGCTGCCGTGCCCTCTGAGGAGTTGCTTGATGTGCTGCTTTTGAAGTAGCTGCGCTGCCGGTGACGTCACTGAGGCCGATGCTCCGTTGATCCACGGCGCATCTTCCAAAACCAGGTTGAGATGAGGAAGCAGGAAAGGCGTCCCATCAGATCCGCTTGTCGCGATCGCTGTCAAAATCCACGGCACAACCTGGAAGACGAACGGCGGCAGTTTAGGCATTTCGTTCGCATGGACGTTGCCGTGCCCTCTGATGTGCTGCTCTTTAGGTACCTGCGCTGCCGGTGACGTCACTGAGGCCGATGCTCCGTTGATCCACGGCGCATCTTCCAAAACCAGGTTGAGATGAGGAAGCAGGAAAGGCGTCCCATCAGATCCGCTTGTCGCGATCGCTGTCAAAATCCACGGCACAACCTGGAAGACGAACGGCGGCAGTTTAGGCATTTCGTTCGCATGGACGTTGCCGTGCCCTCTGATGTGCTGCTCTTTAAGTACCTGCGCTGCCGGTGACGTCACTGAGGCCGATGCTTCGTTGATCCACGGCGCATCTTCCAAAACCAGGTTGAGATGAGGAAGCAAAAAAGGCGTCCCATCAGATCCACTTGTCGCGATCGCTGTCAAAATCCACGGCACAACCTGGAAGACGAACGGTGGCAGTTTAGGCATTTCGTTCGCATGGACATTGCCGTGCCCTCTTATAAATAAAGATATCATAGTTTCGCTTCTGCAGCAGTTGCATCGGATTGGAAAAACGTTCATTTGGTCCTCCAAAACACAGACTACTGGGTTGCGGCCAGCTCCCACGTGTGGAATGAGATGCTGAGCTCTCAGCCGCCTGGCGGGCTTGGTGGACAGCCCAGAGCTGATCTGCCAAGGACAAGCTGCGGATTGCTGCCTCCCATCTGGTAGAGGTGTTGTTCGATAAATGAGCGAATTCGGTACACTGCCAGAGCGTATGTTCTAATAAAGCTATTTCCCCACAATGTGGGCAAAGATTACTTGGGTATAGGTCAGGCAGGGTACATGATGTGTAAATTTTCAAAGCATGGTACAACCGCGTTTTCAAAAGCCTTAATGTAGGTGCTTTGGGTCGAGTTAGATTTTTCTGAGATGAAGGAAAAATCCTTCTAGACAGGTAGAAATATTTAGTGAGCTCGTTGTATGTTGTAAAAATTTTCCGGTTATCCTCTGCACCGGTAGAACGCCTCCCCAGGGAAGTGCGGTTGGAGAGGTCTCGCGCCGCCTCGTGTGCAGCTTCATTGAGATTGGGAGGGGATTCGTCGATTTGTCCAAGGTGAGCGTTGAACCAACTCAGAAAATGATGCGTTATGCTCTTGACATGTAGTATTCTCAGCGTTTGTTCTGCGACCATCCCCTTCGCGACGGCCCATAGTGCTGCCATGGAATCGCTGTAGACGACTTCATTGTTATCCATCTCGAGTGCAAAGACGTTGGTCACCTGTTTCGCAATGATTGGGTCTTTCTTCCTGACCGTCGCTGAGTTGACCACATGGCCAGCCCCATCTACCACCACTGACACAGAAGCTTTCCCATTGGCGTGGGAAGCCGCGTCAACAAATACGACCCCTGGTTCTTCGTTTGAGACTTGACGAAGTATAGGCCTGGCTCTCACTACTCTTCTTCCGATGTGTTCTGGATGAATGTTTCGTGGTATAGGACATACCGTGATATTCTCCCTGATGTCGTCGGGAATATCATTGTAACTGCGCCTAATTGCCATAGGGCGTTGGCCCAGCTCTTGCAGCGTTTGTATAAAAAAAACAGCATATACACGGAGTGAATAATCAAGAGTGGGGTGAAGCATCAGTCCATCCATTAGTTCTTGCTTTCGTCCGTCCATGCGCCCGTCTGTCTGACCATCCGTGCATCCGTCCCTGCATTCATTCATTCATGCGCCCCTGCGTCTATCAATGCGTCCATCCGTCCGTGCAGCCGTGCGTCCGTCCATGCATCTGTGTGTGTGTCCATTAGTCTATCTAGTCAACACTCCAATTACCACCTTCTCGCAGCTTTTCATCATATATTCCGCATATATATAGAAGCATGGCCATCCAGCAGACATTCTAAGGACTGAACGAGAGGTGGCACACGCACACTTTCTTATGACTTGCGCTTCGTATCTACTTCCCAACTTTAAACATCTCGAGTTCATGGTATATACTAGTTCATTATTATCATGGCACTGTGGCCCAATGCTCGCTAAAACTTTCTAAAACCAAGGGGGTTACGCCCAGCAAGTATAAGGTAGCAGCCCTTCCTTGTCTGATAGTGCTCAATGTACATGCCAACGGCTGCTAATGGGGAATGTGATACAGGAAAATTCGGCTTTTAGTTAACGCGCATGCTGCGATTTTTTATTGGTTTAACACTCACAGGAGAAATCTCTCACCGGCACCACCTTGCAGGTCAAAGCGTTAGACATGTTACGTATTACGACGAGGGACGAGCGGGTGCCCCTTTAAGAAGCTTCACAGCTAAAATATCTAGGCTAACTACAAAATGCGAAAAATAGGAGAAAAAATAAAATTGTTATATTCATCATTACCATATAGATGACCGCGTAAGAAGGCGAAACCCATTTCACTGTACTACGACATAGTGTGAGCGAACTATAGGTTACGAGGCGGGAGTGGCGTGTTTGAGAATCTTCCGATTCTGCTTGAGGAGCGGTGTTTAGAGAGAAAGGAGCACAGCAGCACAGGAGCACATCACAGGAGGGCAAATATATGCCTCTTGATCCAACGCATGTGTCGAGACGGCCGAGGTGAAGTGTCATCAAAACACCGAGAAAAAACAACAAACTCTTCCTCCTAAAAAGCGTCTTTCACAATCATGCCCTGAAATATTCGCAACAGAAAAGCGCGTCCCGGCCCTCTTCATAAGCATACCTGTCTGTGCGAGGGACGTGGTTATCAAGGTTTTCTTATCCACAAATTTGTTGCAGGGACACCAAAATCACGTGACACAAATGTGTACTTTCAAATTTCTTCCACGGCACAAAGAGTAGAGCTAATTTACATATTTAAAATATAGCTATCAAGCGGTAAATAGATATTATATGTGGTCAGATTAGTGAGTGCAGCTCAACTATAATAAAAAATAGCTTTGTTCATGTGCGTTAAATCTCGAACTAAAACTATGGCCTACGTTTACGTTTACACAGCTAAATAATTTATTCGGCAATAATGAATCAGTTACACAGTGCTGAGACATGTGGCACAAGCAGTTCGTGATACAACGCAACACAATAATTTGGGTGTTATACTATTATTCTTGGTGACTGGAATAGAGAGTACAACGCAATAAAAGTTACTTACCTTCAGATATGACAATAGTCTGTCGTTTAAACTGAATCCATAAATCTAAATAAAAGTAATCACACATTTCATTATTGTGTATATCCCTTCGGAATTGAAGAAAAGAAGTTCCGAGAGGACTTCACTCGCAAGACGAGGTGCACATCTCTCCGTTGGGAATATAACTCTGTTGGCAATCTAACGGCACTATACCATATGCCGGTGTAACCGTCACTCGACCAGAACTTACTTGCATTCGATAGGGCCTATATGTTGTACATGCAGTGAACGTTTTCAAAGCTACTTCTGTATAGTATTAAGAATCACGACACAAACCCAACGTAACGCAAAGCCGGATAGGACTGACGAGTGCGACCGCACATGCTGAATCGATGAGCTTAATTGACATTGCAAAAGCGGAAGCAGGAGCGCGGAGAGATAGAAGATGAATGCTATAGAGCTCTGAAGGAATAAAGTCGGATGGTTATCGCTCTAAGTATATTACGGTAGGTTTTGGAAGCCCTCGAGATTGCTGAAGCATATAATTACACCACACGCCTTTATCATGTAGCGTGATACATTTCTTGTCGAAGTGAGCGGTGGCATTCGCAGGCTTGACTTCAACTTTCAATTCACGGTGGTTAAATGGCACCAATATGCTGCTTGGTGAAAAAAAACGGGTCTCTAAAGGTCTATGTAATAGCACTATATCAACTTTTACTTATATTCTTACTGACATCGAGTTCTAATATCCGCAATGCGGACGGCGAAGAAGATATATTCATAGAAACACAAGCTCTAAATATGACGATGCTTGTAGTAGTCTTCCAAAGTCCGTCTCATAGCACGGTTTTCGGCAATCTTAATGAAAGCCGGCCTCAAGGTGACTTCTTCTATGCAGTCACCGCATTGCGGACGGCTAAGAAGATATATTGATAGAAATACAACCTCTAAATAAGACAATGCTTGTAAGAGTCTTTCAAAGTTCGTCTCATAGCACGGTTTTCGGCAATCTTGGTTAAATCTGGCCTGAAGGTCACTTCTGCCATGCTGTCAGTCTATACAATACATTCCTTAATAAAATGAATTATATTCTTTTTCTTCAACCTGGTACCTGATGTTATACCGACACTGAAGCTCATTTACGACACCACTAAAATCTATTTAGAGGCAACTAAAACTACGTTTCAAGAATCGCATCCCACACTCGCTTTTCTCTCATCTGCGAAACAAAAAAAAGTTCTAAATTAAGCACAAAGAACAGCATATATTTCATATCTGCCGCAATTTTTATACTACTGCTACTCCAACGCGTTTAATATTTTAGATCTTATTGAAAATGTAGCAGAAATAACATAAATGTCTCAGCCACGCCTTATTCAAGGTCAACGTTGTTTGAATGCAATGTTTCGGTGTTTGTGTCCACGACTAACGATATTGAGGTAACAAAAGCTTGTGTAGCTTACGGTTTCTCTTTCTTGCCATAGGTACGTTCAGTCACGTGTGCTACTTGGATATATCAGCAACACCACGGAATGCATTGCCCATAGACAAGGTGAATACGACTGTCTGCACTCACGTTATCATGGGATTCGCTACAGTGAGCAGAAACTCCACTATGGACCTCGATCCCATAGGTGGTGAAAAGGCTCTCATAACATTCGCAGCTCTCCGGAAGCACCAGTCCACACTGAAGTTGATGATTTCAATAAAGGGTGATGCTGTCAACATCAAAAAAATGCTGTAGAGTGTTCCCAGCAGACAAAGGTACAGTAGAAAGTTCTTCATTATTTGAACGTATAGTCACATCTGCACACACCTTTCACTGATTTCGTATAAAACATGCCCACCGCTTTCGATTCTTTCATTCAGAGTGGAAAAGTACTGAACATGACAGCAAGATTGAGTGATCCTATGGTTTCTTAAACGGTATTGTTTTACATCAGGAGGTTATGGCTTCATGGCACGATGCACAACATGGAAAAGAGTTGTAACTACCCTTCGCACTAAAACGTGCCACAGTAGGTACCCCCTTCATGCTACAAGTTTCAATGCCAGAAAGGGAGAGAAACAAGAACGAACTGCGCATTAGTGGTACTGAACTGGATGAAAATAAAGAAAATATATCAGAGATTCTTACGCTCAGGGAATGTCACAGAACGAGCGCTAAAAATGGGCGCGCCGCCAAATTCTTGTGATAACGGGCGGGAGAAACGCCGCGAGGACAAAAGAAAAAAAGAAAACAAACGTCCAAGGCTCCCCGGGCGCGCAGTCTTCCCTCGGGAGCGTGGCTTCGCCGACGAACCTCCTCACCCCACATCGGCGGCCCAGCAAGCCCGCGATTTTTCTAGAAAGAAAGGGGCGTGGTCATACCGAGTTGAGTCATCTGTCGGTGACGGCCCCCGTACAGTTTCGCGCCTCTCCCCAGCCTTCGCTGCGTATCGCGCCGACGAATTGACGACAACTTTCTGGAATGTCGCGCGGAAGGTATTTAACCGAGCAGCCGAGATGAGGAATCAGGAGAAGACGGAAGTTAGCGCAAGAGTGCGTAGGGATTCCGCCGTGGAGTCGGCGAAGGTTTTGTCTGTAGAGGCAAAGCAGGAGAAGAAGATGATTTCCACCTGAGGGGTGACGACTCGAGCTACAGGCAAGAGTGTGTGTTTACCACTATCGAGCGAACACGCGTGACAACAGCTGCGTGTGTGCAGCCGACATAGTTCCGGCGAAGAAGTTTGAAGCTTGGAGAGAGGCCAATTGAAGACGCGAGGTTTCCTGGAAGAGAAACTTCGGCGAGGTTTCCTGGAAGAGAAACTTCAGGGGGCAGCGGAACGACAACAACGCTGGACTTTGAGTGAGTGATTCTCGGAAAAGTATCATTCAGACTTTTGTTCCAAAGACTTTGGACTGAATAGGTTTTCTATCTCTTTAGTCTTTGTGTCTTGGTTTTTAAATGCATGCGACTGCATTGTAGTGTGTATTGTTGTCTGTGTCCGTTGTTTTGAGTGTGGCTGATTGTACTGTGTAGTACGTTGGTTGGACATATTGTACTCAACTATTGTAGAGTGTGCATACTCGTGTATTGTTTTCGATCTGCCATTATTGAGAATATAATTTTGTTTGCTTATCAACTTTCGGCTCTGACTTGTTCTTTGGGCCACAGCCGGCGTCTGCTGGCGTGCCAATAAGGACCACTTCTAAATTGTCCACGCTTTCGTGGTACGGTTCGGGGGGCCGATACTTCGGCCCTTGGAATTAGCCCGGCGATCGCCTCCCTAATTAACGGGACTTGTGTGACAATTAATCTGGCGTCCGCGAATTAGGACCTTTTGGTGCACAGTGTGTCCAAAACAGTGAGAAAGAGCCTCGAGTTGTTGATAGTGTTATCGGAACGATTTTGTGTGTTGCTCTGTGTTCTCGTTAACGAGTGCAGGGGAGTGTTCCGATAGACCGATTTAGGCAGATAGTTTTTGCACGCGGCAAGGTTTTATTTGGAAGTTGCGAGACACAATGGATCTCGAAAAGTTAGTTGCGCTTGGTGAGAAGATGGGTCTTTCCGGCGCCGAACTACGGAAGTGGGTCACCCAGAAGGAAAAAGAAGAAAAAGAGAGAGCCAAGGAAGAAAAAGCAGCTGAGTTGGAACGAGAGAGGTTGGCAGCTGAGAGGGCCAAGGAAGAAAAAGCAGCTGAGTTGGAGCGAGAGAGGTTGGCAGCTGAGAGAGCGAAAGAAGAAAGAGAGCAGCAATTGAAGTTGGAGCTGGAGAGAGAGAAGTTGGCAGCCGAAAGGGCGAGAGAAGAAAGAGAAGCGAGAGAACGACAGCTGAAAAAAGAAAAAGAGGAAAGGGAACGGCAGCGGCAGCACGAGATGGAACTCGAGCGGCTCCATTTGCAACAACGAAGTGAAACTCCCGTCCAAGCTAGAGTTGAAAGCAGCGAACGGGAAGATCATGGCTTCCGCTTGAACCCAAGCAAGCTGCTCGTAGCGTTTGATGAAAGGAAGGACGACCTTGACGCGTACCTTCACCGATTTGAGCCGATTGCAAGGAGCCAGAATTGGCCGGAACATCAATGGGCAACTGCTTTGAGTACTTGCTTGAGTGGTGAAGCGCTCAGTGCGTACGGTAGGCTGACGCCGACCGATGCAGCCAACTATGCAAAGGTGAAAACTGCTTTACTGAAGCGATTTAGATTTACTGTAGAAGGATTCCGGGACAGATTTCGGACAGGAAAGCCAGCTGATGGTGAGACGGCTACGAAGTACGCGGCCCGACTTAGCCATTATTTCGACAGATGGATTGAACTTTCAGGGACAGCGCAGGAGTACGATGAGCTTAGACAGCTCCTAATTAGAGAACAATTTCTTACTAGTTGCCACCCAAGCCTGTCACTGTACTTGAAAGAGATAAAGGCTGAGTCACTTGAAGGAATGCTTGAATTGGCTGATCAATTCTTGGAAGCGCAAGGTGGAACTAATTTGGCCAAGGTCAAGAAGGAGTGTCCCGATGATTCGAAGAAATTGGCTCCCGAAGAAAAGAAGCGTGCACCAGAGAGCATTCAGCGATGTTTTCTGTGTAACCGAGTGGGTCATCGCGCGAAAAACTGTCGAACTATCTTTATGAGCCCTACGGTAGTAAAATGTTTTAGGTGTGGTCAGACTGGGCACAAAGCAGATGCATGTTGAAACGGAGCGAGTCAAACTCACCAGGTATCCTGTGTGCTAGCAGCACCGAAATCCGATGATAATGCCGTCACCGACGGATTTGTAGAGTTGAAAAATGGGGAGAAAATTCCTATTGTGGGTGCTGTAATTTCAAAACAGCCAATTGGTGTTACGAAAGGAATGCCAACGCTGCCTGAAAAAGTTGCGGGCAAGAAGGTTACGGTGTTAGGAGACACCGGTAGCTCCACTGTTATCGTGCGGAGAAATTTGGTACGGGAAGTTGAGTTAACAGGCAAAACTAAACCAGTTTGCCTAATTGACCGTACGGTTCGGATGCTTCCCGAAGCAGAAATTGAGGTTGAAACCCCGTACTTCAGCGGGAAGGTTACAGCTTTATGCATGACGACCCCCCTCTACGACCTTGTCATCGGAAACATTGACGGGGCGCGAGGACCGAATGATCCGGAATGTTTGGGAGAAGACCCTAAGATAGAGTCCTCGCCAACCCAGCGACCGCGAGATGCAAGGGAGGAGCCGCCCGTGACGGATCTCACTAGAGCCCAAGGTGAAGCCGCGGTACAAGAGACCGTGAATGAGAAGATGATGGTGTTGAATGAGTTCACGGGCCGAGCAACTGGACTTACGTCGGCACGACCTCAACCGACCGACAGCGTAAAGGAGACGGAGTTGGCCAGCTGGGCAAAATGTAGAGACATGATCAAGCTGGTAAATAAATAGACAGGACCCGTTGAATGTTATGACCCGTTAACGGTGTCGGAAGTGACAACGATGACTGAGACGCTGCCTCAGATACCGTCGTTGGAAAGAGCTCGCCGAGAAAGAACAAGGAAAATCAAGAAGAGATCGAGCGAGCACGGCAAGAAAGGACGCAAGCGCAGCTCGAAATACACAGGATAGGTGCTGAGGTGGAATCGAAATGTGTTTGGCAGGGCTGAGCGACATATGTTGTGTAATGTTCTTGCTATCCTGTGTCTCAAGTGTATGTCGAGCGAGTCAAAGTGTTCTGTGCGGTGATGGGATGTGATGTATTGTACAATTGTGGTAATTAATGAACTTTGTACATTTGTATTGTTTGGAATATGGGATGGAGTGTTGTACTTATGTACCTGTGGTTATATTTCATGTGTGTGAGATTGAATTGTGATGTCCAATTGTATTGAGTGATATATTGTGAATGTGACGTGTCATGAGCCTCGGACTATGTTACAGTCTTTGAGAGTGTGTGGTGACTGTTCGCGCTCGTTTGTGTGGTTTTGAATATTATGAGATAATATTCTTAAAGTGGAGGGCAGTGTCACAGAACGAGCGCTAAAAATGGGCGCGCCGCCAAATTCTTGCGATAACGGGCGGGAGAAACGCCGCGAGGTCAAAAGAAAAAAAAGAAAACAAACGTCAAAGGCTCCCAGGGCGCGCACTCTCCCCTCGGGAGCGTGGCTCCGCCGACGAACCTCCTCACCCCACATCGGCGGCCCAGCAAGCCCGCGATTTTTCTAGAAGGAAAGGGGCGTGGTCATACCAAGTTGAGTCATCTGTCTGGGACGGCCCCCGTACAGTCTCGCGCCTCTCCCCAGCCTTCACTGCGTATCGCGCCGACGAAATGACGAGAACTTTCTGGAATGTCGCGCGGAAGGTATTTAACCGAGCAGCCGAGATGAGGGATCAGGAGAAGACGGAAGTTAGCGCCAGAGTGCGTAGGGATTCCGCCGTGGAGTCGGCGAAGGTTTTGTCTGTAGAGGCAAAGCAGGAGAAGAAGATGATTTCCACCTGAGGGGTGACGACTCGAGCTACAGGCAAGAGTGTGTGTTTACCGCTATCGAGCGAAGACGCGTGACAACAGCTGCGTGTGTGAAGCCGACGTAGTTCCGGCGAAGAAGTTTGAAGCTTGGAGAGAGGCCAATTGAAGACGTGAGGTTTCCTGGAAGAGAAACTTCGGCGAGGTTTCCTGGAAGAGAAACTTCAGGGGGCAGCGGAACGACAACAACGCTGGACTTTGAGTGAGTGATTCTCGGAAAAGTATCATTCAGACTTTTGTTCCAAGGACTTTGGACTGAATAGGTTTTCTATCTCTTTAGTCTTTAAGTGTCTTGGTTGTTAAATGCATGCGACTGCATTGTAGTGTGTATTGTTGTCTGTGTCCGTTGTTTTGAGTGTGGCTGATTGTACTGTGTAGTACGTTGGTTGATTGGTGACATATTGTACTCAACTATTGTGGAGTGTGCATACTCGTGTATTGCTTTCGATCTGCCATTATTGAGAATATAATTTTGTTTGCTTATCAACTCTCGGCTCTGACTTGTTCTTTGGGCCACAGCCGGCGTCTGCTGGCGCGCCAATAAGGACCACTTCTAAATTGTCCACGCTTTCGTGGTGCGGTTCGGGGGGCCGATACTTCGGCCCTTGGAATTAGCCCGGTGATCGCTTCCCTAATTAACGGGACTTGTGTGACAGAGAAGTTTTGTGATAACCGTAACTAGCGAGGCAAGATTACATTACTACAAGCCCAAAACTCGCAGAGTGTCGAGTAAGAAATGCAGTCGCAAAGCTAGAAAAATGCAACATAGCAACTCTCGTAAATGTTCTGAGTACGCAAAGTGCTGGCACAACCATTTCCAGTACGCTTAGCTTTGCAAAGGTCAGTGGCATTAGAATTTTGGCAGAATATCGCAACCAGTAGAACGCATAAAGCACGAAAAACTCGCTCTTATTTGGAATGGGGCTCCAGGATCTCACAATGTCAGTTATGCTTGGGGCAACCAAAGGATGGCAGTCGGTAGTTGGCACCTGATGAAAAGGAATGATGATGAAAAGTGGCTGCGCAGACGAGGTATTGAGCCGTTAGCCTCTGCGCGCACCTTTGTTGCCAAATCCCTTGACCTTTTGTTCAACGCACCTGACACTGGTGAGTCACCCGTACGGCAGAAGGGTTCTCACCACTGTCAAGAAACAAGTGGTCTCTGTCGTGACACTGCTACATACAAGATAATGTGGTGGTGTGCTGTCACAGTAGGTTTAGGTAGTACGGCATAATCGTGTGAACTAACTGCCGACAGGCCACCAGCTGCCTAGCCAGGCTTTTTGTTGTGCAAGAGTATTTTTAAGCTGTACGTAGACAAATTGAAGGAGTTTTTTAGCGGATTTCTTGGAGGATGAGGACAGCAAAGCGTGGAAACGCAGACGCGGAGACACGTCCCTGAGAAAAGCAAAGTTGTTTTCTGCATTGGTGGAGCATCAAGAAGAAGACAGTCGCACGAGGTGGTCTCAGAAGAGGCGGGAGATATTTAATGGGGTAAAATAGAGAGGAGGAGAGCTGAGTGCTTGAGGACGAGATAGGGAAACATGCACAAACGACGTACTAGGAGCCGACTCTGATCCAGGGTTTGATTCTACATGAAGAAGTTGCGCCTATGTGTGCAGTACACTAATGGCTCATTCAACGTAATTTATTTTTGCTTTTTTGAGCTTTTGAGCACGCTAGAAATGATATGCAAAAGATTTGAGCTTGATAGCTAGGTTAGTTTATTAGAAAAAAAGTGGCTGTATATGTTCCATTGGCGTGTTCGGTGGCTGTTGAAAAGTGGGACAACACTATCCCATTGTCCCATTTAGGTAACTTCCTGATTTCACTTGTGTGCCTACTTAGAGTGAAAGGCACCAAAACATGTGGGACAGGGGGGCACCTTGCAAGTGCCACATGTGAACTTTGTGCGGACCTCATTTCCAGTTTTGAGCACCACCTGCACCTTCTCCGTGAGGCTCTTTTTTTCGGATTGTGGTCATTTCCGGTGAATCTGATATCATCCGAGATTCCAACCATCTTCTGTCAATTCTTCTGTACTTGCTTGTTTTTTCGGAATGGCTCAGTTCTGGCGTAGTGCCTGAAAGTACGTTCATTCGTCAGTTGTCGTCCCAGCACAAGACGAAACCACAAGTAGCTTATGTCAGCATTGGCGCTGTGCTGTATGAAGACGTTGACAACAGAGGCGTCAAAGAGGAAATAAAAGATGCGGTACCAAGACTTCTTGGAACGTCTGTCAGCAGTGTAGGAATTTCGCTTTTGGTCAAATCTGTCAACTGCTCCCATCCACAGGTTGTAGTCTGCCACGGCTTTGGGGCAAACCACAGCCACTGAAGAGCCATTGGTAAGCTTTCGTGACACTTCCACAGTTTCTGTTGGATTATGAAAGTTCGACAAAAGGTGGACATCTTTGGTGTCGTGCCATTGATATGCTTTGACCTGTCCTTTGGCGCGCCACAGGTACTCTCCTTTTTTTAGCTTATTGCTTCGTTTGAGTTCCTCAGGCAAATCCTTCCTGTTTGTACGGACAGTACCTGCAGCATTGACGCCCCTCTCGGCGAGAGTTTTCATCAGCCTGGTGCACGTAAAATAATTATCAAAGAACAGCTGCGTTACAGGTTTTACATTCTCTGAGAGGGAAAGCACGACATGCTCCCCAAGGGTTTGGTTGGCTGGTCGTGATGCATTCTTTCCTTCATATACCTGAAATTGTAGTAAATAGCCTGTCCTTGAGTCTGCCCTACACCAAACTTTATATCCACGCTTTATGGGCTTCATTAAAAGGTACTGCTTCATGGAAGATCTTCCTTTGAAGGAAATTCCTGATGAGATGATCGCAAATACTCCTTCTGAAAGCTCCTGTTCAGCTTCTTGATGAGGGGACGCAGTTTTCCAAGCCTATCGTAACCATCTTCCCCTTTTGTCTTTCCTTGGCTGTGGTCGTCCACACGAAGGGAGTTCATGATGTGCTGTAAACGCTTGAACGACATCACTTTGGCAATTTCTTCGGAGTTGAAAAGTGGATCGCGGCTCCAGTAATGGTAAAAGTGATTTCGTGGTGACACGCTCATCAGCAGAAGCAGTCCAAAATAGGCTCTTAGCTCATCTGCTGTGAGCACAGCCCACTTCGTCGTGTACCTTTGCGCACCAGCACGGTTAGTGTGCTCTAATATCATCTCGATCACTTCTTCGCCAAATACAACGCGAAACAATCTACTGCGCGTGGCACTGCTTCTTTGGTGAACTCGGGGTCCCATAATTTTGGACTGCTGACCAAAATGCTTGGTTCACTTTCCCCCCACTCTTCGCCAATTTCTTCTTCAGCAGCATCTGCTTCAACATCGGGCTCCATTGAATCCTGGCTGGCTCCTTTCCTGTTTATTGAAGTTCTTTGTCGGCGCCTCTTTCGTTTGCCTGTTGATGGCCCAGTTTCGTCTTCGTCGCAACTCGAGTCTCGTGGCGCGAGCTCCGGCACGAACTCATCATCACTGCTTTCAGCTTCATCCTCACTTGTGTCTGATTCATCGGGCAGGCTGAAGAATAGCTCCGGTGCCTCCTCATGTAAAAGTGAGTCCGCTGAAATTGATAAACAGAGACATATCTCAACAACAGGAGTTTGCGTGAGTTAGGCGTAGAAAAACGTCCCTGAACCTTCGAAGTATGCTGACATCCACTGCCGTAGCTCGCCTCCAAATACTTCGATTACAAAAATATTGGCACCAAAAATGCGGAAGGGCAAGAAGGGCAAGAAAGGAAAGTCTTACCATTCATCCTGAACTCTCGTACATCCAGTCCTACGGGAGCGAAAACTCGGAACACCGCGATCAAAACAAAACAGATTTCAAATGATTGTGTATCTAGCTCCATCTTTAAAACCACTTCAAAACTGCCACAGAAAGTATTACCCAGGTCTGATAATAGACAGCAGCACGATCTTTTGACGCCAAGTTTGATCACTTTTATTTGAGACAGCGTTTTCTTCAGAGAAAAAAGTGAGACGTTTCTGTCCCATTATCTCTCAAACGGTTAATACAGCCCAATGCTTACTGTGCGGTCGGTTGAGTGGCCACTCCGGCCTTTGATTATAAATAGGTGTCAGCATGCAATTAAAGTGAAGTTTGCCGGGAACTAAGCAACAGTGCCTGCAGTCCTTCTTGCCGTCGTCGTCACCTGAATCATCGGGATCACCTCCATCATCTCAAACTTAACTATGTCCGTTCACGTCGTATTTGAAGCTTCCCATCGGACGCAAACGCAGGTATTACATGTACTGCACACAAAGTGTTCATAGCGTGCATACAGGTTTAAAATAGACTATGTTCTGTTCGTACACTCATTAGTACATCTGTCCTTGTATTTGTCTGTCCGTTCATGCGTCCTTCCGTCCATATATATTATGCATTTCATTAACTAACTGCACTCCATAATCCACATACACTGTTTGGATACGCAGCCAAGTTTCTTGCCTAAGCGCACATTTTCTGGTGGTCTAGCAAGATTGAAACGTGTTGATGTTCGAGCGTGTAATTTTCAGCACCACTTTATGCTTTAAAAAAGCAGCAGCTCCTTTCGGTAAAGAAATAACGTGTATTACAGAGCCCTAAAGATGGATAAATATGTGTGAGTGGTCGTGTTCAGTATTCCGCAGCCTTGTTTTTTTTTGTTTGTGTGGTTCTGATGGGGACAAGCGTGAACAACAATCTTCGGAAATGCAAAAAATAATGCACAAGGAAAGACTTTTTATGTCAATACATAGCAACACGTGTGGCCGTCATTCGGAATATCACTGCGCTGCTGCAGCGCACAAACACATTCTCACGCTGTCATCATTACAGAAGCCGCGCCAATGGAAAGAGGGGGCACTTCTTGGATGAGCAAGTCTTTTTTTGTTTGCCTAAATTAAAACTTGGAATTGTCTGGGTTCACACACGTGCTGTCCAACGTACATACCTTGACTCATTGTTATAGACACTGTTGGTGTTGTCTTTTAAGTGATTTCCTTAGTTTTCCTTAGTCCTATCACAGTTCTCAAAGACACTTGATATTAATTTCTTATAGCGTCAAAATATTGTATCTTTTCAGAAAAGCCTATGTGGAGAGTTGGGGCATGTTTTTGGTTGCCCTTGTAGTAGCTATGTGCACGCATGTTTTGGGGTCACTACCACGCCTTCGTGGTGAACGTTATCGTAAGCATCACTCAAACTGAATAGAAATATTATTCTACAAACCATGTTAATTATAAACAATCATTTTCGTTTTAGCGTAGTGAGTAGTATTGTGAATTATACGTTAGGCACTAAAAATGCTAGACCGCGTAAGCATTTGAACCGAGGAATCAAGTGACATGGCTACTTATCCACACAATGAAAATTATTATTGAAGTGAATAAAGAAAACGCAGTGTAGCCATTTTTAAGAAATACTATGCTGGTGTTATTCTTTTTATCTGTAGGCATACTTCGTTGTGCGCAGCTGTAGTCAATATGTGAGGGTGACTAGTGTGCTACCGCGTCGTTTAGATGATAGGAAACAGGTTCTCCCACACAGAACTGGTATCAATTTATTTTAGTTGTCAGAAGGAACAAATCACGCAACTCTTGAGAAATGACTGCAGAATCAAGTAGTTTACGATTGCTACATAGCGTCATTCCTATATGCACACACAGAGAAGATCCCGTAAAGCTAATCGTTGAACATTTTCATGGAAAAAGCTCTTTCTCATCAAGTACATTGGAGTTCATTGCTTGTTTTCAGATTCATTATGTCTGTTGCATTGATCTTGAGAGTGGCTAACCTAAGCGGGGTGGACTTGAATTTGAAGTTACCAAACATCCTTTATGCCTTCAAATATGTCAAGTTGCTGAAGGTGAGAATAATGGCTTACAAGGACAACGGTAGAGTTACAAGAAATAATTCAAAACTGTTATTTGGCCTAGTTGGAACATATCCATCTTGAAGTTTTCGCGCAAGCAAACAGGGACACAGAAAGAAAAATAAACAGAAAGACACCATTGTGCCCGTTTGTGTTTTTTTCTGGGTCCCTATGTGCTTGCGCGAAAAGTTCTAGAAAGATTAAACGATTATTTTCATCATAGATTTGTTGATTTAAGAGAAACAGAGATGCCTTAGAAGCTATTCTCAGAGAAGCCAGCTCAAATGTGAATCAACAGGTATACACACGAGCATGCAGCCACAACTGAGCGAGAAGTATGGAAATGTGATTTCCTGTTTCATTATCTTCTTTGGCCACTCAGGCAAGCTTCTTCTGATGGCAAGATCTCTTTTGCACTGAGTGTAAATTCGGGCCCTATCATTCGTATAGCCAAGTCGGTTAATGCAACCAAAGTTTGAACCACCAATGGATTTATTCGTAGATTGTATGTAATGTATAAAAACTAGTGGCTTTTAAGGTACATCTAATAACGCATTTTAGTTAGGACATACACTTACGTAATATTTAGGAGAGGGCTCACTTCGGATGCAGTAATTTCTCAGTTGGACTCCGCCAGAGCGGCTAAAATTCTGCAACGCCGCCATCGCGAAGTCTTCTAATTTCAGAAAAGCACGCTATTTTGGGAACTATAGGCCAGATGCAGAAACTTATATTTCGAAACAGTAATGCAGAAAGTGCCTCTTCCAATATGTAGAGCAAGTGAATAAACACACAAAATATTGAGGATAACAGAACCAGTGCAAGGGGCAGATAACCATAATGTCGAAGTTTTGTTGCTTCAGTAGAGTGGCTGGTTGGGCGAGTTGGTTGATTCGTATGGCAGATTAAGCGAAAAAAAAACGAAGACGGGAGAAGCACTACACAAACGTAACGCAAATAATCAACTGATTCGAAAAAAAACTCTCGTATATAAACACACGTGAACACAGTCATGAATCACGAGTAACATGAGAGTAAACAACACTTCACTTAATGGCAAGCTCTCATGTAGTCTATTTCAGTGACATGCAGCGTAATAAAGGGCCTCACAAAGCATGTCTCTCCAGATCTGTTAATCTAAATGCTTCCTCGATTTTTCACGTGACTTTTCATTTTAATATTTAGAGCGCCTTAGCTTGAGACAGCAAGGCGGCACAGCCACACGTCTTGCAATGTAACGAAAGGGTAGAACAAGGTGTCCCCCTAAACGAAGCCTGATAACTTTATTATCAGTTATTCAATTACTGTAGAGTCTGGCCAATATAGCATTTTCCACACAAGAATGGTATATGATCACACTACCACCCTGCTACACTGAACCACCTTATCGTGGTGCTTGTGGCCCCTGTTGTGGCCCCTGTTGCCTTGCTTCATTATTTCTTACCAAGAGCCCCGAAAATACGCCCATGCTTGTCAGCCAAGGAAAAAAACTCAAAAAACCAGAACTTAGTACTCACTGTTTTCAACTATATCAACCTACGGTATCAATCCTGTGAACATATGGGATGCTTCAAAACTATGTGACGTCCTTCTGTTTTAAATTATTTACACTCTGCGCTTCAATCTTCATCGTTTCCAGTATTCTTTCGCTTAAGATGGCCTAATAACGTTCAGAGAACAATGACTGCTGGAGCCTCTCTACGTGCCGTGTAAAACTCTAATGCATTTGATGAGGGCACGCCTTATTGAGTGACTGCCTCAGGCAAGCCATCGCAACACTATGTTTTGCTATTTTAGAGCTACCTGAATGAATATCGATGGTAGGATCCGCTTCGACAGTGACAGCGACAGCTAGAGACGTTTCCGGTTTCATAGCATGTTCGTAACCAAGAGTTCCTCCTCCCCCCGAGGTGGGACATCTTTGTGAGTGGCTTCAATCCTCGCAGTCTCAGTCGGATTGCATAGCAATGGTGGACTTAGACTGGGTTGTACGACGATTGTCTTCGTTCCCTATGTGGTTGAGCCGGAAGCGGTAGGTTGATATCTTTTGAGTCTAACAGTATCTGTTCTCTTGTATTAGTTTCAGGGATCATCAAGGGATCGTAGCAATGTTGAGGAATTCTCCTGTGCAGGGCAGTTCGGCATGGCCAGCATCTACATGATAAGCTGCACTACCCTTCGATCGGTTTCTACGCAACGGCGTCATCAGCATTCCCTTTGCACTGGTGCCCTTGGGTAATGAATCGATCCGGTTGAACAACCCTAAGGCGATTCAGGAGCAGCTTAGGGCGATAACCTCCGAGTACGAAAACATCACCGAGGTACGACAGTTTGGCTGCGGAGGTATTGTGTGCCGATCACCAGACAAGGATTGTGTAGCGGATCTTCTTAAATGCCCATCATTTGCTCTATCTCGGTGAGTGCATATATCCTACCTCATCTTGCATGTACCAATGGCGTTGTACGTGGAGTATACTCGCTACTAAACCCATCTTAGACGCTAAAGAAACTCTCCTTGGCCGGAGTAATAGCTATCTACCCGTGCAATTGGTTAACCTTCCTGCCTTCCTTTTTTTCTCGTTTCTCTCTCTCTCTTTCTTTACCCGTGCAATTGAGTAGTAGACAAAGTGAAGGTAGCCACCGAGTCAGTCATCGCAACTTTCGCTGAAACATCGTGCCCATCCGAAATAGAAGCTTGACCACTTATATCTAGCGTGGAACCATTAGCATCGCGTTTCCTGCAATGTAAAAATAGTGGGCGTTCGGGCCATAGTGCTAGTGGGTGTATATCTAGAATACAGTGTTGCATTTGTGGTCAGGGTCACTCACAGACAGTCAAAGCAAAAGAGAATTCAAGGTTCACTCAGGGCTGTTTCTGTGAGGACGCTCGTAAAGCAGATTATTCCAGTTGTCCCTTTCTCTTTCAAAAGAAGCAACTGTTGGAATTAATGGGCAAGCGACGACGCTCAAAAAGCAAGGCAATGTCAGTTATCAAGGTAAGGATACAAGGGTATGCTGTGGTTACCGCTCGACAAAAATCGATGGCAGATGCTAGCTTTGCCCAAACAATTGAGACCGCAGTAGAAAAGGCAGTATCAAAAGAAATGGACAGGTTATTTAACAGTTTCTCAAAAGCATGTATCATATGAGCGCTCAGTTACCATAGCTGATGAATAACTCAGCAGCACCACTTGAGACAAGTTCTACAGTGACATCTCAGCAGCATGCAGCACGAGAAACGATAGGTTGCCCCAGAAGACCCTCGGGAGGTTAATAATCCTACAGAGAGAGATGGTCGCCTCCCTGCTATAGATATGAGTGTCAATACTGATGTTTATATCTATTCGCGTACCCAGAAACGTAGCCGATCTCCCTTAAAACACCAACCGTGTTGTCACAGACAAAAGCAAAAAAGGCTCCGTTTAGCAAGGTTGTAAAGACCAGCATACGAGATAAGGTTCTTTCAACTGTTGGTACATCTCACCATGGAGTCATTTAAAGTCTTACTTTGGAATTGTCGCTCTATTTCCACAGCTTCCACAGATTTATTTTGTCTCAATGCTGAAAAACAATCCTGATATGGTATTGTTACAAGAGACTTTGTTAGCTCCAGATCAGTATTTTTATTTGAAAATTATAGATCATTTCGTCTAAATCGATTGTCAAGAGGGCGCGGGTTGCTCACTTTAGTCTCTACCAAATTTCGCCACAAGGCAAAAATAACACTTCAGCTTGTGTCACCGGAGTACAAAATTTTAGTAATTTCTTTGAGTCCTCCTTCACGTTATGCGCAAATAAAGTTTTCTCTCTCTCTCTCTTCTTCACATAGAACATTGCATATAGCAAATATATATTATCCGTCAGGGGTTCATGACACACCCTTTGCGGAGTTTACATTCTATTAGCGGTATTATTGTTCTATTGGCGGGAGACTTCAACTCCTATCTCATAACTTGTGGCTTCAGGACAGACTTGTGCGGTACTCGATTATGGGACTGGTCTCAGAGTAATAGCCTCATTTGTCATAACTGAGGTATCACCACTGTCAACAGAGGGATGTCATCCTCGTCCTCAGATTTGACATTTTCGGAATCAGGCCTTTGCGTCTCATCTTGATCGGCTGTTGACACTGCCAGTAATAGTGATCACATTCCAGTAATATTTGACATAGTATGCCCACTAATACTTGTACCTTCTTGAAGACTCATGTGCATAAATTATAGTATTTTTAAAAAGAACTTGCGAAGATTCATGGGTTCTCTGTCATAAGCAACGGTAAAGCAAAACATATTAAGTTCAGTTACACCGGAGTCACGTAGCAAAAGAAAATTCGAGGTTCACTTTGTTGAACAAATACCTGTGTCGCAGTGGTAGTATTATAACTGTACTCTGGATTTCAGGCGTAGAAAATCTGCCTGGAAGAATTTATTACACAATCAGGGTCTTGAAAATTGGTCAGATTATAAACTCATTCCAGGCACATTTAAAGGCATGGTGGCTAAAGCGAGGGTACGGTTTGATGAGAAGCATCCTGAATTTCTTTTGGAACCAAATAATGAAAGAGCTGCGTTTGAATTTCTGAGACGTAAGAAAGTAATTCCTGAAGCAGTAAGTCCTGCATCTATATTTTTATCGCCTAAGGAATTGAAGCAGTCTTTGGAAAGCATTAATCAAGGGTTGTAAAAGCGATTTTCGACAAATATTTATCACCCTCAAGTAATGTCGCGATCACCTGACAGTTTTCCCAAAATATCAATACAGGAAGTGTCCGAGGTTACAAAAATTGTTCTGACGGGAGCACGAGGCCTGAATTAAGTTGCTTAAGCATTGCTGAAAATTTTATTCATTGGGTCACGTGAGGATGTCATTTATATAATAAATTATTCGATAACAGAAGCTCAGACTCCATCTGAAGAGAAAATCGCTAAAACCATACCTATTCTAAACAAACCAGGTGAAGGTTACGTTTTAGAAAACATAAGGCCAAGTGCAAAAGCGTCTAATATTGTCAAAGTAATAGGAAGACTAGTGCACGTTCGCATAATGAAATTTGTGGACAAAGAAAGGATTCTTCACCTATGTCAAACTGGATTCAGACAGGGATGTTCCATATGGCTAGCACATATTTACCTAGACAGTCGCAGACATCTTGCACGACGTCAAGGGCAGAACACTCTGGACATCACAAAAGCGTATGATCGTGGCGAACATAGTTTACTACTCAGCTGTCTGAGAGAAATTAAGTTGCCGGATAATTTAGAAGCGTGGACTACGGAATTTTTACGAAATAGAGAGAGATAATAAAATGAGGGAAAGGCAGGGAGGTTAACCAGAATAAAAGTTTTACTGTTCACAAGACTGTGTTTCTTCAAGTACTTTTAAACAGGAAAAAGGAGTTCCCCAGGGCGCTGTTCTGTCTCTAGTACTTTTCAATATTTTATTAAGCTCGAGCCTATGTATTGAGAATGTTGAGACGTATGTCTATGCTGATGATATCGGGTTCTTATATCAGCTCATGAAATTTACGCTCTCTATCAAAAACTCCGAATACACTCATCTAAAGTAGAACACTGGCTCGACGTTATTCACCTTTCTCTAGACGTGAACAAGTGTGCATCATTAGTATTTCCTATAAAAAACCGAGTACACATATTGTATCTCTCATACAAAAATGATACCATTCCACAAGTTCAAGCCATTAGATATCTAGGAGTTATAATCAACAGGTCTCTGGTAGGGCAAAGCCAAATCGAAAGTATTGCGGCAAAGGGTGTTTGGTCAGTCAGCTTATTACGATGGATAAGCCACAGAAAATCAGGAATGCCCAGAATCACGTCATTATCAATATACCGTATGTATGCAAGGGGCGTTCTAGAGTTTGAATGTACTTAATACTGCGGGGCACCTGCTTATAAGCTGCGTCCTCTTGTTCATCTGGAGAAGCAGGCACTGCGAATGTGCTTAGGGCTATCTAAATTTGTAACGAACAACGTTTTATATATGAAAACTCGCATTCCCTCACTCCTCACCTCAGAATATTGGCTGTGCAAACGTATTTAGGGGATTCGAATCTCATTTAAGGTGTAAAGAAACAGTTTGAATTGCCCAACCTGGCTTATTTTTTATTGTCATTGGCCTAGATTTCACACACAAGTGAAGTTTGCACAGTACAGAGGGTTCTTCCAGTTTGTACCTCGACAAGTTCTATCCAACTATACTTTAGTGACACTTTCTTTTATAGTGCTAAACACTGAATAGTATAGTATTAGCTACTTTGCAGGACTACCTGCTAGGAATGCCAGCAGAGATCATCATTGCGACGGACGCTTCCCAGAACAAAAAAAAGAGTGGCATTGATATATTCTGCCCTGTGTTAGACTGGTTCTTTTCGCTCCAAATTCCAGATTTCACACCTATCTTCGTCGCAGAATTTCACCTGCAGTACTGGCCCTTCGAAAACTGCCAACATCAATAAATTACACCGTATTAGTAACATACTCTTTGTCAATCTGCAGTGCAGTTACGGCATCCGGCAATTCTCACTCATGGAAAGTTAGCGGAGACGCTCGTGAAGCAATGACCTGTGTGGCTTCTGTTTCTTGAGAGCTGAGTAAATCCTCCTTTTCCTACAACGTCTCGTCTACTTCCAAGACGCCGCAAGCTAACAATATTAAGTGACTTCATCTCCTTAGTACCGAATCACTTAACTCAGGTGTGATTAGTGTGGGTGCCAGGGCATAGCGGCATAACTATAAATGAAACAGCTGACGCAATAGCGCAAGTGGCGTTAGACGGACCTGTCATCAATATTACTCCTACAACTGCCTTTATAGTAGCGCCTGGATTTCGAAGACAAATGATGCAGCGAGAAATCTCAACACCATCTTTGAAAAATTCTGCAGATTTCAACCATCTAAGGACACCCTGGTAAACGTCCTCACGTCATAACCGACCACTGGAAGTTTTAATCACTCGATTACGCTGTCGTATTTTCCCAATAAATTTTTATTTGCCTCGAGCAGGCTTGACTCCCTCCCCACTCTATTTTTTTATGGAAAAGAGGAAACTGTGGAACACTTTGGATCTCTTGTAGAAAGTTTTCATCATTACGAAAAGTGTCACTACGAATTCTGTTATGAATCCTTGGATTGGCTTTGACAACGTGAAATTTACTATCATTAGTTGCACATACCCTAAGGCACAGCAACGAGAAAGTGCGCGAAGCCGCGCACAATTTCATTATACAGTTGAAGAGATTTAATCAATAACCTCAATTTCAAAAGGTTCTCACTTCACCAATGAACACTATTGAAAACTTTTCCTTGATATCAATCATTTATTGCTTTTTCAGTAGGAACTAATTCATCGAAATGTTTGTCAGGAATAATTTACAGAAAAACAATATTTCTGTAAATATTTGTTTGCCTAGTATTTAAATATAAATATTCCTTTTTGTCAAGCTACCCGCCAATTCCGCATGGTGGGTGTACGCCACAAGTTTAGGATCTACATATATATATTTTGTTATTGCTGCATACTTTTCGTCGTCGAAAAGTGTACCGCAATAACGAGATATCAGAAAGATGTGGTCAGAATGCTTACGGAGATAAGTTGTAGAATCACACGATTAGAACATCACGATTGGAACAATCTAAGAAAGACCATCCTCTTGCGTCTAGTAGCGAAAGTGCTAAATCAATGAATTTCAAAAACCATGCTCCCGCAAGATTTATGACGCCTTGCCGCAGCTGTATAACTCAGAGTTCGAAACAGATATGACACAGTCGACAGGCTCCTGCAGATAAATAGAAAACTCTGAACAACGATCTTACTACATCCACTAAATTTTATTATTAGAAAATTTCTACTTGGTGACACACCAGCAGTAACTCCGGGTTTGTCCACGCCATTCCGAATTTGACCAAGTCGGTTCGCCCATACCATTGTAATGTGTAAGGAATGATTCAGCGATAGAACAATGATTATTCTGCGCCATCGAACGGCACTTCATGACGTGAAATCAGCCAATGACATCCGTAGTTTGCGAAGATTGTATGAAGCCACAAAAATGAATATATTCATGGCCGTGAGACAGTGAAGGTACCTGCTCGTACATATCTAGCGATGTTCGTCCACATCTTGCAGCAAGCTCTACTACATAACATCGGTCCCTGTTTCACTGGAGAACATCGAGACCACGCCTTGACATGTTCCTCAGGCCTGCTTAACGGGCGCACTAGCAGAGGCGTCAGCCGCGTTGGGCGCTGAGCTGAACGGCCTTTTATTGTTCATGGTAGTGCAGCTCGAAAACAGAAAACAGCATGTATTCCCGTTTCAAAACTCTGCTGTGGGCAATCGCAAAGACAGAAGGCACAGTGGCAGTCCAGCGGCGTCAGTACTGCACGCCACGTCTACCGTAATATTCAAATCTTTATTTTGCCGTATTGATAAGCATGGCACGCGCACATTGGAGGCCGTTATCTCTCTGGCTATCCATAAGGAGCAGCTGACAAGCGATACCCGGTGCTTTCCCAGAATGTCAAAAAGGCCCCAGAGGAAAGAATTGATTGATTGATATGTGGGGTTTAACGTCCCAAAACCACCATATGATTATGGAGACGCCGTGGTGGAGGGCTCCGGAAGTTTCGAGCACCTGGGGTTTTTTAACGTGCACCCAAACTTGAGCACACGGGCCTACACCATTTCCACTTCCATCAGAAATGCAGCCGTGCAGCTGCCGCAGCCGGGATTCGAACCTGCGATCTGCGGGTCAGCAGCCGAGCACTTTAGTCACTAGACCACCGCGGCGGGGCCCCAGAGGAAAGGATTGCTGCGTCAAGCTCCACTGCAATTTAGGTCGACGATGACACTTGTCAAGTGAGTGCGGACCCGATTACTGGGTGGTTTCAATGACAGCAAGTACAAGAAGTGCCACACTGTGCGTGCCAATCATCCTGCGGCAACACATTGAGCACTGACCACCAGTCTAAAAACAATGTTATCTATGTCTAGATATCTCGCGCTGAGCTGTTCATCAAGGAAATCGGGCAAAATGTTCGAGGAATCCTGGATGCAGAAAAACAGAGAAGCTTCAGAAGGTAGGACATGGCTCGTAAACTTAACCCCAAGGTGGTAACACATACATAGTCTGACAGGCACCAGATCTAGTGGCAATAGAGAAAGTATTTGATTGGACAATACAAGGAACTGTAAAAGACCTTTCTGGGCTGCGGAAGTTATCCCCTTGACAGCGTATTTTGAACTAATGCAGCAGAAGATGAAGAAACTGCAGAAACCCCACAGTGTTTTGCGGACTCTACGGGCACTACCGACTTCACGGAATGTTTCTACAACCAAAAACTTTATAGTTTGAAGTGACGGGCAGGACATCTCGTGGACGGCACTCGGTGGCACTACCATAGAAAAAATATTTCAAGCGTCCTCTAGGTGACAATTGGGACGAGGTAGTCAACCGGCTTAACATTGTGTGTTATTCTTCATTGAAGTTTTTTCTAAGTTCTAACAATTTAAAACTTCTGGCATGAGGTGACTCATATTTCAGTCACTGCATTTTCTTGCATGACGCGTTTCTGACTCTCCATTTGGTTCGCCTTCTTGAGGAGAAACTGTGGAATCTTTTTAGATGTGTTTTTATTGAAATAGAAAGTGAACAAAGGAATCAGCACCATTGCTTGGCGACGGCTAGCTCTTTTACTCGATTGTCACAAAGAAAGATTAAGAAAAACAAGACAGTTTATATACATATACAGTCCTACATTGGTGGATACAAAAGTTCTCACATGGGCACATCGAGCACGTAGCTGCCATGCTCACTTTTAACTAAAGTCAACTCAGTAGAGGTCACAAATATTTGTTTTTTCTTGCAGCTTTGCCATTTATTTTAGATGCCCATGGGCCTAGTTTTTTGTCCAATGCTAACGTTCACTTGAGATCTAGCGTTGGATCTAGCGGGATCGGGATCTAGCGGGATCTAGCCACTTTTCGATAGTTCGTGAACGGGCCATAGAGGGCCATACTTGTACATATATCAAAACGCATATAAGCTGGAAAATTCAAACGGTATGGTACTAGAAAGCGTTACTTCTAGTATGATAAATAATGAAAATTATATCATATCTATGGAGGGAATGATGATGAGTGGGGTGGAGCATCCGGCATTCCGTCCGTGCTTCCGACCGTCCATTCGTTTTTGCTTCCGTCCATCCATGCGTCCGTCCGTCTGTCCATACGTCCATCCATGCATCCACCCGTTCATCTGTGCCTCCGTCTGTCCATCCGTGCGTCAGCTCATTCGTGCATCCATCCAAGCGTCCATCCGTCCATGCTCTCGTGCGTTCATCTGTGCGTTCGTCAGTGCATCCGCCCATCCGTCCGTCCCTGCTTTTGTCCATGCGTTTGTCCATCCATACGTCCGTCTGTGTGTCCATCTGTTCATCCGTTCGTCATTCCGTGCGTCCATCCGTTCGTGCATCCGTCCGTGTGTCCGTCTGTCCATTCGTCCTTTCGTGCGTACATCTGTGCGTCATTCCGTCAATTCTTGCGTCCGCCCTTGCGTTCGTCCATGCGCCCATTCATTCATCCGTCCATGCGTCCATTCGTTTACCCGTGCGTCCGTCCATTCGTGCACCCGTCAATGCGTCCATCCTTGCGTCCATCCGTCCACCCGTCCGTCCATTCATGCGTAAAACAGACAGACAGACGACGGACGGACGTGGTCAACAGATGATTCCCTGTTTCCGATCAAATGTATTACGCGTGCAAGGCGGAGGCGGCTCGTGCTCAAAGACGGAATCCCGATGTGCAAGCGCGCGAGAAGAGAGGAATGACGTCACATGAAGACGGTGGCGATCGCGTGTTCGTGGGCGGTGCCGTACACTTGGGAATGCGGTGTAGTAAAACAAAAGCCACTTTGGTGTGCGCGTGCGCTCACAGCGTCAGCGGATGGCCTAGGCTGCAGAACGGCGTGCGCGAAAGGCAGCGGCGGCTTCGATGTGCGAGCGCGCGAGGCAGAAGCGTGCCGTGAAGCTGCGCGGTGGCGCTGACAGGATCCCGGCGTACGAGAATGGAAAGCCAAAGTGGCGCGGCAGCGGCGTGTGGACCGAGCTTCGCTGCACTTTCTATCTTTCACCCCATGAATGTGCTGTCATTATTTGAAGCTTATTTATTGGCTTGGGCAGCTGATGTAGTGTTCATCTCTTATCTTGCCAAATACTACCTCCGTATGTATTTTCTATAACACTGAAAATGACATATCTAATGTGTATTTCTGTACTTCTAGCGTTTTACTGGCTCACAGAATTTAACCACATTGAATGTTAGTTGTAGCTAGTATTTGCATTATAAAATTTCTTCAGTCTTCCAAATAAAAGGCCATTCACCAGGTTTGACAATTTTGAGCTGACAAGCACAATGCGTCGATCAGGCATTCATTATCACGTATGTAAAAATTTGCGACGCTATGCGCCGCGGAATTGGGTCAAATTTCAACATGAATGCTACTTCCCCTTCCTTTTGCGGGCGCGCGCCCAGAGAATGAGGGCATCACGTGCACGTATGAATGACCCTACATACACGGCAATGCAGTGACGTTGGTTCTATAATTGGACGACTGTGCTCTCACGTTGCCAACAGTACCACGTGACATAAGGCTAAAATTATTTAACAAAAGATGCGTAGTTAGTGTGTTTCTTGAAAAGAATAATAAATCTCTAGATAAAAAATGAGACTCAATAAGATAATTTCAGCATTCTTTTTGCAATTTCCCCGCGAATTGCTATCTTGAATGGATGAATGAAAAACATTTATTGGGGCCTGAAAGAATCCACCCCCATTTTATAGGGCTAGGATCGTGGACCGCTCCCACGTTGGGACGGGGAGGCCCAGCCTCACTGCCACATCGTGGGCCTTCTGGACAGCCTTGAGTCGTTGTATGAGAACCGAACTCGTGAGCATTAACCAAAGAGGTTTAAAAAAATGGCAAGATATCCACGGAGTGAATGTTGGAGAGTGGGGCGAAGCAATCGTCCATCCACTCGTTCTTGCTTCCACCGTCCATGCGTCCGTCTGTGTGATTGTCCGTGCGTCCATCCAGCCGTTCATGCGTGTGTCTGTTCGTGCGTCCATCCATGCATCTGTCTATGTGTCCGTTCGTCCATCTATTCAACACTCCATGTACCACCATCTCGCATCTTTTCATCATATACTCCACATATAGAAGCACCACCATCCAGTGGACATTCCAAGGACTAAACGAGAGGACTAAACTAAACACGCACACTTTCTTACGGCTTGCGCTTCGGGTCTACTTCCCACCTTTAATCACCTCGAGTTCATTGTATATACTAGTTCATATTATTCATGGCACTGCGGCTCAAGGCTCGCTAAACCTTTCTAAATCGAAAGACGTTACACCCAGCGAGCGTAACGTAGCAACCCTTTTTTGCCAGATAGTGCTTAATCTACATGCCAATGGCAGCTAATGGGGAATGAGAGACAGAAGCATTCGGCTTTTAGTGAACACGCACGCCGCGAATTTTCTGTTGATCAACAAAGCACAGGAGAAATTTCCCACCGGCACTGCCTTACAGGTCAAAATGTAACACTGGTTACACACTACCACTACGACTACGACTACGAAGGCCGAAGGGGTGCCGCTTGAAAGAGCTTCGCCCCTAAAAACAATTGCTAGAGTGGAAGCTCCCGCAATACTTTGCTAGCAGTACTGAAGCCAGCTTTCGCCCTCTAAAAATGTCAGAAACATGCTATTTTTTGGGTGTGCCTACTTAAGCATCAAGCGTCTTTGATCTATTAGTCTAAAAGCTACGTTAGCTATAAATTAAAGATAGTTGCTTCTGAAGACGTATTCCGCAGACACTAGTATTGGTGACATATTCTCAAACAAAGTTTGCCTTGAATTTGAGGCTTACTAAAGAAAACTAGTAACACAAGGACGCACCTTGGGCACTATCTGACTAAAACAAATTGCCACTTGAAACTCATTGGGCGTGCGAGGGAAACACTCCATCGTTTTGTGTTGTTTCAGCAGTAGCTGTTGTACTCCAATCCAGTCTTTCGTTGTAATATCCTCAGGATAACTTTAGGCTCTCCCATAAAAGAGTACCCTGTGCTCTAAATCGTTACCCCCTTTGTCTACCCCCACCCCATTTTGTGTTTTGCTCTTTTCGGCATGACCGTCTTAAACGCGACAAGCGCTCCGGTGGCGTCGCTGCCAGGTGTCCACTCGCGACTTTGCCAGCCAGCTACCTTGAGGCCTGATATCACCGTGGTCTGCCCCTGCTGGGACCAGCGAGAACGGCCTCGAGGCCTACGGCGCTCCCACTCTAGGAGCACTGCTCCAACTTCACCATCCCGGAGGGGACGGCGTGATGGGAGTGATGGGGTGCTGTTCCTGCAACACCTCGGAGCTTCGAGGTTCCTAGTTGCGGCTCTGTCCGCTGCACAAGTGACAAATTTCATGGTAAACAAAGGTTTCAAGTTACAAGGTCACAAGGTACAAGTTGAAGCAGTCAGGGTGCCAAGTGTGCAAGTCAGTGTGTTCCGCCTCCCGTGTGCGTGTCAGATGACGCAGCGATATCAGCTCTTCAGCCATAAGGAAAAGTGAAGGGTTTACCCTGCAAATACATCAATTGACGTGCTCGGGTACCCGTATCGTACGAATCAAGATGGCCAAGCCAGTTCCTAACTTCCTATCGATTCAAGGTCACCACGTGACGCTCGAGTATTCCCCTATGCTCAGAGTGTGCGCACGCTGCAGCTGAGAAGGCCATGTTGCAGCTCCTTGCACAACACCCTTCTGTCAACGATGTGGCACCTTTGGTCATACATTTGAGGATTGTGTGTCCAAGTGTAAGAGCTCTAATGGGGATCACGGGAGGAAAGATTGCATCCGTCCCAAGTCATACGAAGACGCAGAGCAGAGCACCTCACAGTCGCTGAAAGAATTTAACCTCCCTGTCTTTCCTCATTTATTCCTCCTCCTCGAGAACTTTGAAAGTCACCTTCGAAGAGAACGGCCCAAGTAGAAACCCCCAGGCACATGGAAGATTTGCAACGCAACACCTAGCCACGGCAAGAGAAGATTCCAGAATATTGAGATGACGCCAGCGTAACCAACACATAATTTCATGACGCCAAGTCAGAAGACGCCAGCGGCGTTTATGCCGCATCACTACGCACAACGGGTGACGACGATGTTTCTGGGCTGACTGGGGACACCGCCTCGTTGTCATCTCCCACAACGTCGCCAGAAAATCCTAGCAACGCTGCCGAGATGCCAAGTGCGTCTGCTACGTCTTAATCAGCGGAACTCAAGGCCACAGAAAACGAACAATCCTCGAACGCATCACCCCTGGAGGAAGCGTCCGAAGCATCTCGAGGCGCTGGCCAACCGGGAAAATCGCTCCGACCTTCCGAGACAACAAGTGCAAGTGACGAGCTCCATGAGCGGTCACCTGTGGGCCTGAAAGGTAGCGTGAAGACGGCGTCCACGAAAGAAGTAAATAACACATCTTCAAGGAAACCTAAAATGCCTCGCACCCACGCTGTACAGGCCCAAAAGGAAGCGTCCGACAAGACATCCAGACAATGTAGGAGCCGGTCACCTTCAAGAAAATGAAAGAGTGACAGATTTTTGCAAGCCGCACGATCAATATCTTTGTCTACTGAAAATACGTGTTTTTCCGAGAAGTTGTTTAGAGCCACAAACTCTCAGCGTCACTCCAAGCCCAATAGCTCAAACATTGGAAGTGATGTCATCACCTCTGGAACGACCAAAAAGCCGAGTGGATTCGCCAAACCGAGATCCACCACATTATGCGGGTGAGGACCTAATGATTTTTAAAAATTTGTGCTGTCCCCATCCATTCTTTACGCCTCCTGTTGCCTGTACCATTGAAATGCTCGCTTTCCAGTCGTTAAGCCACTATGCGTTGGTTGTCTCTGATGCACGCAACTCTATAGTATTCCATATCTTACTGTCAGTCATGATGAAACCTTCATGCGCCAGATTGAGTTCTCTGCTGTTGTGGCTATGTCCTGTTATAGTGATTGCATCGTGTAAGTTACTTTAAATGCTGCGTGTGCTATTGCTGTTAATATTGGAGTTGCTTACTGTGTCCGTTCTATCAGGGCGCGTGGGTAAATTGCAGCGTCAGTTCTTGGAGTATCGTCAGGTTGACTTCATCTGCTGCTGCTTGACGCAGGACAGGCCATGGTGTCCCCTGACTCATTGCTTTCATGAAAAAAAAAAACGATTGCTTCTTTTCCGCTGATAGGCTATTTTTCATGACTTTCAATGCTCGTGGTTTCAAGAAGCTTGTCAAACAAAATGAGATAATGAACATTGCACGCTCGCTCAGGGTGGACGTGCTTTTTCTTCAAGAGGCCAACTTTCAAACGCGGCACGACGTCGTGACCTTCTGTACTAGATTTTCGGTTGAAGCCTTCTTCTCCTTAACGCAGACGCAGTCACCTGGCACTGGTGTCGTGTTTCTTAATCCGTGCTTCAGGCGGGGTGGGCATTGCATCTTCGATAAAGCAATGTCATCGAGGTGGACATGCGGATAAACGACCAGAAAATTAAATTCACCAACCTTTGCGTGCCCATGAATAGGTCTCTTGTCAATGGCTTTTTTAGAGAGGCCAGGTCGTCCGTGCTCAATTCAGCACCCTGCATGTTGTTAGGTGATTTCACCTGCGTTTTTGATTCAACTCGAAATGTCCGAGGCCCTAGTCAAAGACGGAGTATATTCCATTCGAAAGAGCTGAAGAAAATATGTAGAGAGTTGAAGCTGGTCGATGCATGGACAACGCTTCACGGGAACACCTTTGGAGCCACGCGCCTTAAGGGTTCGCCTCAGAGCAGGATTGACCGAGTCTATTTCCCGAACGATCTCGTTGCAAGTTTAGAGACAAGCGATGTCATTTCTTTAGCGCCTGGACAACTTTAGCTCAGTGACCACATACCACTGCTGTTCATCTTGAAGGCCCAGCTGGGAAGGCATTCCTCCAAGTTCTGGCAAATGAATTCATCAATTGTAAATGATGAAGCTTTGGCATCTGAAATACGCATGGATATCTATGCGTCTCTGGAAGACACGCCGCAAATTACGCCGACAGCATGCAATCTCTTGAAGACCAGATGGCGTTTGATTTCGCTGAAGGCAGAGAAAATGCAGCATTCACGTCTCACATCACAAATGAATGAAACATTCAGGCGTATTCAAATCGTTCAGCGTGCAGATAATCTAACGGGCGCAATGCAAGAGTACATTGGGGCAAAAAAAGCTAAATACGACCTCTTGTTGAGGGCAAGGTGCGAGGCTTTTGAACGCGCAGAAGAACTGCACCTGCCTACAGATGAACTATGAAACTCGGCATACGCACGAAGAGTAGGGGTAAAAAAATTGCCCGCAGCTTCCCTCGGGGGAACACTGAGGAGGATGCGGAGCATATAATTGGTTAACGGGGTGTTAAAGTGCGACTTACTTGGGTCGATGGCTAAATTGGTTAACGTGGTTGTGAAATGGGGTGTTAAATTGCGACTTACTTGGGTCGATGGCTAAATTGCTTAACGTGGTTGTAGGAGGGGGTGTTAAATGAGTGAACACGTACACACGTATGCGAAAGGACGGCGCTGGTCGAAGGGACGTCGAGCATTGTGTTGGTGGATTCGTTGGAATTCATTTCACCGCGACCATGGACGTCGGCGCGCCGTACAAACCAACCAACGAGCGGCAACTGAGCGAGCGAGCGCCGACCTTGAGTATATATACAGCGCGACGGCGCATGCACTGTCAGCTGTTGAATGTTCTCGAAGGAGAAGCGCGCGCGCGGCACAGATGGCGACGGCGCGACGGCGCATGCGCTGTCAGCTGACGAATGTTCTCGAAGGAGAAGCGCGCGGCACAGATGGTGGGCGACTGGCACGACGGCGCATGCGCGCGCGTCAGCTGTCGAATGTTCGAGAAGTGGTGCGGACGGCGCGGACGGCGCACTACAAGGCGCGAGTATAAGATGCTTCCGCATCTAAAAATACCACCCCAGTATTATTGGCGCAACACGGACGGAGTGTGGGAGCATCGTCACTGATGTCAAATAAATTTAGGAAGACTTTCGGGTGCATTTCGAAAGGTTATACTCAGCAGATCATTGCTCTAAAGACTGCAACCAGCAGCAAAGAATCACAGGATTTGTGAAGGCTGGCCCGTGCTCTGTCCTGAGGCGTCTGATGTACTCTGCGCTGAGGCGACAAAAGATGAAGTTTGGCAAGTCCCGAGGAAAATGAACATTACCACGGCTCCAGGTCGAGACGGAATACTGACGGGGTTTTATATAACTTTCTTTGGCGTACTAAGCGACGCCTTACTCACATGGTCAACGACTTCATTGTTGATGAGCAAAAGCCGAGGTCTTTCAGTGAGGGCCGTGTAGACTTGCTGCCAAATGAGGGCATGAACCCTGATGATCCACGGTCGTGGAGGCTGATTGCCCTCCTCAATATGGACTGCAAACTTGTAGCTACGATCCTTGGCTTCAGGCTAAAACCTTTTTTGCCCAATTTAGTTACATCCATGCAAACGTGTGCAGTTCCGGGTAGGTCGATGTTTCAAACACTCACTCTGATAAGAGATTTATTCTACTATGCCAACGCCAAAAACGTTACCGGTGATTTCATGTCATTGGATCAAGCGAAGGCCTTCGACAGGGTTGAACATGACTACCTATACTGAGAACTTCAAATGCTTGCTTAGCCTGAGCAGTACGTTCGCTGTGTAAAGCTTCTATACACCAACATAACCAGCCGATTACTCATCATAGGCATGGCGACAATAACCTTTCTAGTAACAAGAGGTGTTCGTCAGGAATCCTCACGGACACAGGGGATTTTTGTTCTTTCTATAGATCTTCTCCTTAGGAAAGTGTCAAATTGCCCTAATATTCAGGGATTTCCAACGACAGGTCTGGGGTCAGTTAGCATCACCGCTTATGTGAATGCCAGTTCTGTGTTTGTGGGAACCAAGCCAGTTACCGCGCTTTCTTGGAGCTGTTAGAAGAGTATGTCAGTTTGTCGGGTGCTTTCCTGAATGCGGACAAAAGCAAAACCTTTCATTTTGGTGGCTTTCACGGCTCTTCGCCGGGCGGTATTTGAGTACGTGGATGCCGTAAAAGTTCTCGGGGTATACTTTCAAGACGGGGAAGCGGACAAAAAAAAATGAAAAGACGCCGTACATAGAGCCACGTAGGTCTTCGCCTATGCCACTGACTTCATTATGTCACTTGACGACAAAGTGATGGTGGTGAAAACTAAAGCATGCGCATATGCACTTTATATTGGGCACGTTGCACTCATACCAAACCTTTTTGCGAGCGTCTTGCGTCGTTGGTTGGAGCCTACCTACGGGACGGGAAGGCACCGATGTTCAGCAAAAGTTTCTGAAGCCCTCAAAATGTTGTGGAGGACTTAGTCTGCTAGATGTTGAGATATTCACAAAGGCACTTGCAGCTAAACCAGTTCGCAAATTGTTTCAGGACAATGACTATTCTAGTCGTAGCTTGTTGCTATATTGGAACAGAACTTTTCAAGCCGCATTCACGTCGGAAAAATACCAGGGGCCTCAAGCAGAACACCCACATGGCTTTTATAAAGCAGGAGAAGGCCTCAAGCGTTCGGTTGACGGCGATGCCGCCAAATAATACTTTGCACACCTGCACACTTTAGCGAAATGTTCATCCGTCGCTCGATTACTGACGACGAAAAACAGATATGGAGGCCAAGCAAGTGCGAAAAACTGCGGAACAGCCACATACCGGAAATAGAGAATTTGAATAGCTGCGGTGGTGGGACACGTTACTCACTCGTCAGAGACTGTCAAAGTAGGGTGTCGTTCCCAATGAGCACTGCCCCAACTGCGGGAGAAGAGAAACGATCCACCACACGATATATGAATGCGTAGCAGCCAAAGACGTGTGGCACGTCGAACGTGGTCATTTCGGAGTGTCAATTCCTTCGAGCCGACAGAACAGAAGGGGCTTATTTGAACAACTCGTACTGTACGTTACAATGCTCGTCTTGTGGCGTCACTGCTGTATGGCCGAAGCACGGCAATAACCCCAAGGAGCTGCATACACTGCGTTACAGAAGATTAGAATGATCACGCCTTACCGAACACTTTGAAACGCAGGGTGAAGAAGCCTTTATGAGAAGGTAGCATACAGCTTTTTTTTAGTTCGGAATGAAAATATTGAATTTTCTTTACTGCCGTTGAAACTCGGGAAAAAATATTGATTCTCGTCGTACGTAGAATGTGAATCTATTTCAACTTGGTGCTTTTTGCGTTTTTTTCTCTTTGTTTTTTGAGTGATTCGTAATCTGTGAGAATATTGAAACTGTGTGTTACACACTGTGTGTGTTTTCTTGTTTTTACAAGCCACTGAAGTGATTTCGTTACACCAGACAGTTCTACTCACGTGAAATGTTGTTACCAGTTTGCAATAAACTTGCATGTCTTATTTAGGATCTATCATGATTTCTTTATTTCAACAATAAAGTCAACAGAAACTTTGAAATTCAAAAAGGAGTGAAGCAGGGCTCCGTTCTCTTCGGTATAATTCATTTTGTCTCTTGAGCCTTTCATTAGAAAGGTTGCAACGTGCGAGTGCATAGTTGGTTTACCGATGTCAATAAAAAAAACCTTCAAAATTTCACATACAGTGATAATATTTTAGTATTTTTTCGTAACTTGTCTAGCTAGAGTACATTCCTGGATATTATTGCTTCGTATTTCTATCTGTCTGGTGCTCTTTTAAACACCACCAAATATAAGGCATTGCACTTTTGAGGCTTCAGAGAACTACTGCCAGGAGACGTAGAATACATCCTAGCTGTTAAGGTGTTAGGTATTAACTTTTAAGAAGTAGATGTCTCGAAACAATACCTGGGACGACGTACTTAGAAAACTCACCGATATGATAGCAGCTGCCAATCATTTCAACCTATCACTAACGGGAAAAACAACAGTCATCAAGACACAGGCATGCGCTTTCGCGTTTTACATAGCACACATTGCCCTTCTACCTCGCCATGTGCCAGGATGCCCCGCCTCTATTGCGGGGACCTTCTTCTGGGGAGAAAAACCAGCAAAGGTACAAAAGAAATTTTTACAGCTTCACACAAACTGTGGAAGCCTGAGTCTCCCAGACATACCAACATTCACGAGAGAGCTGGCTGCAAAAACAACACAGAAGGTTTTCCATGGCAGCAACTGCCGCGGGTACAGGCTCTTGACGTAAAGGAGCAGTACGCTAAGAGGAACTTTCACGGCCAATCTGTTCATCAGACCACGAGCGGAAATTCCGCTTACGTTTTACGGAGCTGCCAGTGGCTTAAAATGAACAGTGGAATCAATAGCTTCATGTAGTCTTGAAGATGTTTCATTGCAGGAAATAAGCGAAATGGTTACAAGTAGCACACTGAGCAAAGAGGAACAAAAAGCATCTTCCATGAAAAAACTGAAACGATGGCGTTAAAATCGCGTACCTAACCATATATGCGAGTTTGACTCGTTGAGTAGACGGAGGGCATTGCCTACGCGTGCACAGTTAGCACATTGGGAAGTCATTCCGAATGACCCCTGTCCAAACTGCGGCAAAAGAGAGACGGCCCAACATGCTCTGTTTCAGTGCTCGGTGGTGATGGGTGTCTGGTACATGCTACAACGCCTCTTCGGCTTTCGCACGGCGCGCATGGGAACAGAATGTGGACTGCTTGCAAGACTGGTCTTTACACTGAACTTGTACGTACTGTGGCGGCTACGCCGTTCAGCGGAAGTACGGCGCAAGCCTCATAGAGGCACCTATCCCGCACTCCAGAAAACACGGCTCATTTTGTGGAATTGCCTAAAGCAGCTGGGAAGGCACGGTGAAGAGATTTTTCTTCGACGATGGCACACACGTTTCTTCAGAGTAATAGGGGGACAGCGGAAGTTTCCAGTTGTTCCGTACTAGCAATGCACCCAATCTAGGACGCATGCATCGTGTTATTCTGTTAATTGTGATCACCTTGATTCATTTTCATTTTTCCTTGAATTGTAACATTTGAATAACCAGTGATGAATTAGACTTTGGTGCTTATTTGTAAGATGTATACACTGTATTTACTTGTTTTCGAAGTTTCATTTGTGTATGTACAAGTTAAGTGTACAATAAACGCCTCTTTCTCAATCGCTGAACGCCAATAGGTAATCATGCCCCAAGTAAGAAGGTTGGCACAGCCACCATAATATTGCTGACACGGCTTCACTCGTTGGCAAGAATTTCCTATCCTGCAATTGTTTTGAGCCTCCGTCATTGCAACGAGATGCGGAGCTAATGTCAGCGCATCGAGCAGACGAGAGCCGCGGAACGCTCCGACGCGTTCGCACACTCATTGATATGTTCTGCCGCGTCCAAGCCAGCGTTTCCAAATCATCTCGCAGAAACCTGCAGTAGACATCAAAACAATGCTGGTGAACTGTAAAACAAAGAAAGAAACGCTGCTCCGTGCGCTGGGGTCAGGCTTGTCCGGGCACGTCGTGTGCACGTGACGTCTTGGTCGGATGCCGGAGAGGGTAGGGAAGGGATTTGGTTTACGAAGGCTACGCGGAGGAGCGGCAAGGGTTTCGAGCTTGCCTCTTCTCATCCTCGTTTAGCGCCACTTCAAAAAAATTTTCTCAGCTCGTAATGAAGCGAGAGACAGGTAAACTTTATTAATTTCCGGCAGATTGCCGAGCTGGGATCCCAACAAGGAGCTAACGGAGAGACCGTGTCTCCCGGCCGCTTCCTTGGGCTGCTGGATCACCCAGAGTTGCTTGTCCGGACCCGAACAGAGCAGCACAGTCCGCCAACGCATCCGAAGGTCTTCATTAGAGGCCGTGACCCCAGAATTTCATAGAATATGGTCAAGAGTGGCTCTGGTGGTACAAACCTGGCTTAGATTAGAACTATAAACGTCGGGATATATGTGGTGCATGATGACCGGGTTCGTGTATGTGCGTGTTTGTAGCTGCTGCCGTTGAGAGGCGGAGGTCACCCCCGTCATTGCAGTCGATAGAGTTGGGTTATGTCCTGAAATTTAGTGAGCCGATCATCCCATTCCCACACAGGCGCAGAAGTCCGTTTGCGTGGCCGCTTCGTCTGGCGTGGCTTTGAACGTAAGACTTCGAGCTACGTTGTGCGCCATTTCATTAGGACTGTCCTCCCGGTCACCTAGTGGTGTGTGGGCAGGGAGCCAAAGCATGTGCACGTATTTGCCTGCCTCGTGAATTTCGCGTGTACTAAGAATCCGCAATGCCTCGGGGGAGATTCTGCCGCTGACGTTGTTTTGAAGGGCTGTCTGCGAGTCGCTGATTACACATGAGGTGTTGGTGTAGGCTACGGTCATCGCGATAACTACTTACTCTGCCGTTTATACGTTCCGTCTGAAGATTGATGCGCCGCTTTTGCATTGTTGTGTGTGGTCTACGACAGCAGCCATGAAGTGGTGACGTTCCTGGTATCGTGCTGCGTCGACAAAGAAGGCCTCATGGTTGCGCCCAAACATCTTTGACATGGCTCTGACTCTACTGACACGTTTGCCCTTGTTGTGTTCAGGGCGCATGTTTCTTGACATGGGTGGTACTGTGAGCTTGGCACGAATAGTTCGTGGTATATCGTGTTTGTCTCCGTGCTTAATGTGGTAAGAAATACCAAGATTACGTAGAATCTGGCGGCCTGACTTAGCCTAGGCTGATCGCACGAATTGGGAAATTTGTTACGCCTCAGTAAGTTCCTCAAGATTGTTCTAAACCACGTTGCACGAGGAGTTTGGTGCTGGTGTTTTAAGGAAAACCTAGCGCTTGTTTGTAAACTTTCCTCTGTTGAGTCTGTTGAGTTCTGACTTTTCTGCAATGAACCATCGGTGGTGCGCCGCCGTATAGTTGATGCGACTTAGAACGAATTGTTAAATCAGACGGATGATGCTGGCTTCTTTTATGCATTTGTGTTTATTAGTAATGCGCCTAATTAGGCGCGTCGTGTTAGACAATCTGACTAACGTTTTGCAAACTGTCTTACCATTGTTACCCTTACTTCGTACGATCAGACCTAGCACTTGCATATTATCCGCGGTTGTTGATGCGTGACCGTCCCTTGTAGTAAGTTTTATATCGGCGTGTGTCTGCACTTGGGCATGTTTGGGTGGCTGACCTCTAAGTGTGGGGAGATATAGCACTAGCCCAGATTACTCCACCGAGCAGGATAGTCCAGTACCTTGTAAATACCGTTCCACTGTGTCAATCCTCTCCTGCAATCTCTGTTTAATGGAACCATCATGGCCGTCGCACACCCAAAGTGTGATGTCGTTGGCATAAATGTTGTGATACACCCAGAGTGTGATGTCGTTGGCATAAATATTGTGATAAAGTCCTTGGTTGGTTAGTAGTTTTTAAGGAAGACTAATGATGGCGAGGTTAAACAACAAGAGAGGGATTACGAAACCCTGCCGGGTGCCCGCGCTTTGCTTGGTTATTTCGGACAACCTGAGTGCTCCCACAGTGATCGTGGCCGTTCTGCCCGTAAGACATGCTCCTATTTAGTTGCACGTGTGAAGCCCCATGTTTAGGGTGCTGCCTCGATTTAGAATGGTTCTATGCGAGTCAAAAGCCTTCTTGAGATTTAGACCAAGTATGCCCTTAGTGGAGCGTCCTGTACTGTCTATGATGTGGTGCTTAAGCCGCAACATGGCATCCTGCGTTGAAAAATGCCCGCGGAAGCCAATAATGGTGAGTGGAAAAAAATCACTGTCTTCGAAGTAATTTGTTAGTCTAGCCAAGAAAGCGTGTTTTATCAATTTGACTTTGCAAGATGTCAAGAAGATGGCCTAAGATTGTCAACATTGAGTGGTTTGCCCGGTTTAGGAATCAGAATAATCTGGGCCTTTTTCTACTGCGGGGGCAAGTTTCCGGTGTTCTAGCAGTTATTAATGTGGTCTGTGATATGCGTGATAGAATTATCGTCCAAATTACGCATTATTTTGTTCGTGATGTTGTCAAAACCTGGTGCCGATTTGGTTCTAAATTTTTATAGGGCGGCACGAATACGCGCTTCGGTAACTTCTTCATCTATAGTGGTGTTGACCTGGCCCGTATAATCTGGATGCTGCTGAGTAGGAGCCTGAGAGATGTATTTGAGCTGTACCTCTTTAAGAAACTCCCCGTCGGTGTTCTTGTATAGATGTATAAGTTTGTTGATGGTTAGGCGTTGCGCGGCTTTGTTGTCTGCTGGATCGAGCAGGAACCGTAGAAAATTCCATGTTTTACTCAAAATTAGCTGTTTGCCTGCATAACATCACAAGTTTGCCCTAGTGTTGCCGGCTTAGCTGTGTTGCATACTTCTCTATCTCTGTGTTGAAAAGTGCTATGCGTTTCCTGAGGTGTTTGTTGTGTTTATGTGTCTTTCTCCTTTTTTGGAGTGATTGCTTTGCCTCCCACATGTGGAGGAGCAGGCTATCGATCTCTTCGAGGTGTACCTCAAGAGGTACAATTCAGGTGGCATTATTAACATCCTGTTTTAGCGAGCGCATGCAGTCATCTATGTAGCTGATGGGTTGGACCTGGTGCTCACGCGATTTGCGGAACTGGATCCACTCTACCAACATTAGCTCTTTTTTCCGTTGGTTTATGTGAGCCACCTTGAATGTGTACCACGATGATGTAGTGGTCGCTGCCCATGTCTTCTCGGGTATTTTTCCAGGCGGCTGCTTATGTGTTTCTCGTGAACGTCAGATCAGGCGTTGTTTCTTTACTAGAGCTTGTGCCCACACGTGTGGCTGTGCTAGGGTTGGTGATGAGAGTTAATCCCTCCTTCTGCGAGTCAAACCAGAGGGCCCTACCTTTAGGAAACACATAAGAGTATCCCCAAGCAGTGTGTGGTGCGTTGAAGTCCCCCGCTATTAAGATGGGATTTGGCCAGCGATGTTGAGGGCGCGTTTAAAGAGGGTGAGAAATCTGTGCTTCTTTTGTTTATGGTTGGAGTATATGTTTATTATAAAAAGAGGTTCGTGTATCCCCTGCGTTACGAAACCATTACAATAAATATATTGCGAATATTGATAATTTCCGTGTCGTGTTGCGTGAATGTATGGTTTCGTCTAACTAAGATGGTAAGAACAGCCATCTCTCCATTGGTAAGTCCAATCGAGCGATAGCCTGCCAATTTAGCGAGACAATTTGTCTCCTGTAATAAAATGATATCGGGCTTAACTTTCTTCTGAAGGTATTGGTGAAGATTTGCTTGTTTAGTTGCGTAGCTTCTACAATTTCATTGCCAAATCGTGAAGGCGCGGTTTCTAGCTATGATAAGATGAAGGGGGTAGGAATGTCGCTGGCTGTATTAAACTGAATGCTGACAATGAAGGTTGTCTTGCAGTCGCCATGGGGTCCAGTCCGCTAGGTGGCAGGTGGGTGACTGTGGCCTCCACAGAGATGAGTCGCTGTTACGCGCTCGTTTTGTTGCTGCGTAATTTTAGCTATATTCTCTACGTGGTCAGTAAGGGCCGAGATTAGTGGCTCATCCACCCAATTAGTTCTCTGACTGATTGCTAAATTTCCTTCAGGAATTTAGTCTCGGGCGCCACTTATGTGGGTTTGTCTTCATTGGCCTGGGTTTCGGCTCTGCATTTGGGAGATGGTGGTGTTGTACCTTGCTTCATTTTTTTCAGTGGGTATAACAGCTGGGAGTGGCGGCAATACTGGTGTAGCATGTTCCGAATGTTTATAACGGTGTAACTACTCCTTGCGGGTCCTGTTTTCCTCTCCTAAAGCTGTCGTTTTCTGGTTGCACTGAGCTAACATCTGTTTTAGCTGTGTTATTTAGGCCTTTATTTATCGAGTTTGCCTTGAGAAGCGGCTTACTCAGACCCCAAGCGCACGCCCTTGACTACGTCTGCACAGCCTAGCTTGAAGGTTGCGCCAGGTCCAGGAATACGGCTCTGAGATGTTGACTGCGAAAGGGAGTGGGGCCGGGAGCGAGACCTCGACCTCGACCTCGACCGATATATTGACCAGGCTTTCTTTCCAGATTTCGGGTAGGAGCAGTGTCCTGCTGCTCGAGGCTGTTGTCGAAAGGCGTTGACTTCATCGAGTAGTCTTCATATTGCTGTTGTTGCTGTCGCTCCCACCACTGGCGCTTCACTAGGTACGGCGTCTTGTAAAGTGCACTGCACGCCTTCTCGGTGGTCTGGTGGTCACCGAGAAGGTTGGCATAGTTGGCAAGTGGGCTTGCTTGCTTTGGTGATCTTGCGGGGGGTTGGCCGTACCACGGCCACGGCACACGTGGTCTTTGGGGTTTGGGCATACGTCTGCGTGGTGTCCCAGGCAACTGCCTTCATAACACGTGTCTATCTGTTTCCGGTAAAGACAGCACCTCAACATTTCTTCACCGTATGAAACGTAAGTTGGGACGCGAAGACTAGCGAACAGTACGATCACTGTTGTTGTGTTGCTCAGGTGTCTTGCAGTGATGGATGTGGAGTTCCTTGACGTAATCACATTAGCCGTAATATCTCGCGCGGTATCTTCGAACGGGATATCACGTATCACTCTATTTGACGTATCGTCAGGTTCTGCTTCGTGTGCGCTGGTATCGTACGTCTTGTTGCCGACCACAATGCGATGAAGTTTCTGGTATTTATATAAGCTAGCGCCTAAATTGGTGTGCTCACGACGATGACATTTTGCTTGAAATTTTTTGCTGGCTTCTCTCAGAATTTCAGCGGCGTGGTAAATGCTTGTCACCAGACCAGCGACTCTATGATCGGCGAGTCGAAGGCCACCTCTAGTCGGATGATGATCTTGTAGTCACTTCGGGGCAGTGAAGGCATCCGGCTTAATCTTGTTACTTGACGGAGGCGTTGCTCACGCTGTTTCTTGCTGTTATTCACTCGTTGAGAATCCGCACCAGGCTTCATTGAATGTCCGTGGGTCAACTTCCTTGGTCCTACGATGCTACCTCCGGTGCTTTCTTCAAACTCTTCGCTGGAAATGGGTTTTCCCTCCAGAGAGACCTCCTTTTGTTTTCAGGAAGTCGGACACGCCAAACACGCCGACCACGCGTTTCTTGGTGTCCGCAGAGCTAGGCTGACATAGACAGCAGTGCCTCTGGCAACTGCGCGGCCGGTGGCTTGGCAGGCGTTGGACGTAGCTCTCCCACCAGCGTAGTAAGAAAATGCGTTGGTAAAGGTGTCAATATTTAAGTCCCTACCAAGAACATGGTGCTGGGCGATTCCTGATGGCAAGCTGAATAAGTGGGTACCAAAGTTTTGTGGGCTTCGAGGCGATTTCCGCTGCAAACCTTTAGTTGATACCGGAATTGACACGACGCGCGTCCCCTCCCTCTGACCGTAATGAACCGATACAAAAAATTGATGTGGCCAAACGTTCCTCCTCGGACACCCAACAACTGCCGCGGTATAACTAAATTTTGGTAAGGGGCCCGGTGGGTGGCCCTTTAAATCCATTGAGTTGCCCAGTTCGACATGTAGCCGAAGTGCAAGCCGCTTACGGAATTTGTAACGTCATCTGCAGTTACACATGTGACTTCAGTGTGTAGTGGCACTACCTTTTTGCTTCCGCGATAAAAGCGGAAAAGTGTACCAAAAGGACCGATATGTTTTTTGGTCACTTTGTACAGTTTTTTGTTTTCAATGAAACGGTACCATTGTTTTGTTGCAATAATGTTTCTCCCTTTTTCTACTTGCGTAAAAACATATTGCATTTTAGCTAACAGAACGGCACTGCAATGAAGGTCGGCAGGCAGGATTAAGAGGAGAAAGAATTAACTTTTTTGAAATGCATGAATAGTTTAAGCTTTCCTGCACGGAAAAAAACAACTGCAGTGGATGTAGTTGCATTTGGTTCTATGTGCGACCATTTTTTGGTAATGACAAGTATAGTCATCATTACCATTTGTAGAGTATCTCATCATGACTATACTTATCGACTTTTATGAAACATTTGATTTTATTTATACAAACAAGAAAAGTCGGAGCAATACAAACTTCTACCATCTTCTATCCCGCGTCTTCACCCATGAGTTTCGTTTTTGTCATTCTCAGTTTTCTTTCAATACCTACCGTTTTTTTCATATTTGTTATGCTACCATGGCTTATTATGTTAGCTTTATGACATTATCTTTCTTACAATTTCATATCTAGAAGTCGCCAGAGTTTTAATATTTGTTGGCCTGAGCTTCTTCGCACTGAAGCACGGCTCACCGGATAGCACAATAACAGAGCGCGCTTGATGTACGATAAGCGCTTAGTTGGTCGCTTACCCAAGTCAGTTTCTCTAATTATCAAAGTAAAAAATACACCAAATGTAAATGGCACTCTTAGCTGTGTCCTGCTGAAGAATTAGTGAGAATTCATGCAAGGCACATTAAAATATTCCTGCGAGATATGTCGGAGAACGGACGTGCTAGAAAAATTTCTCCAAGTGTAACTGCGCAGAAATGCAACTGCATCCAACTTTTCAATACAGAAATACGTGCGCGCTGCTGTCACTAAACAGTTGATTATGAAATCTTTGTTATTGGGACACTGACAGCCACTTTTCTCACTTTGTGCTGAATTTCAGAAAGCCATAAAACTTAAGTTAAATTTCATATATGGGCTTTAGCGTCACGGAGCCATGGTATGATTGTGAAAGACGCTGTAGAGGGGGGCTCCAGAAGCTTCAACCAACTAGGGTTTTTGGACGCGCCCCCAAATCTGAGCACAAAGACCTACAGCATTTTCGCCTTCATCGAAATTGTAGCCGTCGCTGCCGGGATTCACTCCCGTGGCCAGTGGGTCAGCGCAGTGCCAAATACAAAAATATCTACAGGCTCGTTCACTACTGACATGACGTCACTCGTTTTGCCCGAGCGAGTGCGCGTACGGGAGGCTGCGAATTCTCTGCCACCACCATCTCCTTTTAGAAGATGAAGATTGCGGGGCGAGTTTTACATGCTGAACATCTTCCTTCTGCCTTTTGCGTCAAAAAACGGCGCTGGTTTAGCTGATGTATTACGCTTGAAAGCTTTTGCAGATTTATTTGTCAGCTATTTCTTCCACGAAAAAGTAAAAAAAAAGATGTGTACTATTGAACGTGTGGTCAATCTGTAAGAGTAAAATTTGATGGACCAACAGAGTGACGAAATAAACAAGGTAAAAGCATTCATTTTTTGTTGACTTACACTCACTCATACATACAAACACACAATATCAAGAACTTTCAGAGAAACTGTTTCTTCTCACTTGCAAAGTTTATGCAGATTTATTTCTACTCTTTCGAAGATCTGTCTTGATAGAGACGTAGTTATTGAGGGGGTAGTATGCTACTGTCAAAATTATGCTATTCAGCGAAATGTCAGTGTAATGAACATGGCAAGAGAAAACAAAATCTTTTCTTTCACAAAAATCTCCAGCGACGGACTAAAAAAGTGCTGTTTCCTCTTTTGCTCAGGCCCCCCTCGCAGTGGTGCGTAGTCGCTCATATCTCTTATGGCCTGGGAAAAGTGTTAGTACTTGGTATAAATTAAACCGTTACTACAAGACCGGTTCTCAGTCCAGCAGATTTCGTAGTATTTCTAAAATAAACCCGCTTGAAGTAGAGTACAGCTCAACCACCAAAAGACCATTCAGGAAACCGCATCATCGCAAGTTTCTACATGCATATAGACTTCAAAAAAAACATAATACGCTGAGTTGCTGGCCAGAATGGCCAGCAACTTAGCCTTATATGTTTTTTGCTTAATATATGTTTTTGCCTATTATGTTTTTTACCTACGTTATCCTAATATGTAAATTAGCCTACTGGCCAGAAAGTGGTTGAAACACCAGCAAGAAAATGCTATGCACGAAACCAATGCACTAAACAATGCAACAGCATTCCTTTTATTTTCTCAACTAAGTAAACACAGGTATATTACAAGTAGTCTGCTGCGCTAATTTCCAATTACAAAATGTTTACCAACCCTTAAATAAAAGCAACTGTTCTGAAAACGTCCTTTACTGTACTGCACTGAAACGTAACTGTATTTAAAACGTAATAATAATGCCAGGCTTTACGCTTAAAAGCGAGAATGCAATTGATGGCTTTATTTTAGAGGAAGAATGAAACATGGTAGAGATGGTGCCTTTGCAACGACTTATAATTGTATAGTAAGGTGACGTACCTTTGGATAACGAAGAAAACGAGTGTCAACGCCTGCTTGACAGACGACACGCTCCCATTTCGTCCGTTGGTTTTCCTCGCAAGTTCAGTTCATTCCACACCCCGCCGTGGTGTCCTATGGCTAACGTACTCGGCTACTGACACCCAAGTTGCGGGATCAAATCCCGGCTGCGGCGGCTGCATTATCGATGGAGGTGAAATTGCTGTAGGCCTGTGTGCTCTGATTTGTGTGCACGGTAAAAAACCCCAGGTGGTAGAAATTTCCGGAGCCTTCCACTATGGTGTCTCTCATAATCTTATGGTGGTTTAGGACGTTAATCCCCACAAGTAAGGTCATAAGTCCATTCCAAGTTCAGTCCAAACAGACACTCGCAAGTTCAGTCCATTTACCGTGCCAATTCGCCACGCAGCATGGTCCAACCGTCCATATTTCTGGCCGTATAGATTGCGAATATCCGGCGCACAAAGGGCACACGTTAAAAAATCCAGGTGGTCGAAATTTCCGAAGCTCTCCAATACGTCGTCTCTCATATATATGGTGGTTTTGGGGCGGTAAACCCCACATACAAATCAATCATCAACCCAATGCACAAAGCGCATCACTTATCCACGCTGCAATTTATGGTCCCAGAAAAACATGGTCTTTCGATTCGCCAATTAGTACACCAGCACTCCACGAAAACGTTCTTAGGGCTTGGCAATCCATGCCTCTCAAAATGGCGAGAGCAAGTGTAAGTGCGTCTGTGCAGCGAAATACACCAGTCTATATCAGTGACGTTAGAGCCAGCAGCGGAAAACGTTAGCAGGCCTGAAATTATCTAGGTGACATTGTTCAGCAGCTGAGTACCTTCACCACTAGACCAGAGCGGTGGATAAAACTTTAGTTCGAACACCCGGTATAGCCCGAAAAGGCTTGCTAAAAACTGAAACAGAAGGCAACGAGAAAAGATTGTAGGCAATCATGTGAAGGTAAAGGGTGCGACATGATGGTGCACTCAGACAAATTATGGCAACATCTTTCATTGTGATGACAGTAAGTTGCGCATGTATATACTATTTCCTTAGATCTTAAAGAACGAAGGTGATGTGTTTGTGCCACGTATTGCCTTCAAAAAAAAAAACATTGAAATATGACAAGACAGCTCAAGCCAGCTTCCGTTACAGTGAATTTGACCACGCCAAGGTTTTTGCATGTGAAATATAGGTTCAGTTTTATTTTCCTGGTTCACATAGTCATTTTGCATGAGGAATGGAATGACAACTGCTGGAATTCGCTTGTATGCATAATTACAGTGACACTGGACATTTCACGCATGAAGTGACTCAATAAAGCAAGATATCTATTCAGACTTGCTAATTATACCCTCCATAAAGTCGCATCTTCCATGAAAATATCCTTTTTTTAGTTTAGCGGACCACAATAAACATTATTACTTTAAGTCGCTTTGATAATGGAGAAAACCTGGATCAACCATAAAATCTGTTCTTCGTGGGTAACCGACACCATATATTTTTCATTGTGCACTGCTACATTGTGTTCAGCACCAGTTGGTAACAATAATTGCACAGACTTCGTGAAATGCTATGCGTCTTCAAGCAGCGAACTATTAGTCGATGCTCTGACTTCATTTGGTACCTGTGGGTCGAGAGATAGGACTTGGTGTAAGTAAAAACATACGCCAGCGCGTAGCTTTACAAAGCCGTCTAATTGACCAATATTTGTTTCAATAATGTGAAGGCCTGCATTGCTTGTTAGAAGTCAAGAAATACGAAGTTTCCAAACATAGCCTAATGAATCTTACTCTACGGGGCTCGTCACTGTAGTCGTTGCAATGCGTTTTTTTCGGCTGCTAGTTGAGTAAAGCTTTATGCACTATGATTTATGGAGCGCGCTGAAACGTTTATTCTTCGCAAAACCTTATCGCTGCTCTTCTTACTAATGCAGGAATTAAATATGGAGCTAAAGAATGACTCCACGCAGCCTCTACTGCTCTCAGTTGCTTTGCCAGCTAAAGTTTGGCTCCTAGGGGAAATATACCGTGTCCAACCTATCAAGCGGTGAGTAGGAAGAAAAATGCATAGGGATTTTACCTGAAAGAGGAGATTACTGAATGCGAAACGACTATATCAAAAGTGGGACGCTCGTAGACCAGTACATTAACACAAAGGAACTTTTGCTGGAGTTTTGCATGGCTGTTTTAGGGCCACTTGCACTTGAGTTTATTTATTATGTAGCGGAAACGTGACGGTGCGTGTAGTACTTCAGTGGGTTCTTTACTACAGCGTGTTCTTCACTAATTTATGACGTAGAGGATACCTCGCAACTACAATCGCGGTAGGCGCCCTATCGGAGTTTGCAAATGTTTCTATGAAGCTGTGTGTATTCCGCGGAGGGCAGACCTCACGTTATTCTAGGCTACGGTCCCGACGCGGCAGTCGCACGCTGTGCGCATACGCGAGCCTTGTAAGATCTCAATAAGTTGGCGCACTAGTTCACCGACTCCTGCGATGCAAATAGTTTTTGTTGTGTTGGCATTAGGCTTGTTTTTTGATCAAACATAAATAATTATTTCCTGCGTAATTTGTGTCACCCCTCTAAGTAATGCTTACTAGTTACCAAAATGCTGAGAAGGCTAAACAAATTTTGTTTGCTTAACTGTCTCGCACTTTCTCGTAAGATCGAACATGTAGCTTTGATACATCAATTCTGATTTGACTGTACGTGTCCTCTAATTTCGTGTCGTTTTGCACAGGTTCGCCGATTTCGTGAACCTTATGACGTATGAATTCAACACATACCACTGGCTGAAGCCCTGGGTGAATCACAATAGTCCATTATTTTCTAGGTCTCCCGCACTTCCCTATTTTCGCAGGCTCAACGTGGTAAATGCATTTGTTCTGCTGAGATATTTTGATAGGGGCAAGTTTTTCAATTCAGAAACAAGTTTTCATGTAAATGCGAAAGTTTACACCTCACTACAACAAGCATTATGTTCTAGGCGTTTTAACCGAATATTCCTCTTATGCGTTAAGCACACGTGGAATTGGTTACACTTGCATCTCAACTACGGTATCACATTCAGCACATCAACCGTATTTATACGTGTGGATGTAAAACGAACGCGGTCATACTGGCTATGCTGAAGAGTGTTGAGAAAAAGTAAGGTTCGCAACTTACAACCTGTGATAAGTCAACCGCAGAACATCGCAATATTGTGAATAAACTCAGTGAGTGTAAAACTATTGCACAAATATGTAGAATATATAGAATAAACTCTAGCGTTTACGTAACTAAGAAGTTACACTAGTGTTATGAGGATAAAGGCTTGAACAAGAGTTTGTATGCTTACGAAGACGTAATAATGTGAATTTGGCAAAATGTGTCACGAAAAAAATAACTTCTTTCGAGTTGCCCTTTGTAGTAATATTTTGTTTTAATGCGCCACACTGCGCAGTAAGTGCTGAAAATCGTTCATGAAGAAATGTCTCACCTTGTATCTATTAGTCGTTTTAAGACTAATTTTAAGTTGTTTTTCACCATAAATAACTATAGTATTACAAAAACGTGCACAACGTTATTTTAGGATATGTGGACCCCACACACTTACACAGGATAGAATAATTGCTCAGTTCACTTGTAAAGCTTTCAAATTAAGTTAGCTAACAGCTTTCTCCTAGATATTCTACATACACTTCAATGTTTATTATATTGCTTCTTTAAAGTTGTACTTGATACTTTGGGCAAAAATAACACAACAGCTTCAGTGGTAGCTCGAGAATAAAGCAACACAATACTGCCACATCGAGAGCAATGTAACACAGGTCTGCGAAACGCTAGCTCTGGCACGCCGTGTTGTGGCCTTACAATCTGTAGCCAATATAGAGGGCACATTGAGGCACTCCAAACGGTGCATAGACTGTCTGTAGGCCACAACTTGCACTGTTACTACTACTACTACTACTACTACTACTACTACTTCTGCTACCACCACTAATAACAATAATAACTATTGGCTCTACATCTGAATGTTTCACTGAAAGTGTCCTTGAAAGACGATAGTCTTGTGTCTGGAGGGAGCGAACAAAACATTTACTTGATGTTCTGCGGTTATAAAACTGGTGAATTGTATTCTGAAGGCGCTGCGTTATAGAGTCTCTACCTGAGCAGTGAAGGCGAGCGAGCGCATCAAGGCACGTTAGACACGACCGCTATTCGGTAGTTATCTTCGAAAACGAAGGAAGGCGTGCGGGTTTGCTTGGAGGTGACAAGCTGTAGAAGGCGAAGCGACGGACAAATGTCACTACCATGTCGTCCTAGCAAAGCATTGGAAAAACTTGCGTTTTTGAGTATCGCGTTGCACTGTCAGTGCAGCGTCATAAACGCTACCGTCTTTAGAATTACTTGTGTTATGTATGTGTAAAACACACATACAAACTACTAATTTGTTCCTATGGTGCTTCAAATATGTGCAAAATTTACTTTTAAAAACCATGATCCTTCTTGGGGTACTTTAACGCAAAAATTTTCGTCTCTCTGGCTGTCTGTACGTTTGTCTGTTTATCCGTCGTAACGATACCCCAAAACAGCAATACGCAAAACTGACAACCGCATCTGCAGCGCCCACCAATATTGTTCAAGTTTAAGCGTCCATACTTGTGGGATTGTCAATTAAAAAGCAATTATTGCGCATATCTGAGGCACCATAACAACATTTCAATATATTGTATGCCTGGCTTTATACTAGAGAAGGCACACATAAGTAATTCTAAGGACCGTAGCGTTAATCACGTGGCGCTGACATTGTTTCCAATGTTTTCCTAAGAAGACAAAATGGTAGCACCTGTCCTTAGCTTTGTGTTTTACACCTTATCGGCCCAGAGCTAGGCACGCATGTTTCTCCGTGGGCGCGCACGTCTTCCTTCGTTTTCGAAGATAAGTGCCAGATAGCGCTCGTGTCTAAAGTGCCTCGATGAGCTCGTTGGCCTTCGCTGCATAGATCTGTACTCTCTAACGCAGCGCTTCCACATTACAATTCACCGTTTTTGTCCTGCAGAACATCAAATAACATTTTGTTCACTCTCTCCACACGCAAGACTATCGCCGTTCGACAAAATTTGCAGTGAAACATGCAGATACGTGGCCAGTTTTTTAATTGACAGTCGCACAAGGATAAACGCTGAAGCTTGGGCAATATATTGGTGGTCCCTGCGAATAGTATTGAGAGATTAGGGTATCAATTCGGCTGTTTGGGGTATCATTACGGTGGGCAAACAGCCAAACGTACAAACAGAGAGACTAATCTTTTTTGCCTCGAAGTACCGCCGAAAAAGACTGTTGTCTTTATTATTATTTAAATAGTAGTAGTATTATTATTAAAAATGGCCGATCCCACATACAGTGAGAAATCATGATAAGCGAAGCACGAATGAGGAAGGTTGATCGATCACTTGAAAATAAAATTAAGCCCTACATGACTTCCTTGCACTGATTACCATATTTAGACGTGTCATTTAGCGTATATTCACACTGCGTACCGAATTCGTCTTTTTCGCCGCGGACGGCGGATCACGTGACCCCACGTCGCGGATTTCTGCCATTCGTTGCGGGCCCGTGGAAGTCGTTGACGGGAACTTCCAAGCTCTTTTTACCAATCGGATTCACGCGGAATAACACAACAGATTCAGCTGATATCGCAATTACTAGTCTGGCAGAAAGCGCTGATTTTTTTTTCTTGTTCCGTTTCGTAAATTTTGCCGTCTAAGTTATAGGTGGTCTGGCAACAGGCACAATTCTTTGCAGCTAATTGTAACTTTTTTCTGACCTCTATATTCACTTCAAATTCAAACTCTGTGCCATAGACAGAAACATAAACCTTTTGTAATGACCGACGTGGACGCCGCAGCAGCTTTTGCAAGAATGCTTTGTTGAACAAACTATACGAGTATATGTAGGTACGGTGGGTTGCTGTATTGATTTACTCGGTGGTGCTAGTTCGAACACAAGACATGCGCAGTACACACTGGTTCACTCAGTTCATGCTGCTATCACATCCCTTTCCCTCTAGCAGTCAATGCCATAGCGGAGCACAGGTCGTCGAGCATGAGTAGAGCGGTGGCATGCATGCGCAGCATCAGGTACAGTCGATGCCGGCCAATCATCTGCTGGCATTGCAGCTTCTCGCACAGGCGATCTGGTCACCGGAGCTGGCGACGCCGGAAACTGGAAGTGAGGGTCAGCGGTGTCTGGTGGGGCAGACTTCCATGCTCTGCGCACATGGTCACATTGACGATTGTGTATCGCACCACTCGTAGTTTGCACTACTTATGTAACGTGACCAAAGGACCTCAGTACGGACGCGGAGCCACTTTTGCCCACGAGAGAAGTTCTGCACGTACACAAGATCACCACCTTTGAACGCCGTCTTTGGCTGTCTCGTACACCTTTTATTTTATTTGCAATACCCTCAGGTCCAAACGGCATTACAGAGGGAAGTGATTGAGAAAGAGAAGAAAAAAATATACAAATAGCAGTGGCTAATCTTACATCGAACAGAAGATCTTAATTATACAGGTTAGCTAACAGGCTTTATGGCAAACAAAAACACGGGAATGATGAGAATTACATCAAGACCGGAAAAACGACAAGAATATAAATACTGTACAGGAACAACACAGCATCGGGTATTACAATACTTTGTTGGCGGTAATTACACATAACTAGCTAAGACACTTTTGAAATGAAGGTGATTTACAATGGTTGCCGCTGATGCGGGAAGCCGGTTCCAGTCCTCAGAGGTGCGAGGTATGAAAGACTGACAAAAGGCGCGAGTCCTTCAAGAAGGCAACCTGACCTTATGGGAATGATTCAGCCGGGGTGAGATATAACTAGGAGGCAAGATAAGACCGTCCCGCAGCGATGTGTGATGAAACAGCTTGTGAAACAAGTGGAGACGAAACATTTTATGACGGGATGAAAGTGAAGGTAAGTTCAGGCTAGATTTCATGGCTGTTATGCTAGCTGTCCTGGTGTAATTAGAAAGTATAAAACGAATTGAGTTATTCTGTTCCATTTCAAGAGAGTGTATTAGGTTGGCATGACTAGGATCCCATACTGCAGCGGAATATTCGAGTTTAGGTCGTATTAGTGTAGTGTAAAGAAGAAGTTTCAAGAAAGAAGGGGCCGTTGAAAAGTTGCGGCGGAGGTAACCTAACATTCGGTTAGCATTTTTAATGACGTAATTACAGTGAACAGTCCAGGTCAGATCAGTTGTTATATGCACCCCAAGGTATTTATAGTTTGTCACGGATTGAAGAGGGGTGTTATCAAGGTAATAGTTTAGAAGTTGATGGTTCGCTCTCAAACACGTAAAAATTGGCATTTCTTATTGTTTAATTCCATGAGCCATGTTTTACACCAAAGAGAAATGGAGTTAAGATCATGTTGAAGAGAGGTAATATTGCCATCACAAGTTATCTCTCGGAAGATTACGCAATCATCCGCAAATAAATGAATATTGGAGGTAATACAGGACGGTAAATCATTAATGTATATAAGGAAGAGCAGTGGGCTTAGTACGGAGCCTTGTGGTACGCCCGAATGAACGGCACTTGGTTCAGAGCTTACGATATTAACTGAAACAAATTGAGAACGATTTTTTAGAAAACATTCGAGCCATGTTAGAAGCCTGGGATCTATATTAAGTTCATTTAATTTGTGCAACAGCAAGTTGTGACAGACTTTATGAAAAGCTTTGGAGAAATCTATGAATATGCAGTCGGCAGAGCTAGTTTGGTCAAGAATAACGTTTAATTTGTGTGTAAAGGCTACAAGCTGGGTTTCGCACGAGAATGTTTTCCTAAAGCCATGTTGGTGACGCGTAAAAAACGAGTTAGACTCAAGGAAGGTTGCAAGGTTAGAGTACAAAATGTGCTCCAGTATTTTGCATGGAATGCTAGTAAGTGAGATGGGTCTATAGTTTAATGGGGAGTGCTTGTCACCGGACTTGTGAAATGGCACAATTTTGCCAATCTTCCATTCGATTGGTAATACTCCTTCGTGAAGAGACTGTTGAAAAATTTTAGTAGGAATAATGAATGAGTAGGCACAGGTACCTTTAAGGAACTTGGTGGTAATCAGGTCGCAGCCCGGGGCGGATGAAAGTTTGAGGGACTTAATTATGTTTTCTACACCAACAGAATCTATCATGATTGGGAACATGATTGGGTAGTTATAGCATGTCTTAGGTGGGAGAGGAACATTGATAGTGCGACAGAAATTGCCAGTGAAAGAGATGTTGAGAGATGAAGCGCACTGCTCAGGGGCTACAGCGTCTCCAGAGCTATTGATAAGGGTTATCGTTTGTTCACTACTTGGGTTTATGACGCGCCAAAACTTTTTAGGATCGTTGTATAGCATGGATGGAAGAGTGGTATTGATAAATGTGTCTTTAGCAGATTGGATGACTGTGATGTACTCAGCAGACGCTAATTTGTAGGCATTCCCTCAGGCAGCGTTGTTAGAACGCTTTGCTAATCTGTATAGACGCTTCTTTTTGTTGGATAGCCGTTTAATGTGGTTATTAAACCAGGGGGTGTGTAAGTTTGTAGTGATAGAGCGGACGGAGATGCATTTGTTGGTCAGTTCGTCTACCTTACGTATAAACAGATTCCAATTAGTTTGGACAGTGCATTCATCGAAACCCTCCAGAAAAGTGTCAAGAAAATTGTACAGGTCGTTGTTAATGCCTTCAAAATTTGCTTTATTATAATCGCGAATTATTTTGGTGCTCTTAAGCGGCTTCGGACGCGGGAGCTTAATGTTGAACGACAATAAAGAATGATCACTTAGGCCCGGTGCGTAGGTAATGTTCGAAACAACGTCAGGATTGGTTGTTAGTACGAGGTCAAGGGTATTGGCGGTTGAAAATGTTGTTCTTGTCGGTTCATGAACTACTTGAGAGAAAGAAAATACAGAGCACAGGTCGAAGAATTCTTTGGCCAATGTTGATAGTGAAAGTACGGTAGGTGGTTCAGTAGCCCAATTAATATTAGGAATGTTGAAATCGCCCAATAAAAATAAAGGCAGGCTAGGATAACGAGAAGAAACTGTATGTGTTATTTCATGAAGGTCATTTATGAAGTCGGAAGTGTGATCAGGGGGACGATAGCAAACGCCCACGATTATTTTCTGATAACCAAGTTCAATGATGGCCCATAAGATTTCCAAGTTGATTGATTGATATGTGGGGTTTAACGTCCCAAAACCACCATATGATTATAGGAGACGCCGTAGTGGAGGGCTCCGGAAATTTCGACCACCTGGGGTTCTTTAACGTGCACCAAAATCTGAGCACACGGGCCTACAACATTTCCGCCTCCATCGGAAATGCAGCCGCCGCAGCCGGGATTCGAACCCGCGACGTGCGGGTCAGCAGCCGAGTACCTTAGCCACTAGACCACCGCGGCGGGGCAAGATTTCTAAGTTGCTTGGGATATGAATGCAGTGGCATTTGAGGTCTTCCGAAATTGCCAAAAGGACACCGCCCCCTTGACGGTTATTTCTGTCGCAGCGATAAATTGTGAAGTTACGAGTGGTTTGAAAAATTTCGTTGTTTTGTACCTGCGATTGTAGCCAAGTTTCCGTTAAGATGAGAACATCGGCGCAAGTCGTATCTATGGCAGAAGCTAAGGAATCGCGTTTGTTAATCACACTGCGAATGTTGGTGAAGAGAACTGATACGCAAGGAATGTGACGACCACCGCCCCTCACGCCCCCCTATGCGCTAGACGAATGCGCAGTGCTCCCTTGGTGTTTTACCGGCGCTACAGGGGCAGCGGTTGCACTCACGGTATCAGTTACAAAATTGTAGATATAGTGTTTTTTGTTCATTACGAGCTTGTTGTACCAAATCTGGAAATCGTCTGTGTGAGTCTCGGCAAATTCGTACAATTTCTTTCTTGCGTGACGCGTGGTAGGCGAAAAGTCCTCGCTTACTGAGACGTGTGCGCACGGAGAGTAGTTTATTTTTAGTCATAAAGTTCGAGAATCGCACAATAATTGGGCGACGTTTACCTGGATGATATTGCCCCAAGCGATGCACACGCTCAATTGCAGTCTCGGGTAACGGGTCTGAAACGTCACGCAAGACTTCTCTTACGTGCACCTCGGTTTCCTCCCACGTTTCGCGGTCGTCCGGTATACCTCGTAGAATGATGTTATTGCGTCGCGACCTGTCCTCTAGATCATCAACACGTAATTGCAGGGTATTTTGTTGAGATGTTAATGTTTCGACGGAACTCTGAAAGTGCACGATATCTTCATTCATGCGATCAAATGTTTTCATTTTTTTCTACGGCGTCTATCCTATTCTGAATAGCACCAACTTTTGTTTCAATGCTTTTCTGCCCAGTTTTTATGGCTTTTATGTCGGCTATTAGCTCCGCGTGGTTCTTTGCCAATTCCATCTGCTGGGCATGAACCTCCTTGGGAAGGCGGAAAAGAATATCTGTATGCTGTGTAGGATCATCGGGTAAGTCCTCTAGGTCGATAAGGGCCTGGGAACGGGTATTACCCGGCCCGGGATTTGTCTCGACGTCACCAGAACACAGCAAAATAAGGATCATAGAAAAGCACTCAGAAAACGTTTCACATAATACGTGTGGGCAAGGAAGCAGCAGTAAATAGCGGTTATCACTTTGCTTAGCATGTAGCGAAAACCGTTTACACACCTGCGAAATTCAGAAGCGGGATGCGTGAGACATGGTGTCGGCGCTGCCCGCTTGCCCACTGAAGCGGTAGTCGTGCCAGCAGCTGTATAAGTAGGCCGCTGGAACTGGCGACGTCACCGAGGATGGTGCTGCGCAGGAATCCCGGCGCACCATGCCAGGCCAAGCGAAGAAAAAGCCAAGCTCTTGATTGCGGTCGTCCGAAGGTTGGCTCAGCGTTAGCAGCGGGACTGGATTGTCCGTTGCAGTGAGTATCGTCGGTGAAAACGGCAGCAGTAGCAGCGTAACCAAAGCCTGCGAAATACAGAAGCGGGATGCGTGAGACATGGTGTCGGCGCTGCCCACTTGCCCACTCCTTGCGTCCTCGACGTCGGGCTGCAGGCTTGACAAGGAAGAACGGAAGCTTCTTTCCAACATGAGTTCTGCTGGCGTTCTGCCGGTTTCCGTGTGTGGCGTGGAGTGCTGCTTGAAGGAAAAACGAGAGACTTTACACGCCACTGTGCCCTAGCTTTGCTTTCAAAGCGCACACTTTAGCTCGAGAACCATGCGCTCGGCCTTTCTATTGTTTGCGGGATGGTATGGCACGGTAAACATGTAGCGGACACCGTTCCGCTTCAAGAAAGATTGTATTTCTTGGCTTGAAAGCGCCGTCCCATTATCCGAAACGACCAACTCCGGTGCTCCGTACGAAACAAACATCCTGCGCAGTTTATCGATCACCACTGACGAGTGAAGCGATGGTACGATTTCTATCTCAGCCCAGTTTGATTTTGCGTCCATGAGAACAAGAAAGAAAACACCTTGAACTGGTCCGGCAAAATCTAAGAGGATTCTGCGCCATGGAAGTTCGCGCTTCGTCCAGAAGTGGACAGGCGTCTTAGGTTTGTTTTGCCTGTTTGTCTTGCATGGTTGGCAACGAGGGACATTATCTTCCATCTGGGCATGGATCGTCGGCCACCACACAAATGATTTTGCTAGAGCATTCATGGCCGAGATGCCGGGATTATTTGCATGTAAACTGCAGAGAACATTTTTTCTGCTTTCGTGTGACAGTATCACCCTGTTACCTCACAAGAGGCAGTCGCGGTGCAGTAACACCTCTTTGCGCCTCACCTGATAGGCGGCATACTCTGGGGGCACACCTTGTTCTGGCCAGTCGTTCCTGACCCATTTCTTCACGCTGGACAGCCAAGGATTGCGCAGAGTGGCTGATGCGACATCTGCAATCGCAGTGGGGTACTCGACTGCTTCCAGCATGAGGAAGTCTCCTGGCGGCTCGATGCCTGACCGGTCTCTAGGCATTGGCAGCCTGCTAGAAAGGCCTGAAGCTCCTTTTGGTTCTGTGGTTTAGATGCCTAATGAATGGCCTCGACTTTGCTTTTCGACGGGTAGGTACCCCCTTCCGTCCATCCGGTGGCCCAAACACTGCAGGCTATCTTTGAAAAACTGGCACTTGGAACCGTGAACACGCAGTTTGGTCTTCGAGAGTCGGTTGAAAACCTCTTTCAGGACCTTGTGATGCTCCTCAGCAGTTTCGCTTGCCACCAGATTGTCGTCGAGGTAGGCCACCGCCTGCGGTAAGCCTGCAAGCAATGTATTTATTGTTCTTTGAAATAATCCGGATGCCACCGACACACCGAATGGCAAACATCGCATTTTGTACAGGCCCTTCACTGTGTTGAGAGTGAGCCCATATGCTGAAGAATCATCCACTGCAAGTTGCTGGTACGACTGTTTCAAGTCAATTTTGACAAAATACGGCCTTTCCCTAGCCTTTCTAAAAGTTCACTGCCAGTAGGTAAAGGGTAAACATTGTTTCTTACAGCTTGGTTGACTGTGCTTTGGGAGTCACCGCATATTCTAAGCGAACCGTCTTTTTTTTGCACAATCACCACAGGAGTGGCCCATTCCTCATACTGGGTTGGCTCTAGAACAGCCTGACGTTCTACTTTATCCAGCTCGGCGATAACATCATCCTTAAGAGCGAAAAGAGAGCTGCGGCATTTAGGAAACTTTGGTTGGGCTTCAGGCTTCAGTTCAATGTGTACTGGCGGTAGGGCTGCGCCGAGAAAGGTCTCACACAAAACATCCGGAAATTTTTCGACAAGTGCTTTGGCACTGTGGGCGATGCTGTGAATTCCAGTAACGCTGATATTCAAAGCCTTGAACCTGTCATGACTCAGAAGTGTGCTACATTTGTTCCTCACAGCGAGAAGTGGCATCTTGCAGTCCCGCTCTTTAAACTTGATTGCAGTGTAGTTTTTCCGATTACGTCTAGTCCTTCCTTGGTCCACGTGACGAGCTGCACTTCTGCATCCTCAAGCTTGCTGCTTGTTGCCACCTTCAGCTTTCGGAACGACTTTTCTTTTTTAATTGATTTAGCTGCCCCGGAATCCACTTCCATCGGTACCGTTTCTGCGCCAATGCTTACGGTAACCATAAACTTAGTACAACTGCTGGTTACTTGGCTGATACTTCGCAAGTCATCATACTCAGTTTCCGCTGAACTTGCGGTACTTTCCAGCTGATGGTTCACCTGCCCACTTTTTTTATTCCGACACACCTTGGCTATCTAAGCTTGGCCAGAGCAATTAAAGCATACTGCTCTTTTAAACTTTCAGCGATAAGCGGCGTGGCTGCCCGAGCCCCGCAAACACCATTGTTCAGACTGCGTGTCTGACGTCTTTTCCTCTTGCCCCTTTTTCAGACGTTGCGTGCCTATCTTGGCCGTGACATCTGGGCTTTCCTGACGCTGACTTTCGATAGCTCTTTGATGTTTTGCCGCAGATTCGGCTGTGATTGCCAGGTCATAGGCTGTCGCAAAGGTCAGGTTCTTCGGGGCCAACAGGCGCTTCTGCACTATGCTGTCGTAGATCTCGAAAACTAACCTGGTCCCTGAGCATAATGTCAAGCGGAAGTTGTTTGTCGTTGAATCTACAGCTCTCGGTCAGCTTGCGTAAAGCAGTAACGTAGTCAGCGACTGTCTCGCTGTCATGCTGATCTCGTTTGGAGAACACATACCTAGCATACAACTCGGAGGGCTTCGGATCGAAGTGATCCTTCACTGCCTCTATGATGGAATGATAGTCGGCATTCGGCGGTCTAAGAGGCTTTACGAGGGTGGCTATCCCAGAGTAGGTCTCTTCCCCCCAGGAACTCAATGACGCTGCCCTCTTGTCGGCGTCTTCTGTGAGCTTGTTGGCTACGCAGCATAACTTGACACGCTCAACGGAGTCTTCCCTTGAAGAGTTGCCATTCAGGTGAAATTCGCCCATGCGAATGCCGATAATCATCCTGCTGAAACCACCCCTCCCGCGTGGGCACAGCCGTTATCCGTCGCCACTGTATTGACCGACGTGGACGCCGCAGCAGCTTTTGCAAGTACAAACTATACGAGTATATGTAGGTACGGTTGGTTGCTTTATCGATTCACCTGGTGGTGCTAGTTCGAACGCAAGACATGCGCAGTACACACTGGTTCACTCAGTTCATGCTGTTATCACACCTTCAATACTTTTGCTGGCGATGAATAGACTTTCAACTTTCAGACTGGTCGCGCCATCTAGACAAAACAGGAATAAGCACACACTTGCGCAATTATTATGAAATCTGAAATTTGGTAGCCCTCGAGCCGCAGAGTTATTGCCTCGCGCTATAGCAGATCACCGAGCACATGTTCTGCGAATAGCGGCAGTCACTAAGCCTACAGTTCTCAGCAAACTAGTACGGCGCTCGGAAACAGTACCGAATTGTCATGTACGTGTTGCCGCCGAAGCTCGAGGAGAAAAACTCCCAAGCATTTCCTTGAGGGTGAACATGGTTAAGTGCGAATGCACGGTGTGATGCTATGAGGGGGATTAAAGTTAAAATATGTTGGCATTCACCAGTGAGTTAACGTAAACTTCCCCGTGGGATCACATTGCAATTCCCAGGAACCATTAGACCCTATCAGGAAATCTTGATGAGTTTATGCGTATATGTGAGAGTAAGTTCGCACTATAATGATGTTTATGTCCGCGGCCCACTTCGCCCGCTTGCACTGGGCATCAAGGGCCCTTCGCCGCACTGCCTTGTCTTCAACCGGTGTGACATCTTCAACGACGCGTGCAATGCTCGCATTCTATTGCGTTGTACTCGTTGTTGGAGGTATCGCAGTCGAGGTTGATGCCTGCGATGGATCCATACCTATGACGACTTGCCGATCTCGAACAAGCCGTGGCTGCGCGGCGAAGCGGAGGGCGGAGCACGTGCAATCACGTGGTGTGTTTCGTCGCTGCGCCTTTGCTACAGACGCGCCTCTCCGCTTCTCGCGTCGTTGCTAAGAGACAGGAGGAGGCGCACCGCGTACGGTGGATTCAGGGTCACTTATTAACTGCATTCGCACTTAAAAATTTAAAGCCGACACAGACATCAGTTGGGAAAAAAAATTGCCTGCAGCTTCCCTCGGGGGAACACTGAGGAGGATGCGGAGCATATAATTGGTTAACGGGGTGTTAAAGTGCGACTTATTTGGGTCGATGGCTAAATTGGTTAACGTGGTTGTGAAATGGGGTGTTAAATTGCGACTTACTTGGGTCGATGGCTAAATTGGTTAACGTGGCTGTAGGAGGGGGTGTTAAATGAGTGAACACGTACACACGTATGCGAAAGGGCGGCGCTGGTCGAAGGGACGTCGATCATTGTGTTTGTGGATTCGTTGGAATTCATTTCACCGCGACCTTGGACGTCGACGCGCCGTACAAACCAACCGACGAGCGGCAACTGAGCGAGCGAGCGCCGACCTTGAGTATATATACAGCGCGACGGCGCATGCGCTGTCAGCTGTCGAATGTTCTCGAAGGAGAAGCGCGCGCGCGGCACAGATGGCGACGGCGCGACGGCGCATGCGCTGTCAGCTGTCGAATGTTCTCGAAGGAGAAGCGCGCGCGGCACAGATGGTGGGTGACGGCGCGACGGCGCATGCGCGCGCGTCAGCTGTCGAATGTTCGAGAAGCGGTGTGGATGGCGCGGACGGCGCACTACAAGGCGCGAGTATAAGATGCTTCCGCATCTAAAAGAGCGCACGCAATGCAGGACGAAGAGCATAAAGGTTCGAAGCGGGCAGCTCCCGCTTCGGACAGTGCCGACATTTTTTTTATGGGCGAAACTCCTTATAGCGGCACCCGTTCGTCCCTCGTAGCCGTTGTAGTGTGTAACAAGTATAACATTTGGATCTCCAAGGTGGTGCTGGTGAGAGATTTTTTTCTGTGCGTTGTTAAACAATAAAGAATAGTTCTCAATGTACCCGCCAATCGCTGCCTATGGGGAATGAGAGACAGGAGCATTCGGCTTTTAGTTAACGCGCACGCTGGGATTCTCATTAGCAGCCATTGGCATGTACATTGAGCACTGTCTGACAAGAAAGGGTTGCTACGTTATACTCGCTGGGTGTAACATCCTTAGTTTCAAAAAGCTTTAGCGAGCATTGAGCCGCAGTGCCATGAATACAATGAACTAATATATACCATGAACTCAAGGTGGGTAAAGATGGGAAGTAGATACCAAGCGCAAGCCGTAAGAAAGTAAAAGCCTAATTCTCCCGTCTCTCATTTCCCATTAGCCATCATTGGCATGTACATTGAGCACTATTTGACAGGAAAAGGTTGCTACGTTATACTCGCTGGGCTAAGCTTTTTGATTTGAGAAAGGCTTAGCGAGCCTTGGGCCGCAGTGCCATGAATACAGTGAACTACTATATACCATGAGCTCGAGGTGGTTAAAGGTGAGAAGTAGACACGAAGCGCAAGCCGTAAAAAAGTGTGTGTGTGCCACCTCTCGTTTAGTTCTTGAAATGTCCGCTGGATGGCGGTACTTCTGTGTGGGGAAGATATGATGAAAATATGTGAGATGGTGGTACTTGGAGTGTTGAATAGATGAACGAACGGACACACAGACAGATGCATGGATGGACGCATGAACGGACATAGGGGCGGATGCATGGACGAACGTAGGGACGGACGCACGAACAGACGCACGCACGGATAGGCGGATGGACGCATGGACGGACGGAAGCAAGAACGAATGGACGGACAAATTCTTCACTCCACTCTCCATCGTTCACTCCGTGAATATCGTGCCAATCTTTTTTCTCCAGCACATCCGTCGGCTCACTTCGTCCGTCGTGTGGATGTGCTTCGCAGTGGGATGGGCGGCAAAACGATAGTCCGCGCAAGAGATTCACCCGGATATTTCCGTCGTGTGGATACACACTTACCTTCGTTGACCGTTCACGTCACTTGATACCTATTTTGGTGTATGTGACTCTAGCGAAATAACCGGCAGCGCATGATAAGCGTGGCATGTAGTCATGTTGTTGCATGACACGCATCTCATGCTTATCATGTTTGCACTAGTCACATACCTTCGACATCCATTCACGTCCGGTGATAGCAAATTTTGTGTATGTGAAGCTAGCGAATGGACCATGAGCGCAGCATGAGCATGGCGTGTAGTCGTGACTCATGAGTTACTTGACATGAATGTCTTGATTTTCACGTTAGGATCTGTCATTTGTGTTCCCCGTGCAGTCATGTCATATCATACGAGTTTATCAACATGTCATGTGAACAAAACCACTGCAAAAGCACAAGACCATGAAGCGTAAATCATGACATTTATGACTTACACGTCATGTCATGATAGTCATGTTACGACTAGTTACTTATGCTCGTCATAGTCACGTTATGCCTTACCTGATTTGGTATCGATAACGTTAACGAAACGTCGTAGGCGGCTAGATAGATAGATAGATAGATAGATAGATAGATAGATAGATAGATAGATAGATAGATAGATAGATAGTTAGATAGATAGATACGCTCAAAGTCGCCGATGTACGCTAAGAAATGCTTCATACTTTATAATAAAATGAAGTGCTGACGAAGGAGAAACAACAGGGGTAGGAGGACAGGATTAAAGAAGCTTGTAATATGCCTCCAGGTCTTCAAACAGCGACATAACACGATTTTGATGACTGATCTCGTTGCGTCTGCGTCGTTTCTAGGCCTTAACTAGGTGGTGCAGGTTGTTTTTAGGCTGATGCTAGACCGGTACAACTCTTTTTTTAGGCGATGCAACTTTGTTTACGCGTCGATCATTAGCGCTGAGTGGATCCAATTGAACCACTGACATTCACAGACGCGACACGGATGTCTAAAAATCCGAGAAATAAAAACTGACCCCATATCTGCATGTTTCACTGCAAATGTCGTCGAAAGACGACAGTCTTGCTTGTGGAGAGAGTGAAAGAAACGTGTATTTGATGTTCTGCGCGAGGAAATTGGTGAATTGTATTCTGGAAGCGCTGCATTAGAGAGTCTAGTTCCGTGCAGTGAAGGTGAATGAGCGCATCGCGGCACGTTAGGCACGAGCGCTATCTGGCAGTTATCTTCGAAAACGAAGGAAGACGTGCGCGCCCACGGAAATATATGCGTGCCTGTCTCGGAGGCAATAAGGAGTAAAACGCAAAGGGACGGGCAGGTGCCACCACGGAAATATCTTAGTGAAACGTTGGAAACACTTGCCTTTTTGAGCACCGCGTTGTACTGTCAGCGCAGCGTGAATAACACTACATGCTCCTTAGAAATACTTATGTGTGCCTTTTCTAGTGTAAAGCCAAACATACGGTATATTAGACAGTTATAATTTAGCGTTAGCGTGATAGCGTGGGTTAAGGGAATGGCGTTACCGCGCAGCAGATGTTCGTAGTGGGCAGTGACCTATAGTTTAGCGGGATAGCGTTTACGTGGTTTACGTGCCCCAGCTGCGATGCTGGCACTACCCAGTTATTAAGATAGATAGATAGATAGATACATAGATAGATAGATAGATAGATAGATAGATAGATAGATCGGTTATTGAGATAAACAGTAAAAATGAAAAGAAAACGAGAATGTTTGCCTATGGCACCACGCGAAGCATTGTTAGAAGTTTATTTTAGTGATAATATTAGTAAATATAGGAACTACGCACGAAACGCGAAAACATCTATGTTGTCTATTCGTTTACATCGATCTTGTAGTTGGGTCTAGACGCGATCTCAAAAACTACGCCAGCTTATCCGTAATATTCGGTTATCGAAGCTAACTGAAAGCAGGCGAAGCCACTTTGAACAGTCGTTTGCTGCGAACAAGGTGAATAGGGAGTTTTAGAATAGCGTATCGTGAGCCCTTGCAGTGCGGTCGCTGCCACTGCGCATGCGTCGTAACGTGAGTCGGCGTTCGCGTTCGCGGACCGCACGCAAAAAGTTCAAAATTGCATGCGGTGATGGCGGCCCGCATGTGGCCCGCAAGTGCTGGTTTCGAGGCTATGATGTCGCTGCGATCGTGTGCTTCGGTTCGCAGGCAGGGCAAACGCTATTCTAAAACTCTTATCGCGCCCGCTTCGCCCACAACTCCCACAGCGCTTCCAAACGGTATTCTAAAACTCTATAATATTGCAACAACAACGCCAAAGTTACTTCGAAGCGGGCGTGCGAGAGTGCCGCCATGTTTACGTACACTACGTACACCTACGCTACCACCTTAACGTGAAATCTGAAAAATACCGCGCGTACGAGAAGCGGTACGGGTGACATACGTATCTGCGCATGCGCACTTTGATTCCGGTATCATGATACGCCCGGTAACCCGGTAAGCCCGGTACACTATAACTCTCTATTGACGTATTGTTATCGTGCCTCAGATACATCCAATAATTGCTTTTCAATGGACAATCGCACAAGATTGAACGCCTAAACTTGAGCAATATTGGTGGGCACGGTGGATACGGTCGGCGGTTAGGCGTATCACTTGGTGCCGCTTGAGGCATCGTTACGACGAACAAACAGACAAATATACAGACAGACAGACAGACAGACATTGTTGCGTCGAAGTGCCACAACAATGACTATCGTCGATAATAAAAGCGAGCTAAACCTTGCTTTGTCAGCTGTCATAGATCTGCTGTCACGTCGGCGTCAGCGTAGGCCACTTCGGGGTGTTCTCGCAGTCGTCGTTGTCATTCATATTCCCAAGCATGTCCTCGTTGTACGTACTTGGGGTCTTCATCATGCTTTTGTCGCTTGGCGGTCACCTGTTATACCTTCTCTGTATTTAGTGAACCTGTAGTGAGGTCACCGATTTACCTGATTTGCGTGGCGCGTGCCCGTTCGTGGTAATAATGTTAAAAGAATTATTTTGCGCTCATCTCTTGATAGCGTTCCTTGCAGTCTTCTAGTTTTTTTTAGTTTTGCACCGCACTTTTATTTTTAGTATCACAATGTTAGTTTTCTGGTTTGTCGAAGAACAAGAAGCAATTTGCTAAACAGCTTCACTCTTTGTAGTAGTTTTAATTCAGCCAATTTTCCGTGCTAACACTATAATATGGTTATGCCACACGTTTATTAAAAGAGATTGAAAAAAAGTTGGGCTTGACGTTTGCGACACATCAGTCCTGTTAGAGGAGTACTTCATCAATTTTCACCACCAATGCTTGTTTGACGTGCCCCCAAATCTGGGTAAGCGAGTTTCTTGATTTTGCCTAAATTTAAATACAAGCACCGCTGCTCTGAGGTCAAGCCATTGTCTTTCAGGTGAGCCGTTGATTGGCATAACCATGTCAGCTTTATGTATATGACATGGCTGAGGACTTTTTTTTTGAAGGCTGCTGTGCTGCTTTCAGAGTGTGTCGAGTGTAATGTATACAGCTGTTAACTATGACGTAAAGGACAATTTCAGGTGATACACTCTAAAACAAACACTCTAAAAACAAAGCCCTTTGAATTTTTCAGGTAGTTCTCACAGGCCAAGTATATGACTCTGTTAAAAGAGGCACGTTCTCTCACTTGTGGATGACGCGACTCTCCAAGATAGCATAATGAGTCTCAAAGAGAGCCGCCTTGCCTCTACTAAGAGAGTCAGATACGTGGCACGTCAGGAATACACGAAAAATATCAAAATACTCTTTTCTTTAGAGTGTAGTATAGAGATCTTTTGTGACCTGTCTGTTCCAGGCTGTCTAAGGTGAATCCATTACATATAACCTCTTTGAAATTGTGAATATGTAAAGGTGTTTCGCTGGACGCAAATCAGATTAAGGTAGAAGCTGATAACTTCTATGGTGAAAAAACTTGTGAAGCTTGCTGGCTTGCCGTTAACGTTTGTGTTGAATCACCAGCTTTATAATGGAAGTGTTATAATTTACGTAAACCTCACTACAACTGCATACAGGACTGCATGTACACACACATCAGTAACGAGAGAAAATGCTGGATTCTTTAGCAACGTGATTGCACAGTTGCTCTTACAACTGTTTTTAAGCTATTACAGGAGTTAAAATGATCTCAACCATAATATTATATTGCATTATTCTTTATTCCTGTTCAGGCATTCAGCGCACAACTTTGGGTAAAAATGGGCATGCCGAAGTCCAAGATCATGGTGGGTATCCCGACTTTCGGTCTTTCATGGCTGCTGCGCGACTCCAATTCCTGGCACATTGGGTCTCGCGCCACAGGACGAGACCCTCACAACGGTGGTTACGTCAGTTTCGCGAATGTAAGTATATTGTAGGGTTTATGCAATGTGTGAAGGCATACGCAATATGAACGTAAGGGATGTTGAGTATATATACGAAATACATTTCGGAATATTCAAGGACATCAAGCTCATACTTGAAAATAGTGAATTCCTTTAGTTGATATTTGTGACATCAAGAAAAATAATAAAACATCAATGAAAGTACAATTCCAACCAACCTTGTGGAGCAACTGACAATAGAAATCAGCTTGAACCTGGCATACGGTAGCAGGCAGACTTAGCTAAGGATAAAGAAGCATATTTCAAGGGTGCTAAGCCTTTCACACTGTAATACATCACACTAAGTGAATAACGAATAGGCGATTTCACTGGTGTAAGGAGTTTAGAGCAGTATCTTAACGGCAATATGACGCTTTTTTCATGTGTAGAGATAAACATATTCTAAATTATGGACAGAGCTCTCCTTGATATAACGCTGAAAGTCTTATGAATAACGAAGTATCCTAAAAATCATTAGGAAGAGCAACTCACTAAAAGAAAGAATCAACGCCAAATTTTCCTAATAGCTTCACCGTCGGATCAAACACCTTAGCAATAAAGTGGAGATTTCATAAAGTAGTACGTGGAAAGCTTAATAGGTAACTTCTTTTGCATCCGTAGCACATGTACGCGCTTTGCGGAGCCACCACTTGACGGCCATACACAGAACTGATGACAAAGGGGTGCATGTGAGATTTTACTGTCTAATTAGTGTTCTAGTGACTCTGCTTGCGTCATTAACAGATGGGAAGGAGGTGAGCAGACACACGATGGCGATTAGCCTTGCAGCTTTAATTACACATAAATAACAAAAGTTTGAGGTTTCATACGAAAACAAATCAATTACCTTAAACACAAAAAAGTACGGCGTAAGTTTAGTTGACTATACACCTACCTGAAGCTTATGAGGCCTTTGTATTTTAGGTGAAGAAAATTCGGATAAGAAATGTCATAAGGTAGTAGCTTTTGCATTAATTTTGTTCCCTTTTTTAAACGAGCCTTTACCGCTTTATGTGTGGCCGTTTGTTTGCATCTGCTATGCGCAACATCTATCCCGGGTGCGGCCACCATGTTCGAATATTTAGAATATCACGCGTCAATGGCTAAAGATGAGGGGTTAACTGGCATCATATAAACGTTCCAAGGCAAATACGACTGATTGTTTCAGGCCCTACTATTCTGTTCTAAGTATTCTGCATTCTGTAGTACCAGTCTTGGTGATTATAAGGCTGAAAAATAGTAATGTTTAGTGTTAGATGGTAGGTTGAAGAAAAAAAAAATTTGGCAGGTTCCACATACCTGGAAGTCTACGTTATGCGAAGCATGCGGAGAGGAGGTGACCATGTTACAATTTTTTGTTGAGCGGCACACCACGGAATGACATAAATATATGTACAAATGTTGCACGCACAAACATATGTTGAAGAGTGTCAGATGTTTATATAAGCAGCTGTGTTCACTTGCGCAATGATGCCAAAACATGCGTATTAGCATCACCAGAAGCTGATATGAACCACTGATGCTCACGAAGATACTGGCCCTGGACACTGCTTCATAAATTAACTTCAGCGCATGACAACTAACCACAATCGAAGTTAACCCGACGTGACGGCTGTATTAAAGGAGTACATATGTAATGTTTATAAAATTGAGTAAACAGCACTGCAACCATAATAGACGTTACACGAAGATTAGCGCCTATTCGAAAAGTAAGTCCGAGGCCTAGCGTAGCTCTGTGGTAAAATACTTCATAGCCAGGCAGAATACTTGGGTTCGATTCCAGCTGGGACCCTGAAATTTATTATTTGCATTCGTCGGGTTGACGTTACCGAGGTCGGGTATTCCTTAATGCTCGCACGCTATATTTGATCATGTGTGTTCTCGTCGTTCTTGAGTAGATACTAAGTGTCAATCACCTGTGGCACATACCAGCATACCAGCGGCACATACATCCTCGTGGGTATGTGCCACTATTTGATGGGAAGCGTTTGACGGTGTACGCGGCGATATTGTGACATTATTCATGTCTTGACGAGCGCGTAATATTCGTCAAACCGTCATACCCTCCCTAGCTAATTTTGGTTCACGCCAAGTTAAGGGGTTGACCATAAGAGCACCGAAGCGTAAGCGGCTAGATATATAGATAGATAGATAGATAGATAGATAGATAGATAGATAGATACTCTCAAGGTTTTTGAAATTGGCTAAGAAATGCTTCGCATTAAAAAAATAACTTGTCAACACAGGGCCTTGCCAGCAGTGTTTCAGCTTCGGACGAGACAAGTCTTCTGGTTTTACTGTAGCCTCCAGCGACACACCGTCTGCAAGGCACCTGCTCTGTTCATAATCTCATCATCATCATCATCATCATTATTACCACCATCATCAGCCTTACTGCGCCCACTGCAGGTCAAAAACCTCTAAACGATGACAAGGATCGCCAACCAATCCAGTCTTGTGCATTTCTTTACCATGTTGTACTTGCAAACTTTTCAATCTCATCAGCCTCCTGGCTTCCTGCAGCCGCTTCGTGCATTCGCCTTCTCTGGGAATACAGTTAGTCAACCTGAGGGACCAACGATTATTCTGTCGACATGCTATGTGCCCGGCCCATCTCCATTTCTTCTTTTCTGATTTCAATTACGATATCTTTAACCCCGGTTTGTTTCCTGAACCACTATACAGTCTTTTTGTCTTTCAAGGTTACACATATAATTTTCCTTTCCATCGCTCGCTATGTCGTCTTCAATTCAAGCTGAACGCTTCTTGTAAGCCTCCAGGTTTCTGCTACGTAGGTAAGTACTGGCAAGATGCAGGTTTTATTTACCTCCCTCTTGAGGGTTAGCGGTGATCTACCATTCATAATTTAAGAATGCGCTCCGAATTTGATCCACCGTATTCTTATTTGTCCAAGTATTGTACTGTCATGGTTTGGCTCCGCTGTTACTACCTGTTCCAAGTAGAGTTATTCCTGTAGAACTTACAGCTTCTCGCCACCTATTGGAAGTGCTGTTTTCTGCTGAAACTGTTGCACAATACTTCAGTTTCTCGCATATTTCCTTCGGGGTCATCTTTACTGATTTTTTGTGTCCAGTTGTGTAATGATAAGCTGTAATTCGTCCCCTGAGTTACTCATCAAAGTAATGTCATCAGCGAGTATCAGGTTATTATATACTCGCTATTACATCTCACCCATAACTCTTCCCAATCTGGGGCCCTGAAAATGTCTTGTAGAGACGCAGTGAATAGCTTTGGAGAGATCGTTTTTCACTGCTTTAAGCCGTTCTTTATTGGGATTCTATTGCGTTCTTTTTGGAGACCTATGGTAGCTTTAAATCCACTGCAGATTTCTTCCAGTACGAGTTTTTTGATGCCCTGAGTCTGTAGTGCCTGCATTACTGCTGATGTCTCGACTGAGTCAAACGCCTTATCAAAATGTATGCAGGCTGTTTATAGTTGTTGGTTGCATTTCGCGCATTTCACCATTACCTGATTGATAGTATGAATATGGTCCATTTTGGAATTGTCTGAGCAAAATCCTGCTTGGTATTTTCGTCGATTGAACTCCAATGTCACCTGAATTCTATTAGTTATTACTTCTGTTAATAGTTTGTAGTTTGTAAAGAACGGTCAGTAAGATAATCAGCTTGTAAAAGCTGATCAGGCGGTAATATTTTAAATCCTTGACGTTTCCTTTCTAATAGATTAGGATGATTTTGGCGTTTTTCCAAGATTATGATACCCTACCCGTAAAGAGAGACATCGTATACAAGATGGAGATACAATTCCTCCGCAATGCTTCAGAAGGTCCGTGTTATCTTATCCACACCAGTGGCTTTGCCTCTTTGCATTCCTTCTACGACTTTCCCTACTTCCCTTGTCGTTACTGGCAAATTGTCGAATTCCTCTGGGCTATTACTCTTTCTCCCGATATTACCCTGGCTGTTGTGGCTTCTGTATGGCTCTCTGCGGTACTCCTCCGCCACCTCAAATATCCTATCAATATTCTTTATGGCATTGCCTTCCTTGTTCCCTAATGCATACATCGGATTTTTGCCTATGCACAAATGTGGCTTCGCAGCTTTAAGGCTTCGTCCGATTTCTAGAGCCTGTTGAATTTTCTCAATGTTATACCTTCTTACGTCTGCTACCTTACGTCTCTTGACTAACTTCGAAAGCTGCACTAGCTCTATTTTCTGGATTGCACTAGAGGCTTTCATGTTTTGTCATCTCTTATTGGGATTTTTTATCTTCTGAGATAGTTTGCCAGTGTTCTGTGTAGGGACAGTACCTCCGACTTTCAATGGACACTCTTTAAAGATACCGGTAAGATTATCGTTCATTGTGTGAGTGCTAACGTCGGTTACCTGTTTAGTGCCTCGAATCTAATCTTAAGCGAAACTATGAATTCCTGCACTTTCGCTCTGACCACTAGATCAAAATTTGGTTTCTTGCGAATCAATGTTTGTTTTCTCTCTTTTGAATCCATGTAAATACGAGCAATTATCATTTTATGGTCACTGCATCGGATCTTCCCAACTACTTCTACATCCCTTAAAATGCCTGGGTCTGCACACAGAATCAAGTCTATTTCGTTTTAAGTTTCGCTATTATGGTTTCGCCACGTCCACTTATGGTTAGCTAATTTTCTGAAGGAGGTGATGAAGATCCGTGAAGTATGACGTTATGCAAACTCTACTAACTCTCCTCTGGCATTCCTGGAGCCGATGTTGTAACCTCAACATCATGGTCTCCGGCATATTTCTTGACTTCTTTGGCGTTAAGGTCACCCATCATTACAGTATATTGCGGCTTTTGCCAGCGATATTCTTGTGTAAAAGAAACACCACCTCTAGTTATTTTCTGTCAACTTACCCACGGTAGCATAGGACATGTCCATACTTCAGCACTGTATAGGCCTCATGTGTCCTCCTAACTTCGCTGAGCCTTATTACATCCCATTAAACACCCTCCAATTTCTCTGAATAGGAAATCTATATACGGGCTTCACTGATAGCGTTATAGCACTGAAGGTGGCCAAGTTCCCATTATAATGGTTGCCTGTCCAGAACCAGAGATTCTTAGCATTCTCCGCTTCGTCGCAGGTCTTACCGCTGCATTGCATGGTTGCTTCGCAACCGATGGTGATTGAGGTTTAAGGGTTACTTACTGTATTCATGAGAGTTAGTGGCCAAGTACTGCGCCACCATGACCAACTCTGCTATGGTGAGGAAGTGTACTACTGGCAGGTGGTCGCCAGTGAGGCCGCAGCCCAGACTTTCTCTTTTTCTTAAACAAATTTTTATCACATGTTTCAAATAAATATACGATGGGTAAGAGCCCGGCTTCTGCATTTTAACCAAATTTTGTATTTTTATGTTAGGCTGCGGCGCCATCTCTAAGTAGGGGGTTCCGTTGCACTTTCGTAGCCCTGTGGAACACCACCTAACCACCTATAAGCTCTCAACTTCATCTGACTTGTAGCTGGTCTGACCTCCGTTTCTTAACTGTGTGAAAAGTAATTGTCTCTTAAAAAATGCCCCACCCGGTTTCAAACTTCTGACCTTGCGAGCTTAGGCCCACTTATTGCCCTGGATTACCCTTCTTCTCACATGTTTCTTATCACCTAACGTCTTCCTGTCTCGCTCAAATTAGACATTGTTGGTTTCAAAGCGTTCGCAATGTCGGAGTTTTGCTTTGAGAGCGGTCGCAGTTTTACTTTGACGTGTCTTGTCAACTGACGAGTGTAGCGCACATGGTCGTGTTTGCAGCTAAAAGAAAAGCGCGAACGTTTGCCCTGGATGTATTATTCCATGCGCTCAGATGTATAATAGACTAAAAGCGTAATAAAATATTGTGTCGTGAGCAACGGTAACGCTGACCTGTACAGAACAACCTAAGAAAGACCTGCAAAGGTGAATTGAACCGCCTATACCGTTACCGAAGAATGTATGTAGCAATGTTGCATATTTGATCAAATATTTATTTATTTATTTTCCCGTAATTCTATCGTGTTAAGGAGACGAAATAAGTAACTTCGATTGGTTTATAATCAATGGCCAATTTTCGAATATACAGCTGTCAAACAGTTTTTCAAGACGCAACTATTTTATTATATAAGAACCCACGAAACGACAAAACAGCTTTATCAACAAAATTTGAGTAGCACGATTTTTTATGTTTGAGGCAGTGACTGCGCAACTTTTCAGGTGTGCTCATTACTGAAAAACGGCTCACACGATGAGTATGACGCCAAAGCCATGGTACCATATATGCACAAAGAGAAGCTGTGGATTAGCTATGATGACAAGCGCAGCGTGGCTTTGAAGGTGAGTTGTCTTTTTGAACAATAATTTTATCTCTAGTATGAGCACCCTAAAACCTTCTTTGTTTATGCGAAATAGGAGCTTCTTGCACTGGTGAAACAAGAGCGACAGTCAATAGAGCAAAATTGACGTGTGGAGCGTCCTGTGCAACGTCACTGGTGATCGCACCTAGTAGCATATTAATAAGTAAAGTATAACCTAGTTAGTCCAAGTGAAAATGTCCTACTGACACTGTGACTGCTCTGCCTGCGCAGAGCATTCAAATACAGTTAGAAAGGGTTTACGACGTTGATTTTTTGAACGCCTCAATGCGTGCTGTGATTGCATACTTCTTTCCAACCTTCTCATATAAGCATGAATATGACTTTCATTCCAAACGTTTCGTCTGTAAAAAAAATGAATTCCTCTTTTTATCTCCGCACTCGCACTTGTTTGATTTAGATGACGGCTTGCTTGCTTGTTTTCTCTGTTGATCACAAGTACACCGCTAGACCACCGTCCACCACTTCCATTTTCAGCAATTTTTATCACGCAATGACGCACATATCATACCTGTTTATTTATTTACCTATGTATTATTACCACACCTCTCATACTAGCTGGTCACTTCGTCTGTTGTTGAAAATTCACGTAAATACGAGGGAATACCTCCTGCGTACCACCGACACGACCCAACTACGCTGGAGATGTCACGTGCTTTGGTGTCCGCGGCATCCCAAGGGATCCCACTGACCTCCTCTGAGCAGTGTAACTGACCCCTAGATCGGTCCTTCCATATTGGGGGAAATTATGTTTTAATCATCATAATCGCGAAACAAACATGCATGCGCAAGAAGAGCTTCACGAGCATCGGTAAGTGTACGGTGAGAACAAAGATATTCAGACACGTGAGAAGTACAGAAAAAAACTTTGCACTACAAAACCAGAGTATCTGTAAGTCCAGTGCACTGATTGTGTTGTGTGCAGATTTCGGTGGAGCTGTGGTCATGTTTACTTAGGTCAGAGCAGTTAGTGTCTTAATCACTGGCACTATATGTTATCAAGTGTCGCAATAGGTGGTGTTTGCGTATATATATGTCCTTGGGATCATTATAGCTAGATGGCGTTAGTGGTTTTCACAAAATATATGCGGAGGGATTGATGATGAGGGGGGTAAAGCGCCCGCCCGTCCGTGTGTCCATCCATCCAAGCATGCGCTCGTTCGCCTGTTCATTCATCCATATGTGCTCCAATCTGTGCGTCGGTGCTTCGGTGTGTCCGTCCGCGCGTCTATCATTCTGTCTGTCCGTCCATGGCTCCATCCAACCATGTGCCCGTCCGTCCATCCGTCTGTCCGTCTGGGCTTCCATTCGTCCATGTGTCTTCCATGCGTCCGTTCGTGCATCCATCCATGCTACCGTCCGTGCTTCTATCCATTCGTCCCACCGTTGCGTCGTCCGTGCGTGCGTCTGTGCGTTTTCCGATGCCAGGCAAAGAAACCTTCAGAATTGTCGCATACGTCGATGATATTTAGATATTTTTTCGTAACTTGTCTAGCTGAATAAAGTACAAGAAATGAATAAAGTACATTCATTGATTTTTCGCTCAGTATTCCGATCTGTCTGGTGAACATTTAAACACCACCAAATGTAAGGCATTGCGCTTTGGGGGCTTCAGAGAGCTATTGACAGAAGACGTCGAATGTGTTCGAGCAGTTAAGACGTTAGGCATTTACTTTGAAAAAGGAGATGTCTCAAAAAGGGCCTGCGATGTCGTACTTGGGATATTCACCGATGCCATAGCAGCAGCGACTCATTTTAACCTGTCACTATCGGCAAAATCAATAGTCATCGAGATACAGGCATGCGCTTTTGCGTTTTACATAGCACACATTACCCTTCTACCTCGTCGTGTAACAGTACGCCTCACCTTCCTTGCGGCAAAGGTACAAAATAAATTTTTACAGCTTCTTAGAAACCATGGAGACATGGGTCTCCCAGACATAGCACCATTTGCGAGAGCGCTGGTTGCAAAAACAACACAGAAGCTCTTCGATGACGGCCACTACTCCGGGTACAAGCTTTTGACGTTCTTGAGCCGTACATTAGATGGAACTTTCACGGCAAATCCGAACATTGGACCGCGAGCAGAAATGCCGCTCAGGATTTACAGAGCTACCAGTGGCTCAATACGAACAGTGGAAATTATAGGTTCGTGTAGGTTGGAAGATGTTTCATTACAGGAAATCAGCGAAATGGTGACAAGTAGCACACTGAGAAAAGACGAATAAAAGGCATCCTGCCCGAAAAAATGGGAACAATTGGCATCGCATTCACGTACCTAACCAGGAGCGGAAGTTTGACTGGTTGAGAAGATGGATGGCAGTGCCTACGCGTGATTAGTCAGCACAATGGGGAGTCGTTCCAAATGACCACTGTCCCGATTGCGGCAGAACATAGACGACCCAACATGCTCCACTTCAGGGTTGGGTGGTAAAAGGCCTATGGCATATGGTACAACACATCCTTGGCTCTTACACAGTGTACATCAGAACGTAGGCTGTTTGCAGGACTGGTCTTTACAGTGACCTTGTACGTACTGTGGCGGCGACACTTTTTAGCAGAAGTACTGCCGAAGCATCATACAGGTGCCTATGCCGCACTCCAGAAAATATGGCTCTTTGTGTGGAATCGCCTAGATTAGTAGCTGGAACCGCACGGCGAAGAGGCTTTCCTTCGACGATGGCACACACGTTTCTTCAAAGTAAGGAGGGACAGCTGAAGTTACCAGCTGTTCCATACTAGCCATGCGCTCACTCTAGTTCACCGGCATACGTGGCATTCTGTAAAATGTGAATAACTTAATTTATTCTACTTTTTCCTTGATTTTAACGTTTGGATACCCCGTGCGCAAATAAATACTTGTGCTCATTTGTACGAAGTATACAATGTCTTTACTTCTTTTCGATGTTTCGTTTGTGTATGTTGTCACACAGGTCTCGTTAATTAGGGAGGCGATCGCCGGGCTAATTCCAAGGGCCGAAGTATCGGCCCCCCGAACCGCACCATGAAAGCGTGGACAATTCAGAAGTGGTCCTTTTTGGCGCGCCAGCGGACGCCGGCTGTGGCCCCAAGAACAAGTCAGAACCGAGAGTTGATAAACAAACAAAATTATATTCTCAATGATGGCAGATCGAAAACAATGCACAAGTATGCATACTCCACAATAGTTGAGTACAATATGTCACCAATCAAACAACGTACTGCACAGTACAATCAGCCGCACTCGAAACAACGGACACAGAAAACGATACGCACTACAATGCAGTCGCATGCATTGAACAACCAAGACACTTAAAGACTAAAGAGATAGAAAACCTATTCAGTCCAAAGTTCTTGGAACAAAAGTCTGGATGATACTCTACCAAGAATCACTCACTCAAAGTCCAGCCTTGTTGTCGTTCCGCTGCCCCCGAAGTTTCTCTTCCAGGAAATCTCGCATCTTCAATTGACCACTCTCCAAGCTTCTAACTTCTTTGCCGGAAATACGTCGGCTTCACACACGCAGCTGTTGCCACGCGTCTTCGCTCGATAGCGGTAGACACACACTCTTGCCTGTAGCTCGAGTCTTCACCCCTCAGGTGGAAATCCTCTTCTTCTGCTCCTTTGTCACTGAGGACAAAAGGCTTCGCTCACAAGGCGGAACTCCCTACGCACTCTGGCGCATACTTTCCTCTTCTCCTGCTTTGTAACTAAGGACAAAACCTTCACCGACAGACGCGGCAGAATACCCCACGTACACTGGCCCTAACTTCCTTCTTCTCCTGATCTCCCATCTCTGCTGCTCGGTTAAATACCTTCCGCGCGAAATTCCATAAAGTTCTCATCATTTCGTCGGCGCGATGCGCAGCGAAGGCTGAGGGAAAGGTTGAGACGATACGAGGGCCGTCCGTGACGGATGACTCAATCCGGCATCACCACGCCTCTTTCCATCGAGAAATTTCGAGTGCTAGCTCGGCCGCCGATGTAGGGTGAGGAGGTTCGTCGGCGAAGCCACGCTTCCGAGGGGACAGGCGCGCGCCCGGGGGACTTTGGATGTTTGTTTTTCATTTTCTTTTTTTTTATCGTTGACCTCGCGGCGTCACTCTGGCGCTTCAACGCGAGACTTTGGCGGCGCGCCCTTTTTGAGCGTTCGTTTGGTGACATATGTACAAGTGCACCATAAACTATCCTTTCTTACTCTTATGTCTTTGTGCTCTCCCATAGTAGAGTGCGGAGTACTCTGATCCGTTGAAGACTTTGTCTAAACACATCACCTCGTTTGGCGTGCGAGGGAAACGCTCCCTTAAAGCGGGTAAGCAGAATGCTGTATCTAGAGGCGATGCTCCTTGGGTCAGTCGTCACCTGCATGTATGCATGTATGTTATAACCACCTCAAAGCATATCCAAGAGTGAGCGATAATGAGTGTGGCGAAGCTTCGGAAGGTTTTAACGGCAAACCGTCAATCATGCGCCTGTCGCGTATGTCCGTACCATCAACTGTCTGTCTGTTTGACGCACGGACGGACACACAGATGGACAGAAGCATGGACGCACAGATGGATGAACAGGTGCCTGAATGAAAGCATGGCCAGACGGACGAACACATGGGTGAACGCACGGATGGACGCATGGACGGACGGTAGCGAGAACGAACGAACGGACGAAAGCACGAACGGACGGTAGCGAGAATGAACGAACGGACGAAAGCACGGACGAACGGATGGACGCTTCGTCCATTTCATCATCATTCACTCCGTGAATATGCTGTAATTTTTTCTTATTATGTTCTGACGACTCCGTTGACGCAACATCTTCAATGACGAACATGTCTGACATGGTTTGCACTAGTGACACACGAGCGTTAAAGATTCCAGGTGGTCGAAATTTCCGGAGCCCTTCACTACGACGTCTCTCATAATCACATGGTGGTTTTGGGACGTTAAAACCCACATATCTATAAATCAATCACCCGGGCCTGACGTGGGCACAATTTTTGTCGATGCAGCATCATCAAGTGTGAGAGGAAAGGATGGCTTTCAGCGCTACCATACTAACTACCAAGTTCTCTAAATCTTTATTCACTTTTTTCAAGCATCAACTCATATCTCCACGTTAGGAATGGCTTTCTGCTACCGATAGTAGAGTACAAAGTACTCTAAATCATTAAATATTTGTAAACATACAAATTGGCGGTTCCCTTTTGTGTAAAGCCTACCGCTCTCCACGAAAAAAAAGTGTAGTACTGTAATTCGTCAAAAAACTTTTATAGACATTTCGTTCTTCGGGGTGGCTCACTGCTCTCCCATAGTTGAGTAAAAAGTACTCGATATTCTTCGACTGCTTCCTTAAAACAAAATATAGTGAACCCTTTTCATAGAAACACATCTGGAGTTATATGCATGTTTTCTTACGTTAATCAGGCTTCTATTTTTAGCTTCTTGTGGAAATGGTACTTTTTGTGATGTACAATTGAGAAAATGATAATGAAGCTTCTGTTGTTAACATTATCTGGAAATAAAAATTTTGGCGATGCAAATTCGAGAAAATGTGAATGTATCTCTGAACACTGGCTATCCGGTGATAGATCTTAGCGCTCCGAACCCTTGAACACTCTTTGTAAACACACATTGTGAATATTGTGCATTTGATCTTCCGCTTATCAGACTTATGTTGTTCGCTCTATGGGAAAATGACAGTTTTCATGCTCTACAATTGCGAAAATTTGAATCTATTTGTAAGCACTGATTTGTCACAAATAATTTAACCTCTGAGCATAGCGTAAATGATTTTTTTCCTAACAGCGATTCCGTCACTCTCGAAAAAAGCTGTCTAACCAGCGTGTGCATCATTTAGGAACAGCGTACCGCTCTCTCTTAATAGAGTACCTAGTAAATCATGCACGGGCGAAATTTTAGAGCCCAAGCTCGTTCCATGGGCCCACTAGATGCACTGAAGGCTCGCCCAAGCCTTACGCGAGGGGTTATCATGACCATCCGCCTTGTCCTGCCTAACGTTGTGAAGGATTCCCGTAGAAACAAGACGTCGTTTTCCCATATTGTGACATTTCACTCAACATGTCAAACTCAAACATGGGCAAGCGACACATGACAGTCGACTATAGGAAAAGATTACAAGTTGTGGTGTAAAAACCAAGTCATTCCTTCGCCGCAAAGGTGAAGCAATGAACGCGATAGCAACAAATTGGAAGGTCAGGCACAGAATGAAAAGCAGATCAAAACGGGCCCGCGTTTCTAACGCACAAATGAAGTACCAAACGTACTCACAAGTACAGCTGCACGCGAATAAGCGCCTCAGTTGTTACTTCGCTGTGTCTGAAAGGCGCGCGCTTTTCGCAAACGGAGACTGCAATGATTGCAGTGACCTTTGTGTGCCCGGTAACTACAACAAAATGGTTCAAGGTAAAGCCTGAGGCCTGCCAAGGCGTACGATCCCCCTTCCCTTACCGCGCGATAAGGGCACGCGAGGGAGCGTCGCTTCCTTCTTCTAACAGGGGCAAAGTACGCGTGGGAGATCGCTGCACGCGCTCCGCGAGATGTGGTGACGGGCGCTCATTGCGCCATTTCGCTGGTAAGGCTGAAAACACGATAACACCACCCCCCCTAGTTACCCGTCAGCCGTGGCCACGGTAAGTGGTAGACATAAATAGCTTGCCGTTGGATGTTGAAAGACGTGCTCCTCTGTGGCTCAGTGGTTGACGCCTTGCACAGACGATTCGGAGTACCCAAGTTCGATTCCATACACCGGACTTTTTTTTTTCTGGGTTTTCTGCTTAATTTAATTTTCGTACATATAGACACATATAGTGAGGGACGGTGACGCCTATGTCAACGCTGACGCCGGCGCCAAAAGTCAGCCAGGAGTGTCCATATAATCGCCGTCGCAATAATAACGCGTCCAGTGATTCAGGCTTCAGGGAAGTCCGGCTCTTCTGCGCCATATGCCTCGCCTAACTAAAGCGCCATTCACTGCTCGCACTGGCAAACGGAATTCGCAAAAACTTTTATCGGAAGCATAGCATGCATCGGAGATTTAGACCATTCGTTCTGCCTGTAGTTTAAGCACCTTAGAATTAGGACACGGGTATATTTATTGTATAGATAAAGCATCCTGTGTGACTTCACCCACTCCTATTGCTTTAGGTGGCCTAAAGGAAGGAGAACTGATAAATGGAACGGAGGTGGGAGGGGGCTTGTTGCTCTCCCATTGTAGTACAGAAAGTTATGTAACAGCTGCATCTTCCCAGTACTCGCCTATGGAGAAGAAAAAATGGCAGCATATCCACGGAGTGAATGATGGAGAGTGGGGCGAAGCATCCGTCCGTCCATTCGTTCTTGCTTCCGTCCGTTCATGCGTGCGTCTCTGTGGGCGCCCGTGCATCTATCCGCCCCTCCATGCGTGCATCTGTTCATGCGTCCGCACGTCCATCTGTGCGTCCGTCCCTGCGTTCGTCCATGCATCCGCTCCTGCATTCGTCCATCCGTCCGTGCAGCCATCCGTGTGTCCAATAAATCTGTGTGTGTGTCCGTTCGTCCACCTATTCAACAATCCAAATACTACCATCTCACATCTTTTCATCGTATATTCCTCATATAGAAGTACCGTCATCCAGCCGACATTTTAAGGACTCAACGAGAGGAGGCACACGCACGCTGTCTCACGGCTTGCGCTTCGTGTCTGCTTCTCACCTTTAACCACCTCGAGTTCATGGTATATACTGGTTCACTGTATTCATGGCACTGTGGCCCAATGCTCGTTAAACCTTTCTAAAACCAAGGAGGTTACACCCAGCGAGTATAACGTAGCAACCCTTTCTTGTCAGATAGTGCTCAATGTACATGCCAATGGCTGCTAAGGGGTAATGAGAGACAGGAAAATTCGGCTTTCAGTTAACGCACACGCTGCGATTTTTTTTATTGTTCAACAAGGCAGAGAAGAAATCTCTCACCGTTACCATCTTTGAGGTCAGAATCTAAGACTGGTTACACACTACGACTACAACTACTACTGCGAGAGATGAACGGGTGCGGCTCTTGGGAACTTCGCCCCTAAAAATCTGGAGGCCTTCAAATAGGGCTCAGCTTAAATTGAAGACGACGTACTCAGCGATGGAAAAAGAATTACGGGACTCTAAAGCTTCACCTTTAGATGTTGAACGTGATAGCACATTCTGTTCCTAATGCGCATTTGAAACACTTAGTGCATGAAACTATTTCGGACTTGCAATGTGCCCACCATTCGTGGCCTTAACGGAATAAGTGCAGTAGCATGTAGGCCTTTTTAGTGCAGTACCGACTTTCAACCGAAGAGCCATTATGATAATCACATATTTTGGCGCCCATTGGCAGCGAACGCTTTTACCCCAAAATAAGCTTGGTTAACCTCCCTGCCTTTCCTCTCTATTTATCTCTCTCTTTTTTTATTTACCCCGAAATATTACTGCGATATTTTATGTTGCATATTAAAGCGTGAAAGCTACTTTCCCTGCATTTTCAACAGGAGGAAGTTCTTTTCACTGTTTTCACAAACAGAGGCATTGCCGTGTGGTAGAACATCCGCTTGCCACTCGAACAACCCGTGTTTGATCTTCACTCGGACCCAAACAACCCTCGTTCAGACCCAACTCTGCTCCAGGGTTTTTATCCTATATTCGATTTATTTGCACGGTTCTCGATTTTTCTGTCACGCATATGATAATATTTCGCTTATAACCAACGAAAACCAACGCCGACACCGGAATTTATGCGAAACGAGCTTTCTAACGTTATCGCGTTGAAAAGATTCCATGGGTGTTACCTTAAGAGACAAGAATAGAGCAGAGTAAGTCTGGGATGAAACAGGAGTTAAGGATATCATAGTTTGAATCAAGAAGAGGAAATGTACATGGGCCGGGCATGTAGCACGTAGGCAGGATAACCGCTGGTCATTAAAGGTAACTGACCGGATTTTCAGAGAAGGCAAACGCACGAAAGGGTGATAGTTAGGTGGTTCGAAGAGAATAAAAAGGTTCACAGACATAACGAAGCAACAGAAAGCACAAGAACAGGTTGATTGGTGGATTATGAGAGGGTCCTTTGTTTTGCAGTAAGCGGAGTCAGGCTGATTATGAAATGAGTAATAAGAAGGGAACGCCGTGCTGTAGATTGTCGGAAATTTGTCCTAAAGGAAGAAAACTCCAATCTTCGTCAAATTTATTACAGACACTAGCAAATGTTTGCATGGTTTTAGTGTGTGAGGACAAAAGAATGCGCGTGCACATCGAGATGTGGCTTCGCAAGCGATAACACTAATTGGTTGCTTGATCTGACATTGCTTGTCTGCGGGGAAAAAAGATAATAATTGTCCTTGAGGGAAAACTATCACACCTTGAAGCACGAAAATATGTCACTTGGAAATTGAATTTGACCGGTGTCTTGGGTTAAGGCAAGCATGACATTATTGAGGCAGCACAAAAGATTGGGAATTTGTAGAAAACAAGTGATATTTGTGAACAGACAAATCAAACCTGAGTGGCATGCTCTAAGTTATAAATGGCACCTTCCAAGATTTCGTATGACGTCTAAGATTATTAAAGAGTCTAATGGAAGAATGGGTGCTGCCTGACGATGTACAGACATTGATGCCAAGTGCGCGACATTCAACATTACAGCTTGTTTCACAAGAAAATTGCGCGCGTATGTATTTAGAAATGGTTGTTAACAATTTTGAGTACTTAGCACACTTCTATGGGAAAGCATAAAGCCGTCTCGTGAGCCTCACACTTGCGGCCTTGGCCCCGTTTCAGCTAACCTAAAGATAAGCTACGTGTGAACTGCGCCATTAAGCAACCTCTACGCCTAATTAGGTGCACTTATATTCAATAGAGTTTTTGACTTTGGCCCGACATGTTTACATGAGAAATTGTACACACAATAGCAGAGCTCGAAAGAAAGTATTCATGTTAAGAACACTACAAATATTCGTATTTAGATGAAATCTTTTCTTTATAGTGATAATTTATTACACCACCTAAAGTTTCTTTTAATTATTACATTTTGTTTAAAATGGACTCTGCCTCTTAGCCATACACTGCTCAGGGTCTTATGCCTGACTTACAACACAAATGAATAAACAGTCGTCCTCCAATGCATGTTACTTAAAGTATACATGACCGCAAAAGAGAATGCGATTGGCAGTGACCTGCTTTCATACTCAATCTCCATTCTTTCTTTTTTCTATCTCTAGTGCTCTGCTAGGGCACAGTGCTTTCTCGTCTAATGTTGCGACTTTATATTGCAGAGTATATATATAAAATGTATCTACAAATGGTACTCTCAAATTAAAAAAAACTTGCTGCCGCCTGCCCTCACATCTTCGCTTTAAAGGGCTTACCCACGTAGGGTGTATCTTGAGTATTTCACTAAAAATACTTTTCCTCAATTTCCTAGACGGAATGGATCTTCCTCAACGGATACGGAGGTACGATGACGTACAACCTGAACTTCGATGACTGGTCAGGAAAATGTGCAAACGAAACGTTTCCACTCCAAAAGACCATATATCGCCACGGATACCTCAGACGTCAATATAACAGCAAAGCTGAAAAGTAAAGGCTTTTTTTTTCAGAGTGCCAACCTCTGACATAAAATCAGAGTTTGTCCTCAAGCTATGCCTTGTTCTTATTCAAATCAAATCAAATCAAACTTTATTTCAGGAATGCATACATTTACATGAATAAAATTCTACAGTACAGAGGAGGTCCCGAAGTTAGAAAACTGTCGGGGGGACCTCCGTTAGAGAATAAGTCAAGTGCGATAACAATGCAGCAAGCAGTGAAAAACACTTTGTACGAATTAAACAAAGAATGGTTAAAATTTCATAACAACAAGGCAAGAAAAGTTCTGTGTAACAGCAAGTGGTATAGTGAGTAAAAGAAATACTAAAATTAGGAGTAAGGCCCGACGGCAGAGGTTAGAAAACACGTTTTGTGATTAGGTACTCTTTAAACATTTCGCGAAACGAATAGAATGTGGGACATAACTTTATTTTAAGTGGTATGTTGTTCCATACGGATACACCTGTAAATTTAAGAGTTAGTTTTCCATAATTGCTACGCACTTTAGGGAGAAGAAAATTGTGACAGGCTGAAAACCTGGTGTTATTAGTATTTACAAGATGTTGTGTGGATAGCCCTGAAACACATAGACCATGATAAATGAGGCGGTACATCAATATAGCTAACTTTAGAGTGAATAAAAGATTAATTGGAAGCACGGAAAAATAAATAAAGAGTGGCGTAGAAGGCGATTGAAATGGAGCGAAGGCGATCAGACGTAGTGCCCGTTTCTGAAGATGTAGAAGGGGCTCCAGGTGACTGGCATATGTATTACCCCAGGATGAAATGCAATAGGAAAGATGGCTATGAATATATGCATAGTATATTGATAAAATAATGCGTGACTGAAAATAAGGGCGGGCTTTAATGAGTACATGAATGCCAAAAGAAGCTTTTTTTTTAATATTGGGAGTACATGATAGTTATATTTCAAATGCTTGTCTAGTATTACGCCTAAGAACTTCACATGATCCGATACGGAAATAATAAGGTTGTTAAGAGATACGGAAACTGGTGAGGGAAATGTGTTCTGTGCGGATGAAAACACCACAAATGTAGTTTTAGAGGGATTCATATAAAGATGATTGTTAACACACCATTGATAAATATTACAGAGATCAGAGTTTAAGCTACTTTCAAGTTCAGCAGTTGTTTTCTGGGATGTAAAAATAGTAGTGTCATCGGCGTAAAGAAGACAGTATGGTTGAGGGAACTAGGTAGGTCATTAATAAAAAGTAGGAATAGAAGAGGGCCTAAGATTGAACCTTGAGGGACGCCCAAGCTGAGGGACGCACATACTACGATACGTGACTCTTGTATATGTAGGAAGTCGACATCCACAACTTTTATTCCACAATGCATGAGCTTAACAATGCAGAAGCTGTTAATAATTACGATGACCAGCTGGACATTTCATCGTTCCGCACTTAGGCAAATACTGAGCGCTGAGTGCTATACTACAAGAGGAAAAACGTCTTTCCTGAGCTTAGTTTCTAAAAATCTCAAAGCAATCTCTCCGCCATAGTCAGCGCGCACGAGTTGACTCTTGTCATTTCAAAAACGCACATGCACCAAAAGACAGAATTGTATTAAAAATGAAAACGAACCTTCAATAAATACGCAGAAAATGATTCTTTGAATGCTATCACAATCGTTATCGTTGCCTCCCCTTATGTCCACTACGAAACAAAAGCCTCTCTCAATGAGCTCCAACATACACGGTGCTTTGCGAGCTGATTCTATTTTATAGCAGCAATCGTATTTTATATTTACTTTTCCGCTTTCCACTCCACTCAAACATTCTTCAATCACGCTCTCTATCTTTCCATGTCCATTTGGTTTCACTAACTAAACATCGATTAGCTGCATTCGTTATGTGGCCAGCAAGGCCCATTTATTTTCAATGGCCACTAAATAGGCTCCAATTCTTTTCTTTATTTTTGCATACCAAGAACAGTCAAACCTAAAAGTAATAAACGCCGTGGCGATGATATTTATTGAATATCACAACACGATGAACCGAGGGTTTACGTGGATAAAAAACGTGATTGATCATTGATGTTCTTATCAGAGGAATCGGGAACAAGAAAGGGAACCGTGTCCAACACATATTGCAGGGCTGCCCGAAAAAAAAAACGCGAAAGAAAGCAGACAGGGCGGGTGCTCTCCTTTGTGCGTATTTTTCTACGCAGCCGAGAGTTATGATCTTTGAGAATGCACTAAATAGCCGGAACGAAAGCTTCGGTGAACCATGTCTTCGAAGAGGTAAGTGATTCTTCATGGTACACTGATCTATCAAAATTTTCACAAAGTGCATTGCAGTTCGACACCTATAGCTCCATTTGAAATTGGTATATACGCTTTGACACCTAGTGGTCCTTCTCCGAACTGACGTCTACGAATTATTCGGATTAAGCCTTCGTGACAGTTGGAGCATTGACCATGCGCTTTGGCACAGCATACAATAGTTTTCGCGCCGACAGGCGCGGTAGATTCCACGTAGCTGTCGCGTGCATTGAGTATTTCGAGTATCTGTTCACATCGCGACTGCTTGGCTCTCTGCAAGTTCACCCTTTGTTAGCACACCTCGTGCAGGTAGCCGACACGAGAAACACGTGTAAAAAGTCTTGCTCAATTGTCTACTACGAGACGACGATGCAAATACCTGACGTCATGAGCCTTTCCAGAGCGGGCGCAGTCACAACATAGGGTGACGTCTGCGCCTTTCGGTGGCACACAAGCATCATTAGCACGATAAGAAACTGAAACCAGCATTTTCACATCATACAAGTGTGCGTCACTTTTTGACAACTCCCCAAACATGGCGTTCTTTATGATGATATGCGTGATTTAACACCCAAAAAGCAACATATGGTTATGATTGGCGCTCATTATTAGCCCTTATTAGGTGTCATGAACCACACTTTAAAGCCGGTCAGACATCACATAAAGTGGAAAGCAGACGCTGCTGTGAAGAGCTGAGCCGAATATTTCTCTCCTGTGTGTCAATGTTAGTTCAAAACGGAGCCTGCGATTGCTGCTTCCTCAAACGTTCTCCCGTGGATGACTGTGTACCGGCTTTGGTGGGCCGCCGCACAACAGTTATTTCATCATTCAACAGTTTCTTGCCTTTAGCCTGAATCTCAGTTTAACCACCGTTCGGATAAGAAGCTTTTCTCTCACAGGATGTCGTCACGTGCCGGGAGCCATGCTCTATAGTGGCTAAAGTTACATTGAACCAACTTTAGCCCGCACGAGAGTGACACTAGGGGAGAGGTAATGCATTTCATCCGGTGCCCTAAAAGTAAAAGCGCGGACATCGCTTTGCTTCTTTCACGGTATCATGCCTCCCTGAGTAGCTTTCAGCTTTGTAGTCCGGCAGAAAAAAGAGAAGGAGCTCAACTGACGGTAAATTTAGTGCAAAAAATACACATTCGCAATAACGAGAAGATAGCACGAACGCTTAAAGGGCTTAAAGCGTGCGGATATGCCCGTAACTCAGCGCGTACTTGACTCGTCCCAAGTTATTTTTAGTGATGGATGTGTGAGGCAATAATATCCGGTATTAAGGTCAATATGTAATATAACTCCTATAGGCATGTTTCAATGTGTATATATAGGTAGATAAAGAAGAAGCGCTCCCCTGACAAATGAAATGGTTTTAAAGTCATGAAGCTGTTAAGTAATATAATTATTCTACTATACTCCCGTCTGTATGCTTAGATGTACGGAATAGAATAATAACAGTTTCTATTCAATCACTTAGAAAAGTGTTTCAGAAATCCTTGATATCGACAAGGATGTCGGCTTTCCTTGATTGTTTTGTACTACACTGTGCTGTCTTCTTTTCTCTTCAATCAAAATGGGTTATGTTAGGTCTAGTTGGTTTTCCATGACTGTGACGAGTATCAGTGCATCACAAATAAAAAACTAACCACTACGCGCATAGAAGGAGAGACGGGCTTAAGCGCTAAACTTAAACACGTGTGTGTAAACTCACCTTCAACTTAGCCTAGGGAAGCGAGATGATGCACCTTGGATTACGAACACGTCCATGGCAGTATAGCTGTGTTTTTAAACGCATAAAATATTCAGTTTGAAGTAACTTGTAATGCTGGGCGAATTCGTATATATTCATGTCTTAGGGTAACGCAAGAGGAACGGGACAAAGTAACGCGTGGTTGCTGACTTGCAACTTAAGTTTGGAGGAAAGTACGTGAAATAAAGACGACTGAGCTTAGCGCACAGCACCTGTCACTTCGTGTGAAACATGGTTCTTTTTTTATTGTGTCATTATATTATATGCTGCACTAATCTCGTAATGTGCCACACGAGATAATAATTCAACCTCAAATACACACATCTTTCTTCGGTACCTTTCCCGTAAGATGGTATGAAAAAAGTGCAGCTGATCAATATTCTTTCAAGAACAGACAAACTGCCATGGTTTTTATTACCCTTCGCAAAATTCTTCATTGTATACAACGTGTTTTTCGGGTCCACAAAGTAGGTCAAATACGAAATGGCAGAGTTCGGTGACTTGATCGATCTGTTGGCTCCAGACTTCACAAGCTTGCAGATATGAAAAGAGAAAGCGTCTTTTGAAACACCTCATCGACAGCAGTTTCAGGGGATCAAAGTCCTGCATACTACAATTGACAGGTGCCCTTTCTATATGTCTGCCCCTTCATTTGTTAAAGAAGAGGCAGATTTGTTATTCTATTAGCATTGAAATCTCACCATTGTTTCGATGTGGAAGTCTCAGGATATCACAGTGTCCAAGCGGATCCGTAAAAACAACACCGTACTTGAAGGTGAAATAATTGTCTGAAAAGCAACCAAGAAAAACACTGAAAGTTGCGAGTTATAATCACGAAAGCGCTGCTGTCAGCATATAATATTACTTGAGTTGGGCAACAATTGTGCCAGTTCATGTGAGAGCATTGGTGATATTCTCGGGCATTGTGTGTGCGGGCGTGCGTGCTTGCTTGCGTGTGTGCGCGTGCACGTTTGTGTGCATCGTTTGGCGTGTGTATGTGTGTGCTGGAGTGTTTCATATGTACCGCTGACCGCGCATGCTCTGTTGTTTGTCTTGAGGACGTTCATGCCTACTTGAACTCAGTTGCAAGTTGATAAAAACAGAGAGCACTCTTTATTGCAAGAAAATTCTGCTGACATGTTGAAATCGCTGACAGCAACAGAAAAAAAATCATAATGTTCAGATAGAATGTAAACAAGAAAAAATAAACAGGCTGAGTGTTTTGTCTATTGGGTGAAGACACGCGTTGATAGTCTCGTATTACGTGCTTTCAAAGTACAGCTATAATGTGCCGAGCTGACAAATGCGGTTCAAATACGTGAATGCACACCTCCGTTGCGTGAGACTGGCTAAAATATCCAATACACAGCCAAAGTACAGGATTTTATTGGTTATCAAATTTACGCAATATTCTTAGAGAGCACACTCATCAGCAATCACTCAGCCCCTAAATAAGATTTGTTCCACAATTTCGGGGAGTGACCGATGTTGTACTACAGACTCGCTGCCTGACCGGATAAGTATTGTAAGCGGTTTGTATGGGCAGCGTCGACGCGAAGACAATGGTATAGTGTTTTCAGATGTCGAAGAATTTTATTGGAAGTCTGGTTCTGGAATAAGAGTCGGATTAGTGAAGGACGCCATGAAAATGTGTCGCAAAGTTCCATAGCCTCTTTGTTTCATAAAACGCAATACCTTTAGCCGTATGAGAAGCATTATAATTGGTTAAATAAGTTCACCTATAACTATGGTGCTCAAGACCTTTACTTGCTGCTTGAGCTGCTTTTTCATTAGCCAGAATGCTACAATGAGCCGGTATTCATTGAAATGTGATGCACTTCAACGCAGTAAAAGTCAAATGGTCCTGGCATTTGAGCATGACACCGGGTCGGTCACCCAGTCCACACCGGGAAAACTAACCACAGCAACCTTCGGGGGCGAGGCCGCTCATACTGGACAAGCTCACGTCCTCCTACTGGCGCTTCCGGAAACTTACGACTCCCCGACGACGAAGACAGCAGGTGGTTCCGCAAGGATTTCAGTAGACATTCCAGTGCTGCTCAACGGTCGCAAAGTCAGTGCTTCGGTTGACATGGGTGCGGATTTTTTTATAATAAGTAAAAAACAGGCTGCTCTGAAGAAGAAAGGGACGATTCCTTGGACACTCAGGACAATTCGTACTGCTGGCGGGCACATCGTCATGCCACTCGGCGTTTGCACAGCGCGAATACAGATTCGTGGTTCTACCTTCGTTGTCAGCTTGAGCGTTCTTCGTCAGTGTTCTCGAGACCTGATCATTGGCATGAACTTCCTGAGGGAGCACGGTGCTATCATCGACATTCGACAAAGCCTCGTCACGTTCTAAACAAAAAGCGCCACACCAGAGCATATTCCCAGCCACGATTGAGTATGTCTGCGTGTAATTGACGATGCTGTGACGATACCACGGCGCTAAAGTGTTATGGTTCAAGTGCCGTGTAACAAATCACTACACAGCGAAATGGTGGCGGAGAGCAATCGATTCCTACTCTTTTCCCAGGGTGTCTGCGTAGCACGAAGCCTGGTAGACCTCCAGTCTGGCCACTGCGAGGTAGTTGTTATGAACTTCAGCTACGAGCACCGACATCTTTTCCCTGGTACCGTAATCGCCTATGCCTACCCAGTAACCAATGTGACTGAGTGTTTTGCTTCCGAGGCAACCGATAATGCCGAAGCACCTCTCCGGGTCGTCGACATAAATTCAACGCTTTCTGACGAAAACAAACAAAAGCTTAACGACCTGTTGATAGAATTCCATGCCTGTTTTGCACTTTCATCGAGAATTGTCAGACATCGATTACCAAACACCGTATTATCACCTAAGTCGACGAACACCATATACGGCAACAGCCTGACCTCGTTTCTCCAACTGAACGACGCGTGATTCAAAAGTAAGTGAAAGAAATGCTTCAAGATGATGTAATACAGCCATCAAGCAGTCCATGGTCGTCTCCAATGGTCCTTGTAAAGAAAAAGGATGATACAATTCGCTTTTGTGTCGATTATAGAAGCCTGAATAACGCCACGAAAAAAGACGTCTACCCATTGCCTCGAGTTGACGATTCTTGTGACAGGCTGAGGCGAGCAAAGTACTTTTCCTCAATTGATCTCAAAAGTGGTTGTTGGCAAATTGAAGCTGATGAACGTGACCGCGAAAAAACGGCTTTTGTAACTCCTGACGGCCTGTATGAATTCCGAGTGCTCCCATTCAGCCTCTGTTCCGCTCCAGCCACATTTCAACAAATGAGGGATACTGTTCTCAGTGACCTCAAGTGGAAAAGTTGCCTCGTCTATCTAGATGATGCCGTTGTCTTTTCAAAAACGTATGACGAGCACCATCGTTGCCTTCGGACTGTTCTTGAAGCTATACGATCCGCTGACCTGACCCTCAAGCCTGAAAAGTGTCATGTCGGCTACAAAGAACTGAAGTTCCTGGGTCACGTTGTGAGCGCTGCAGGCGTTCGGCCCGATCCTGAGAAGACTGCCGCTTAGGCCGCTTTTCTAGCTCCGACAGACAAAAAAATCTTCGACAATTTTTAGGGCTCTGCGCATACCATCACCGCTTTATTGAAACTTCTCTAAGATTGCGGAGCCTCTCATCAGGCATACGCGTGACGACACCCCATTTCTGTGGACTGACAAACAAGTGATTGTCTTTGCAGAACTGCAACAACGGTTGTCTTCCGCTCCTGTACTTGGGCATTTCGATGAGGACGCGGACACAGAGGTGCGCACTGACGCAAGCAACATTGGTCTCGGAGCTATCCTGCTGCAAACACAAGATGGGCCGAACGTTTGATTGCCTACGCGAGCCGCGCTCTATCACGTGCCGAAACCAACTATTCAACGTCAGAGAAGGAATGTCTCGCGATAATATGGGTGATTACAAAGTTCAGGCGTTATCTCTATGAGCGCCCATTTAAAGTTTTGACTGATCACCACGCTTCATGTTGGTTCGCTAACCTCCGTGACCCCTCTGGGCGATTAGCATGATGGAGTCTGCGACTTCAGGAGTTCGATGTCACCATCGTATGCAAGTAGAGTAGAAGGCATGAAGACGCCGACACGCTATCACGAGCACCTCTGGAATCCGACCATACAGCTGTAGAAGACGACAGTGCCTTCCTGGGGACTCTCAGTGGGGCAGTAACCAGGCGACCAAGTGTGGGTTTGGCCTCCTATTAGACAGCGAGGTCTGAGCGGAAAACTCCTGAGCAAGTACTTCGGACCCCACAAAGTATTACGTCGGTTGAACGAGGTCAACTATGAAGTTATTCTGGACGGAAGCTTGGCAACGACCCAGCGCCACTCACCACGAACAGAGATTGAGCATGTGGTCCGCCTAAACCCTTATATTACGCGGTGATACTCGCCTTGTTGTTCCCGGACAGCAAACATTATTTTTACGTTGTACGTTGGCTATCGAACGAACTGTGAACCCTGTTAATGTTTTTTTTCCCTTATGACCAACCTCAGACAATTTTTTTGCACCTGCATACGTCCTGTACCCTACCGGTATCGTTTCTCTCTCACTTTTTTTCGTTGTTGGCCCTGCTGTCCTCTTGTGTATGAGCATCGGGTCGATGCTCTAATGGGATGGGGAATAATTTCACCTAGAGTTGTGAGTCGGCAAGCCCTATCAAGCCAAAAAGGGCAAAGCGAACGAAGAAGCATGGTTTGCGCCTCGTTCAAAGATACACGCTCGTGTCTTTCTCGCCACTGTTCCTGTCTTGTCTCTACGGCTCTTGGTGCGTGACAATATTATTTCAATTGAAAATAGGTGGGTATTTGTTACCTTTACTAGGTTGAACAATATCTACAAGTTGAACATCTTTCTTGCTATTATTGTGTCCCTTTATATCACAGCAAAAACTGTGATAAGATCACAGCACTGTTCGCGTGCGGCGCCTAACCTATTTGTCATCGCCGTCGCCGCCGGTGTCCGTAAGCACTATCGCACGAAATAAGAAAAACAAATATATTTATAAATATGGACACGTTGGGATTCGCACGTGGGTACCCTGCGTGCCAGCACAATACTCTACCGCAGAGCTACGCTGGTGCTTGAAACTCCGTTCTAAACTCGCCTTAGGCAGGCTTGATGACGGTAATGAAATCACGTTATTATTAGTAACAAAGCGTTTTAATACAGCAAAGGAACAACCAGGCGTCACACAATCCAAAATGCGTAACGCATGATTCATCAAACGTTCTAACCAATCACGTAAGCTCGTTTTCAAATGGCAATTAACTGTGGCGCATACCCACTTCATGCACAGTTATTCATCGTCGTCACCCACTGCAAAAAAAAATTACACAATTCTAGCTGCTTCTAGCTGCACTGTAGGTGCTGTAGTTCTGTGGCCTGGTTTGATGTCTCCACTCCGGTGTACTGGATGGCGCCTTGAGCACTCGTCAATGAAGTAACCACAAGCTGTCGTTTTGTCCCGGACTCAAGCGCGAGACCACTCGTTTGCTCTTGCCGGGGCAACGTTTCTTTTGTCTAGTGTAATACAATGTTGGCCTGATGCGCTGTAAACTGCTTAAGCTGGGTAGGAAGACCTTCCAATAGAGTGTTTCACAAGGAGGTATTCCGAAATCGGATCAAGTATTGCTAGTTTTATTACAAGATTAGCTGTGAGATATGAATCGGAATCGCCTGTATTTTTGTTAGCTACTCTACGATATATACTCCAAGGGCTAGCTTAGCCTAGTTATTCACTATCACCATATCTTTAAAGTAGAACTGGCTACACTGCAGGCTTTTTGCGTCTGATCTGGTAGTGACGGATTCACTGTGCGACGTACCCGATAGTGTTGCATCTACAGCATCGGTGTCGCATATACCGGCAGATTAGCTCACGTTTCCTCAGCAGCGCAGGTGTCATGATGTGTGCGCTCATGGGGGGGCTACGCAGGTGGAAGACCCAGTGGCACTGTTCCAGTGCCTTACATAGTTATTTGACCAGTGTCGCACAGGGCACTGGGAGGCTCGCACACTGCACGAAGCGCGCTATCCGCTAGCGCCTGGCGCACTGGTTTTGGACTGCGATCAGTCTTTTACATTGCTTTTGAAACTCCTAGTTGAGGCCAGATTCTGATTCTAACTGAAACACTAGCCATCCGACAAAAAAGAAAAAAAGGCAGCCATTCCATGAATTTAATGCTGATAATGAAGCAAAGCTAGATTCAAATGTCCGTAATGTCAACGTTGCAGTCGTCGATTAGTATAAAGGACGGATGGAAGAATGTACGGACAGAAAGACGGACAAATTCACGTTTAGATGTATGGACAGATGCATAGATGACGCACGAAAGTAAGGCCGTACGAACTGACAAATGGATGAATGCACGGAATGAAAGATGTACGTAAAGGATACGGTTTTTTTATGAATATGCGCAACACGAATGATCTATGTACGGGATACGTGACCCCCATGTTTCCGTCCGATGGAGACCAGAGACGACGGCAGCAACGAACATGTGGTGAACGTAAGCAAAACACATAAAATGGGTTACTACACACAGAATGGGTTAGAAGAAAATAAACTATACGTCAGCTCAAACTTCCTCCATCTACGCGCACTGTCTTATGTTTCACACAACCTCTACATGACATTTTAGTTTTCAGGAGTGAAGCTCCTTAAGGCATGTGTCCGTTCATCCCTTGTATGTATGTAGTAGTACGTAACCACCGGTGACACATAGCCGCTCTAGAGCGGGTATGTGCAACCGGGGATGCGAGATGGGAGATGGCGGTACTTGGAGTGTTAACTATGTGGACGCACAGACTCTGAACAGAGAGACAGACAGACAGACAGACAGACAGACAGATAGACAGACAGACAGACAGACAGATGGATGGATGGATAAACTCACGGACAAACGGACGGACGCATGGATGGACACAGTGATGGTCACGCGGACAGACGGAAGCAAGAACGAACGGACAGACGGAAGCACAGATGCGCTGACGGATGCTTCGCCTCACTCACTCCGTGGATATGCGGTGATTTTTTAATGCCTGATATAGGTCAATTTTCACACACTTCTCGTAAACCAGTGAACACTACAATGACGCAACTTGATCTGTTATAATTGAATCTGTTAAAACTTTGACATGTGTACCGGTGATTCGACAGTGAAAACCCACTCCGGCCCAAACATCTGCGCTCTCTGCGTTCCGATGAAAAGCAGCACCCATTTGAAAAAGTAATGGCAAACAGGTCTGACTTCCACATCTGCACTATGAAAAGCAGTACGACTTTGCCATATACTGTGCCGGCTCAGGAGCATAATAAGGCCGCCAGGTGCGTCATCTTTGATTTCCTTGGAGAGAAATCAGATTTCATGCAGATTTATTCGTGATTTCTGTTTATGGGCGGTAGCAGCGCACAAACTCACAGGACGAAAAAAATGAACACAAACAAGCGCTGACTCTCAACTATTTCTTTTTGAAATATCTGTATTATATCCCCCCCCAAAAAAAAAAGTCCATGAACCCGAAGCCTACAAAAACATGCTCAATGGGCTCGACTTTTTCGCATGGGAAATAACTTGCGCCCAAGGAACAAATAATCACTTATTTTCTAGCTATATTTTCGCAGGTAAAATGAATGGATGGCTTGGTGCACATTATTTGGTCCTTCGGAACGTGCTTTAGCACGTTGCGGGCTGCTTCCACGTCGCCAGTGTCAAATTCATAGAAGATTGTGCACTACGAGCATTCTTTTCAAGCGTTCAAGAACATCTTGGTCTGGGCCTGCACAACATAGTTCGTGGGACAATGGCACAGGCAATAAAATATCACTATGCCTCGCTTCAAAGCAAGAACACGGTGAATTATTTTCATATATATTTTGACACTCTCGACTGGTTTTCGCCGTTGGTGTCCGTTGCCGCAGTCACTGATTGTACATGAATACATTCCTGTAAATATCGAAGCGTAAGATACAAAGTAATCCAGGAAAAGACATTCTGGCACTATTTCAACTATTTCTTTTTGAAATATCTGTATTATATCCCCCCCCAAAAAAAAGTCCATGAACCCGAAGCCTACAAAAACATGCTCAATGGGCTCCACTTTTTCGCATGGGAAATAACTTGCGCCCAAAGGAACAAATAATCACTTATTTTCTAGCTATATTTTCGCAGGTAAAATGGATGGATGGCTTGATGCACATTATTTGGTCCTTCGGAACGTGCTTTAGCACGTTGCGGGCTGCTTCCACGTCGCCAGTGTCAAATTCATAGAAGATTGTGCACTACGAGCATTCTTTTCAAGCGTTCAAGAACATCTTGGTCTGGGCCTGCACAACATAGTTCGTGGGACAATGGCACAGGCAATAAAATATCACTATGCCTCGCTTCAAAGCAAGAACACGGTGAATTATTTTCATATATAATTTGACACTCTCGACTGGTTTTCGCTGTTGGTGTCTGTTGCCGCAGTCACTGATTGTACATGAATACGTTCCTGTAAATATCGAAGCGTAAGATACAAAGTAATCCAGAAAAAGACATTCTGGCACGCAGAATGAAACGTTCATCCTCTCACTTCTGCGAAAGTGACGTTAGTCACTGACCCACAAAAGCGCACGTGCGCCAACTTTAAAGCTACAAGCTATTTATCTACACTATGTACAGCTGGCAGTGCAGATTTCTGAGGAAATGTCCCCGTGTGCGTGCTCAGTGTTACCACCGAGATGGCGCAAAGAACGCGCACTCTGTAAGAAGCCTTCATGTGCGCACCTCCGTCAGCGCGCACATGAAGGCTCCCTATCTCACCATAGCTCGTCTCCCCGCTCGTCGCGACGCTGCTACGCACGCTCATGCACTCATCTCCCACGCCTACTTTGCCCTGTAGGGATTGAAGGGTGGGGTGGACAGGAAGAGAAATTCGCACGTGCGCACATACTTTGTGGTGTGGTAGAATCGTACGCTTTGGGCTTTCGCGGGAACAATTACGTTGTAGCTACCGGGTGCGCAAAGGTCACTACGCTCGCTGCACAAGCCCCATTTGCGAAAAAAACGCGCTTTTCAGACACAGCGTGGTAATTTTGGCACTTGTTACTTTGCACTCATCTGTTCCTGCGATTAAATTTCGTGCGTCGTTTTCAACGCGAGAGCGTTAGAAAGCTTGTTTTGCAGAAAGTGCGGCGTTGGCGCCGTTGGTTGTGAAGAAAAAACTATAATCTTGCCTGGAACTAAGAATTCATAATAATGCTAATAAGAATAATATTAAAGAAATCGGCCCCAACTCTGCATGTCAATCTGCAAATGTTGTCGAAAGACGATAGTCTTGAGTGTGGATAGAGTGAACAAAACATTTATTTGATGTTCTGCGCAAGGAATCAGGAAGCTAGGTATTCAGGAGCTGCTGGGTTAGAGTGCCTAGAGAGTGCAACGGAGGCGAACGAGCGCATCAAGTCACGTCACACGTGCGACATGAGCGCTATCTGGCAGTTTTCTTGGAAAACGAAGCGCGTGGCTCTGAGATGGCCTTGCGCGCCCGTCTCAGAGGTGATAAGGTGTAGAACGCAAAGCGACGGGTTGGTGCATGCCACCACCACGTTATCGTAGCAAAGCGTTGGAAACACTCGCCTTTTAAATGCGAAGCATTTCTTAGTGATCTTCGGTGAGTTTGTGCGTATCTATTTATCAATCTAGCCGCCTACAATATCTAGCTCTCCTGGCCGTTTCATAAATAGTATCAATACCAAACTTGGTGTAGCATAACATGACTGTATGAAGAACATATTTGACTAGTCATACCATGAAAGTCATGACAGGTATGGCACCAATTTCATAATTTACGTTTCATGGTTCTGCCGCTTTTTCGGAAGTTTCGCTCACATGGCATGTTGCAAACCTGGTATGGTATGGCATGATTGCATGGCAAACACAAGCGACCGACCCTAACATGAAATTCATGACATGCGTGTCATGTAACAACATGACTACATGCCACGCTCATGAAGCGCTCGGGGCCGTTTCGCTAGAGTAACATATACCAAATTTGGTATTACAGCACGTGAAGTATGACGTATCTGACTGGTGCAGACATGATAATCATAAGATGCGTGTCATGTAACAACTTGACTGCAAGCCACGCTCATGATGCGCTGGTGGCCGTTTCGTTAGCTTCACTTATACTAAATTTGATATTACGAGACGTGAATCGATATCGAAGGTATAATATTGGTGCAAACATGACAAACATGAGATACGTGTCATGTAGCAACATGACTACATGACAGGTATCTCAGGTTTGTCATGTTTGCACCAATATCTTACCTCCGATACCGATGCATGTAGCAACATGGCTACATGCTACGCTCATGATGCGCTCGCGGCCGTTTGGCTAGCTTCATATATACCAAACTCGGTATTACACGACACGAACGGAGAACATAGGTAAATGAAACATCCAAACATGATAATCACGACATGCGTGTCATATAGCAACATGACTACATGCCACAGTCAATGCGCCTAGTGGCTAAGGTACTCGGCTGCTGACCCGCCGGTCGCGGGTTCGAATCCCGGCTGTGGCGGCTGCATTTTCGATGGAGGCGGAAATGTTGTAGGCCCGTGTGCTCAGATTTGGGTGCACGTTAAAAAAACCCCAGGTGGTCGAAATTTCCGGAGCCCTTCACTACGGCATCTCTCATAATGATATGATGGTTTTGGGACGTTAAACCCTACATATGAATCAATCAATCAATCAATCAATCAATCAATCAATCAATCAATCACAGTCAATGCGTTAATACATTGACGTGGCACGGTGCGCGTGCTCCGGGCGTTCATTTCGTCGCGTCATACCGGCGTTGCCACGCCAGGTGCCAGTCCTGTCATCTACTCCCATGCGCGCGCCGCACTGCGTCACTTTCACGCATGTTCATTTCAGTGCGTCTAGCGTCCCTCTGTCCCGAAAAGAGGGAGACGCTGTGTTGTCTGGCTAACGCGTCGGTACGAAATGCAGCATGTCGCACTTCTCGCCGGCGGTCGTCGGGCCGCGCCGGGGGATGCTGGTCACGCCTCGCGTCAGGCGATAGAGTGCTCGCGTTTTGCTAACGTAGCGTCGCTGTGCCCAGCGTGCGCGCGCGTCGATGCTACATTGGAGTATATTGGGACCTTCATTATGCGCTCGCGACCATTTTCCTTGCTTCACCTGTACCTATTTGGTGTTACGTGACGTCAACGAATGACGGAATACATGACTGATTCAAACACGATAATCCTGACAGACGTGTCATGTAAGAACATGACAACATACCATGGTCATAGCATGGTTGTGGCCGTTTTGCTGGCAGAACATATATTAAATGGGGTATCACGAGACGTGAATGGATCATGAAGGTAAATGACACATCCAAACATGATAATCTTGACGCAGAACTCATGTACTGCATCATTTACCTACACCTCGTAAAGTTGTGCTGCTTTTAAATGGACATATCACCTTTTCGCCTTCGTGCTTCACATATCATCGATTGCCTCCGTACGTGAGATCTGTCCAATTTTTCGTGCAAGCGTTGCATGGTCAGCGACACGAGATAAATGCTATGGTCTTTAGGACTATCTATGTATGCCTTTTTCAAGTAAGAGACGCCCATAAAAAATATATACGTGTTGTTATGGTGCCTCAAATGTGCGCAATAATTGATTTTAAATTGACAATCACACAAGTATGAACGCTGAATCTCTAACAACATTGGTGGGCGTTGCGGATGGGATCGGCCATTTGGGGTATCGTCAGGTGCCGTTCAGAGTAACCGGTGACGTTAAGAATGAACAAACAGACAAATGTACAGGCAGACAGATAGCCCAAAATTTTTGCGTTGAAGGTCCCCAAGAAAGACTATCTTCTTCGAAAATCCAAATCGCTAGGGTGGTATGTGAGCGTTCTACCACAGAGACACGTGTCTGTTGGTAAATACCGTGAAAAGAACTTCATCTGCTTGGAAATGCAGTGAAAGCAACTGTCATGCGTCATAAACACGCACGTCCTGTATTCGCACGCAAGTCACAATGCAACGTAAAATATTGCAGTATTTAGGTGTGCTGCAAGTGCACATTGCCATGGGGCGAAGGAACATACGATTATCATAGCGACTTCATTGTATAAAGCGAGCCACTCACTACAGAAAGCCTACACATGAATGCACCTATTCTCTTAAGGCCGCATAGTGGGTGCATAGCAAGCTCGAAAAGATATCATTCACCGAATATTAAGGGAATTTTAGAATAGCGCACCGCGAGCCCTTGCGGTGCAATCACTGCCACTGAGTATGCGCTGTAACGCGAGATGGTGCTCGCGTTCACGGCCCGCGCGCAGAAAATCTGAAATAGCGTGTGGCGGTCACGCCCCACATGTGGCCCGCAAACACTGGATTCAAGGCTGTGGTGTCGCTGCGATCGTGCGTTGCGGTTTGCAGCAGGAAAAACACTATTCTAAAACTCATATGCCACCCGCTATTCCCGCAACGCCTGCAGCGCTTGCAAACGGTATTCTAAAGCTCCCCCTTGAAGTACGCCTCGCGAAAAGATAGCGCTAAAGCGTTCAACTCTCAAAGGCGAAGCTTAAGGGCACCCTTGTTTTTTTTTTTACTTCATACCTGATTACGGTGGTCTGCCCTACAGATCTGTCTTTCAGCGCACGCGACGACGTAACCGAAAGGGTGAGTGAGTAAAACAAGTTTATTTAGTGCACAATAGACGCCAGTTATCTCGGCGTCATTTTTCTAGGCCCAATAGGGGACGTGCGCTAAGCTCAGCAGACTGCAGCTGGCCTCTACTTGACGGGAGTCGCCTTTCTGACGTTTTTCCATGTTTCAGACTGTTTATTTAACTACAACCACTCTTATGCACAGTGAAAACAAGAACAAGCAAATTTGAACCAACTAACACGTTTAATTTATCCCACCTATGGCCAATAATATTTCGCAACTTTGGATGACAGACATCCACCCACCAAAAAAAAAATGCTGCACGGGTGGATGTACCGGCTTGTGTTTGAAAAAATAGCACCGGAAGAAACAGCAACTTTAAGGTCCACTTGTAGCCTTTATGTGGTGCGCGTGGCTGAAAATTTTGGCTAAACAGTTTGTGTCCATGTTTGCTCTGCGCAGAATGTGTTTCGTCGACAAGCCCAGGGCACATCTTGAGCCCTTCACTAGAAATTGCGTAGAAACTTAGTTTTCTTTGAGCGATTGGTCCCTCGTGTGCAGTTCTGTGAAAATATGCTTCCGCGGGCCAGTGAAAACGCTTATCGGCCTACTCTTAAGCAAGAACTCTTTGCAAAAGGCATTCATTTAGCTCTGACTATATAAGTGCTATAGCATGTAAGGCACTTCATTCTCACCCAATGTTGGGGACAACTCGAGGATATTTGGAGTTGGGTAGCCATCGGAAGCATGAGCCCACGTGTATATTGTTCGGTTGACCTTCGTGAATGGAGCACTGCCTGAACTTTCAGGAAAACCAGCAGCACATGGTTCACTGGCATCGTTTTCTACAATGGATTGGGCACTGCAAGTACTGCCAAAAGATGTATCAGTGAGAATCTTAAATACAAATAGGTGATACTGTAAATGAAAAATATGTCATAAACGATACCAAAATTCATGCAGGCATGAAAGTGATGCACTTTTGATATAATATACCGTTTACGTCGTGAAATACACTGTGAATACACATATACACTGTTAAAATGCATGGCTCCAAAGTGCATGCTCTGTTATGAAGGACACACAGAGTGATTTTAAGAAGATGCACACAGAATCATTTGAAGATGTCATGTAAATATTTTACACATGTAATTACCTACACATATACTCATGTCTGGAAGATCGGAAGTTTGGAGGTTTTAGTATTATGAAGAGCGCAGGACAGGCACCAAGGAAAATAAAAGAGGTGCATAACAGTTTAAAATCTAACAGAGTTCAACAAGCTTAGTGAACATATTTTTCAAGTTCTCGCATACAAAAAGAATCCGCGTTGCTAGACTCGAGGACACCGGTTCAATTTCGAACCAAAGCAGCCGCCTTTAAATGAAGCTGAGTTGTACGGTGGGGCTCCAAAGGAGCTGACTTTTTTTTATTGGCCTGGTAGAGTAGACTAATTCAGTGTAGTTTGCTAAAAAATTTAAGAATAAAAGATTCATAACCCGTAAACTTTTTTAGTTCTTTTTTGTTTGTAATACGCAGCAAACATAAAATTGCTAAGACATATTTACAGCCGTGAAGTACTGTACCATGATGAATGGCTAGTGCGGTGAAGCGTTCGTGTGAGCCAGTGGCGATGAAGGTTGGCAACGCCAGATTCACTAATATTATGTTGAAGCCAAAACCGATCACTCTGTGCACCCGTAGGTAGGCCATGCCACTTCGACTTGGCGCATGGGCTTTTGCGCACGCCCGGCGTTCCTCTTGAATAAAATTCACGAAAAGTCGCGTTTTTTTATTGTTCATTATGTAGTCTTCCTTTCTGTTTAGCTGATGTTAAATTATGACGGGTGGTTAAGTTTTTATTCTCTTTAATATTGTCTATTATATTGAAATTTGACAATTTGTAACAAAACTACAGCCTAATCAGACCACTCGGTTCAAATGAATGACCTCGCAGAACGTCCGCGCATTTTATTAACGTGCAGGGCATTTTCATATCTTTCTACAACAGCAGCTCATTTTAAAATCAGTACACTTCTGCTATTGTTTTAAAGAACCGTAGATGGTCGGAGTGATTGCGCAGATCCCACTCTGGCGTTCCTCATAATCAACTCTGCTGCTTTGCAGAGTCGAATAGTAGAAATTATCAAAAGTGATTTAAGGTACTGACTGATCATCCGCAGCGTCTCGAAAAAGAGCCCTGCTCATGGAACACAGAGACGAAGTTGAGACAGTAACGAGACCGCCACGTGAGCATTTATGAAAAATTTACACGGTTACAAGCTCACTAGCCAAATCGAACAAATAACTGAAGCCGTATGCAAAACAGTTCAATATGCTAGCTAAACCTGTGGATAATATAACCCGCACAAACAAGATAACACATACAATGCAACACGATTGTGGCGTCACCGAGAATTCACTCACCACGGGAGTCCGCGGGAACGAGACGCAAGTTTCAGCTACCCTAGCAAACCACCTGCATATACAGGCTGCTTGGGGCGCGATATTCATGAGGTTTATTTGCTGTCCTGTGCACTTTTTGCGATGATACTCATAGTTGTGTATTGGACATGCTGCCTTAGTTCTGGACATAGTTTGAGACTTGAGTGAAGGTAATTCACCCGATGCAGCTGCACGTATGTGTCTGCTCTTTAGTGGGCAGGGTAACGAGTGGGCAGGGTAACGTACTACACTATCGTCAAAAACTCTTCGTTATAACTTTAAAAAGAATAATACGCACACTTTGGAACCAATAAAGACATGCAAATGCAATGAAGCCTTGTGAGTCTCGGCCAAGTTTTAGACTTAGCAGGCAAAATACGGCAAATCTAAGAAAACAAAACCATCAATATCACCAAAATAAAATGAAACACACAATCCCAATAAAAAGAAAGCACTTAGCATGCTACTCGAAAAGCAATTATCAGCTGATCACTTCTTTGGCAGATCACTTCTTTAGAATGACAAATTCATCCACTAGTGACAAGCCACTTACTGACGATGACGATGATGATAACTAAAAAACATCATAGCCTCTTTAGTGGCCAATTATAGCGCCGGAAACAAGGATATACACTATTTGTGTACTTGAGGCTACATCCATAGACAATGATGCGCAATACTTGTAAAATGCATAATAGTGCGTAACTTATAGCGTATAAGTTCGCAAACGAGCTGCTTGTTAAATGTGTTGAAAATGAAAGTGATTTCAGAAAAGCGTAAGTTAGCATGTCTTGCTGGTTTTTTACAGCGTCCATAATTATTTTCTTTCATAATCAATCGCCAAACAAACCCCATAGAGAAGGCGTGATGCAAGCATCATGCAGCCTAGAATCAGCGCTAATTGAGACAATAAACCCCACAGATCATTCAATCAATCAGAATTAGCACCAGGAGAACTGTGAGTAGCAGTAATGCGAGTAGCCTAGAAATAATGTACTAATTGAAGAAAAGAAGTATTACACTAAAATAATTATGACGTAGGTAATGTTCCCTATGCATCTGCCCTACGCATGAAACAAGTGGTGTTTAATTGAGAAAGAAAGGTGCTCAAATGAATAAACATGAGCCTCCGCTTTTCGGGGGCTCTATAGGCTCCCCTATTAGAGAACCAGCAGAGGTATTTCATGCACTTATGTCAGGATTCCAAATTCATGCATGGTCCACCCGTAACGCTTGACTGGTAGGCAAGGCTTAATTAAACCTCGTAAAAATAGCGTGGACGAAGTGCTGCGCTCGCGTAGCGTGACTATCTTTGTGTTGGGAAAGCAGCAGCTATACTTCATTTTATTTTACTGTGACTTAAATGGATAAATATTTCCTGAAAAAAATGTCAGCAACAAATACTGTTTCTTTACACAACTTCTTTGCTCTAAGCGAAATATCTTAATACGCGATGCGAAGGCCACAAAATTTGCTGCACAGAAACTTGAAAGAAGATAAATTGATAATATGAAGTTAGCGTAAACGTAATCGACCACAGCAAATGGTACTCACCGTGGAGTGTCCTTTTGTAGTATTAACCCGAAGGTATTAACTGCATACGCTTCTTTTTCGTTGAAATACAGAAGCTCTGTAAATACACATTTGCCATTCCCATAAAACGGCTCCCTCTCATAGGATCTCATGTAGAGGTACGAGCGACCAAACTCTTGTAGCGACTGAAAAAAAGACAACAAGCACTCATGATGGAGGCTTTGATAAACAATTTGTGTCCTCGTATTGTTCATGTGATTCATAATGCTCGCCGTCTCGGCCTGCATAATGCTGCTTAGTGGGCATAGCACATATTTTCAATGAATTTAAGAAGGGTCACATTGATAATTTTTCATATAATGGTTCACTGCAGTCATAAAGCAAATTATTCATGCGCTGTGACTCATCAATGTACATAAACAATATTCTTATAGTTATTGCTCAACAAACTTTTTCAATGCTGATTAATTGGACAGGTGGAATCGCAGTACATTGTTGTGAACGGGCACTAATGAAAGATAGAATATACCTTGGAAAGTGCTCTGCACTGCTCATTGTGGCGTTTTATTGAACAATGTTGCCTATTTATGTTAAACGTAAAATGGACATGATATATACATCGAGAGCTTTTCCAAAAACCACAACACTGTCGAGGCTAGTTTATATCATTGGTAAGCTGTATAACAGACTTCGGCGTTCACCTTGAGCATTGAGTATCTCGCCCATGTTGCTTTCTTTTGGCAAAACAAAATGGGAACTTAGGGAAGAGGGTGAGGTTAACATTCACAAGCACAAACGCATTCTTTCCTTCATATGTAGAACATTTACTAATATATTGCTACATCCGTAAAAGAGGGACAGCAAAATTTTTCGTTGATGCATCTTGCATTGGCCAGTCCTATGCTATAGAACATTCAGCATTACCGTTGAAATCTTAGTCTGGTAGTGCTGTTGGCTACAGTTTAGTATTTTGCAGATAATTTCTTTAATTACGCCAGTTCACTAACAAAACTAGTTGCAACTGGCTGAGCTTTTTACAAACCAATGCGTCCAAAATTGTATATGGTGTAGCACTTCTTGAACGTTCGCGCCAGTGCCACACAACAGCCTTCTACACGGTCATGTTCACACTGGCATAGCTAACCTCTCAGTTTCTGTTTTGTGATGTTAGAAATTTACGACAACCTCTTAAATGCTCTAACTGGAACTTATACTATTGGACAGGGGAGCGTTGCTTCGGACGCTGAATCCAGAAACTTGCTATGGCAGTAATTCATTAGTCCTTATGGTTCTTGTACAAGTTCTGCGTCGATTGCACTGCGAGAATGAAGTACTATATGTTTTATACCATCCAACGTAAAACGTGGTGGTATGCAGTAAGTGCAGTTCCAAGCGCATTGTGTTCATTCACTACAACTCAACTCTTCTCCAGCGTGTAAATGCATTGAGTTTTCGATGTAACAGCTCCTCTTTTACATAAAGGCAAAAATTGTACGCAAGAAAATTTTGAATTGCGGCTTTAGTAATGGCAAGCAAGCGTGTGAATGGCTGCTTATGATGCACTGAATGAACTTTGCGCAGACATTAACGCACAAGTATTGTAAAAAGCCACGTTTTCAGCATTTCACGAGTTGGTTGGCATTGGAAATATTTATTCCTAAAAAACATTTTTATTACTTAATAATGACAGTTCCCTACTTTGATTCCTTAAACTTATGTGCTGAAAGACAAGAATCTAAAATATTGTATATATGTCTGGAAACCGTGCACATGTCTGTTGAAGTGCTCTCCTGGTATCGCTGGAAGCCAAGCCCATGACCTGGTGCTAGGCACCGGAGTTTTATTACCTGCAAACGTACCTTTATTGCTTCTTACCTGTATTGCATCTTGGTATTTGGACAAGTATGGTTTTCGTTCGGGAAGTTTAAAGTCAGTCAGTGAAACAACTGCCGAAACAAACAGTGCTAAAATCGTGATGGGTCTTCCAGTTACAGATTTGATAACCATGTTGAGGTGGAATGTGCTCTCTAGTATTCTGTAAAAATAAACAACCATATTAAAAAGCTCTACGGTATATTACATGCGTAAATAGGATGCCTATTCTTAAGAGTAGAAATATAATTTAGCCATAAATCTCTAAATCTGTAAGAATAATAAAGGTTTACATAACAATATTGTGTAAAATAATTGAGAACGCTTGGAGATTCCTTACTGTTGCGCTTTGAAAAGAAGTTGCACATATATGACGAGTGCGGGTTGCGACATAAAGCAAATTAGTTCAGGTGTCATGTTATTTTCTGAATATTCCTTCACGACTCTATAGTTTAAGTATTGCGAAACTCAAACAGTGATGCTCATGAGTTAAAACAATTGCAGAAATAGACTGAAAAAAAACCTTGCTTAATAACACCTCACATGGTAGTGCTGTTCTTTATAAATTTTAGGTGAAACCATTCTTTTGCGAAACAAAAACACATTGACTGTCTTTACATATATCCAGCCCCGTATGTCTGGTTGTTCTGCAGGCGACCTGCTTCATCAAAAGCAAGCCGAAATTCGCGTAAGACAACATTAGTGCATGGCCAACGCGATTAACTGGTCGTGACAGGAAAAGCGTGAGATACTTTTCACGTAGTCGAGTACCTCCGAGATTTTAATGGCAAAATATTCCGAGATTTTAATAGTAGAACACCAAAAAATTTATGATATTAGGTAACCTGATGCGAACATTCAGGACAATAATATCGCGATTGTGGCTAAAATTGTTCTCTTCTATGCTTAACGTAGGTGCCTCTTTTTTTTACAGGATCACATAAATATTTGCAGACAAAAGCTAGCGTAGTTGGAAGTTATAATACTCATCTTTGTCTTTGATGTGCTCGCAATGTCGCTTGCTTGTATTTCCTTTGCGTGAAGCAAAGTGGTTTAATTCGCAGTTTAATTCAAATAAATGATCATTGGCGCCATCGCTTGAAGCCACCGAGCAGCACGCTCATTACATCGCAGTCATCTAGCTTATAACACAGTACCGTATTCACGCAGTTAGAGGATGTCGAAACAATCAGTACTCACTCAGAATTGACGAGCCGCCACACAACTCGTTCAAAGATATCGCAAGCAACTACACACGCCCACAGTGATTTAGACGACACTAATTTGGTGCGTAGATTCACCTGACAGTAGCTGGATGTCACGGCGTATCAATCTTCAGCACTATGCGTAGGAGAAGGAAAGGAAAACGTGAGATACAATCAACAATCTTGGGACAGCGCCAGTAAAGGAAGTTGTCGCGTTTCGCACTTAACAATTTCCTTTTGTGCGTACCAGCACAACAAAGCGACAGTTGCGGCCTGTGCTTGCTCAGTCGACATGTCTGCGTTTCCTCATAGACGCCGAAACTACATTTGTAGCGCAGTTGTTTCTAGCAGAAAGCCTGCGCCGGTATTGAGCAGCAACAACGGTCTAGAAACAAATATCAGAAACATGCCTGACGATTAACGTAAACACAATAAAAACTCGTTATTGCCGATTCCATGGGACCGTCAAAAAATGTCCGAATTTGCCGAATTCCAAATGATTGAAAGAAAAAAGAAAGCAATCATTAAGTCTCCACTTCAAGTTTGAATGTTATTTCTTTGAAGAAAACTTAAAACCATTCATTATTTTTAAAGGGAGAAGTCCTATGCCCAAACTTTTCAATATTTGAGGCTTATTTTAGAACGTGAACGCAGCTAATTTCTCTACACTAAGCGTGCTCTCGATCCATACCTTGCTACGTATAGATAATGCAATCACGGGCGTTTTCACACTTTCCAGAAGGCCCACAGCTGTTTCGGCTACCCGCGAATGCCGTTTTTGTTCCTTTGGGTCCTACGTTGACGTGATCGAAGCGCTCTGAGGATCACCTGGATTGACTGAGTTGCGCCAAAATATGACCAAATGAGTGAGAGTGGGACACCATTGAACAATAAGCTTGCCAGAACCTTGCCAAGCTTGGTATAATGAGAATCGGACTAAGCTGCTTTTACTGCAATTCCCATGATTTCAGTCTTGGAGTGTGAATGAAAAAATGAGAGTAACGTTAAAAAAATTGCAGCATATCCAGGGGGCGAATGATGGAGAGTGGGGCGAAGCATCCGTCCGTCCATTCGTTTTTGCTTCCGTCTGTCCATGGGTTCGTCTGTGTAAGCTTCCATGCATCCATCTGCCCGTACGTGCGTGCGTCTGTTCGTGCGTCAGCACGCCTATCCGTGTGTCCGTCCCTGCGTTCGTCTATGCATCCCCTGCGTCCGTCCACGCGTCCACCCGTCCGTGCAGCCATCCGTGCGTCCGTCCATGTATCTCTCTGTGTGTCCATTCTTCCATCTAGTCAACACTTCAAGTACCACCATCTCGCATCTTTTCATCATATATTCCACATATAGAAGCACCGCCATCCAGCGGACATTCCCAGAAATAAATGAGAGGTGGCACACGCCCACTTTCTTACGGCTTGCGCTTCGTGTATACTTCCCACCTTTAACCACCTCGAGTACATGGTATATAATATGTAGTTCACTGTATTCATACCACTGCGGCCCAATGCTCGCTAAACCTTTCGAAAACCAAGGAGGTTACGCCCAGCGAGTATAACCTAGCAACCCTTTTTAGTCAGATAGCGCTCAATGTACATGGCAATGGCTGCCAATGGGGAATGAGAGACAGGTGAATTCGGCTTTTAGCTATCATGCACGCTGCGAATTTTTTATTGTTCAACAAGGCACAAAAGAAATCTCCTCTTGCACCACCTTGCAGGTCAAAGCGTAAGACATGTTACGTAGTACGACGAGGGATGAAAGGGTGCCGCTCTCAGGAGCTTCGCCCCTAAAATGCTGCGAAAAAAATCATGCTCAGTACGTTGAGCTTGGATAGCAAATATGCAATAAACACCAAGAAACTCATACTCTTCCAAGACTGCTTAACAGTGGAGCCAAAAAGAACCCCTAGAGCACAAATTTTTCACACATGCTGTTTGCGCAAAACCGCACAAAAGTAGACATGCTGAAGCCTACAGAGCAAATTTAATGATGTTTATGCAGAAGTACATCGCTGTTAAAGTGGTCACTATATCATGGCAAAAAATGGAGACGTCTAGGCAAAAAAAAAATGGAGACGTCTAGGTTCCGCTTTTCGGAGTTGAACTCGGTAGCGATATTATGTCTTTTATGCGCAACACAAGCACATAGTGTATGATTTATTTTCGAACTTACTGTGCACTCACTACTTAGCCTTAAAATAACAGGTGCAGTAACGTGTCTGCCTTTCCTGGTGGGAGACCAGCTTTAAACTGTCAAGTTGTTATGGTAATCACAAAATATTCTGACGCTCGATTACGATGTATGCTCGTACTAAAAATTATTACCGCAATGTTATTTCATGTTGTATTGTGAGCAAGTATACAGGACTCGTGTGTTTCTAATGAATGAAAGTTACTTTTTACTACATTTCCTAGCAGAGGAAGATATATTGTTGTTGTGTGAATGGACGCTATGTTTAGCGTTATCATCAACTTCTTGGTAGTAAGCCCGACTGAATTTTATGTGAGCTATATTGTTATGTTGCTAGACTGCATTTTATATTGGCTTTTGTGTCCCCACGTGAATGAACATTGTCCAAATTATTCTGTATTAGTTACGTGATTTACGAGAACTACAACTAAGTAGTTTTTTGGAGTTTTTTATTGCTACAATGTGCATAATTTTTATTATTATGAATGCACGAATGTGAAAAAAAGTTGCAGATGCCATATAGTCCTAAGTTTTCCTAAATGTCATATGATTGAAATGGCAGTGTGCGAATAAACAAGAAGGCATGAAAGAAAGTTAGCCAAAGCATATAAAAGTGAGTTCAATAAAGTCAAAGTAAAAAGCAAACAGAGCGAATGAAGTTGACTTGCAAGCTTTTTTTCATTGGAAACATATCGAGTATTATGCCTGAAGATTTCTTGTCTTCAATGGATGGGTGTTTACCGGAAAGAGAACGCAATAAAGTGTTGTAAAAAAACAACCTCTCTACTACGCTTTGATCGAGATTTTCTTCGTTGTTGTTTCTAGCAGTTTCTTCTGAAGCATACCGAATATTTTGGATAAAAAGAGACACCATCGCTTTTTATGGTGTCTATTTCTCTCTGAGAAACGAAAAGCATACCGGTCTGTGAGCATAATCACGGATTGGTTAAAGGGAAGACGCCTCAAAACACTTGTAATCAGAGTTTTTTTTTCAATCTTCAGTGCATATGATATCATATTGAGACATGCAGCAAGCAGTGAGCATAAAAGTGCTTCATGTTCGAGTGTGGTGCTTTACTGCGCATGCACCGCAGCTCGGCTGGGTCAACAGGCGGCTCCTACGAGAGCACCAGCCCTCACTGTGGAACTCCTTTTACGTCGTAACCAGCACAGAATAGAGCGAGGATTGACAATTAGTACATACTTTATTTTGCGGACACATGTGCAAGACAGCAGAAGACTGCGCAACTACGTAGAGCGTAGCGATCGACCAAATCGCCATTAAAATAATTGTTTTTAGATGCGGAAGCATCTTATACTCGCGCCTTGTAGTGCGCCGTCCGCACCGCTTTTCGAACATTAGACAGCTGACGCGCGCGCATGCGCCGTCGCGCCGTCGCCCACCATCTATGCCGCGCGCGCTTCTCCTTCGAGAACATTCGACAGCTGACAGCGCATGCGCCGTCGCGCCGTCGCCATCTGTGCCGCGCGCGCGCTTCTCCTTCGAGAACATTCGACAGCTGACAGCGCATGCGCCGTTGCGCTGTATATATACTCAAGGTCGGCGCTCGCTCGCTCAGTTGCCGCTCGTCCGTTGGTTTGTACGGCGCGTCGACGTCCGAAGTCGCCGCGAAATGAATGCCAGCGAATCCACAAACAGAATGATCGACGTCCCTTCGACCAGCGCCGCCCTTTCGCATACGTGTGTACGTGTTCACTCATTTAACACCCCCTCCTACAACCACATTAACCAATTTAGCCATCGACCCAAGTAAGTCGCAATTTAACACCCCATTTCACAACCACGTTAACCAATTTAGCCATCGACCCAAGTAAGTCGCACTTTAACACCCCGTTAACCAATTATATGCTCCGCATCCTCCTCAGTGTTCCCACGAGGGAAGCTGCGGGCAATTTTTTTTCTCTTCAGATTTTGTATTTCAGCTGCAAGGATCGATTGATAGGTCGCATGGCATTACTTTTAAGCGCTAGTTGAAAAAAGAAATTTATATTACAATAAGAAACGAAGACTAGAATATGTCACTATATTTCATGCTCTTTTCATTTCTACTATGTTCTGATCCCCCGTTCTGACTAGTTGTGGGTCCGCTGAATTGTGGCTTAGGAACAGCTCTGCTGTGCAGATATTAGGCACTTGCCAAGTATATGTTATAGTGCACATATTTGTAATAGGAAATAAATATTTATGACTCCCTGTATCACTCAGCGGCCGTTAACTGACGAACGCCCAGGAAACTGGCATGTGCAGAGTACTTTCCCGGCAAAAAAAATCACAGCATATTTACGAGGTAAATGATGGTGAATGGGGTGAAGTGAACGGATGGACGAACTCACAGATGGGTGGATGAACACACGGACGGACGGATGGACGCACGCACGAATGGACGGATGGACGGAAGGAATTATGCATGAGCACACGGATGCACGCACTCAAAGACTCATCCACAGATGGACGCATGAATGGATGGACGCACGCACGAAGGTACGGACGTGCGGACGCACGGAAGCACGGAATAAGTGATGCACGGACGCACGGATGAACAGACACATGGACGAATAGATGAATGTCTGTCTGTCCATCCATCCGTCTGTGCATTCATCTGTCGATCCTTCCGTGTGCAATCCATCCGTGCATGCGTCCATGCATCCGATCGCGTTAGAGAATACAGACGGCGTGCGGGTAACACCGACAAGACGCGAACCAAGGAAGCCCAGTGCAAGCATCTTCGGCGCACCTGCCACCCTTCTTTGTCATTGGCACAAGCAGGGGTGGCTACTATGATGAACGTGGGACTAAACAACTCCCCAGGAAGCTTCGCTTTAGCAGAGAGCCCGAACTACGCGTTCTTATCCACACGATTGCCCGAGAGAAACATTACGGTATTGTCCCGGGCAACCCCGCCGTTTCTTCTGTCCGCCCTCTTGCTCTAAGCCTGCGTGGCAGTATCAGGGACGAACTATGACTCTTCGAATTCAATGTAATGCATTTCAGCCAATGCAATGCCCCTGCCACATTTGAACATATGATAGATACGGTACTGCTGGGCCTAAAATGGAAGAGCTGTTTTTGCTATCTGGATGACGTCATCATAATTTCGTTCAGCTTCTCACAGCATTTGCAATGACTAGACGAAGTTCTAACGCGTATAGCTTAGGCTGGTCTACAGGTTAACACTAACAAGTGTCGGTCCGGCGCGGCATCAAGGTTTTAGGGCACGTCGCCAGTAAACATGACATTGAGCCCGATACCGACAAGGTTGCTGGAGTACTTCACTTTCCAACACCAACGACAACCAAAGACTTTCGCAACTTCTTTGGCTTAGCATCGCACCTTCACCGCTTTGTCCGTGATTTCGCCACTATTGCCACTTCTCTGCACAAACTTCTGACGGTGAGAACGCCCTTTGTCTAGCCGGATGCGTGTGAAACCACTTTTCACACCCTCAGGCACTGCCTAACATTAGGACCAGTGCTCCATCATTTCGACCATGCAGCACCTACTGTTCTGCGCACTGACGCCTGTGGATTTGGCATGCGGTGCAGCCCTGTTTCTGCGGAACGACGCCTTCGAAGAACAAGTTCTGGCCAACGCTAGCCGTAATCTTTCTCTTTTTGAGCGAAATGATAGCACCACCTAACAACATTCCTCGCCATTGTGTGGTCCGTGAATAAGTTTGGCCCTTACATATACGGCCGACATTTCACAGTCGTGACTGACAATTATGCTCTGTGTTGGTTATCGACTCTCAAGAATTAGTCGGGATGCCTAGCTGTAGGGGCCACGTTTACAGGGGTATGACTACAGCGTCACATATGGGTCAGGTCGGCAGCACCAAGATGCCGACGCTCTGTCGTGTTGCCCACTTCACCAAGTCCCCATTTTTGACCTTCCATCTCTTCGTCACTGACCAGCCAAGCGACCAAGTAGACGTCTGTTGGTCCGAAAGAGTTTGTTGCCTCGGAGGTTCTTCTTTATCCACAGATTTCGTATCACTCCAACATGCAAATCCACAGTACTGCTGCACAATCATCCATAGGCTCACTGGCTCCACCCGGGATCTAAACAGACGCTTAATACGAAAGCTTGCACGCTTCAAACTTCAAGATGCAAAAATATGTCGGCAAATTTACCATGCTTTCGATAACAAAGAAGATCTGGTCGTCCCTCGCTCACTTCGTCTGTAGGTATTACAAGCTTTGCATGATGACGTGACCAGTGGCCACTTAGGTGTTCACAAGACTTACGACCCCATCAAGACGTACTGCTTCTGGGCTGGCCTTTCCACATGTGTGTCCAAGTACGTAGGTTCGTGTGCGTCATGCCGGCACCGAAAATATACCACATCTCTTCCAGCGGGGCCATCGCAACCTCTGCCGTGTCCCTCCACACCCTTTGAATTCGTGGGCATCGATTCGTACTGATCACTCTCTCTTACTCTCGCCGGTCACCATTTGATTTTTACTGTCGTTGACCACCTTACTCACTTTGCGGAGACGGCACCTCTTCCCTCTGGGGCTACCTCCGATGCCGCTGATTTTGTCCTGCATGCCGTAATTTTGCGCCATGGTGCCCCACGTGTGCTCCTTATTGATCGTGTCAAGGCATTTCTTTCCCAAGTTCCTGAAGTCCTCCAGGAATGTAACACTATCTACAAAACCAAATCAGCCTACCATCCGCAAACGAATGATCGGACAGAGCGTTTTCACTGAATTTTGTCCGACATGATCTCTATGTATATTCAACAAGATCACAAAAACTGGAACACTATACTTCCCTTCGTCACATTCGCATACAATACTGCCATACAACGTACGACGAATTACAGCCCGTTTTTCCTCATGTATGGCCGTTCACTGAATTTCGTTCTGGATACGATCTTTTTGTCCGCGTTTTCTGCTCCATCTTCGTCTCTACCGGAAGTGTTCGCTGCTCGCGTCACCCGTTGCCGTGAAATGGCCCGCGCTAACACTTCTACAATTAAGGATAAGACGAAAGTCGGTATCGTTGCGAAACGACGGGTTGTTCCATTTTGCCCCGGCGATGAAGTGCTCCTGGCTCCACTTGTTTCTGCACCTGGGCTCTGTGAAAAATTCGTTCACAGATATCACGGTCAATACACAGTGTTGGAACAAACATGTGATGTAAACTACCATGTCACTCCTATCAGCGCGGTTTTGATCGTTGCCACCGCAGGACCGAGATCGCTCATATATCTCGACTGAAACGATATAATCAATGTCCCATCCTCTTAAATTTGCTGCCTCTTTTGCGAAAGGGGAGAAACAGTGTGAGCACTCACTATTTTATATGTGGGGTTTAACGTCCCAAAACCACTATATGATTATGAGAGACGCCGTAGTGGGATCTCCGGAAATTTAGACCACCTGGGGTTCTTTAACGTGCACCGAAATTTGAGCACACGGGCCTACAACAGTTCCGCCTCCATAGGAAATGCCGCCGCCGCAGCCGGGATACGAACCCACTCACTATTTGCTTCATCTTCACATATATATATATATGAATATATATATATATATATGAATATATATATATATATATATATATATATATATATATATATATATATATATATATATATATATATATATATATATATATATATTGAGGAGGTAGTTATTGAGGTCACTTTGCCAAGACCACGATACGAAGACCTCCATAACCTTGCGCGAGATCTCCGCCTCCGTGAATACTTTCACGATCGCAAGGACTGTACGGACGAGAATAGATTGTGATTGGTGGTGACAAATCATGGTGTCCAGGTGAGCAGAGCGACAAACACCTCGATATGTATATATCAGCAGTTCAAAAAGATATCAGAACGTATGAAAAAAATCGGCCATCTCGAAACAACATATCATTCAGAACGAAGGGCACTCGATGAACTACGAAACAACACTGAAATTACCATCAAACCGGCTGATAAAGCAGCTGCATTGTAATTCTAAACACGTCGGACTACTTAAAAGAAGGGAACGAGAACTATCAGACACAAAATTCTACAAAGAACTTCCAACGAATCCAACTCCCGAATTTGAAAGGGAGATAAAAGTAATCCTAAATAATCTCCACCGGGACGAGAAAATTACCGGCAAAATGTTAAAAGCAATGTTACCGGCCCATTTTGTTCCCGGTCGATTCTATTTGCTCCCCAAAATACACAAGGAAGGTAATCCGGGACGTCCGATAGTATCCAGTAACAGCACATCAACAGAAAATATATCAAAATTCATCAATTCCTTAATGAAAAACATATCCCCAAATTTTCCCTATTACCTAAAGGACACAAATCACTTCATCTGCAAAACTTCAAGTCTCGACATCCCAGGCGGTAGTTTTCTGGTGACCATGAACGTCTGCTCACTGTACACCAACATACCCCACCATGACGGAATAGCGGCTATGGTTAATGAATATGTAAAATCTGACTCATCAAAGAGTGTAAGTGGCGAGGTACTGTTTACGCTTCTTGAACTTGTACTAAATTATAACCATTTTGAGTTCAATGGCAAGCATTTCCTTCAGGTCAGTGGCACTGCAATGGGCACGAAAATGGCCCCAAACTTCACGAGCACCTTTATGGCTTCACTTGAAATCCCATTCATTGAGCGACGCACCTTGAAACCTTTTTACTACAAAAGATACTTAGACAATATTTTTATGATATGGAACCACGATAAGGTAAGTTTTTTCCGCTTCCTACAGGATTTTAACAAGCGCAAACCGTCAATTAAATTCACGCACAAAATTTCCAAAACTAGCATTAACTTCTTGGACGTCACTGTCACGGTCAAAAATGACCGCTTGTCAACAAGCCTTTACAAAAAGCCTACAGACCGTCAAATGTACCTACATTTCAACAGCAGCCACCCAAAGCATTGCAAAACGGGTATTCCATATTCTCAGGCCTACCGGTACTGAAGAATATGCACCGATATGCAAGAGTTTGACAGACACGCAGAACACCTAAAGCATTCCTTATTGAAACAAAATTATCCGGAAGACATTATTGACAATGCCATACTACGTGCTCACAACGTGAACAGGAATGATATAATTAAGGGACCAAACAAAGTATCTAAAACGACTTCCCAAACGAACCTTGTACTAACTTACTCCTCATCAGCGCCACGAATCAACAACATACTTTCCCGCCATTTCAACATAATCAGGGAAAGCAAACGAGTACCTTCTATTTTCGCGAAGCCACCTCAGATGGTGTAACGCAGGGATGAAAATCTGAAGGAAATTCTTCTCAGAACAAAAACAAACACTCCCCAAATTCAATCAGGGGGCCATCCCTGCAGAAAAGCTCGATGCAAGGTATGCCCACAGATGGTCACAACACGTGAATCCAAAGTGAACTTCTCGGATTTCCAATTCTGCATAACTGAAAGCCTTAATTGTGATTCCAGTAACGTAATATACATGCTACATTGCAACATCTGCGGACAAGAATATATCAGCCAAACAGACACACCATTTAGGCGGCGGTTCAATAATCACCGGTGCCGCGCCACTTCACTGCCGAAGCTACCTTTATGTAGACATCTGCGCCTGCCAAACCAGAGTTTTGAAAATATGATTGTAACTCTTTTGCAGTCCGGTTTCTCAAACAGACACGAGCGCGAACAGCGTGAGGCATATTTTATTTTCAAATTTCGACCATTAGTAGCCGGCATCAACGAGGACCGCGGAAGACTCTGCTGCCTCCGAGAAGTAAGCCAAGAGGAAATTGGTGACAAGGATTGATAGCTGGAAACCATGCTTGTTTTTTCTGACTGACTCGTACGTGTACACAGTCCTTTCTTTTTTTTCTCTTTTTTTTCACATGCACATACAAAGTGGTTCTGTTCGCCTACCACTTGATGACCATTGAAGGGAAACGGACGAAGATGAAAGAGAGCTTACCGACCGATTAAGGGGAAACCCTTTCCTTACGCACGCAGTCACGGACCCCTCCCACCACCGCGGCGACAATCTTGGGTGGCCCGACACACGCCGAGAACTGACCAGCACGAGACAAAAACCGGATGTGAACATACACGGACATTTGGTTTTGTTCTCAGTGTCGACAGTGGTTCTTCCTCTTTTTTACTTTCTTTTTTCTTTTTCTTTTTATTCTTTTTGTCTTTTTTCTTCTGTTCTTTCTTTTTTTCTTTATTTTTTTATCTCTCTCTCACTCTCGCAAACACCTTCCAAGGCGAGAGGGACACGGCAGCAACGAAGTTGAGAAGTGCATGTTAGTATGACTCATCCCCTGATGAAGAGAGGACTCCTCTCGAAACTGTTGGGAATTAAATATATTTATTCTTGTTGACAACACTCCCGTTGTGCCATATCACATACCTATATATATATATATATATATATATATATATATATATATATATATAATATATATATATATATATATATTTATCTCTCTCTCTCTCTCTCTCTCTCTATATATATATATATATATATATATATATATATATATTTACCGTTGTGCCATATCACATATTACATACATAAATATATATATATATATATATTTAACATACACGAAACTGTGACTACAGATTTTACTGTTTTGCAGCAAGTAACAGCCTTAGTTCACGCCGGTCCGGACTTCGCTATCATAAGTGAAAACCTTGCCGCACGCCTAAAAAAAGTGAAGACTACGTGGACGGGACCTCACCTCAGGACAGCAGACGGTCAGCTGTTGATCCCTACCGAAAGGTGTAGAGCAAGTCTCGACATCAGTGGCTCTTCTTTCGTGGCTACGTTCGTCATCCTCACCTCATGTTGCAGGGACCTGATCATAGGGATGGACTTGTTAAGAGACTACGGTGCTGTCATCAACATCCCGGACAGTTCAATTACGTTCCGCAACAGCCCTGGTTTAGTTGACTATTGAGACGCAATAAGTAACACAATACGTATAATTGATGATGATCTGGTCGTCCCGCCCAGTCGTGCACTCTTGTTTCGGTGGAAGGGCACGAAGCGTCTGATGGCGAAGGCATTATCGACCAAATTGACTCGCTACTATTTAGCCATGGCATTTCGGTCGCACGAGGTATCGTCCGTCTCACTGGTAGACGCACGAACTTACTTCTGACCAAATTTATTGCAGAGCGCTGGCACGTTCCGAAGGGCACAGCTATCGCTTCGTACGACAATATCGTAGAAATGTGTAGCAGTTTATGTTTGTCGGTGTTGAACGAAGCGCCTAAACAAGAACCAGAACCCGTTCTCGACGTTGGCACCCCTCTGTCAAAGGACAACCGACAGAGACTTCGTCAGCTTCTAGCTGAATTCCGCAACTGCTTTTCATCGACATCATGAGTTGGTCAAACACATTTGACAAAGCATCAAATAATCACCGAAGACACGCAAGACCTATTCACCAGAACCCTTATCATGTAACTTTAAAGAACGCGAAGCCATACAAATACAATTCGCGAAAATGCTTGAAGATGACGTCATTAAACCGTCACAGAGATCCTGGGCATCGCGTGTAGGGTAAGTAAAAAAAAGGACGGTACCCTGCGTTCTTGAGTGGACTACAGGAAGCTGAATCAGGTGACCAAGAAAGATGTGTACCCACTCCCACGTGTTGATAACTTCCATGACAGACTTCGGCACACTCGCTACTTTTCTTCCTTAGGTTGAGGAGTGGATACTGGCAGATCGAGGCGGACCCAAGAGACCGAAAGAAAACCGCTTTTGTGACGCCAGATGGTTTAGACAAATTCAAAGTCTTGACTTTCTGTTAGTGCTCCGCGCCCGCGACTTTTCGAAAGCTTATGGACACGGTACTTTCGGGATTGAAGTGGAAGACGTGCCTAGTCTATCTGGATGGCGTTATAGTGTCTTCAACTACTTTTGACGAGCATCTCAAAGGGCTGGAAGTTGTTTTACTTGCCATAAGGTCCGCGGGACTAACATTGAAACCATAAAAGTGTCATTTCTGTTTTCATGAACTTCAGTTTCTCGGTCACGTCGTCAGCAACGCAGGCGTCCGGCCCGATCTTGGAAACATTGCCGCCTTCGCACAGTTCCCAGTACCCTCCAACATAAAGACTGTCAGACGCTTCCTGGGCCTTTGTGCCTATTATCGCCGGTTTATAGCAGGCTTTGCCCGCATCGCGTCGCCACTAACTCGTCTCACAAGAGACGACGTTGCCTTTGAGTGGAACGAAGAACAGGGGGCTTTTTTTAATAACCTGCGTCAACGTCTTCAAACGCCCCCGGTGCTTGCCCACTTCGACGAAGAAGCCCCAACGATGCTTCACACAGACGCTAGCAATGTTGGTCTGGGTGGTGTGCTTGTGCAGCAGCAAGAGGGCACAAAAAGGGTAGTCGCTTATGCAAGCAGAACGTTAACACGCGCTGAGGCTAATTACTCCACGACTGAGAAGGAATGTCTCGCAGTGGTATCGGCAGTTATAAAATTCTGCCCGTATTTATATGGCCGTCCCTTCAAAGTAATTAGCGACCACCACTCACTGTGTTGGTTGACAAGTCTTAAAGACCCTACTGGGCGATTAGCGCGTTGGAGTCTCAGGCTGCAAGAATTCGATATGGTAGTCGTACATAAGTAAGGCAAGCGACATATGAATGCTGACTCTCTGTCCCATTCGCTTATTGAGTCGGCAACCCTACCTGAGGAGGAAGAAACGCCATTTCTCGGAGTCCTCGACACGACTGCCGTTGCGCCGCAACAAGTTGACGCTGAGTTGCTTGGCTTAAATAACTACTTGGGTCCCATATCTCAGAAGGTGCCAAGAGTTTTTGCAGGAGTGTTGCCATTGTTTTGTTTACGGGGCAGGGTAATCTACAAAAGAAACTTTTTGTCGACGGGATCCAGCTATCTGCTCGTCATCCCAGCAGCCCTTCGTACCGAAGTACTCAAAGCATGCCACAACGAGGTGACCTCTAGACATTTGTGTTACACGAGAACGTTGGCCAGAGTAAAGCAAATACATTACTTGCCGAGACTAACCACAGCCGTGAAGCACCACGTCCGTACCTGTCTCGACTGCCAGCGACGCAAGTCCCCCCCGACTAAACCAGCTGGCCTCCTGCAACCCGTGCAGGTCCCAACAGCTCCATTCTACTAGACCAGCATGGGCATTTTCGGCCCTCTACCTACTTATACTGCAGGAAACCACTGGTTTATTGTCGCGATGGATTATCTGACCCGTTATGCCGAGACAAATTCTATCCAGAGAGGAACAGCAGTGGAGGTGGCAAGATTTTTCATGGAGATTATTGTACTGAGGCATGGCACAGACAGAGCAAGCGCAATTACGGCAGCTTTTTTGGATCACTTCCTGATGCTGAGTGGAATAACGCATCGTAGGACCACCGCCTACAACCCACAAACGAACGCGCTGACCGAACGTCTAAACAAAACCCATTGAAGACATGATTTCGATGTACGTAGATGTTGAACACAAAACTTTGGATGAAATCTTGCCGTACATAATGTTTGCGTACAACACGGCCAAGCAAGAAACGACGCGCATCACCCCTTTCAGCTTCGTTCATGGACGAGAAGTACTAACTATGTTAGATGCGATGCTACCGCACGAAGTTGACGACATCGACAAACAAGTTTACGGAACGCGTGGAAGAAGCTACGCAACTTGCACGTTTAGGGATCCGCCAACAGCAAGAGTACGATGCAGGCCGCTAAAATGCTCACCGCAGAACAGTTGTCTATCAAACTGGCGGCAAAGTATGGGTTTGGACACCTGTATGGAAACGAGGACTTTCCGAAAAGCTCTTAAGAAGATACTTTGGGCCATACCGAGTGCTGTGACAACTGAGTGAC